>CM051234.1:130907185-132117299 GCA_027917425.1 Gastrophryne carolinensis
GGATGCGGCTGCGGCCACTCCTGATTGCCATAAATGAGACCCTGTGCAAGGTGAGTTTTTTTTTCAGTGAACAAATGCCGGGATAGTCAAAATCCTAGATTTTGTTCTGCTTTAATTGCACAGATATATCCCAGCCCCATTTCAAACAATGTATTTTCGCCCTCTTGTGCAGTTTCCTGTAATATAGGGGACAGTTCCCTATTTTTAAATATTGATCTTTTTTCCCTTAAACCAGAGCATGTTTTGGAAACTTTCCATTGACTATGGAACCATTAGCGAATACATTTAAATAAAATGGAGGAGGGATAGGGGGCAGTATCAAAACTCCCTCTAAATAGACAGGATAGGGCCATATAAACCCCCTCAATAAAAATAATGCATTTCTCCCCCAATTTGACCCACTAGATCATGTATTAACATTATTATTTAATTCTCTCTGGTGCCCAAGCACTTATATTTTAATTTGTACACTTACTGTTGTTTCTACTTTCCTTTATATGGCTTACTGTTGTTTCAACTTTCCTTTATTTAGCCTACTGTTGTTTCTACTTTCCTTTATACGGCTTACTGTTGTTTCTACTTTCCTTTATATAGCTTACTGATGTTTCTACTTTCCTTTATATGACTTACTTTCCTTTATATTGTATGCCCCCGTGTAGTTCTCTCCTTGAATGCTGTACAGCTAAGCATACATGTCATTCAAATCATGTAGAGTAAACTAACCTCATTTGTAACTGTTACTTTGTACAGCACCACAGAAGATGATGGCGCTATATAAATCAATACTATGACAGCTGGCATGTATGTTCGCAGTGCTCTCAGAACGTGACATAGGAAGCCTGGAGAAGTCCGGAGGAACAGCTGTTCACTACAATGGTACTGAGATGTTGTAGCAGAGCTTGTTGGAAGTGACAGGAGGAGGGGTAGGGGCTGAGCAGAAGAAGGAGGAGAGACTCCCCACACATACAATCAGAGGATGAGAGGAGGGAGGTATTATTGTGTGTGAGTGCCTTCTCCTCCTCTTTCTCTCTCTCACACTGCACTAGACCTGCCATCCCTGCACGCTTCTTGTGCCCATGCAGCCTGGATTAGCTCTTTGCATTCACCAGTGACATCTCCTTATGCCAAACAGCCCTGCAAATCCTTTCCGGAACTTTACAGCACACAAGGGGCCACTGTGCACTGTCACCTAACACTTCATTTACAACCTTTTCTCTCATCCCTCCATGCTGGCACTGCAAACTGGACCCTGGCTAGTCATCAGCCATCAACTCGGATGTCCAATTTCCTGAGTCAACTTTCTTTTCCCACCTGGCCATCTTTGGATCATTCACTTGGAAGTGGCTGATGATCTGAGACTTGCTAGACTGAAGGATCCTTAACTGGGAACTCATTGTAGCCTGACTGCCACGAGCACTTGAGCCCCATCCAGGACTGGAAAATGCACTTGCTGGAGGTAGCACTACTTTTTCTATACACAGTATTGATCCAGGGGGACACTGCTTATGAGTCAGGACAAGGCTATTACGACGACCCGGAATTTGGAGACATCAAGGTAAGGGCATGCTCAGTGTCAGGAATATATTGTTACAACCATACACTTACAATCTGGTTGCAGTCATTGTAGAATATTACAAACACTGTTGCAGTGTCAGCACCCAGTTAAAATCAGTTTCAAATTCTCTACAAATAACATTTAAGCTTTGGATTATATAACTGATCACACATGGCTGACACTTGGCTGCTAAAGTTCTTTGAGTTGCAGGAACTGACTTTGTAAAGTGTAATGACTGCACCAGATTTAGCCAGTACAAGCGAGAGTAACTGGAATAGCTGGTAAAACATTGACATTGCTTTTATTTATTCTTTTTCCATAAAAAGAAAAGTGGAATCCTATTTCTTTTTAAGAACGATTCAAAGATACTTTTTTAAAGAATGTTATATAAAACAATATTTCAAAATAGATTTTGGATTTAGGACACAAGGAAGAGTTGCTGTCAGTGTGATGACACTGCTAGGTGATGACCTCTGCATGTGCTATGATGGGGGGGGGGGGGATTTTAGTGAAACGCTATGGAATCAATGGATTAGCAGCTCTGTAACAGACATACTATGGGGGTGGTAAAGCACACTATACACAGGCATATCCCCCTGCCCCTCAATTAAAGGGTCTGTCTTTTTTTCAGAACCAAATCTTCCAATCCCTCATTCCATTAAGTTGACCCTATTTTAGATAATATATATTACAATCTATATCTGCATCAACTAAAGTTGATTTTTCACTGAGCTTTCTAGTTTACAATGTATTTTTTTTGAATGCCATTATGTAAGAACTGTATTTAATTCCTTTAGCACATTCATTGTTCATGGTTATTGGAAATGTGGAAAGCATAGCTGGAAAGGTTGTCCCTTACTGCCTCGGAAAACTGAGAGATATTTACAGGTTGTTGCCTGTTTTGAACATTTTGGTGATGTTGTGCAATGGTCTTTCTATTGTATTATAGAATTCAGCCAGTTAGCATACATCAAGACATCAGAAACAGGATGGCAAGGGTTTGATGTATTTTTTGTACTGAATGCAGGTAGGGCAGAGGTGATAAACTGGTGATTCTCATTACCATCCTAAAAATGTGGTGATGATTTGACAGGTACTGGACATTCTTAGAGGGCTAATTAGATTCCCATTTAAATGTCAACCTTGAATTGGGCCTATACTTAAGCAGCTGCGTCCCCCCCCCCCCCCCCGATGCAATCTGACCCCAGTGCCCCATGACCTCATTATTAATCCAAAGGAATTTTTTTATTTCATTTATTATCTCGAATAAGCATGGCATTGTATATGATAAGATGTAGAAGATTTACATAAATACTCATTTACATGCAATGAATCCAAGTATTCAAGTATGTTTTATTATATTTTACATCTTTGCTGAGCTGAGTTTGTCAGCTATTATTGCGCCATCTTTCTCCAGCCTGTGTTTTGTGATTTATTCTAACATTATGGTTATCTCAGTGCCTATACAGCAGCTTATAGGCGAACACATTTTTTATGACATCCCAGGAATTCCTTCCAGTGTGCCACCACGTGTTTTCACTCACTCCAGCCTCTTAGAGACAATTTGTCTCTATAAAC
The DNA here is from genome assembly GCA_027917425.1 of Gastrophryne carolinensis. Lineage (NCBI taxonomy): Eukaryota > Metazoa > Chordata > Amphibia > Anura > Microhylidae > Gastrophryne > Gastrophryne carolinensis. The sequence continues at coordinate 130,910,319 of CM051234.1, forward strand.
TACAAAACTTTTATGTCTAAGGGAAGTGCTGGGAGATTGATTAGTCAGCAGATAGCCAATATGTTGGTTAGGTAGGTAGGCTAACGCATCCTCTGTATATAAAGAATTACGTATTTTCTGATGATAGTCTCTAAAAGTTTCTGATAGTCTGTGCAGATTCCCCGTTTAGGACTAGGAGCAGGCGGCATTGCTATTACGTAATTACTAATAGATAAACACAGACATCAGGAGATAACAGCTATTTACCCAATCGAGCAGTAGCTTTAAGGTTGGGTTACAGTTTGTATTCTTTTTGTTTGTTTTTCTTTTTTTGATCTCCGCACATGTTGCAATAGATTGTTTTATAAGGTCAGGTTATTTAACCTTGGTGCAAAAAAAGCTGACTCGTATTGCTTTGATGTCACTATATAACATGCTTCTGACCACAGGTCGTCTACATTATAATAATTAAAATAAAGAAAATGTGTTTAAAAACATTGTTTGTCAAAGAATTTATATTGTTGGTTAATTTGGTGCTGTTGATTTTGCTGGACATTGTGATGCCACTGCTGGATTTAATAAAGTCTTTAGTTGAGTATGTGGAGCATTTTATATATGAGAAGGAATTTGCTTTATACTACAGTGAAAATGTCTCCTAATCAGTCACATCACACCTTGTCTCCAAAACAGTTATGTTTATTTGACCTCTGGGTACATCTCTCTAGGGGATGTCTAGTCATTGTGATGTGTGCTGCGTTTATTTTATTCCATGTTGTACTATGTGTCAAAGATCTGGAGTTGCCAACTCATAGAATATTTTGACTTTTACAAGACTTCCTCCTTCTGTGTCAACTGGTTTGTCATTACAAAGCAAATATTTAAAAGCTATGCATGACTTCTTTTACATGCTTCAACAGCAGGGTTCAAGTATTTGCTCTAAAGTGTCTATAGATATTAGGCATTGCCCCCTCCCAGGTAATTTTGCTATTTCTTGTGTTAACGAGTGACTTCAGGCTGTTTATAGTCAAAGGGAAAACACAGCAGGATTAAATGGTCATGACTAATTGCTGTTGCCCTTAGATAAGGAGTGCAGTATCAGCATGTGGGCCTAAGATTGTGGAGTCATGTTCAACCTCCCTCCTATGTCTATGATGTCATGCTAGATGATAATGGATAGAAAAATTTCCCAAAAACCAAATCCACCAAGGGTGGAATATCTAAATATGATTTTTTGAGTCTGAGTTTTGTTTTAACCGTAAAACAATAGAAGGTTGTTTGAGGGCTAAATATTACTATTATGGGGAAAGAGTTGTGCATTTAATCAACATATTCATGCTTGTGACTATTGATGAGCCAGAGTGGGAACACTCCAATTCGGAAGTTCTCCGTCTGGATTGTCCTCAGTATTCAGCATTCGTTACTCCAGAATGCCGAATACAATTGTTCCCGTCACATGTGTGAACTGGTGTAGGGATCCCTTGGACCAATTACCAGTTCACAAAGAGAAAAAAAAAATGTTTTCAAATAATAAAGAACTCACTGTCGCCACATTATTTCATCTGTTCCCTGTCGAGTGGTGTAAGGGTCCATCAAGGCGGAGGGCTCCCTCCTGGTCCGATGGGCGCTGGTCTGCTCCTGGTGGGGAGCCACTATTACAGCCGCTCCGATGACATCTGTAGTGAAAAGGGTCTCCGTCCTCCTTCTATGCCAGAACACCAGAACACCAGAGCTGGAAGGCCTTTATACCATAAAGGGCCAGCCTATGTGCCCATGTGTCTAATGATGTCACTGGAGGGGAGGGACATGGAGGGGGATGTCTGTCAGCAACTCTGGTCGACATGCTAGATATTTTGACTTGGATTTGCTGGTATCTGGAAATGGGGCAAACTGGACTGAATTGATTAAATTGAATCTGGCTTTGGCCTTAATCCAAGCCACTACTTGTGACCCATACATTGTTTGTTTGGGTACTGCTGCCATCATGCTAAAAAAGTGCATAAGCATTTAGAATAATACTTTTTCCCTTAAACACCTAACCAGGACAAAAAAAACAGACCTAGAGTACTGAAATTGGACTGCAACAGCCCACAACAAGCTATTACTGTGCTGATACAGCATTAATGGGGGGGGGGGGGACTCAGCAGTCAACAGGTATACAGGCATGCAGATTCAATGTGGAGCACCACAAACCCACAGGAAGTACAGCTACAAGTGGGTAGTGAGATAGAATCTTTTGATTTTTGATAGAAGGACACATGTTGATGATTTTAAAAGAAAAGTCTGCAGATCTGCTAGAAGTTAGATCACTATGGAGAGCGTTAATGATAGCAGTGAGGTTGGCATTGTAGGAACATTTAAAGTACCGTACGTGCTAAACCAGCGGTTCTCAACCTGTGGGGCGGGACCCCGACGGGGGTCGAATGACCAAAACACAGGGGTCGCCTAAAGCCATTGGAAAATACATATTTCCGATGGCTTTAGCCGCTGAGAAGTCGCGCTACCGTCTGCAGCAGCGCTATTCAGCTTAAATGCATGCCGTTATGGATGCGCGTTCCAAACTGAATGCCTGCGCACATGCGCCTAAGGGACAGGGGAAGCGGGGGGAACGCTCCACAGTCCATAGCAGCGCATTACGTGTGTCCGGCGCTTGCTGACATCATCAGTGGGCGGACGCAGCAAGCGCCGGAGGACAGAAGCCTAGAAGGCGGAGAGGCAAGAGAGCCTGTGAGACAGCCTGCTTGTGTAAAAAAAGGTTAATAATGTAAAAACAGTACACGCACCATACACACAATACTGTGTAAGTGTAAGGTGCTTTGTGTGTAATCATTACACAGTACACAAAGCAGCTTACACTTACACAAAGCACCATACATGTACACAGTGTGAACTACATCGGTCTTATACTACAAGAGACCACTATAAGATGTAGTTCACACTGTTCCCCAATGTATAATTATCTCCCATATCTCCCACTATTTTCCCATATTCTGAATGAGGAACCTGCTGAAATCAGTGGTTTCCAGCATTGAATCCGCCTCCTATTGATTTCATTGTGAGTGCGGCGGATTTTGTGGAAGAGAGCTCCCGAGAATCTCGAGTTACGACACAATCCGCCGCAGCCTCCTATTAATTTCAATAAGAGGCGGAGAAATGACACATGCTATGCCATGGTGAAATGTCATTTATTGGATTTAGTTATAAATATTTCTCAACATATTTTTTTTTTGTGATTAATCACTATGTTTAAATTATGTTTGATTTGTAGCAATGAGAATACATAATGCATATCAGGTATTTACATTCCGAACCATAACTGTAGCAAAATTACAGTTTTGAAGTAGCCACCAAAAATAATTTTTTGGTTTGGGGTCACCACAACATGAGGAACTGTATTGCGGGGTCACGGCATTAGAAAGGTTGAGAACCACTGTGGTAAACTAATTAAAATGATTAATGAATGAGTTAGAGAATTCTATGGCCTTTTCTTTCAGGTACATTTTAGGCAACTCAACTAAGTCCTGCCTATTGAAATCGCTGAGCACTTGCAGATTTGTGTGCGCTTTGTCCTAGCACATATTGTGGGCAGCTTTGGACTGCAATGCTGTGCCCCATGGCATCAGGTCTTACAGCAGCTGTCCTTCACATACCTTCAGAGCCTTGCCTCCTGCACTGCAACAAGAAGCCAGAATTGGTTAGGGATGGTGGCTGATGCTAAATGTTTCTCTGAAAAACTTAAACAAAAATGCATGTGTTGTGAACTTGCAGAACAGCTTACGCAGCATATTAGGAAAGTTCTCTGCATGTGGCTTAACGGAAAACTTCCACTTTCTGTTTACTCACAAAATACTACATTCCAAAGATTGCATGGATAACTAGCCAAGAGCAAATACTAACGTGACAGTTCATACACCCGGCCTGCGGAGCTGTCAAACTGCACCAGTTGCTTAAATCATCCCTATTTCATTTGAACTGTGCTAGTTTCATAGTAACGTAGATGTTTCAGTCGTGGAATTTTGAATAAACTGGGATTACTATGCTTACAACCAAACCGGAGAATTATTCCAAGTCTTCTGACCCCTGCTCGCATTTTTAGAAAAGCTTACACTCCTCTTCCAAAAAAAGCAATTTGACATTTTGCTCATTTATTTTAGATTCTTGGCAGATTGGAGCATCCCTAATCTCCAATTCTATGGGTTTATGTGTCATTTGGTGTTTTTTAAGGTTTTCTATGATTATTGTTTCATATTAATCATATTTTACATTTAAAAACAAATTCTTCAACGTTTCAGCAAATGTGAAATGTCTTTTCATGTTGCACCCTGTTTTGCTGACGCTTCACTTTATAACCCAAAAATTTGACTTTTTCCTTCCTCCTATCCATCTTCATTGATTCCAGAATGGCTTCCACACCACTGAGTGCCGACTGGTGTCTAGTGTGGAATTGTCTCCTTTCCTTTTCCTTGGGGAATAAAAGCAATCATGACATTAAGGAAATTAACACGGAGCTGTAAAATAGATGGCAAGAGAGGAATGACAGGACCCGAAACGCAGAATAATTAGGAGACCAAGACTAAGTGTCTAAATGTGTAGGGGACCTACAATTGCCTTAAAGATGAACTATAGTCAGAAATGATCATAGTCCCTATCTAATATGCAGCAGTGTGTAGTAGTAGCCGGGTGGCATTTTATTTAGCGTCGTGGGCCGGGCTGTCCTGCTACTGCATAATAAAGAGGGATTAGGGTCATTTCTTATCATAGTTCCTCTTTAAAGTTAGTGTTTGTGATTTATGACTAAAAGTCTATTTAAAGTGGGCCTTCGATTAAGGCGAGCGACTCTAAGCGGGTTGATGGCCACAGCCCCCGCTACCCTCTAACAGGGAGCAAGCCTGCGCTGGCCATTCACAAATGCCTGGCATGGGCATGCGCCCTGCTAGAGGGATATCGGATATGCCATTGGACTGTAAAAGAAGGTTAGTGTATGGGCAACCTGGGGGGTTTCACACAGTGGGGCATACCGGTCTTGGATACGGAGGCTTTGATTAGATCACCCGGGAATCTATAAGATTCCCAGGCCAATCGCTGTGGGTTTTGGTTCACTTTAAAGAAGAACAATTTGACTTTCACAGATTTTGTTCCATGCCCCTGGGGCACCCCAAATTGGAATGTCTCACTATGTGAAACCCCCAAATTCGGCATGAAAGCTCACCCCCATTCAGGGGGTCTGCCACATCTCCTGCCATTTGCGTGCTCCCCATTCAAGTCAATAAGAGCAGCCAGGCTGCTGGGTCTATTTCCACTTTAACTGTTTGGAAAAATAGTACTCTAATCAGCCAGAAAGCAGTGTAAGGAAGAATTTTGGGATGATTTCTTATTGGTATATGTTAAAAAGACCACCATAACCCTTTAAAACTTTCTTACTACTTCATATATTTTAATAATCATAAATACTACCCAATACAGCTTTACCCAGGGGGGTGTAAGTCTGATTCAAAAAGGTCCTATACTTCATCTACTCCACCTGGACCAGCAAGTCTAGGGTTCCAAGATGCTTCTTGCCAGCAGCCTGATGACCAGGCCACCCAATGCCAGCTCTATGGGATTATATGGCGCAGACATTCCTCTGGAACTCCTGTTAGAGGATTGGGTAGTTTGATTTCAGTATTTCATATCCCACTACATTTCACCTGGTGGAAGTAGGCAGAGGTGGGATTTAAAGGTTTTAACTACCTGTTCCCTGTACATAAAGCTGACAAGTGCTGCACACATTTACACAGCATACTGTGTAATACTATTAGATGCCGTCTAAGCAATATTAAGCCAGACCTTCAGCCTGATTTCAGAAAATGCCCAAATCCTTAAAAAACTATTCCCCAGCATCTAAAATTAATATGTTTTACGTTTTTAGTCATTAAATAGTTGCAGGCTCTGCATGAAGACTCCTGTTGTGTAATACAGAGATCCAGCTACCAGCTGTCAACTAGCACCTCCAGTGGAAGAAGGAGTCTGGCATTTGATCTTCATGATCCTTAGCGGATTGCTACTTCATTGGTGTTATAGTTTAGGTTTTGTTAGGGCCATGTTCTGTTTTCAGTGTAGGTGTTAGTGTGAAGCTTAAGGAGGTGTTTAGTTCTAATAATCTATACAACAAAGAGCATTACAAACTAAAGGGTAAGGAGTAAATAAAGTAGCCATGTCTTTGACAGGGTGGACCTTGATTCATGGCAATTGCCAATCATTCTTTATCTGACAATTAGCAACATTTATTCAAACATGTAGGGCCTGAACTAACGCCCTTATTTATCAAGGGCTAGCGCCAGGTAGTGTCTGACGAGCGCCAGGTACCGCCAGCTAACGGCGGCTACCGAATCAAGTACGCCCGGCGGCGGTCACAATGACGCATTTATCACGCTAAATGAGGCTAGCGCCGGCGAGAGCGTCAGCTAGTGCGGGATTCATCATGTAGCCGACTGCAACGAACAGCGCCGCTGCTAATCCCATCACAGCGACAGGTATGACCTGGCGCTCCCTGGCGTGGTCCAATGCATTTCAATGGAGCAATCTTTAAATAATCATAATTAATTGCTATTAATTTTTTTTTTTTTTTTTTAATGTCAAAAATTCTGTGACCACTTCTGCAATGTTAGGATTTTTTTTTAAGTAAAAAAAAAAAAAAAAAAATGTGCAGAATTGATATTACAGGTCTGATATTCATGTATTCATATTACAAAATGTTTAGAAAAACTTGTATAATTTTTACATATAAAAAAAAAGGTTGTTTGGGGGTTAAAAACTACTTTACACACATCGCCGCCAGCGCTCTGGGGTTTAAACAAGGAATTCACAGCGCTAGAAATTTTTGAGCGTGATTTGTTAATGAATCTACAGCAAGCCGTTCGCTCTGGCCATTCGCTGTCAGGCGCACCCATACAACGCGGAACCTGTGAAACAGCGACCCCTAACCCCGTATTCAACATTACCGCACACCGACTGAGTCGCTGTCAACAAGCAAACCCCGGCCAAGCACAGCGAATACTAGCTGGCGCTGTGAAAATCACGCTACTGGAGCTCATCTGTCGCTACCTGGCGCTATTAATGAATCGGCCTCTAAGAAAATCAGTGGAGATAGAGGGAGGTGGAATGCTCTCTACTATTCACTGAATATCCCATCACATGGCTATTTATTCTTTCTTAGAAAATCTTAGGAAAATGTATACATCTAATTAGACCTTCAGCCAGATTTAATACAGCAGCCATCTGCCACTATATTCCCCACTCCCTGGGCATTCCAATATTTCTTTAGCTCCTTAGAAATGCATGAAATCAGGATAAATTATTATTCTTACTTGGCCACCAGTAGCCAATGTGGTTAGCACATATACACAGTGGCATGCAGGTTTCGCCTGGTCAATTATATTGACAGCCAGCTGTGATGGAGGGGGCCAGGAATGCAGAAAGCTAATTTACAGGCATTTTCAGGGGTTTACAAAGGGCCGCCTAAATCAAGATGCCTGGGGGATGGGGGTCTTCTTAAAAAAAGTTATGTTTACTTGATTTCTTTCATTTTTTGGTCACTGGAGTCAGAAAAGTTAGAGCTGTGTCAGCAACACCAATCAAAACTCTGTTCAGTGGGGGCAGAAAAGGCAAAATAGCATTGAACTTTCCCTACTTCATTCAAAATAAAAAAAAGGTTGGATCTCAGCTTTGAGCCTTGAGTGAACCTGTTATTTCTACATGCACAGCTGGCCATAACAACAAAGATAGTTAGATATCATCTCTAATAGAATTTGTAATAGTAGTAACAGCATACAAACAGATAACCTTAATGTGCCTTTTGTCCGGTATGGCTCGCCATATTGGTACGTTAGCACAACAGTAACACTGTCTGACTAGAATATAGCAAGGATATATCCTGTGTGCCAGCTCTCTAAGGGTTAAGAAAGTTCAAGTAGCGGCTGTAGTGTAATCCTGTTATCGCACTTACCGTCAGATTTCAACAACCTCTCTTTTCCTAGAATCTTCCACATAGACCTACTTTTTTATTCTGTATAGCTGATTCCAGCTATGCTTTTGTTTGTCTGGCAGTTGACACTCCATTTAATTGTATGAATCAGTTTAATGATTTTTGGTTTCTGCCCCACTCCACTTAAAAAATGAGAATACTAGGTGCTGGGTAAAGAAAAACAGTGGCCAGACTGTTGTGTAACCAGGGCAGGGCTGGCTCCAGGTTTATGTGGGCAGTTGGACAAAAGAGTCTCAGTGGACCCATTTGAGGTGGGTCATGTCACATGCTACATCATGTGATATCACAGTCCCCCTCTGCTGCCACCACTGGGTTTTCCTCTGATCACCTTTCAGTCCCCCTTTGGCTTCTAGCATGCAACCAATCATTCTCTAGTCATTGTCACCTTCTCTGCTGACGCCTATTGCCATTTAGTCCTTGTCAACTCTCCATTGCTGCCAATCATCTGCCAGTCCTTGCTGCCCTCTCCCCCGGGGTAATTGTCTCTGGTCCTTGCTACATTAGCTGAAGGGTCCACCACCGCTGCTACTGATAATCTTGCCACCATTTGAGCTGCTGTGAATTGTCCCCCATTTCTCTCTCCTTTCCCTCTATGTACAAGCTAATGTGTGATCTCTCCAGTTATTGTCAGATGTGTAATCTTTCTCTGTACTGTCTATTATACAATCTATCTATAGTCATGATGTTCATGTGTTCATCTTTCTGTGTACAGTCTACTGTGCTGGATCACTGTGCTATACCTCTACAACATGTCCACAATAGGGTTAATTTAATACTGTATCTTTTTTACTTCGATTTGTTTAAGAGAAAATGCTTTTTCTTTTTATATCACCCATTTTAAAATCATAGAAAATAATTTTTTCAATTTCACAGCTAAATATGATGCTGAGTTGCATACGAGAAAAACATCAAAGGGTGTTTTCTCTCGAGTAAAAAAGATACAGTGCTGAATCAACCCTAATGTGTTGCTGCATCTTACATAGGTTTCCCCCTATTTACTGTTTAAAGATGGATAGTACGTCGCATCCTTCAACTGTTTAAAGAGAAAATCTTAAAAAAAAAGGGATTGTTAAAAGTGTATAGGGGAAGTCTAATCTAGCTAATCACTTCTATAGATGAGATCACTGTACAGTATCTGTGGTATAATAGAAAGACTTATTTTTTTTTACAACTAAAGTGTAATTTGTATTAGGTCATTTTATGGCATTAAAGGAAAGTTGTACTAATTTTATGATGTCATATTTAAATGTATTTTTATCACCCTCAGTCATACTTACACAAAATAGATGTGTGGATCCAACAGTGCCATCTACGTTCCTTTCCGTAATAATGCATCTCTAGGGCACTTTTTAATGTAAGACAAATTTTAAGTTACAGTATTGTCATGCTCATTTTAAAGATCATTTAAAAAATCCATTATATTTTGGGATGCAGGTAAGTACATAAAAAAATAAATGCACATTTTAGAGCTACTTCCAACAGGACATAATTAGGCACATGGGAGACTTAGCTCCTTTAAAAACAAGTGGAGGCAAGTGCATACATGGGCCTACCGGCGCCAGCTCCTATCTGGATCTGTAGAACAGGCAGAAAATCTAGACCACACGGCTGACGCAGCAGGCAATCTCCAGCTGCGACTGCAGACAAGATGGCCGAGAGGCACTCTAAAACGTGTGCCATCTGACATATTCCCATAGGCCCCCTGCTCTGACCTGTAACCACAGGAGGAACCTTGCCTCGGCTGAATGAAGATGACCTCCTCTCCGACAAAAACCAACAGATGTTGCAGCCAGCAGAAGACATCTCCTCTCCGCTGCGGATGGCAGCCCTGTAAGATTATGAGGTTTTGGACAATCAGGGCTCTCCAGCTTCCTCTGCAGAGTGAGCCCTCTCTCTACACTAAACTTTCTGCTCTTTTTAAACAGCAGCTCTCCAATATCTCCAGCCACATGTCCTCAGAGTTTAAGGAGCTTAAGACTGACATAAAAAGCATTGGGCCAGAATCGATCTAATAGAAAATAAGTTGGACACAACCATCTCTGCTGTCAACCCGAACATCTCCAGAGTCAGTGAAATCTACACTCATCTGGACACTTCCAGAAATGAAATAGAAGATCTGGAAAACAGATCTAGGAGGGACAACTTTAGAGTTCTCTCTGAATCAATTATTGGCCTGGATCCTACAAAAATTGAAAAGTTTAATCCCTGAAGCGGATGCCCTCCAATTAGAATTGATTGGTCCCACAGAGCCCTTACCCCCTTGCAACACGATGGGCTACCTAGAGATGTGATCATCAAACCCCATTTCTACCCCAATTTAGGAGCAAGTCCTTAGGATATGCAGGGATAACCCAGATTTCGAAATAAGAGGATCCAATAATAAAATAAAAATCTTCTCTGACATTGCCCTGATCATTTAAACCCATAAACCACTTCTTCTACTCCTACAACAGAAGGACATCAAATATAGATGGGCCTTCCCATCATGACTTTTCATATAAAAATAAGTCATACTACTTTTCTACCTTTCAAAATGCAGAGGACCTTCTTTCAAAACTGGGACTCATATCCACCGCACCTGGTAACCCTCACACTCCCAGAGACATTTCTCCCCCATTTCAGGGGGGGAAACCTCTCAGACCACTACCTTCCACCAGGGGCACTCCTCTGCCCAACCCTCAGATTAATGGCCTGAACACCGTCTGATTCCTGAAGACAATGAACCCTGATTTTCTTCTTCCTCTAGTTGGGTTCTTTGGACTCGGTTCCCTTGATGGTCATTCATCTCTTCTGTGAACTAGGCAAAAATGTTTCAGCATTAATATCTCACGGATATATTAATTTACCGAAGTAACAGAATACTGGTGGTTCCCTTACATTATTTTAATCAATATAACCCCTGTATAAGCTGTTTATCTGTATTGTACAACTTAGGTACAGACCCAGCACAGTCCATATTTCATCACCCGTTCATTATCAGTACAACTACTGCACAATTCCTGTCACTATAATCTCTATATCCCCTCTGCACAGCTTTAGTAAAATATCCAAACAATTCCCCTACAACCTCAATACAATCCCCTTACCAATATACACACTATCCATATAATCTATATACAATCTCTATAACCCCCATACAACCTCCATACAGTCTGCAATCTCCATACAATTTCTGTACAAACCCTAGACAATCTCCATACAACCCCCTTACAATCTATATACAATCTCTATATTATCCACATACAATCTATATACTAACCCTACACAAGCCCTATGCAATCTCTATACAACCCTTACATACAACCTAACTACAGTCCTAGGGTGGTAATCCCAGTATAATCTTTATATAATCCCCAGATAATCCCTAGACAGCCTATGTACAATATATAGACGATGTTGGTATAAGCTATCTCTGTACAGTGCCTGCGTGGGCTCTGTACAGTCCTTGCACAGTACCAGTGCAATCTTTTTGCAGCATCTGTGCAGTCCTTCTGAGGCTTTTGTGCAGTTTCTGTGCATCTCACCTACGATATCTGTATAACCCCTCTATAACCCAAGTATGGAGAAGTATATAGTCTTTGCCCGATTTCTCCACAGGCCTCATATTATCTTTGTGGGTGGGCCTTGCGCAGCTCTTGTGCAATTTGTCTTTGTGTGGTCTGTGCAATCCCTGTACAACCTTAGTGCAAATCGCGTGCAATCCCTGTGCACCTTCTGGGCAATCTCTGTGCAATCTAGGTGCAGTCTTTGTGCAATCTCAGCGCAGTCTTTATGCAGCCTGTGGACAGTCTTTTGGAGAATCTTTGTGCAGTTTTCTACTGTATTTGTTCAGTCTTTTCTGCAGTCTTGGTGCAATCTCTGTGCAATCTTTCAGTTTTTTCTTTTTTTGCGCAAATTCTGCACAGCTTCTGGGCAATCCTTGTGCAGTGTCAGCATATCTTATCCACCGTTTTAGTATATTCCCAATAGAATTTATGCACAGCTTTGGTACAATACCAGAATAACCTCTGGACAATAACTATATAATCTCTGTAAAATTGATGTACAGCCCCACTTAAACCCCCTTACACAACACTGACTTAAACATAGTTATCAATACACACTTTATTAAAACTTAGGGGTTTATTCATCAAGGGATAGCGGCAGGTAGTGCCTCGTAGCGGCAGGCTGGTAAACGCTGGGTACTTTACGCAATACCACATTTATGAAGGCGATTCTGGTGAGCGACTCTAACAGCGCCATGTAGCGCACGATTCATCATTACAGGCAGCTCAGTGTATTGTGCCGGCTCTCTAGCTTCCAGAGCGCCAGGCATTACCTGTCGCTACCTGTTGCTCTCCCATACATTTCAATGGACGTTACTTTTCTTCTGTTTAAACAGGGTTTTTTGTTTTATTTATTTATTTATTTCTCTCAAATAATTATGTCACTTCTCCTGGCCTAGAAAAAGTCATTTTTTAAAACTTTTTGAATTTTGTATATTTTTTTGCAGAGTTGTCATTACAGATCTGGCATTAAAGTATTAATGTCACAATGTTACAACAATGTCATTCCATTTGTTTTCGCTTTGTTACTGGTGGATATGTGTTCAAAAACAGACTTTAATCACAGAGCGTCTGACGCTCTATACTATAGCGACCAGCTTTAGAGCGCCGACGCTGTGTGTGTGTAGTTTTTTCTTAAATATAGTGTGGAGCACCGAGTGCCGGACGCACTGAGCTGGCGCTACCTTTCGCTCACTGCAGCGTTGTCCTCTTGTTAGATGTGGTGTAGTCTTGGGCGCTTTGGGTGCCTGAATTCCCTTTTTTTGAGTGCCTCTTGGAGCACTTGGTATTTTTTTGATACATTTTGTCGGCTTATATAAGCCGTGCGCTGCGAAAGCTGCCTGGGCGGGAATGCTACAGCTGACAGTGCCGCCAGTTAGAAGCCGACACTGTGGTGCAGACAAGGCGCTCAAGTGGTGCCCGTACCAATAATAATAAATAGGCTTCTGAATTTTATAAGCCTGTTATTGTGTAGTAGAATCTTTCATCAATAGGAAACAGTTGTGTGGTGGTGCTGCTTTAGCCAGGTCCTGGCATGTGTGGCATGTGACATTTTTATGGACTAATTCATAGCACTAAAATACAAATCCACCTCTTGTGAGTCTCACATAAAAGGGTTGACTCAGCACCATATTTCTTTTTATTCACTTTTTTACGTGTAAACAAATCTCACAAGTGTTTCCCTGGGTGTAACTCTGCATCATATTTAGCCATGCAAATCTTTAAAAAAAATGCACATCTAAACATGGTGCTGTATTGCACCAAAGAAAAAATCTTGAGAAAAATTGTTTACTCACAAACTCAGTATGTTTACTCAGTATGAATGAATAGTTAAATCAAAATCAAATATTCTTCAGATGGGCAGACATGGTGACAGGTATGCATGATGCTATTTATAAGTATTTAGATCAATGTATGCATGATGAACTGATCATTGTAGTTGCAATAGGTAATTTGGGGATTCCTAAATGGAATTTGGAGATTATTGAATGGAACAAACCTACATACAGAGGCCGATTCATCAATAGCGCCAGGTAGCGACAGATGAGCGACTGTAGCGTGATTTTTTCAGCGCCAGCCAGTATTCGCTGTGCTTGGCCGGCATTAGCTTGATGACAGCGACTCAGTCGGTGTGCGGTAATGTTGAATACGGGCTGGGGGGTCGCTGTTTCACAGGTCCAGCGTTGTATGTGAGCGCCTGACAACGAATGGCCAGAGCGAACGGCTAGCTTCATATTCATCAAAAAATCACGCTCCGAATGTGCTGTCGCTGTCCATTCCTTGTTTAAACCCCAGAGCGCTGGCGGCGATCTGTATTAACTAGTTTTTAACCCCTAAACAACCATATTTTTTGAATGTAACATTATACATGTTTTTAGAATCATTTTGTTATATGAATACATTAATCTCAGACCTGTTTGATCAATTCTGCACATATTTTTTTTTTTTTTGACTTAAAAATAAATCCTAACATTGCAGAAGTGTTCTCCGATTTTTTGACATTAAAAAAATTTTAAAAAAAATTATTACCAATTAATCATGAATTATTATAGATTGCTCCATTGAAATGCATTGGACATCGCCAGGGAGCGACAGCTCATACCTGGCGCTGTTCGGTCCAGGCGGCTTCATGATGAATGCCGCGCTAGCCGTCGCTCTCGCCGGCGCTAGCCTCATTTTGCTTGATAAATGCATCATTGTGACCGCCGCCGGGCGTACTTGAGTCGGTAGTCGCCGTTAGCTGCCGCTACCTGGCGCTCGTCAGACACTACCTGGCGCTATCGCTTGATGAATAAGGGCAATAGTATAGTTGCAAAACACTGACAATTTATTTTAAAGCATATGATTTTGGAGCTGCATGCTTATCCAACCCTTATCCCTTAATGGCGCATAGTGCACAGTAAGCAGAGTCTAATTGTAGAATTCCTATTTTTAACCATTTTGTTTAACAACATCCCATGAGATGAAAGTGATTCCAGTAAATGGCAAGTCTTAGGTTTTGAATGAAATGAGACTTCCTCCTAATGAGCGAGAAATGTCTCGGGCAGGAAATAGTTTGAGAATAGGAAACAAGGACCTTACAAGAAAATATATGACTAGTATAGGCCTGTAGGTTATACAAATATTTTAAACCTTTACGAAATATTAACTTGTAATTATATGATGCATTAAATATAATTTACAGTTTACAGAGCCTATTAACCTATACTTACCTTGTGATCTACTGTCACCAGTAAGTACTGCGCCTGTAACTATGCTTTTTAACCCTTCCTTGGTTGTAAATGAAAGCAGCCTACTTTTCTGGCATTAGCCAGGGGCTTTAAAGTATATTTCCAGGCAAAACAACATTGCATAAAGGAGAATTATTGTTAAAAATAGTCCAGTAATCAAACTGTATCTAGTTTATAAAAATGGGTGCACATACACCCTCTGCAAGACCTGTTCTTCTTACCTTTTCTCCCTTGGACTGGAAACCCTAAAGAGGACTCCAAACCCGTGACTTAAAGTGGACCAACACCCGATGCTGATCGGCCTGGGAATCTATAACCCCCCAGAAAGCTCCGAAATACCTACCTGCTCCTCGATCCAGCGGCGCATCCCTCTAGCAGGGCGCTCCCTGTAAGAGTGACGCGCGGGAGGTGGCGGCGGGCGCGCTCGCTTGTCCGTCGACGGACCTCGCTTGTCCGTCGGCGGGGATTGGCTGCAGCGGTCACGTTGGAGTGGGGACAGGTGAGTTTTTGGGGCTTTCTGGGGGTTTCACACATCGGGGTGCCCCACCGAAGTGGACCAAAACCCAGGATAGTCAAAATCCTGGGTG
Source organism: Gastrophryne carolinensis (assembly GCA_027917425.1). Taxonomy (NCBI): domain Eukaryota; kingdom Metazoa; phylum Chordata; class Amphibia; order Anura; family Microhylidae; genus Gastrophryne; species Gastrophryne carolinensis. The sequence continues at coordinate 130,925,680 of CM051234.1, forward strand.
TTGGTCCACTTTAAACTGGGTGTAGGTCTGATTTAAAGTCCAACTTTAAAAATACATTTGAATTCTTATTGGTGAGTTAGGTTGTAAGTTCTACTAGCCATTTGTGACGGGTGGAAACCACGGGCAACACTTAAAGTAGAAAACATTAGAGCCCTATCAGTGGAGTAGGCCCTGATAGTGAATAGGAACCATTAATTAGAGTAGTTAAACCTGTTGGATGCAGTTCTTGGGCCCATTGCATCATGTAGCCACATGATGGCAGTGTTGCCTAAGGAATGGACCGAACAGTACTTTAATGGTTTAGAGTCCTTCTTTTAGTTGGTAAATAGAGACTAAGCCAGATGGCATTGGCAACATTAACTGCCCTGCCATTGGTTGGGACTCGCAACAGTAGTTGGAAAGGCAACAATACTAAGGTTACATAAGGAGGAGACCTACCCTTCTAGAGTGTTCTGTTCTAGTTCTAGACTGTGCCATGAGGGGATGCAGTACAATGTAGTGTGGAGGAGCCAAGAGCCAGCCATGGAGGCGACCATTACTATTGACCGATGTTGTAACATGTGGATCGTGCTGTACTGACTGTCTGCTGTATTTGCCATGGAAGGAAACCAACCAATAAAGACCGAGTTGAGTTCCACCATTCCATCATCTCTGGATCCAAGCGACGTTCGAGCCAGTAAGTGCACCTCCACCTACACATGCTGCACCGACATGGGATGCCCTACCCTAGGTCCAAGAATTCCCCTAGCTCCCCAGAGTGTGTGCCCCCGGCCAGGCAAGCGCCCGCTACATATTGATCTACACAGAGAGCTGGCAATTCTGGGTTCTCTGATTCCATCTGCCCTGTGTAATAAAACAAGTGGAAACTCTGGCATAGTGAAGTTCTGGCATAGATCAAAACAGTTAAAGTTTTCTCTACTGTTTGCATCCCTACAGGAGATATTCCCCTTCATTTCCTGTCCTTTTGCAGTGAACTGAACTTTTACATTACCTTCCCCACATAATTTATCGGAGAAATGACAAGGGAACCGGAGATGCCATCACTGTAACATTTTGTAATTTTGAGTCTAACTTACACCAGTGTAAATACAGAATATAGCAAGTATAAACATCTCAGTTAGTGGTTTTCTCATACCACACATTAATATACTGTGGCATGCTGCACAATATAATTCATGGTGTTCACAGTTTTTCCCATCCACATATAGGAATGGGAATAGCCATCTATGAGTGATGGGAAAAACATATTCATTTTAAGTTGGTTATTAATATGCAAAGTTTTCTGGTTACCATCATATGAGGATCTGAGATAAAATAAAATAGAGGTTAGGGAACAGCCTCCAACAGACGTTATCAATTCAGCTGAAGGATAGCAGATGTCTTGGACAAGGGGAGAAGGAATACCTGCGTGCCAATTTCTTCAACCTGTGGTTTGTGGTTGAATTGGAAATGAGATACATAAATCCACTTTTATTCCTCATTAAAAGGGACTGAAATGTTTTAAATAGCAGTGGTGTTCCAACTTTTCACAGCACGTGAACTTATGATTCAGACTACCCCATATTTCTGCAGGGTGGGTTAACTGATTACCATAATGATTGCCTCTTTGTGCATGGAATGCCTCATAATATCTAGCCTGATTCGGCCAGATAACAAGGGAATGGGCGTATAGATTTGGCTTCTACAGCCCTGTACAGAACCTCTATGGCAACTAAATTTGAGGGAAGAACTAGATGCTTAGGGTATATTGTTCCTGCCATTTAAATTGATTTTCTGAAACCTGCTCAGTACCAGGCGGTTTTAGCAAAGGTGCATGTGCTTACAACTGCTAGCCAATGGCATTATGTATATGATTGGATTCTAAAATCAACATCAAATCATACTTACCTTACATGCCATTCCGCTGATCCCTTCTGGTCTGTCTCCCCCACTGAGCCCCAACCCCACATAGTCTCCTAGTTTTCGCTCTAGTCCAACCATCTTCTGCTGAGAGCAGGACTGTGGCCAAAACTACATCTCACCGCATACTGTAAATGATCCAGTTAACGCACTGCTATGCAGACGGGAAGTGGGATTTAGTCTGACTAGAGTGTCAGCTTGCTGGCATAAATATAAAATGGGGGATAAAGCCCAGTGACAACTTTTTTAAGAGAGCAACCCACAAGGGTTTAGTTGCAAGTTAATAAACCCTTTAAAGCAGACTTTGTTACTTAGGGAGGGTCCTGTTTCACAGGGGCATTAAACTAGCCCCTCCCCCGGTGAGCCCTGCATTAAAGAGCTACTCACCCTTTCCTATTGTAGCTTGCCAGGGCATATACATGCAGCAGCTTCAGCTCCTCCAGTAAGAGACATACTGTTCTATTAGCAGAAGTTTTCTGCCCCCATCATGCAGAGTTCAATGCCTTATTTTGACTTACTAAGGAGGTTTGACTCTCCTCCGACCCATTGGGGTATCTGTATTCACCCCGCCTATGATCTCTCCCAGCAATGCTATAGCCCCAGCTGTGGAGCACACTGACTGACTTACTGGGAGCACATTGGAGGCAGGTTTCAGGATCTCATGTGCTGGCAATGGGCTGACTGGGGTCACTAAAATCCCAAGTTTATTTTTGGCCTCAGGCCATTCCCAGGGAAATCCTATAGAATCCTATAGAACTAAAAGAATATACTTTCAGTGTAGAAGGACAGCCACCGGAACAGCCACCAGGAAGTGGAATTCAAGTGCAATTTTCAAAATGCTTTCTATTAAAAAAATGTTGATTGTTGCCCATATTATCAGTAAGACTTAAACCACATTAATTAAGAGTTTTTATTTACAAAAAAAAATCAGCACATCATTATACCTACATAGGTCTTATCGTCTGTAAACACCACTTCTGGGTTTGAAAAGGTGGTCTGGGTGGTACAGTACATAGAAGAAGACCTCAGAAGATCTAGCTGGCATCTTCTTGGAGAATTCTGGCTAAGTCTACATTTGTGTGTTTCACAAATTATATATTCGGTTTTATACCAGTTTCTAATGAACCCTTTTTCTCAAACTCTCTCTCTTACATAATATGATGGTCTTTGGCTGGTCATTTGGTAACCCTATTAATTGCCTGTGTAATGATCTAAATAGGTTTAGTAATTGAGAGACAAACGCTCTTGCTTGATGGCTTTGTCATTAAAGAGTGAGGGTGGAAGATCTCTGTAGCAGACGTGGAGGCAGATGAGTGTCTGAATAGCGACGCTTACAGCGACCGCTAGTATACGCTGTGATCGGCTATCAGGCGCTGTAAGAGAGCGCCTCAGTCACTGTAGTAACCTGGCCGGCATTGATGAATGAGATGTATGTTGGGCGTTCTAACACCAGTACGGCGCTGCAGCGAGCGAAAAGGTTGCGCCAGCTCAGTGCGACCGACTCTCAGTGACTCACACCATATTCAACAATAAAAACAGACTCACAGAGCGTAGGCGCTCTGGATCTGGTCGCTATAGCATAGAGTGGCAGACGCTGTGTGATTAAAGTCTGTTTTTGAACACCTATCCACAGGTAACAAAGCGAAAACACAGGGAATTAGATTGTTGTAACATTGTGACATTAAACCGGACCTTCACCATGATTTAATGAAAAGCCCAAACTCTTAAAAAACGATTCCCCAGCATCTAAAATTAATATATTTTACATTTTTAGTCACTAACTTATTATTCTTTCCCCCACTGGGCTGCAACTCTGTTCAGGAATTTAGGATACGGGCGCCGCCATCTTGACTCAGAAGCATCACACTTACTGAGGAGAGGAGAGTGGGATAAGGTACAGGGGGGCAGGTTATAGCTGTGCTTTGCTCAGACAGAGCAGAGCTGGGATCAGGGAAAGGTCAGCAGTCCCAGAATGCAGAGCAGCACAGTCATTTCCTGTTTGCAGGCACTTCCTGTTTGCAGGCTGCCTGATAAAATGGCGGCTTCCATAAGCCGCCATCTTGGATGTTTAAAGGCTCATAACATGCAGTAGATGCAGGTAGGATGATTTTTAATGTGAGCAATCTGTATGTACAGGGTGTGGGAAACATATAAGATAGGCTCTTATTCAGAGTGAAGGTCCGCTTTAATACTTTAATGCCAGACCTGTAATGACACTTATGTCTGAGAGAAAAAAAATAAAAAAAAAATACCCTGTTTAAACAGAAGAAAAGAAATGTCCATTGAAATGCATGGGAGAGCGACAGGTAGCAACAGGTAATACCTGGCGCTCTGGAAGCTAAACTATACGCTGAGCCACCTGTAATGATGAGTCACTCACCAGATTAGCTTTCATAAATGTGGTATTGGTATGTCTGCCGCTATGAGGCACTACCTGTCACTATCCCTTGATGAATAAACCCCTAAGCCTGTAAGCCAAGTTTCAGTGACGGCAGTTAGATTTATGGAGTAGAGGAGGAGTCTAAAAAAAGAGACAGATATAAAAAGTGAAGTGAATGCGATGGGGTGCGTTAAAGATCTATAACTAAACCAGTACAGGTAGAACTATGCAATACTTCAGATGAGGGACGTCAAATGATATAACATGAATAACATTGGGTTATAGTATGATATAGTAAATAATAAATTAATTTCTTAAACTTTAACTGGATCAACAGCGTTGCACAGCTGGAAAAGAAAAAACTCCCCACAATACACTTGCCCCATCTGCATTTCTCCTGGTAGCAACCATTTTGGACTTTCCTTTTCCAGCATCCCAGCCGCACTGCATTCTTCACTTAACTGATATAACCCACAATGCACAGTGGCAGGAGACCCAGCAGGACTTCCTCTTTGCAGGTGGCCTGCAGCTCCATGGGACGCTTGTAAAATTGGTAAAACGGTTTTTATACACAGAAATCTGAATTTCCCTGGGAATGGATGCATATGAACACTGTTTCTTTTAAGGATGTTGGGCTAGCTTAAAGATGAGCCAAATCATTTGGAAACTCACTCCAGTTTTTCAAAAACTCCGGGTCTGAAATGAATTTGAGCAGCTGGGATGTGCTCGCCATTCGATGTAGAGATTCTGTGTGAGCATTCTATTTTTGGTGACATTATATTCCCTTGGCAAAAATTATTCTTTAGCAGTTTGTTAATTAAAGGGTCATTTCATATTCAATGGCATTTTTAAAAAAATGTCCATTATCGCATGCCCATATGATGTTTTCAATGTGCTGAGCTGATCTGTTAATTATTTTCTATTTGTTTGCAACTGCTATAAAAGAAAACAGTTTCCCTAGCAGCAATGTGCTTAATTAATCAATTTACACCAACAATGTACATTTCAGAAAATTCCTGACTCTGGCTAGATAATCATCTGATTGGCTAATGACATTATGACAGGTTTAACCCCATTTGCATCAATTCAACCTCTTCAGATGGGGGATAGCCCTAAAGGGTTACTGGCAGCATTCTCAGCTGGGTAGGTAATTACTGCTGTTTGTTTAGCCAAAGCTGATGATGAGCTCACCTGTTACTGTTCAAGGATTGTGGGATTTGTAGTAAAAAAACATAATAAAGGGACTCTCAGGGTCATAAAAGCCACTCCCACTTTTAAAACAGAGAGCCACAGGAACATGGAAGCAGTTGCTAATAAGTAAATCACAGGTATAGGGGCATAATCTAAACTCTACACAATGTTTTCCTTTACCTTTCAGACAACACAACAAAATTTAGACTTGTTTCTACTCAACTCTACTCTAAGACTATATGCTCGATTCAGAGAGACAAAAAAAAACTTCTGTTTTAGTGCCGATCTGTTTTTTTTGGGAAATGTTTCCGTTCTCGTATGAGTGTACGAGCGATTCTATGCATGCATTGCAACCCTTCTGTAAAGTATCCGTCCGTTCATACGGCAGATTACGAATTCGAGTATGTCATTTTCCATCGTGACTTTTCCGTTTCATTTTCACATGTTACAACGTAGGCTTTCGTTTTTGCCCTTTTCCCATCGTATCCTCCCACGAATCCTTTACGTTTCCCGTTAGATTCTGTTTCCCTTTTCCAATAAATATTCGTCCGGACGGAAATCCTTACGATCTTGCGCCTGCGCACTACAAACTTAACTCATTAAAGTGCTCGCCTACATATTTGCCACCCTCACTTCTACTACAATGTTTAGCTAAATCACTTAGCACTGTCCTCCATCTTCCCTTTTGGACCCTTAAAGCTCACCCAAACCACTTCACGGTTAGGTTCTTCCATTTTAGCCCCCTAAAACTTACCCAAACCACTTCTCGGTCATGTGAATATTCATCTTTAAATATTTCTGGGCCCATTAGTTTTGTGTTAATGTATTTTGTAAATGAAATGACACTGTATAATTTTTTTTATTCCATCATAAAATATAAAATGTTTTACAAATTTTGAAAATTTCTAATTTTTACAAAAAAACAAAATGGCAGGCCACAGAACATTATTCTTCATCTGTGGTCCTCAACGAGTTGCGCAGCTCCTGCATCTCGCCCACCAACTGAAGGACACTCAGTTGTGCCACTCTGGCACGTGTGGTCCCTGTTAAAAAACGTAAATTAAAATATTGATATAACCTTGTTGGGGTCATACTGCAGTGCCCCCCCCCCCCCGTATGGTCCAAACACCTAAATCTGGACTTCAAAAGCCAGAGGGCCCTCGCTACCACGGCCCTGGTTTTGCATAGTGCCCGATTAGAGAACCCCTGGCCCGCATTCTGCAGGCAAAGAACGGCCATCAGGAGCAAGGGCAGGAGTGGATATCCAGAATCCCCTGAAAGAATTTAAAAATACTAACATAAAATACACATTCTAAGCTACAATATTGTTTAACATGTCATAAAGGGCTAAAAACAGCCATAGGTTAAGACATGAGTCATCAACTATATTCATTGCCATACAGTGAAAATGGATTGATGGAATGTGAGCAAACTTACCCAGGAGCCATCCACCAGATAATTCTCCTGACTCAAACTGACAAAATTAGCCGGAGCTCTGCAATATATAAGCGTCATGGGACGACCCTGGATGCCCTGCAAGAACAATGAGGAATCGCATAGCTGCACCAAACACTGCTTGTATGTTGTGTGAGTGGCACATCTTGCGGTTCCTGCAACCAAATATAACATAATTACACAAAGCAAAGGTAACCGACTAAAACAATAACTCCTACAACAAATTAAGATTCAAGTTCAACAATCCAAATATAATTCACAAAGGACATAAGTCTAAAAAAAATCTAGCAATTATATGGATGTGTGGGAAAATAAATGTTTACATGCTAAGGACTAATTAAGGTCAGCATTAAAATGCTTCTATAAGGCATACATGAAATGTTTTGATTCAGGTATGCATTGCTATACAATTTATGGCCTCGGCCATGCTGATACATGCAATGCCTTGGTGCTAAAGGCACGCAGACTCCTCCACATAGCCGCAAAACATGTTCAACAATAGCAATCCGAGCCCTCAAAGGTCCCGTAAGTGGATCGGAAATGAAACGAATTTATAGGGTGGTGATCCGTCGGCAATCAGCTCTCTGAATCAGACAGAAACCCATCCCAACAACGGAAGTTATCTAAACGAACGAAAATATCAGATTTTGTTTGGAAAATGATCTGAACTAACGGAAACGTTCCGATTTGCTTCCGTTCATCGAAAGCGCATATACACATTTTCCCGAACGTTCGTGCGAATGAAAAATGAACGAAAAAAAGCAAAAAAATGACAAACACCCACCAAAACTTTCACAGACAGCTACGGAAGTCCAGATGAATGTGTCTCTGAATCGAGCCTTAAATACTGAATGTAGTGGCTGGAGCTGGACTTGGAATGGAAGATCATTGGTAGACCAACAGAAACCATTTTTGGACATTGTAAAGCCTATTTGCTTGAAGAGCTCAGTGCCCAATTCCCGTTTTGTCTTTTGTGTTGGGTTTCTATAGGTTTTCCTGCTCTGTTTGTATCAGAAGTATGTGAAGACTGCAATATGCATGAAGTGTCTTAAGCAAAACATTAGTACAGATTATTATTTTGACATCAGTGGCACTTCTCATCCTTTCATATTAGAAACATGTGTAGAATCTGTATTTCTAATATCTGTTGGATCGAAGAAAACAGCATGCCTTTCTGCACCTTGGGCCCCTCTACCCCTCAGGAAAAGTACTTGATGCAAAGGAAGAATCTAAAAATTGACTCAAAGAGGTCAGTAGTGACTGTGAATTTTTTATTTTTAATACAGGGTTAATCTGAAAATGCGGAAATTATTAACTCATTAGGTTGACTGTCAATTTTGCTCATAAATGATTCATTCCTAGGTAAATTTTAAATTCTAGTATCAGTAAGTTGAATCAAATGAAAATTCCAAACCTTTAGTGATGAATTAAAGAAAAATCGATTTAGCAACTGATTTAGGTGTTTGGGTGTTAGAAGTCCTCATAAATTCTCCCTGTGCCTTTGTGTACAGTTTAAGGGACAGCACAGGCAAAACAAAAAAGAAAACACAAACTGATTTTTGTCCCTGCAGATCTTCTGTCCCTGTCCTAGTACCAGGATCCAAGGTCGAGGTAAGTAGCATCCATATCTGAACACGGCTCACGGGCAACCCCACATGAGTCAAAGTGACTTCAACTCACTGACTGCAACTCCCTTCAGCTGGAGTGGATGTACCACCCACTGTGACTATATAGTGTTTATATGGATATAAATGAATGGAAAGACTCACTCTCCAGCTGTAGCAGTGCCCGACCTTGTTAGTCCACAACCATGATAAATCCAAAATATAATGATACTTGTCTGCACTTCCATAAAACATCCATTTATTGTCAAAAATCATTAAAAGCAGACCATCAATGCAAATGCAGGGATAAAATCAAACGCATTTCGGGTGCGACAGCGTCCTTTTTCAAATGTATCACAAGGCTGCACCCAAAACGCGTTTGATTTTATCCCTGTATTTGCATTGATAGGCTGCTTTCAATGATTTTTGACAATAAATGGATGTTTTATAGGAGTGCAGGTATCATTATATTTTAATGTTTATATGGCACAATTTAGAGAACGGAAGTGTCATTTGTTTCTGCTACTTCAGTCTTTAGTTGTCTAGTTGCATCCAATTAAGCTAAAAGACAAAAATGTTTACTTCAGAAGCCTTGACCGGGTCCTATTTAATGTCTGCACCAGGGCCCCATCACATTTAGTTGATCAGTGTCCATGCACTACAATTTGCCTCTAAAAGTATTGTTGCTAGTGGAATACCAGTTCAATTTATTTTAAATAATGTATAGTGACGAACTAACTGCAGATTGTTACATGGTCTATCAGGAAGTGATGATCAACTCTATTGGATTTTCATTTGAAAACTAAAATGCTATCATAATGAGTGAGTAAGAAGTTGAGTAATGGGCTTCTGCACAACTCCTGGCTTTTCCGTGAAACCAGAATTCCCCTACAAAATGTATTCTGTTTAGCGTTTAGATTGCTTTTAGATGTGTGACACATATGGGCAGGTCTGATAAGTTGAAATGATTCATTATTTCTGCCAGGCAAAAAGAATTAACAGAATGTATTGACTGTTGTTGGCAACTGGAGAGTTAACAGCAGAGATGTAGAATGATTTCAATGCGTAACTCCCAAGTAGTACCAGGTAATGTATGAATAAGACAGGGGAGCAGAAGTTACATTAGTTAGATCACATAGCCTAGATTGGGTGTATTACAGTCTTGCCCAGGTCTAATTACTAGTTATGCCTGACCTGGGTTTTACCTTACACATTTAAATAAAATATAATAAAATAATATACGGGATAAATATACTTCAGGGGGAATTTTTAAAAGTGATCATTATTGTGTGCCAACATGATATCCTCAAGGTGCTGAGCTTATCTGCATATTAGACTTGATTCAGAGAGACAAAAAAAGACTTTCGTTTTTGTGCCGATCTGTTTTTTTTTTTTTAAATGTTCCCGCTCTCGTATGAGTGTGCGAGCGATTCTATGCATGTATTGCAAGCCTTCTGTAAAGTCTTCGTCCAATCATACGGCAGAGTACGAGTACGAGGATGTCATTTTCCAGCTTGACTTTTCCATTTCATTTTCTCATGTTACAACATAGGCTTTCGTTTTTGCCCTTTTTCCATCGTCTCCTCCCACGAATCCTTTACGCTTCCCGTTAGATTCTGTTACCCTTTTTCAATAAATAATCGTCCGGACGTAAATCCTTATGATCTTGTGCCTGCACACTACAAACTTAACTCATTAAAGTGCTCCCCTACATATTTGGGTCACTCACTTCTGCTACAATGCTTAGCTAAATCACTTTGCGCTTTCCTACATCTTCCATGTTTGACCCCTAAAACTCACCCAAACCACTTCGCGGTTAGGTTCTTCTTCCATTTTAGACCCCTGAAACTCACCCAAACCAATTTGCGGTCATGTGAATATTCATCTCTAAATATTTCTGGGCCCATTAGTTTTGTGTTAATGTATTTTGGAAATGAAATGACACTGAAACTTTTTTTTTTTAATACCAAATGCCCTTTTTGTTTGGCCTTTTTTTGAAAATGTTTTTTGGAAAAATGTAACATTTTTTTTCTTCATAAAATATAAAATATTAAAATATTTACAAAATTTAAAATTTTTACAACTATAAAAAACTAAATACATAGCAATGGCAGGCCACAGAACATTATTCTTCATCTATGGTCCCCAACGAGTCGCGCAGCTCCTGCATCTCGCCCACCAACTGAAGGACCCTGACACTCAGTTGTGCCACTCTGGCACGTGTGGTCCCTGTTAAAAATCGTAAATTAAATTATTGGTATAACCTTGTTGGGGTCATACTGCAGTGCCCCCCCCCCCCGTATAGTCCAAACACCTAAATCTGGACTTCAAAAGCCTGAAGGCCCTCGCCACCATGGCCCGGGTTTTGCATAGGTCCCGATTATAGAACTCCTGGCCCGCATTCCGCAGTCAAAGAACAGGTGTCAGCAGCAAGGGCAGGAGCGTATATCCAGAATCCCCTGAAAGAATTTAAAAATACTAACATAAAATACACATTCTAAGCTACAATATTGTTTAACATGTCATCAAGGGCCAAAAACAGCCATAGGTTAAGACATGAGTCATCAACTATATTCATTGCCATACAGTGAAAATGGATTGATGGAATGTGAGCCATCCACCAGATAATTCTCCTGACTCAAACTGACAAAATAAGCCGGAGCTCTGCAATATATAAGCATCATGGGACGACCCTGGATGCCCTGCAAGAACACTGAGGAATCGCATAGCTGGACCAAACACTGCTTGTATGTTGTGCGAGTGCCACATTTTGCGGTTCCTACAACCAAATATAAAATAATTACACAAAGCAAAGGTAACCAACTAAAACAATAACTCCTACAACAAATTAAGATTCAAGTTCAACAATCCAAATATAATTCACAAAGGACATAAGTCTAAAAAAATCTAGCAATTATATGGATGTGTGGGAAAATAAAGGTTTACATGCTAAGGACTAATTAAGGTCAGCATTAAAATGCTTTTATAAGGCATACATGAAATGTATTGATTCAGGTATACATTGCTATACAATTTATGGCCTCGGCCAGGCTGATACATGCAATGCCTTGGAGCTAAAGGCGCGCATACTCCGCCGCAAAACATGTTCAACAATAGCAATCCGAGGCCCCAAAGGTCCCGTAAGTGGATCGCAAATGAAATGGTTTAATAGGGTGGTGGTCCCTCGGCAATCAGCTCTCTGAATCAGACGCAAGCCCATCCCAACAACGTAAGTTATCTGAACAAACGCAAAACATCAGATTTTGATGGGAAAATGATCCGAACTAACGCAAATGATCCGATTTAGTTTCGTTCTTCGAAAGCGCATATACGAAAGCGCCCGAACGTTCGTACGAATGGAAAATGAACTAACAAAACAAAAAAAATGACTAACCCATACAGCCTATTTTCCTTTTGTATTCATTTGCAAATAAGATTAAAAGAAAACCTTTTCTCAATTAGCAATAATCTGTTTACCTTAGCGACCATACACAAACTGATGTGTTTGGTGTACAGAGCAGACACTTCCTGAGTCTGGTTCAAAAATCATCTGATTGGCTAAGGCAGAGGCAATGCTTCACATTCTCAAGCTCACTGGATTCCCCCCTCCTGCTCTAATTCAGTCTCTTAAGATGAGGGGATCACGATCTTGTGTTGCAGTAGCTAAAGCGATAAGGGCATCATTCTCACCTGGGGAGAAATGTATATTGTTGCTGCCTGATTTTTCCAAGCTCTACTATGTGGGGGAGGTTAGCTTACCTTTTTCAGTGAAAGGATTATGGGATTTGCAGAAAAAAACTATTCTTTACTAAGGCCAGAGAAGCCACTTCCACTTGACCAGCACAGAGCCACAAAAATGTAAGAGACTTGGTAACAGCATTCTGATATGTAAATCACAAAAACCTGACAAAAAAAGTAATTTTCCTTGAAGGTCAAAAGAGACTGAAATTTAAACTGTGGACAAAAATACTAAAGCACATTACCTGCCCCAGCCTCAATCACACACAAGCTCACCTGCTGACAGCCTGCCATTATTCTGCTGTCACACCTTGAGCTGGCAGCAAACTCCCTTGTCAGCCATGGCTGTGATAGCATCTCAGACAATCTTACTAGATGCATATCCCTTCCACCAATCAACAAGGGGAAAAATCACTTTTATGATCATTGTTTTCATCCCCCCCCCCCCCCCCCGGAAAACATACATTGATGAATTTCCAAGCCCACACACACACACACAATCATTTATACAAACACACCCACACACATATTTTATACACATACACACCATTCATACGTTCATACGTACCATTCATACCCACACACATAATTCATACACACACACACCCCCAGTCATACCCACACACACCATTCATACACACACACACCCCCAGTCATACACACACGCACATCATTCATACATACATACACACACACACACACACACACACACCACTCATACACACACCCACCCCAGTCATATCCACACACACACATCAGGTAGGATTAAGGGGTGAGGTAACCCCGAAACGCGTTACCTTTGAATGGGGAGCCCAGGATATTCACTCCACACAGGTCATGCTATATTTTAAAATGTTACATTAAATGTTAAGTTTTATCACACTTGGTGAGCTGAACCTGCAGCACATTACCACAATTGGGACTTACAGAGGTCTGTCCGTGCTCCCAGGTGAAATATCTCAGGGGATTTCTGAGCTGTCTATCTTCTTGGGACTACTACCCACACACACATCATTCATACATACATACATACATACATGCACACACACATAATTCACACACACACACACACATCATTCATACATACACATACACCATTCATACACACACACACAAAGACACACACACACCATACATACACACACACCATTCATACACACACACACACAAACACACACACACACACACACACACACACACACACACACACACACACACCATTCATACATACACATACACCATTCATACACACACACACAAAGACACACACACACCATACATACACACACACCATACATACACACACACCATTCATACACACACACAAACACACACACACACACACACACACACCATTCATACACACACAAACACACACAAACACACACCATTCATACACACACAATCACAATCATTCATACATACACACACAATCAATCTCACACATACACACACACACACACACACACACACACACACACACACACACACACACAATCATTCATACATACACACACACACCATTCTTGCATACACAGACACATCCCAAAACTGCATTTGGCACACTCACATGGTCAGTGAGGCTCACAGACAGCTCTAGTTCTTCTCATGAAGCACTTACTTGTCCCCGATGTCCTGCACCACTCATCTTGGGCTCCTTCACAAGCAGGTGGGAGGCAAAACGGCCTCCTCGCTCCTGTCAGCTTCATGCAGCCAGTGACTTCACTTTCAGTTCAGGGTCGTCCATGATTGGTGCTGCTGCACTGCACAGCCAATGATGTATTGGCTCTGACAGCTGTCACTTAGCCCTGGGACCGCCCCATCCTGTAGCTCCCCAGCCATCATATGCTACAGCGCTGTGCACTGGGCAGCTGGAGGTGGAGTCTTCCTTCCTCATAGAGGAGGGGCGGGCTCATACACAGGCTGGAGAGCCGCCCTCCCCCCCCCCCCCCATACACTGACAGTAAAAAAAAAATAAAAATTTGATTGTTGCTGTCTTCTGCCCCTGTCCCCGCCCCTGCCATAGATCCGCCCTAGGCACGTGCCTTTGTGTGCCTAGTGGTAAGTACGGCCATGCTTATAGCTACACTTCACAGCTGTGGCGCAAGTGTAAACAGTTATAACCAATATCTCCTAGATGGCTGGCCAAATAAATACATATATATCTCCTGGAACCAACATATATATATATATATATATATATATATATATATATATATATATATATATATATATTATCCTGCCTGGCTTTGCTAAAATATGTAAACAAATGCATATATATTATTAATAATAACTGACCAATGATAACGCAATGGATAACTGGTACTTCAAAGAAATCACTGATACCAATGGTAAATATTGAGATATAATGTTTCCAAAAGACAATACAATTCAACCCACAAGCAACATCTCATATAATAGCCACCAAAGTGGATTTAAATCATGAACACCATTCTAAGGGCAAAATCATACAGGGAAATATAGATAGGTTAAACCCATGCAGACAGAACACCTCAATATGTTATTATAGCGACACAAATACAAACTGCTAAATGAATGGTTATTGCTTACAATGCAGAGATATGCAGAGATATATGGCAAGACATCAGTCGCAGCTATATCCCAGTTACCTTCCTGAGTCAATGCCCTAACCTTTCCTTGCAGTTCCTCCCAGCTCTCCGTTCTGGTGCGTTATGAGCTCCCCTCTCGCTTTCCCAAGCCTCTCTGTCCACTTCAGTTATACTGCGATATTCCTGTGATGTCCAAGCTTGTGAAAACCTGTTTTGCTGGATTCCCATTCCCAATCTGCCCCCAAACTTGATTTGAAAACCTGTTTTTATTAGGGTGGGAAAAAGGATGTGGACCAGACCTGGGCATTGTAACGTCATAACACAAAATACAGCCCTTTGATTGGCTCTGACCGGCCCGCGACCAGTGTTCCCTGTAAGGTGCGCGGCCAGAAAAGATAGTGCCGGGTTTGAACAGCACTTTTGCCCCTCTGTAGTGAGTCGAATGTAGCAGGGGCTTGTGTGGATTAGAGCCTGCTGTCCTATTGGACAGCTCCCTCCTGCAGGTTTGGCTGTGGGCAGAGTTTCTCTGGCACTTGTAGTCCACACCAAATGTGTTACATGCCATACGCAGCACCTGATGGTGCACTGGCTCTCGTAGTCCATTTCTGGCCAGACCAATGCCTTTGGGAGGGCGGGGGGACCATGCTGCAAGGTGGGAAGGTTTTCACACAGCCTTTTATCCAAGGCCGGCCACTGGTCCCCCTCCCCCTGGGCATCCCAAATCAGGATGTTCCACTTTTTTAAGCCCTTTTTATTCAGTAGCAATGTAAAAAAAGGCAGAACAAAACCCAGAGTGGCCACTGGTCTTCCCCCTGGGTATCCCAGATCAGGATGCCCCATTGTGTTAAACTCTTCCGGGTCCTCACCTCTTGTGGGAGGAGCGGGATGACGTCATCCCGCTCCTCCTACACTACCTTCGCGCACCGGCATCTGTCAGATGCCGGTGGTGATCGGAGCAGGGCGGGTGTGAGGCGAGGAGGCTCCGATCGGGGTGACTTGCCATTAACCCCCGGCACCCCCATTACCTGCCTCCCCAAAGCCCAGAGGGGGGCAGAAGAGCCTGTGGCCACAGGCTATGCGGGCTTGTAGCCTGCAGGGCCAGGGGCCACTGTGCCCTGTTTCTACAAGCCCTGCATAGCTGGTCCCGGGCTGGTTACTTTGGGTAAGGGGGACCCCATGTCAATTTATTTTTGGATTTTTAAGGGTTTTTAACCCTTAAAAATAAAAAAAATGCCCTCCCCCCCCTCCTTTTTTTCTCGATTTAACCCTTTGTAGTGTGGATGGTAGTTGTTGGGGGGTCTCCTGGGCAGGAACGGGGGGCTACCGATAATATGTGGCACCGTTCTAATCGGTAGAAATGGGGCTTTCACATGCAATATGGTTTTCCTTAATAAAATACATTTTTTATTTAAAATAAAGGAGTCAATTTTCAAAAAATTGGATTTATTTTTTTTACTTAATAATATTGTAAAAAACAAAATAAAATTTGCAAACAAGACATTTCATGTTAAAGCCTAAACTCTGCTGCAAAAAAATATATATAATTTTCCTGAAAATTCCAGCAAAAATGGCGCAAAATGGGGAAAAATGACCTGTCAACAGAGGGTGACAAAATCTCAAGTAGGCTGGCAATTAAAAGGGTTAAAAGTAGCTATGCATGTTGGGTATTGTTCTGTTCGGGGGGACCTTGCGCTTTCAGACTTAGCTTGTTTTTTCTTGTTTGCATATTTATATATTTATTCAGCTTTTTTATACATTTTTTAGGGAAACCCTGCGCAACCAAAGAATTCTTTGAGGGATTAATTCCAGAAAGATGAGCCCACTTTAACAAGCTGGGTACGCTTAGAAAGCTTAACATGTGTACTTTCAGGGAATTTATGGTTTATGGGGGATATTCCAATTGTAAAAGGTTGTTTTGGTTGAAAAATCGCAAGGTGCGCACTTTGTCTGCAGAGCTGAAATTTTCAAGTAAAATTACCGTTACGCACATGCTTTACTTTGGGGTGTTTGCCAACTCTTCCCTTGACAGTAGCTATGCATGTTGGGTATCATTCTGTTCGGGGGATGTTGTTTTTTCAGATTAAACTTGTTTTTTCTTGTTTGTATATAGTTTTTTTAGGAAAATGTGGCTTTGATTGTGCTTTTTTATCCTTTTTTTAGGGAAACTCTTTGCAACCAAAATATACATTGAGGGTGTATACTTCTAGGGAATATTTAGTTTTTTGGGGGTATTTCAAATGTAAAGGGTTGTTTTTCTGGAAAAACTGCAAGGTGCGCATATTGCATAGCATAGTTGTATTTTATCAGAAAATTCCCTAAAGCGCTGTTTCAGTTTGGAGGAGTCTCCTGGGCAGGAAAGGGTGTCTACCTATACATATGTGGTATCACTGTAACCGGGAGAAATTGGGATTTCACACGCAATAAGATTTTATTGACAAACTTACATTTTTTATTACAAAAAAACACTACAAATTGTAAAAAATAATTTATTTTTTTGCACATATTTCACCCAAAAATATTGAGAATACACCTAAAAAATGACAAACAAGACATTTCATGTTAAAGCCCAGACTCTGCTGAAAAAAAACAATATATAATTTTCCTGGGAAATCCCTTCAAAAATCACATTTGAACATGGGGAGCGCATAATAGTGCAAAATGGTCTGGCAACAAAGGGTGACAAAAACTCCAGGAAGGCTGGCACTTAAAGGGTTAACCCACAATGCACAGCGGCAGGAAACTCAGCAAAACTTCCTCTTTGCAGGTGGCCTGAAGCTCCATGGGATGCCATTTTGGTTACATAAAGCTAAATATTTTTTTTATGTGTAGCAATCTGAATTGCATATGAGCACTTTCTCCTGTAAGGGTGTTGGTCAAGTTTAAGGTCCTCTGCGTACATTGCTCCAGTTTTAACATAGAACAGGGAGGATTGCAGCTGAGAAGCATTAGTGTTAATCAAATATGTCTCTTATTTTCTGCCCAAATTGGGCTAAGCTTGGACGAGGGAAGGGTGTGAGGAGGGTGTTCAGTAGTGGATCTCTTAGGAATAAATCAAGGTAACTAGACTTGCAGTTTTAAACAGTTCAATTAAACTGGGCAACCCTGCTTCTGCTAAAAGCAAACTCACTTGCCGCTGTGCGCTAACCTGCACCCAGAGTCCAGCACGCCATATTAAATATGGCTTTCCTGCAAACCAGGATGGCTGGAGGAGGGTTAAAGTGGGCCTTCAGACATTTATACTGGATGTCCATGTTTAAAGTCTCTTATTTATACAGTTTCTAGCTGAGAATCATACTTGGTACTTGCTAATTCTACATGCAATTTAAAACACGATATACATTTGGTCTCCAGATTTAGCAATGCATAATCAATATAGCCTGCACTGACTTAATCATGTATTACTCCATGAGTTGACATTAGGAATTTTCATAAGAACCCCAATGTTTTAAATTAAAATACCTTTCTAACATTTTTACTACTACAGAAATATTTTCCAGGATATGTCTTTTTGATTCAAGAAATTGCTTTTTTCCGCACAGACACCAGACAGATTACAGAGCTGATGCCTTGGTAACTGGAGCCATCCCTAAAACTCCTCAGTTGTCATCGATAGCTTGGTGATGTAGTGTAGGGACCAGATGGGGCAATGACTAAGGATTAGGGTTAAGGAAATTCCAAAAATATTTGTATACATTTTTGCCCAATTGTTGAGAAAATATTTGTGTACATGTGCACAGCAGTAGTTGTTCTTCTTGCACAAGTAAAATAAAAGTATAATGTGCATTTGCATAAATATTTGCTTTTGCATAAAAAATCACTGTACTTTTTGTTTTTAACCAGCCTTTTCCTTTGTAAAATGGTTACATAAAAGGGGTTTAAACTGTGCCCTTGTACACCTGATGTGGTAAACAGTAGTATACTGTAAATATTTTTACACTACACATTTTTTAAATTCATTTGATCTCATCCTGATTTGTTAGGGAGACTTAAAGAAAAAAAATGTGTGTGTGTGTGTGTGTGTGTGTGTGTGTGTGTGTGTGTGTGTGTGTATTGTGGTAAAGTGTATGGGAAAGTGCTGGATGGTGTCTATTTCTCCCTTGCTTTTCTCAATCAGGCACAATCCATGCCCAGTCCACATTCCCAGTTCTTTACAGGTTTTTCCCCTACTCCCAGTTCTTACACAGCTGATGAGGCTAATTGCAAGCCTAATAAATGGAGGCGCTGAGGCTTCCAGTTGGCTGTTGGACAGGCTGGGATGAGGAGCCCGGGCCTTGCTGCTTCCAATACTGACAGTGCTGACTTGCAGCTGAAAGACTTTATCAGCTCTTGGAACCTGTGGATTTACAGCCTGGACTTGTATGCCCTGAAAGAGGACCTGTTATAACAAGGACTTGCAGTACGCTGTAATTATCCTACACTGGACATTGCTAGAGTTGGTGAGGTAACCGCTTGCTGTACTGCATTGTATGCTGCATCATACTTTGAAGTTAAGATTTTGCCTGTTGGAATTTATTTTCGATGAATTGCTTATGATTTGACCAAGAACTGTCTTTAGAGACATTGCCGTTGGCCCCAGATCCTGACAATATATATATATATATATATATATATATATATATATATATATATATATATGAATGGGCCTAAAGGTGAGGATATTAGCCCCCTATTATTATTATTATTATTGTTTATTTATATAGTGCCATCATCTTCCGTAGCGCTTTACAGAGTAGTAATTACAGACAGGGTAGAA
The DNA here is from genome assembly GCA_027917425.1 of Gastrophryne carolinensis. Taxonomy (NCBI): domain Eukaryota; kingdom Metazoa; phylum Chordata; class Amphibia; order Anura; family Microhylidae; genus Gastrophryne; species Gastrophryne carolinensis. The sequence continues at coordinate 130,945,270 of CM051234.1, forward strand.
ACATATGGTACATATACTATGTCAAATGCAGTTTTACAGATTTGACAGTGGATATTCTGAGTACAAGATACAATAGGGGAGAGAGCCCTGCCCTTGTGAGCTTACAGTCTAAAGGAAGGGGATGAAGACGAGGGGGAAGGATCATAAACAGTCATTATTGAGCTTTGTGGCATATGCTCTTTAGAAGATTGGTTAAGCCAGATTATATGCTTGTCTGAATAAGTGAGTTTTGAGGGCGCCTTTGAAGGTTTTGAGTGTTGTGGAGTGGCGGATTGGGTGGGGTAGGGCATTCCAGAAGGTTGGAGCTGCACGTGAGAGGTCCTGGAGACGGGCGTCAGAGGAAGTGACCAGGGTGGAGGACAGGAGAAGGTCGGCAGCAGAGCGGAGGCTGCGTCTAGGTTGATATTGTTGGATTAGAGATGAGATGTAGGGAGGGGCCTGGTTGGAGAGAGCTTTGTATGTGAGAGTTACAGTTTTGAACAGGATTTGCTGTGGGATTGGTAGCCAGTGTAGGGATTGGAGAGAGGCGCAGAACTGGAGGAGCAAGAGGAGAGATGGATGAGGCAAGCAGCAGAGTTCAGAATAGATTGGAGGGGTGCCAGTCTGTTAGTTGGTAAGCCACAAAGAAGGATGTTGCAGTAATCCAGTCGGGATATGGCCAGGGCATGCACTAACATTTTAGTGGTGTCAGGTGAGAGGAAAGGACGGATGCGTGAGATGTTTTTAAGTTGGAGGCGACAGGAGGTGGCCAGGGAGTGAATATGTGGTTTGAAAGAGAGGGCAGAGTCTAGAGAGACTCCCAGGCACTGAGCTTGGGGAGTAGCAGTTATTGTAGCATTGTTGACAGAAATAGAGGTGTTAGAGAGGGGAGTTAGAGGGTGGGAAAATGATCAGTTCTGTCTTGTCCATGTTTATCTTGCGGTAGCGAGATGACATGAATGAAGAAATAGCTGAGAGGCAGTTGGGGAGGCGAGATAGGAGAGAGGAGAGATTGGGGCCTGAGAGATATATCTGAGTGTCATCCGCATAGAAGTGGTATTGAAAGCCTAGTGAAGTTATAAGTTTGCCAAGGCCATAGGTGTAGACTGAGAAAAGTAGGGGGCCTAGGACAGAACCTTGCGGCACACCAACAGAAAGGGAACGTGAGGATGAGACTGTGTTAGAATAGAATAGGATACACTGAATGATCTGTCAGAGAGGTAAGAGGTGAGCCAAGAGAGTGCAAGAATATCAAGAAGCAGGGAGTGGTCGACAGTGTCAAAGGCTGAGGAGAGGTCAAGAAGGATGAGGATGGAGTAGTGACCATTGCTTTTGGCAGTGAGCAGATCATTGGTGACTTTGTGAGGGCAGTTTCAATGGAGTGGTTACGGCGGAATCCTGATTGTAAGGGGTCAGTAAGTTGTTAGTGGATAAGTATTGTGCCAGTTCTGAGTGGACATGTTGTTCAAGTAGTTTGGTAGCTGGAGAGGGCAGAGGGGTCGAGAGAGGGTTTCTTGATTATCGGAGTAATGACTGTATGTTTGTAGGCGGAAGGAAAGGTGCCAGTGGAGAGAGAAAAGTTGAATATAGAGGTTAAGGCTGGAGTGAGGGATGGAGACAGTTGAGGAATAAGGTGGGATGGAATAGGATCGAGGGAGCAGGTAGTCAGGTGGGCCCAAGAAATGAGATAGGTTAGTCCAAGCTCAGTTATTGGAGTGAAGAAAGTAAGAGAGTAAGGCAGGGGAATTGTTTGAAGTGGTGAGGGGTTCTGAGGGGCAAAGCCAAGTCGAATGTTGTCAATGTTTTCTTTGAAGAATGTAGAAAATTATTCTGCTGTTATTTGGGAGGTTGGAGGAGGAGGTGGTGGGCGGGGTAGGGAACTGAAAGTGTTGAAGAGTTGTTTGGGATTCCGGGCTTGTGCAGAAATCAGTGAAGAGAAATATGCTTGCTTAGCAGATGAAAGGGCAGTCCTGAGTTCCTGAAGGGCTTGTTTATAGAATAGAATGTTACGATTGGATTTGGTTTTCCTCCATTGCCGTTCAGCAGCTTGAGACAGCTGTTTCAATCTGGTTGTGCTTGCATTTAGCCAGGGTTGGCTGTTTTTGGGGCGGGGACGGCTATAGGTGAGGGGGGCGGCAGAGTCTAGAGCTGAGGAGAGTGTATTATGGTAGTGTGATGATGCAGTGTCTATGTCCGTGAATGAGGTCAAGGTCTGAAGAGGTTGAAGTGAGGCAGATAGGGACCGAAGATCTAGGTTTCTTAAGTCCCTGCGTTGAATTGTGGGCTTGTGTGGAGGGGGGTTAGCAGGCATTGGAGAGAGGGTCATAGTCAGCAGATTATGGTCAGAGAGGGGGAGCAAGGAGGATGAGAGGTTCGATACAGAGCAGAGGTTAGTGAAGAGGAGGTCAATTGTGTGGCCGTCTTTGTGGGTGGGTGCAGTAGACCATTGCTTGAGTCCGAAGGATGAGGTTAGTGACAGTAGTCTGGTGGCAGCAGAGTTGATAGTGTCAACAGGTATGTTGAAGTCACCCATGATGATTGCGGGGATGTCTGTGGACAGAAACAGAAGGAGCCAGGTAGAAAAGTGGTTGAAGAAAAGAGTAGTAGTTCCAGGAGGGCGGTAGATGACAGCAATTTTCTCGTTACAGGGAGAGTATAAACGGACACAGTGAACTGCAAAAGATGAGAAGGATAGAGATGGCAAGGCGGGGAGTGGGTTAAAGGAGCAGAGTTCGGATAGAAGGATGCCGAAACCCTCACCCTGTTTGTTGTTGGATCTAGGGGTGTGGCTGAGATGTATTTCCCCATGTGAGAGGGCAGCGGGTGAAGCTGTGTCTGATGGGGTAAGCCATGTTTCTGTGAATCCCATGAAGGTAAAAGAGTTGTAGAGAAACAGGTCATGAATATAGGGGAGTTTATTGCACACTGAGCATGCATTCCACAGTGCGTAGATGACTGTGGCGGGAAGAGGTGGGGAGGGAGTAAGATGAATCAGATTAGATGGGTTGCATTTGTATCCAGGTTCAACATGGTTGCAGATTTTTGAATTTGATGAAAAATGAATAGTTCTGGAGGAGGGGGGTGGAGAGAGTGGGCCTGGATTAGGACTGATGTCACCAGCGGCAAGTAAGAGTAAAAGGAGAGAGAAGAGATGGTTGTGGCTTTTGAGGGTGGAATAATGTGTCTTGTGCTTGGATATAGAGGGGGTAAGTGATTTTGCCAAAGAAAGGAATTCGTGAGCAGAGAGGTAGGGGGAGGAGAGCAGAGAGGGGAGATATATATGGACTTACCAGGAGCAGGGGATACTGTGAGGCTAGGATTCTGAGGGTAAAAGGAAGTAATGTGATGAGATAAAAGATAATCATTTTAGTTGATGCTGGGCTATTCAGACAAGCAGAATCCGGTGCAGGATTCCTTCAGGTTAAATTTGCTGCAAACTTAGAAAGATTCAGACTTGGAAAGGAGTCTGAATTGCAGCCACTGCCACTCAATATGAACATGTTTCTAACTGCCTTTGATTAGCTCATGCACAACAGTTGGGCCTAAAGGGTGGGGCCCAGGTCAGGCCTAAAGGTTTGGTCTGGGAGGGAACAAAGTAATAAAACTTCAAATGGAATGTTGCTAGGTGCTGTGGGTCAGTGAACACAAAAGGGGCAATATTGGTCAGTTTAAGTTTAGCAGAAAGTAACAGATGATAGTTTCACAAATATAGATATGGGCAGGGGAACCAGATGGGGCATTAAAAATAATCACATAACTCTTAAATAAGGCATATGCACAATTAACATGACAAGGGAAAAATCAAGTTTTAAATAGTGATTCTGATAAGAGAAAGGCCGCAGGTTTTACACAGGCAGGAAAGGGTTAAACGTTGCAGATGGGGGGATCAAAATGTTGAATGCCTATTGACCCTTATTACAATTATTATTGATTATTCATACAGCACAATTTTGTTCCATAGCGCTGTACAACAAATTAAAGTTAATCCTTTCTAAATTTGTTGGAATAAACTATGGGGCATGTTATTTACAAATATTCTTAAGACAAAATATCTGCTTTATTGTAATAAGTTCACACCTCATCTGGAGAACTTCACCATCACAACTCCATGGGGGGTTTTTAAATGATTTTAGGATTTTCTGGAGAGCATTGGCTTGGTAAGGCAATGAAAGCTTGTCTCAGTTGTCACACAATAAAGTAAAATAAAAAAATATATAGTTCTTTTCTATTTAAATAAATCAAATTCCTCTGCATATGCAATGGGAAAGTTCTGATGAGGTGCAAATCAGTTTTATTTTTTAGATATGTTATTTTAGAAGTTACAAATAACAAAACATACCATAATCTATGGTAATCCAACGCACATTTGTAGTGGCTCATTTTTAATGTATTTGGATTCCCCGTAGGCTTCTGTTGTTTCCAAACTCCTAAAAAAACCTACCCCTAGTAAAAAATGCACTTCATCTGTAGAACTGCCCTGTCGCACGTGCAGGAGATTTTGATTCTTAAACAGAAAAAAATTACTTTTTATTTTACTTTCATTTACTATTATTGTATACTGAGTGAAAAATGCTCAGATTTATCAAACTCAGCATCTCCAGACAAAGTGACAAAGTGAATACAGCTCTTGCATTGCTATCATATGCTCCCCCACTGGCACCTGTCCCTATTGAAGAATAAGTTCTCCTTGAGAAATAAGTGAACTTCCTAATAAATTGGCCACTCTGAAGTAGGGCAGAGGACACAGATGCTCCATACTGCACTGATCTCTCGCCAGCTGGAGGATGAGCTATCAGGCTGGAGGATCTGTGTCCTCTGCCCCACTGCAGAGTGGTGTAAAGTGTCAGTGACTTACCTACATGCCAGCTGTCCTGCTGCTCCAATCTGGTGGTAGGTGCTCTCTCAGCATTGCCGGAAGCCAGATCATTCAGCTGACAATGTGGCAGGCTTCCATCACTCCCCTCCCGCTGTGCTATACATTGTACAGTGATGCAGTGAGAAGGGAGCTGCTCCAGCCAACACACAGGCAGGCGGGTGTCTGCGGGCATCATCGGGCACCCTCCTGAGGAGCAGGGCACCAGAATATCAGATTGCAGCAGTGGAAGGTGGGCCGGCTTAGAAATATGAACAGCAAAAAGATGGTAGAAGAGTTGAGAAATTAGGCGATACCTTTTGTAGGCTGAGTACATTTTGAGGTGAGCTTTTAAGAATACCTAGTTCTCCTTGTGATGCATGATATCTGTGAATGAGAAAAGGGATAGTGTAAGAATGCAGAGGGTGGTGACAGAGAATAAAGTAGTCCTCGGTACATGAAGTTCATTCAGGTTCAATTCTTGGTAGACATAGAAAGGTTCTAGAACTTTGAAAATATTAATTTGAAGTTATTCCGGGCATAGCAGCCAACTGGTGGCTTAGGCCACCAGTGGAAAGATGAAAAATTGTGTTCCAGCACATTTTGCATTTTCATTTGAAATGTGGACACTATCCATGTGTATATTGCAGCACAGCCCTTCCACAGAACAATTTGCCAACGAGAAATCGAACACAGTCAGATAATTGAACCATGGATATGCCCGCTGAGATCAAGCGATCAGTGAGAATTTTTTTCTTGGTCAAGCGTCGTATCATTTCACCAGACATAAAATTTCTCGTTTGTTGCATCACCTCCTGCATGTGGAAACAGTCAGTTTGTTTGTTTGTGGCACTTCCCCATTAGATCATTAGATTATTGTGCAGCACTCAGCCTGTTTTAAAGTCAGTTCCTCTGTGAAGAGAGGATACAAGTGTCAATAGACTCAATCCAGTTATGGGGGGTGGAGAAGCCCCTAATCAGTCTTCAAATCCTATGTCACAAGACTAAGCTTCCTCCAGTGGTTATAGAGCTACATTATGGTTGATATGGTTTATGGTAATGGATAAATATCTCAAAAACACCAAGGTTTAGTTTTTAGTATATGTCAGCATTTTTACACGAAACAGTGATAATATATTTTTGACAGAGTTGCACAAGTCTTCTGGAGTCATTACATACATTGGCATTGATGTGAATCAATTCTATTGAAATGAGGTTATACAATGGTTTGCCAAAACAGAATTACATTCTGGGTGTTCATGGAAACCTTAACTTTACACAACCTGTGTAGGTGCTTTTACAGTGTTTACAGACAACACCCAATTAAAGCTGAACTCCTAGAAAAGGCTTAGTTCTTTTTTTCTCTCATTCTGACAACTAGGTATTGGTGACCAAATAGTAAGGTTAGTTCACAGTGTTCACTTTACTTTTTGGATGACTGCATTTTTTTGTTTTTGCAATTTGTGGCTTTACAGAAGTGTAGCTCTGACATATATAACACAGTGGATGGTAGTACTTTTAATTTTGTTAGGTTTATTACATTTGTTCAGTTTTGTACACTCAATGGACTCTTATAGATGTATAAGATGTTTGAACTCAGAACGTAGAAATGGAAAAATAATATAGCGGCTGGCTTTGTCACTATTGATTTATGTCAAATGAAATACTTAGAGAATTGCGTACTTATACATTAACTCCAGCATAATGCAGCCACCTGAATACAGGTTCTGTAGCTACTTCTCTCTTCGGCAGATGTGCGTGCATGCCAGGGGAGGCCTGATTTTTGCAAATATGGGAAATTCCTTCTGATTTAGAAGTTTAGTGTTGAACTTGTCCATATGTTAGGTGCAGGACATTTTGTTTCTATTTAATGACTCTCAACGTTTTAACCTTTGAAACAAGAGAATAGATTCCTAAACATTGTCATTGGGGTAATTAAGTACCGGTAAGTTAAGTAAGGCTCAATTTGGGTGGGCTTTGAGACTGGCTTGCACCCTGCTTCTGACTACCTGTGCAGTTCAGTGAGCATTTTACTCAACACACAAGGAGGTGTGAAAATAGTTTTTATGGTTTTAATTATCTCAAGAAAATAACTAGAGATGATGGAACCAGTTCTTTGGAACCGGAATTCGCTCTGATTTTAAGGGAAAATAGTTTCGCCACAAATTTGAATTTCCACGTGATTCGTATCAACCCAATTTTTACCTGAAATGCTAAAATAAAAAAAGTAAGAATTTACCTGCTCCCTTGCTGTCTCAGTCCATCCATGCTGTCTCACATCGCTGTCAACAGATATCCCAAGCCCCGGCATTGGGCTTTGGCCACAGTGCTCCCTGCCGCAGGAAGGGGCTATTTATAGCCTAGGCTGATGTCACTGTGAGTCGGCAAGGGGAGCGTGTAGGGCTTTTCCAACTACCTTCCTCTTCGCCTATGACGAGCCCCACCCATCATGCGCTTTTCAAATAACAGGGATGTCTGGACAACAACAGTGCAGTGGCCAAAGCAGGAGAGCAGGTTGCCATGATCCGAGGTTTGCTCTTCTATCGAAAAGCATAGCAGTTTACCTTCTACCATATTTATCCCAAGCTTTTTTGGTACATTCTAAAGGATATGGTCAACTGATCTAACTTTTCAAGGACTCATTCAAGTTCTGGTTCCTTAGCTATCACAGAGCAGCAATGAAGGCCTACATACTTCCATTATGAATAAGAAACTTTGGAAAACTCATTAGTGTCACAAAATCGATCATTCAAAAGCTGTTTGATCGAGCGATCTGCGACGTGAGTGTGGGCTGCTTCCAGCACAGGGAGCCATTGCACCAGAAACCCCCACACACCAATTACAACAAGCTGCCACCACCACCGAAGCAAACTTTAAACGATTAAATCGGGCCGGTGGAACCCTCCTCAATCACCATCCAATCAAACTCTGCTGGCGAGTAATCGAGAGCACACACACCTACACACCCCTCTCCACATACAAGCAGGGCACAGGCAATCCACACTGATTCTGTCCCACACTTACCCTGTGGAGAGTCTGATCAGTTCTGCTGTCGAACGATCAGATACAATCAGCTTGCAATCTGCTGGTTCACACACAGTCACCATGCAGCACTCTAAGTTAATTGTGAGTCATTCAACCTTGTTACACTATATGATTAGTTACACTTTCCTAATCATACATTGGATTAGTTACAATCGATCTTACAGTCTATGGGGTTAATACACATTTAGAATCAATCTCACAGTCTATGGGTTAATACACAGTTACGAGCAGTCATACAATCTTCAGAAACCAGGGTAGTTCTTAGAGCTCCAAGGAAACCAGGTTAGAGGATTTCTAATTGCCAGAAAGGTAGGCCCGTGCAAAATCAAAATTTTTTAATTTTAATAAAAAAATGGAAAGACACAAATACAAATAATGAACAAAACAATGTACAAATGTGCAGAAAAACAGTTAGAAAATAAAAAGGGAGAAAACACTGAAAATCCTATACCTCATAAATGGATACAAAGTCTTCAGTTTTCCGAGGGTTAGAAGGAGCAATGGATCAGACACACCACGATCAAGGATCGGACCCTCTATATGTGAGCCAGAAAACCATTTTTCCCCCTGGATTTATCCTAAATTCCAAGGGGCTGGAAGGACAGATGCCATCCCCCCTGGGTGGGTGCTGAGGGACAAATTTGTTTGTAGTTGCCCTTTTAGTAAATCTCTTCTCCAAGCTGCGCTCCCCCCACCTTTCCTTATCAGTGGTGCTTTATGTTTCTTAGATAAGGATTTATTGCCCCTGTGTCTAGGAAGTTCTTGAAGAATTCTGTTTATATTGTTATAGGATGTCTGTAAAAATGCTGGGGATGAGGCAGAGGGGGGAATCATGACATAGAATTAGGACATTGGATGTCACAATTAGGTCAATAGTATGTCCGTCATTTCCGAAGAACTTTGGTGACAATGCAATATGCCATTTATCATATTGCAGCATATTTCATTTTTTTGCTCTTTTTTCTCAGTGGGTTTCGTTTCTGTTATGAATTCATGTTCTTGTATACACAGTTGCTAGCCTTGGGTTCACAATACAATATGTACACTTTATCCATCTGTATAATGACTGCCTTTTCCTAATATCATTTTATAGCATTTCAGCTCTCATTGACATTTATGGATATTGCATAGCCATCTGCTTAACCTAGTACAGTATCCAGCATCAAATCAGAATCTTATATTGTCTTTATTTTTGTTCGGCTTGCTCAGTGTGAAATGTGACAGCAGTAGACAGGGGTGGACTGGTTTTGGGAGACCCGAGAGGATTCTAGGTGTGCCTCACTGCTTTGGGGACAGTTGGGCTGCTGTACCCTACCTACTTTTCTGCCTCCCTTGTCTCTGCCTCAACCCTGTACTAGGACCCCCCGGTTAATGTTCCGCCCCCAATGCCATAACATTGTGGCTGTGAGGGGAATACCTACCCCTGCTAAATGGTATGTCCCTACACTACTAAAGCCTCAGTACCATCAATTTATCATCAAAATCTACCTATACCCATAACCTGCTCCTATTGCCTTTGCACTCGTTTACCTGCCAGGGAGCAAAATGATGGGGATGTTGCACGCTGAAGATGGGCTGACCTGTCCTGTAATTTGTGGTCTCAGTCCACCGCTGGCTGTAAACTATTTAAAGCTGAAGGCATGACGCATCACAAGATCTTTGTTACATCTGTATGACTGACTGGTTAATGTTTAAAGTGGACCATCGGTCAAAAATGGCTTAAACCAGACCAACGCAACAAACAGTGCTCATATGCATCCCTCCCCAGGGCACATAAAATTCATTTACCTTTTCTAACTCCTCCTCTTGACACTTTTTTGTATATCTGGCTACAGCACCTTATTTTGGAAGAGCCTTCGTCAGTGCTGCCTTGTACGTGTTGTAGTGTGGGTTTTCTTTATTTATTAATAAAATGTATGTCATTTACTGCCTTTCGTGCAGCTATTTTTTGGGGGATGGCTCTTTTGATTCCCATCTTTCTCACTGAAACTGTTTAGGCTATCTAGCTCTTATCACATTTATTATTATTATTTTTGGTTGTGTCAAACATTTATAAAGCTGGCATATTGATTGGTGGTGGTATTCCAAGGCAAACCCAGATAGCAATTTGAGGCATTTGAGGGTTGGTAGGTGAGTAGGTATTCACATATATAGAAGTCAAGGTAGCACCTGAATTAAAAATAAAATAAACTAATTTAAATTCTCTCACTAGCACATGGATGGGGTAATGTACCCTCTGTCCCTCAAAATATAAAAACCAACTGTTTCAGGGAGCCTGATTTATCAAGCATCAGCACCTGATAATTTTGCCTCAGCAGAAGTCAGTGTGTGATTTAACAAACAAAAATCAAGCAGCACTGAAGCAGCTGCGAGCCTGCATCTAATTTAATACTGGGGCCATGTAGGTCACAGCGCCAGGTGCACTTAGGGGGTTATTTAACAAATGCTAATGCCATGTAGTACCACGTAGCGTCAGGTGAACGCTGGAATTAGTACGTGAAAACCATATATTTTAAAATCAATCTGGTGAGCACCTCTAATAGTGTCATGTAGCATTGAATGTATTACTAGCGGTGGCTCAGTGCATAGCGCTGGCGCTGTATGTTCAGCAGCGCCATGTAGCACCTGTAGCTCAGCAGCGTTATCCAATACATTTCAATGGCGTTTTTTTGCTTGTGTATAAATAGCGTTTTAATTTTTCAGATTATTGTGTGGACTCTCCTGCCCAGCAACCAAACACTAATATTGTTATATTTAGTTTTTTTATGCAGAATTGTATGTGCAAGTCTGCCATTGTAGTGTCATTGTTACAGTATTAAAACAATGTCATTCCATATGTTTTCACTCTGGCGCTGGTGTATATGTGTGGAGAAACGATCGACGCGACGCTAGAGCACCCAGTTTTAGAGTGCTGATGCTGGTTTTGTGTTTCTGTTTCTTAAATATGGGCTTTAGCGCTGAATGCCAGACACACTTAACTGGTGCTACCTATCGTTGGCTGCAGCATTGTCCTGTTGTTATATATGGCGTTACGTATACATTTATTCAGGGAGAGCGCCCTCCAGACATCACATTTATCAATGCTGGACAGGATACTACAGCGTCACTTCTCCGGCCACTACACTAGGTTATAGCACCAGACACCCGCTCTAAGCGCAGCTACATAGATGTTCAAATGGCAATACATAGCGCTAGTCTCTTATTTAAAGTGGACCAACACCCAGGATTTTGACTATCCTGGGTTTTGGTCCACTTCGGTGGGGCACCCCGATCGGGGTGCCATTCACAGAGGGCCGGCGCGGGCGCGCGCACGTCTGGAGGGGCGCGCAGGAGGCGGCGGCGGCGGAAGCGGCGGTGGATCAGGTAAGGTCTTTTTGGGGTTTCTGGGGGGTTTCACCCCGCGGGACATCCCGATCTCGGATGTCCCGCGGGGTGGGAGGTGATCGGCCCGGGAATCTTATAGATTTCCGGGCCGATTACCCCTGGGTGTTGGTCCACTTTAAGCTGTGCCAGTTTATAGTGGCACTGTAGGTTAAGATCCCATAGAGGACAATGGGCAGATCTGTATTGAAGTGTTTTCTGCTTATAAATAATATGACACACACATTGCGACTTATCAATAAAGTAAATGCAGGACCTAGATGTCACCAAATGTAATTTAATTTTTTTCTTCTAAAATCATTTATCATGGCTTCTTTTGCTTACCAATGTGTGTTGGATGACAACAGCTAAAACGCAGCCTAAATGCACTGTGAAGTTTGTCCCCAGCAGTAATATCCTGTAAGTGTAATGATGAAATGCCGTCCAGCACCAGTAAAATACAGCAGCAATCTTTTCAGGGTGCCAAAACAGAATAAATAAGCTGTGCAGTCCTGAAAAGATGACGGCACAAAGTGATGCACACTGTCGCTGTCGCAATCGTGTCCAGCGGGTGCTGACACAGGCCGGGTAATAATACCTAATGCAACAATCAAAGAAAATTAGTTAACATCAGGCGCTGTGACTTGCTGTGCCATTCTAGTCAAAATAGCAGCAGAAAGAGATGCTGGAAATTATAAACTGGTGCTGTTCCAGCAAAATGATGCTAAATTGCGCACATTTTACATAAGGCCCATGGATGAGTAAGTATATGTGCTTTGTTTAAGATATTCACTGTAATATTCAAAAAATACAAATGGAAATTCTGAACCAATTCATCGTGACCTGTGATCAGTTACAATATCGCTTTAGTCGTCTGTACTCTTCAGAAGGTTGAACACCCCGGCTCAAAAATTTGAAATAGGGAAAATAAATATATTGACAAAGATAAGGCTGTGGCTGACCATCTGAATAGATACTTTTGTTCGGTATTTTCAGATAGTAGCAGGCATGGCCATAGCACAGCATCCCGCTGGGAGGGCACAGCTCCGGAGTTTCTGGAGGCTGATGTCCTATCCGAGCTGGCACATCTAAAGGTAAGTAAGGCGATGGATCCAGATGGAATCCACCCCAGAGTTCTAAGGGAACTTAGGTTTGTGATTGCAGCCTCTCTGACTGATTTACTTAACCATTCCCTTTCAACTGGTGAGGTTCCAGATGATTGGAGAATGGCCAATGTCGTACCAATCCATAAATAGGGGAGTAGAGAAGAAGCCAGTAATTACAGGCCAGTTAGTTTAACATCTATAATGGAAACACTCTTAAAAAAACAGATAATTTCCCATCTAAAAATGAATGACCTGTTGGACCCAAAACAGCACGGCTTTACTGAGGGCAGATCATGTCAGACCAATCTTATTGATTTCTTTGACAATGTCACTAAAGTGTTAGATGAAGGTGGTGCTGCGGATATCGCCTATCTGGATTTTAGCAAAGCCTTTGACACTGTAGCACATAAGGAGCTCATAGATAAGTTATTGAAGGTAGGACTCAATCCCTGGATAGTTCAGTGGATTTCCAGTTGGCCGAGGGATCGGTATCAGAGCGTTGTTGTAAATGGTGTGCAATCTGAACAAAGGCGAGTTACAAGTGGTGTGCCGCAAGGCTCTGTCCTGGGCCCCATTCTTTTTAATATATTTGTAAGTGACATAGGAGAAGGCTTGGTAGGAAAAGTTTGTCTGTTTGCTGATGATACAAAGGTTAGTAATAGGGTGGATATTCCTGGAGGTGTCTTCAACATGGAAAATGATTTAGCTTTACTGGATAGATGGTCAAAACTGTGGAAACTAGAGTTTAATGCCTCTAAATGTAAAATCATGCACTTGGGTAGAAGGAATCCCTGCTCTGAGTACCGTATGGGCAGCACTGTGTTAGCCAGGACCTCGGAGGAGAGATATTTAGGAGTACTGATTACTGATAGCTGCAAGATGAGTGGACAGTGTAGCCAGGCAGTGGGAAAAGCAAGCAGGATGCTCGGCTGCATAGCTTGAGGCATCACCAGTAAGAAGAGGGAGGTTGTGATGCCGCTGTATAGAGCCCTGGTAAGGCCACAGCTAGAATACTGTGTGCAGTTCTGGAGACCTTACCTGCAAAAAGACATTATTCAAAAAGAACGGGTCCAAAGGCGGGCAACGAAAATGGTGGAACGACTTAAACTTAAAACTTATCAGGAGAGACTTAAAGAACTTAATTTGTACAGTCTAGAGTAGGCATACTCAACTGGCGGACCGCGGCCGCCAGTTATCCGGACCGCAAAGAAGACGCCGCAGGTGGAGCGCTGCTCAGTATTTGGGTCCCCGCTAGCGCAGCCGAGCAGCCTGATGCTCTGTGCAGCCTGGTATAGTAACCAGCAGGGGGCGTAATGACGAGGCACGCAAGGGGGAGGTCCAGGGAGGTGGAGGAGACGCACGCTGCTTTTATCTGTCAAGCAGAGCTGCCGTCAGATGTAAGCTGTAATGGAGCTCATCTGCCTTGTGACCTGTGCTTCCTGACTGGCCGTCTCACCTCCTCCCAGTGTGTATGTTTCCCCCCGAACATTTTCCCCTTCCATCTCCCAGCTCTCACTGCCTTCCCGATTGTCGTTACACTCCTGCTGCCCTCTCCATAACCCCTCTGTCAGAAGTGACGCTGACACCTTTTGTATACCTGAAATACCCTCTCGCTGTGCTGTGTGACACCCTGTATTCCTGGTAAGCTATGTCTATCTGTCTGTGTGGCTACTAACTCATTCACTACTTCCCTGCTCTCCATCTGTAACTCCCTGGACTTTGTCACCTGTTTGTTTCTATTTCTCCATGAGTTCTCTGTCTTTTTATCTCCATCTGGTTGCACACTTTCTCTGACTCGCTCTGTCTATTTTCACTCCCTTCTCCTTCTTTGCCTCACTGCTAGTCATCCTCTTGCCTCTTTTTGTGTCACCTCTTTACTGGTGGGTAGGGTCGCCATTCATCAATGGCACAGAGAGCTTTGTTTTGTTCCTAAGCAACTATTATCCAATTTTTTTTCCTTTTAATTTTACTTTCATTACTGTTCAGGATATTTACCAGCCCTGGCATCTAAAAGACACCAGGGCTGGCTGTTGCTCTTTGGCAGGGCATTTTGATTACCCTGCCGTGTGAAACCCTCAGGTTCACAACTAATTCTTACCTGACTGGCGGCGCAATCATGCATTGCACAGGCTCACCACCAAATAGTGTGGCTGTATCTTCAATTATGTTTCCTTGCTGCATTTGCACAAGAGCAGCTAGGAAAACATAAATGAAGATACAGCCACGCTAATTGGTGGAGAGACATGCATGCACCATTGTGCTGCCGGTCACATAAGAATTAACAGCAAATCCAGGGGTTACACATGGCAGGGCATCCCACATTAGCATATTCAGCAGAAGAGGAATATCCAGCCCTGTTGTCATTTAGACACCCCTCATCCATCCAGTCCCATCCCTCTTATTCCCAGCTCTGTCCCATCCATCCCTCAAAAACTGCTTTCCCTTTTCTCTCTCAATGGCCAATACAGATAATGCTGGGGGGGGGGGGGGGTATTATTTAGGTCTCCTAATAGAATATATAGCCCCCGGTGCACTCATTTCCGTATACCCCCCCCCCCCCCCGGACCTTCAACCTGCCGCAGGCCACGATTAACGGACCTCTACTAAAAGTTCTTGAGTACCCCTGGTCTAGAGGAAAGAAGGGAGAGGGGGGACATGATTGAGACCTTTAAATATGTGAAAGGAGTGAATAAGGTTCAGGAGGGAAGTGTTTTTAAGAAGAAACTTAATGATAGAACAAGGGGGCACAACCTGAAGCTAGTCGGGGGGAAGATCAGGAGCAATGTTAGAAAATATTATTTTACAGAAAGAGTAGTAGATGCTTGGAACAAACTTCCGGCAGAGGTAGTTGAAAAATCAACAGTCACTGAATTTAAACATGCCTGGGATAAGCACACATCTATCCTAAGATAAAGAGTACATACAGTATACACATAAGGGCAGACTAGATGGACCGTATGGTCTCCTTCTGCTGTCAACCTTCTATGTTTCTATGTTTCTATGTTAAGAAAAATAGGAATATCAATTTAAGAAGCATACAGTAAGCAAGACTATGGCTTTGAACTAGGGCCAGATTATGAGGTGGGCGCAAGGGGCTTGTGCCCCGGGGGGCCTACACCACTTGCCCTGCAAAGGGGACCCCACCAAACTTTGGGTTATGGTCTGGTCCAGGAGGCTTTTCAGTCTTTGGTCTGACTCGCCATGGAGCCAGCAGCAAAGCTATCAGCGGCAGTGTGGGCCCCCCACGCACCAGGGGAAGCCTTTTTTTTGTTATTGCAGCCCTGCAATCAAAGCTACCACAGGGCAGGACGGAAAGTGTAGAGCAGCAAAGCCGCCATCAGCAATGCTACAGTGATGGGTGCGTGCAGAGCTGTCACTGCACATAAGCCACCAAGCAAAGCCGATGGCAGCTCAATGCAGGGGACTGTTTTCTGCTGGACCAGCTGGGTGCGACTACACCCCCGACCCCCCTCTAGAATGGCAAATCAGGAGTTCCCGAGCAGCACACACCCACATACGGGTGGCACAAGGGACTTGATCTGATGTTCCAGTACGTAGGGGGTTGTCAGACAACCACCAATCAGTTACTTGGCTGGACTATTATTTTAAAGGAAAAACATACTGTATCTGGGGCCTCCACCAGATTCTGTTCACAGGGGCCTCCACCACATTTAATCGGGCCCTGCTTTGAACATCATAAGAAGCTGTTTTATAAAAGAAGCAACTATAGTTGCTCTTTAGCACAGCTATATAGAAGCAGCATACAAGTATTGGGATAAAGCTGTATATGCAATTCTTTGATCAATAATGGGGTTGATTCAGAGGCAGCTGCTTTTATATAGCTGTTATAGAGCAACTATAGTTGCTTCTTTCATTGAATAGCTTCTTATAGTGTTCCAAGCCATAGTCTTGCTTCCTGTCTTCTTCTTAAGTATATATTTCTATTTTCCTTAAATCAGGGGTGTCTTGGTCAGAAGAAGGTGCACAGCAATGGTAGTAGCAATACTTATGTAATTCCCTGACATCCTTTTCCCTAATGCCTGGGAAAACAACACTTCTTCAAGTGCTCCAGCAAAGACCTGAACCTAATCTCTTGCAAAAACAAAAGTCTGACAAGCTCTGTGCCTTATCTCAAGTTGTTGTTGGTTTAACAGCCCTTTGTTGTTTCTTTTTAAAGATCACCCAAAGTTTTGTTTTTGGAATACCATAAAATGTTTCTTTGGCATGCCTAATGTGGAAATCTCAGCAGCATGCTTAATAAAATTACATGTTCCGGTATGTACATCATTCTGGATCTAAATGTATTAATACCATGAGTAACTTAGGGCCATGTATTTTAAAACTAATGTTGCAAATTGGAACAACTTATTGTCCCTATTGATCACATTGAAAACCTTCTGTTTTGAGTTGGTCGATATGATATTTCTCTTAGCATATATTTGAACTACTTTCTGTACTACTTAATGTATCTACCTGCTTTATATAAAAACTTGAATGAATTTGATTCATAGAGTACAGCAGAACTCAAATCCTATATACGAAACCACCATTGTAGCATAACATTAGTAAGTACTACCTGTATGTGCACTTGAATGCTATTCAGCTTCAAATAGCTTTAATACAGCTCCACAGAATATGATTGCGCTCTACAAATAAACAATAATAATCATAGGATTCTCTATTATTGACCACAGTACAGGTGCTGGGCCCCGCTGCTATATGACAGGCTGGGAGGGCATCCATAATGCTAGAGCCCCTGCACATAACCCCCCACAACGCCTGTAAATTTCACCTTAACCTCGCTCCCCCACCAGGAATCCAACAAAGCGATCTGCCACCCGGCACACACATGAGTAGCCAGGACCGAAATGTGCTGTCCACATGGGTGCCGGTGGCCAATTTATGTGCTGGATTCCCAGGAGATTTGCAGCCATTCTGGGGGATTATGTGCAGGGGGGTCCAGCATTCCGGATGCCCCCCCCCAGCCTGTTATATAGCAGCGGGGACCAACACCCTCGCCACATGGGTGTTGGTCCACCTTAAGGTCATTAAAGATTACAGTAACCATTCACCAAAGTTTTTCTTACAAATATCTCACTTACTACATTACCAAATGCTTAAAAGGGGACCTATCAGAATCGGCCAATTAACTTTCCCCAGGTGCTTCCTCATTTTCCCCAGAGTTGTATGCTGTGCTTTATTGTACATGGTAAACAGCACTGATTGGACTAAAGCCGACACATGCACCTTGGAGCAGGTGGAAAGGTGAGTTTTGAGGGCAATATTTGAGGTTTCACAAAGTGGGGCATCGCAAATGAGAATGCCCCAGGGACAAGCACCCATAACTAGGATAGTAAAAATACTGGTGATAAGTCAACTTTAAACCTACATTAGAAGGTGCTAGGACAGGCCAGCTCAACTAATAGCTGGGTGCTACATGTGGCCTGTTGATCTGTCTGATGTGGTCCTCAATGTCAAGAAGTGGAATGTAGGTCTGGGAGTAAGTGAAGGCGTAATGCAGCGTAGCATTAAGGAGTGGGATGTAAGGATCTAAGCATGGGAAGGGTGGTAAAGGTGAACAATAATTGCAGATAAAAGAAGTTAAATAGTGGTTCAGTAAGGGTAACAGTTTACAATGAGAGTTATATAGAAGGGACTAATTGGCAAACAGATGGCAGCAGCTGTTTGGAGGAATGTAATGAAATTGATTGGTGGTACTATTCTTATGGCCCGTTTAGATGGAGCGATTATCCAGCAAGAAATCGCCAAATTGACCACAATTAAGCGAAAATCACTACATGGAAACAGCCGCTGCAATCAAGAAATAAAAGACAATTGGTTGATTAGTCGGCCACCATTTTGTCTGGCCAAAAATTTAGTAACCTTTGATGATTGGAGTGTGTAAAAGTTGCGCTAAAAAATGTGTTTCTCTATGAGAACAAGTGATCGCATTAACAGATTAGTGGTTACTCTAGCGACTGATTGACCAACAAATCTTTGGCGTCTGAACTCGCAGAAGATTTGTATGGCCGCTTGCTCGCTGAGCGAACAGCCAGTTGATCTGCTGATGTAAACCCAGCATAAGGCAGGCCAGTATCTTGTACAACATCACTAGAGCCCTTAAATGAAATCTCCGGCACAATAACAAGGTAATCACTTTTCTATATGAACTGCATGCTTAGAATTGTTATGAACTTAGTTGGGTTGGGTACTGAAGATAAAGTTAATACTTAAGACTGATAGGAAGAAGGCTATAGATATGGGACCCATACACTGCTGTGTTACTCTAATAATAATAATACTCTAAAAATACCAAATTCTACAAGCTTTATATAGGGGCTGATCAAAACCTAGCAGGACTTTGGGCATAGACTGGGCATAATCTTTGTGACTCTGAATGTCATCATTGGTTGTGAAAGCAGTATGCTGTATTTGGCTGTCCAGATCCCCTATAACCCAGAACTCAAGTCACTGCTGCAGAATATGGTTTAATGCTAAATACATTCTAAAGGAAAATTAAATGAATTGCAGTGATTTCTAAAAATCCCTTGACGTCCTTTACTTCAGTGAAGATTTATAAAGTCTCCTTTATAAACAAAAGTCTGACAAGCTTTGTGCCTAATGTCAAACTTATGTTGTTTTAAGCGACCCTTTGTTCTTTTTAGGGAACACTAAGAGTTTTTTGGAAACCACAAAATATTTGGCTATTACTCTCAATCGTTCAGAAAATCAGCAGCGTGCCTAATAAAATGAATTTTTGTAATATATGACACCGCATTCGTAATATGTGTGACATTTGCGAAATGAAATGATCTTTTAATTGTGTTTCTTTGGAAACATTTTTATATTGCTGCAAGGGGTAATTTCAGGCCATGTATTTTAAAATACGTATTTGCTTTTAGAAAGGGTTGCTAAAGCTGTTGTTATGTTGATTCCTGACTGGAAAGTTTTACGTTTTTGTAATTGTTTTAGAGTGTAATATTTCTCTGTGGCATACAGAAAATCTTATGCATGTTGTTTCCTGTTTTTCAAAAAATAGCTTTATTAGTAAATGGTTTATATAACCACTCTCTGTTCTTCAATTTAAAAAAATCCCACATTTTACAAGATGAAACCACTTTAAAACTGAATTTGGCAGCTATTTATTTATTATTATTTATTTGTTCTCATTTATTTATTTTCATTGGTAAAAAGAAATCTTCTGAGACCTTGTCAGCAGTTCATCACACCTATCACTTCAGGGATGGGCTAAGCATCTAAAAGAGGTGTTCTTTCCGTCTATAGCAATCTGGTCCTGGGAGGCCGATAATGGTTTTGTAGGTTAAATTAAGTAGTACTTACCACCAATTACTCTTTCCTTGTATAATCTTGTATAATCTTGTACAACTCTGGTTGTGCTTGTTGTGGATAGGGGTGTTTCTGTCCCTTTCAGAAAAACTATAAGAAACAAACTAACAAACAAACTATGAGGAAAACCTACATTTGTGTAACTGTCAATTTAATGCCTGGGGGTATAAAAAGCAGGCATTCTTGCCCTCTCCTATTTTTGAATGCCAACTGAGCACAAAATCTACCCCTGCCTCCCATCAAAGATGGTCAAAGAATAGCTTTTGGTTGGCTACACAGGTACATATTGAGTTACGGTAAACAAAGTACCGTACACAATATACATGATAGAAATATAAACCTAGCAGTTATTACAATGGTTACAATCATAACATTATGCAGATTTTCAGAAAGGAAAAGTGTTTTTGTCCTATGAAAGACATAGATCAGGGGCTCTCCACCTTAATAATAAGTACCACCTTGGGGGTGTATGGTTTTGTGATCTAAAATGTGTTCAAATGCACCAAACAACCATTTCATCAGCAGTTTTGTGCTTATTGAGCAAATAGGATAGTGTAAAGTATAGATCACCACAGTTGAGCTAAGGAGACAGGTCAGTCTTCAGTCTTTCCAAGTACAACCTGATAGAATTTTGATTGCCACAGGTTAAGATCCCATGACTACCAGGTCTATAGTGATCCCAGCAGAGGTACAGTGCAGGGTATATTGTACCAGCAGAAAGTGCACATAGCAGAATTTTATGGTTCTAGCCATTATTCCTTATTAGCAAATCTCACCACAAAATTCCTACTTTTGTAGTGGACATCCTCCTTCCACTGCCCAACTAAATACCAGGAGTAAGAACAACAAAATAAAAATTGCTAATTTCTGAGATATACGTTCCAATTTTGATAAAAGGTTGCTTTATTGGTTAAGGCGGCACAGAGCTTTGAAAGTAGTCACCACCGCAGTGGCACAGGGCACTCATCTATAGGTAAGAAATTGCAGAGAGTTTTATTGCTGGTAGGTTACAGTAGTAGTAAGCCTTTCACATGGAACATGAATGCAGCTACAGTGTTAAAATGGTAAAACCAAACTTACAGACTTGTTCGGAATCAGTATGGTGGGATTGTGAATCACAGATTACAAATAGAATACTGACAGCTAAAATAATGTGAAAAAAACAGGACCTCTTATTAAAGAGATTGGCGAGTCAAAAGTTTAAAAAAAAATATCAGTAGCTTACCTTAATTGAGTTCCTCCAGCGCTCTGTCTACTTGGTGAGGAAATCACTTCCTCATTCAGCTTTTAGTCTCTACCCCGCTGACGTGGTCCTTCAATCAAACATAGTGGACCGAGAATGGAAACATTCCTCACTCCCTCCCCAGACATCCTGATTAGCTGCCTCTCTCTGCAGCTATGAAACCCTACCCTCCCCTCTCCCTTCTGGTCGCACTATGTGCTGGCAAACTGGAGACCCTCTTAGCCTGCAGCATCTCTCACCCCCTTTTTCTGGTCACACCATGTACTGGTAGTAATAACACAATGCACTTATTTATTTTTACTATGATATATGTAAAGCACACAGTGTGCTTACATTACATCACTGTTGTCACACCCACTGTTTATCCTCATTTTTGCTCTGCATCTCCAGTGTTCTAATGCTTTTAAAGATAGACTTGCCTTTAGTATAACTTTAAACTGTTTATAGAAAACGATATACAGAGGCGACTAAGCTCAGAGAGCAATATATTGGGGCGTGAGGTAAACCTTGGAATGGGCTTAATGTGTTACATTATTTAAGCGAAATGGATTCATATTCATCAGCTGTGATACTTCTGAAAGTCATGAGCCTATTATTGGAATTTAGATAGCTTACAGTGCAATGTGATGTGTGAATTGCACTGTGGGATGGAAAAGACTATGTAAAAAAATGTCCTCTGTAAGGAAAAAAAGAAGGAGATAAAAACCTCAGAATCAGACTTATTCGTCGAGTATATATATATAGTACATTACATGCATACTAGGAATTTACCAAAAATAGAATCATACCTTATAATTGGCAATCGAGTGCAAATTGGTTCCAAGTAATATTTCCCCCCCCAAAAAAAAAACAATTTTAAATCATTAATAGAACATTCTATTTGGCCTGTATACAAAAAGCTAAAAGCCTTATTTATAAAGTGTCAGGGCCAACCAGTCCCACTTTTTTGGCCTCAGTGGCACTCAGCGTGGGTTGTATGACAGAATAAAATGGCAGAGCTGATGTGGCCACTGGCTAGCATCTTATTTACCACTAGTGCCTAAAATGATGCAGTGCCAGGTGCTCTGGTTGAAGCAGCGCCAGATGAAACCTGGTGCTGTAGTTCAAGATCCCATAGAGCTCACTGGGCAGAACTAGATTGTATTGTTAAATGCTTTTATTAATATTGAACACATTTTTTGTACAGAACTTGCATTGGGACTTGTCAATAATTGAAACACAGGACCTAGATGGGCCAAAATGTTTTTTGGGGGGTTGTTTAATGGCTTCTTTTGAATATGTAATTAGGACATCTAAACATCAACTAAAACGCAACACACTGAAGTTTGTCCCTTGTGTCTCCGGTAGTAATGAATGTAATGATGAAACGCTAACCAGTGCCAGAAAAATACAGCACCAACAATTTCAGGATGGAAAAAATTAATAAATATGCTGGGAAGTGTCGGAAAAACTGCAGTACAAATTGGCACTCACCGGCACTGGGATAATCGGCTGGAGGGTCCAACAGGCGCTGACATAGGCCGTCCAATAACTAAGTGCAACAATCAAAGCCAATTAGTAGCATTCTGCGCAGTGACTTCTAGGGCCAATGTAGTCAACAGCATCACGCCAGATAATACGGGAATCCCAGTGCTCTGAAGCTTGTGCTATCATAGCTTGTGGTGCACATCATAAATAAGGCCCTAAGGAAAAAGAATTAACTGTTTCGACTGCATAGGAAATGTGCTGTGTTACTGTAGCTTTTTGACCTCTTTTGTTATCAATCACATGATAAAGATCAAACTCTCTTTAGTAGGTTTTTACCTATTGTACAGCCCTCATTTGTTAATGGAAAAACACCAGCCTAATGTATTACCATTATCACTAATGCCAAGTAACTGTGGAATAAAGTGTTTAATGTGAAAAGGCTTTGAGTTGCTTTCTTGGCAATAAAAACTTCCTTCCTTCCCTTTTTTGTCATTAGCAAGAGTTACATCGGCTTCTGGAGCAACAACTGAAGCGTGTAAGAAACTACTTAGGAACACGTTCTACGGCAGAACCGCCAAATTTATAAACATTTTGGAAATGGGGAATTTTTGTTTAAAAATGGATCAAAACATTTATATGGGTTGGTTTTTGTTCAAGTATTTTTTTCTTTTACTTTCAACATCAAATGATCTATCATGTAGTTAAGCACTTGGGACTGTATATTATTTGTATCAAGTTAAAGGGTATTAATGGAGCTTTGTCATTGGGGCACACTACACTGGAATAAAAATTCTTTAGTGGTCTAGAAAGCGCATCAATCCCCTTTTGTGTGCCTTTAATGCTAAAATAGTGGCTAATATATAATAACCACCAGTTACAGGGACCTTTTGCAGAGTACATACAACAGTGAATAACCACCAGTTACAGGGACCTTTTGCAGAGTACATACAACAGTGAATAACCACCAGTTACAGGGACCTTTTGCAGAGTACATACAGCAGTGAATAACCACCAGTTACAGGGACCTTTTGCAGAGTACATACAACAGTGAATAACCACCAGTTACAGGGACCTTTTGCAGGGTACATACAGCAGTGAATAACCACCAGTTACAGGGACCTTTTGCAGAGTACATACAACAGTGAATAACCACCAGTTACAGGGACCTTTTGCAGAGTACATACAACAGTGAATAACCACCAGTTACAGGGACCTTTTGCAGAGTACTTACAACAGTGAATAACCACCAGTTACAGGGACCTTTTGCAGAGTACATACAACAGTGAATAACCACCAGTTACAGGGACCTTTTGCAGAGTACATACAACAGTGAATAACCACCAGTTACAGGGACCTTTTGCAGTGTACATACAACAGTGAATAACCACCAGTTACAGGGACCTTTTGCAGAGTACATACAACAGTGAATAACCACCAGATACAGGGACCTTTTGCAGTGTACATACAACAGTGAATAACCACCAGTTACAGGGACCTTTTGCAGAGTACATACAACAGTGAATAACCACCAGTTACAGGGACCTTTTGCAGTGTACATACAACAGTGAATAACCACCAGTTACAGGGACCTTTTGCAGAGTACATACAACAGTGAATAACCACCAGTTACAGGGACCTTTTGCAGAGTACATACAACAGTGAATAACCACCAGTTACAGGGACCTTTTGCAGAGTACATACAACAGTGAATAACCACCAGATACAGGGACCTTTTGCAGAGTACATACAACAGTGAATAACCACCAGATACAGGGACCTTTTGCAGAGTACATACAACAGTGAATAACCACCAGTTACAGGGACCTTTTGCAGGGTACATACAACAGTGAATAACCACCAGATACAGGGACCTTTTGCAGTGTACATACAACAGTGAATAACCACCAGTTACAGGGACCTTTTGCAGAGTACATACAACAGTGAATAACCACCAGTTACAGGGACCTTTTGCAGAGTACATACAACAGTGAATAACCACCAGATACAGGGACCTTTTGCAGAGTACATACAACAGTGAATAACCACCAGTTACAGGGACCTTTTGCAGGGTACATACAACAGTGAATAACCACCAGTTACAGGAACCTTTTGCAGAGTACATACAGCAGTGAATAACCACCAGTTACAGGAACCTTTTGCAGAGTATATACAACAGTGAATAACCACCAGATACAGGAACCTTTTCCAGAGTACATACAACAGTGAATAACCACCAGATACAGGGACCTTTTGCAGAGTACATACAACAGTGAATAACCACCAGATACAGGAACCTTTTCCAGAGTACATACAACAGTGAATAACCACCAGATACAGGGACCTTTTGCAGAGTACATACAACAGTGAATACCCACCAGTTACAGGGACCTTTTGCAGTGTACATACAACAGTGAATAACCACCAGTTACAGGGACCTTTTGCAGAGTACATACAACAGTGAATAACCACCAGTTACAGGGACCTTTTGCAGAGTACATACAACAGTGAATAACCACCAGATACAGGGACCTTTTGCAGAGTACATACAACAGTGAATAACCACCAGTTACAGGGACCTTTTGCAGGGTACATACAACAGTGAATAACCACCAGTTACAGGAACCTTTTGCAGAGTACATACAGCAGTGAATAACCACCAGTTACAGGAACCTTTTGCAGAGTACATACAACAGTGAATAACCACCAGATACAGGAACCTTTTCCAGAGTACATACAACAGTGAATAACCACCAGATACAGGGACCTTTTGCAGAGTACATACAACAGTGAATACCCACCAGTTACAGGGACCTTTTGCAGAGTACATACAACAGTGAATACCCACCAGTTACAGGGACCTTTTGCAGAGTACATACAAAAGTGAATAACCACCAGTTACAGTGACCTTTTGCAGTGTACATACAACAGTGAATAACCACCAGTTACAGGGACCTTTTGCAGAGTACATACAACAGTGAATACCCACCAGTTACAGGGACCTTTTGCAGAGTACATACAACAGTGAATAACCACCAGTTACAGGGACCTTTTGCAGTGTACATACAACAGTGAATAACCACCAGTTACAGGGACCTTTTGCAGAGTACATACAACAGTGAATACCCACCAGTTACAGGGACCTTTTGCAGAGTACATACAAAAGTGAATAACCACCAGTTACAGTGACCTTTTGCAGTGTACATACAACAGTGAATAACCACCAGTTACAGGGACCTTTTGCAGAGTACATACAACAGTGAATACCCACCAGTTACAGGGACCTTTTGCAGAGTACATACAACAGTGAATAACCACCAGTTACAGGGACCTTTTGCAGTGTACATACAACAGTGAATAACCACCAGTTACAGGGACCTTTTGCAGTGTACATACAACAGTGAATAACCACCAGATACAGGGACCTTTTGCAGAGTACATACAACAGTGAATAACCACCAGATACAGGAACCTTTTCTAGAGTACATACAACAGTGAATAACCACCAGATACAGGGACCTTTTGCAGAGTACATACAACAGTGAATACCCACCAGTTACAGGGACCTTTTGCAGAGTACATACAACAGTGAATACCCACCAGTTACAGGGACCTTTTGCAGAGTACATACAACAGTGAATAACCACCAGTTACAGGGACCTTTTGCAGTGTACATACAACAGTGATGTGCAATATTTGCAAATGATTTGCAAATATTTTTGCGAATGTAAAGGCTGCAGCTTACACACTGTGATGACACCAGGGAAATGTTTTACACCCCCTGTTATGTGCTTAGCCTGCAGTCGACTGCTGTTCAAAAAAAGCAGGGAAGTGGTTAAACATGTATAAAAATCAAGTTTTCTGCTGGCAGAGGTAGAATGGGGCACAAAATCAGCCTGGGATTTTACTGGCCCACAACCAGCCTTTCACAGCTATTTGAGTTTTGAGCATGCTCTGCTGTGGCCAGAGACAGCTGTGACTAGCCATGCTTGCTCACGATGAGAGTACCAGGGGGCAAGGTGGGTGTTAGAACTCTTTTTTGCATGGCCCTGAAAGAATGGAATTGAAACGAGTCCAGACTTTGGAGCTCTGCTACAGCTTCTATCCTGCACTGCAGGAAATGGAGGAGAGGCACATGGGACAGGCATCAGGTGAGCTGTTTGCTGCCATATTATTGCTGTAGAGTTTAGAGTCCCTTTAAAGTGATGGTACTAAAGCTTATTATAGGAGCAGTTACGGTGGTGGCATGCATATGGCCCGAATATATCTAAGGCTATAGCTTATTGGGGCAAAATGTGGGCTGAAGTGTCTTGGGTACAGTTGGGCAGGGTGGGGTGAGAGGGGATGGGGGGGTGGAGGCAGGGAGATAAAAAGGAAGTGTTAGTGGTAAAGGAGGGGTATAAGTGAATTCCGGCACATGCTATAAGTGAAGGCTGCATGCCGGGGGCTGCACCCAGCCCACCTAAGAAATCAGCCTCAAAGCGAAACAAAACCCAACAGCGGTCGGCATGGAATCTAAAAGATTCCAGGGCAGACAGCTGGCTTCTCCCCGGCTGTGTGAAACCCCCCAGGGCGCCCATAAAACTCACCTTTCACCGCTCCAATGGCGCATGTGCGGGCTCTCATTCAATGAGAGCTGCCGGCTGTGACTACGTCATTCAGCAGTCGGCTCATTATTTACAATGGGGAGCCTGTTATGTGCATGGCAGGGGATGTGGCAGTGCATGCTCCCATTCTAGTAAATGAGAGCCGCCTGCCCAATGGCGTCATAGCTCTCGCAAATTGAGATGCCTCAGGGGCACGGAACAAAACCAAGTCAACTGTCAGGTTTGGTTCCGCTTTATGCAATCAGCTTTTATTTCTATTTATAAAATATTAAGGTTTTCTGTTAATGTTTCAGTTATTTGGAAGATTGGTGTGCATACCCTTTCTTGCTAGATATCCTGGCTCCACTGGCTAGGATTAATGTTTACACAGCAACAACTGATTTCCTAAATGGCATTGATATGCAAAAAAATGAATACTCACCTTAGCCCCGACACAGCAGATTCTTTCTGGTTTACTTTTAAATAGCTGTTCCATAGATCTAAGCTCTGGTCCTCAGGTACATTCCTACTAGTTCAGCTAGTCATGCTATGGTCTAAGTGCCCTCTGTATCTGAAAGGGATGAAAGATAATTTGTGTTGAGTGGTATCTGCATTGAAGGTAAGGTGAGTATTTGCTGATGTGCTAATGACACGAGCTGATTCTATGAGTTATTCACGGGTCTCATGCGTTAATTTAAATACATCTACCTGTGGGTTTTATCACAGCTGCGACCAGGGCCACAAACAGGGCAGTACAGGTTATACTCATGTATGAGGTCCTGCCAATTTCATAAACATGCAGTGCCATTCACCTCCCATGTCATCCATGATTTATTCATTATGTTAGTTATGTATTTTAAGCAGCAAGGTTTAATAAGGAGCCACAGTATGGACACTAGAGTGTAAGGGTGGCCCTAGAGTGTTCTGAGAGCCCCCCTGAGCCGTATAGGTCTCCCTGGAATGGCAATGTGACCCTTTAATAACATTAGCAATCTTTAAAGGAGAGTAAGGGGGGCCTGGTGTGTTAGGAGGCCCTTGGACATTATGGGTGACCCCCGGGTGGTGCAGGGGACTATATAATGATGGCACCCTTTAATGGTGAGAGGTCAAAATGGTAGCATGCAGGGGGAAAGGGTTTACAAAAATAAGGGCCCTGATTGGCTGTATGGGTCCAGAAAATCCTGCTGGCATCTCTAGCCAAAACAAAATTTAACAGTGGTCCCCTGCACCACCCTGGTTTTTGTAGCTCTTTAAACGAAGCTTACGAAGGTTGAGGTATTGAAAAACAAAACTTATCATATATGTGTACACAAGTGTACTGTAGTGAATGTTGTTATTTTTTTATCTTGTGCTTTTTGGGTGTTAGGATCACTAGAGATGCACCTATGGTCAGAACAAGTTAAAAGAGCACTATCGTGAAAAAATGGGCTAATAATAAAAATTCATATAAGTATGCTGGATGGCGGGAGAAGGGGTCACTTATACACCCAGCATCTAGAAATATGCAGTCAGGCTTGTTTTTTATTTTTATTAATGGAAGGAAGAGGAAATCGGGTGACAGGTTCTGTCACCCCTGATACACTAAACCTGTCACCCCTGGATTTATTCCTACCAGGGGAAGGAACCCACCTGCTTGGCAGGAGTTTTATTCAGTTCTGGTGTATAAGTGACCCCTCCTCTCATTAGCCAATGTGTTTATATGGGTTTTTAATATTACACAATTTCGCAATAGTGCTCCTTTAAAATTGCCTTCTATACGCCACTAGATACATTGTGTATCATTGGTCCCTGCAAGTCCTCCATCTTTCCAGCTGTCCTGGGCAATAAGCCTATAAGTATGCGCCCTGAAGGCTACTAATGTTGCTTTAGGTTATTGCTTGTCTTGCTCCAGTTATCAGTATTGGATAGCAAGGCATAAGAAGCCCACTAGAAATTTGAAAAGGGGAATTTGACAGTTTTCCACATTGCAGCCAGAACCCAAGTGCCTGGAATTCTATTTCTCAGCTAGCCTGGCATGCAGTGCCTGTTGCTGAAAAATCTTGCAACACTGAAACATGTTTTTCAAGCAGTGCAAAAGCATAGTGTGAACTTGGCTCGCTGGCTCTTCGAAAACCGCATCCTGCTATTATATAGGAACACCGACAGCTGCTAGTGAACCTAAGATAAATGTTTCATTGCAAATGTGGTGTAACCTCTAAGACCAATAATATGACAGTTTATTGGCAGGGAATGAACGTCCCTTGCTTCTGGATGACGGAGGTCAGGTGCAACAGAGCATACTTAGGCAGCTTTAGTGCTGCAGACAACATAGGCAAATCACTGGCATGTCATTTATCTTATGCTGGTTGTATTTACTAAACCACTGCTCTAATAATTACATAGACAGACATTGTGGGTTTCATTTAACAAGCACTACCATCAGCAGATTTTTTAATTCTCATTTTGTTCATGACTTTGTGAACATGAGATATTTGCATTTGATTTGAAAAAGATAATGAACATACATAATCCCCTCGATTCAAAGAGCAAAAGTTAATTGATTTCGTATCGAGAATCGTAAGTTTGGGTGGGTGTTTGTCATTTTTTCCTGTTTTTTTGGCCATTTACGACTCGCACGAGCCTACGTTCGAATGCGTATATGCTCTTACGATCATCGCAAGTTCGTTCCTAAATTTTAGGATGAAAACGTAAAACTTAGGATCAAATCCTAAAACTTAGGATGAAAACGTAAAACTTAGGATAATTGGATGTGTTTAGGTGTGATTCAGAGAACAGTTTTCAAACCTCTAAATACGTTTTAAAAGAAAGCCACTGCCGACACCTTTTAGCAGTCGTATTGCTGTTCTTGAACAGGTTTTTTGGCTATGTGGAGGAGTCTGCGCGTCTTGAGCTGCAATGAACTGCATGTATCAGCATGGCCGAGGCCATAAATTGTATGGCAATGCATACCTGATTCATGTATGCCTTATAAAAGCATTTTAATGTGGACCTTAATTAGTCCTTTGCATGTAAACCTTTATTTGGCAATATATTTGCGTTAATTAAAGAAACTTATGTCCTTTGGAATTTATTTTTAAATTGATGTACTAGAATAATATTTTTAGATTGCATTTATTGGTGTAGTTGTTTACCTTTGCTTTGTTTAATTATTTAAGCACATCTTTGGTCAGATGCATCACACTTACTGAGGAGAGGAGAGCGGGATAAAGTGCAGGATGTGGGTTACTGCTGTATTTTGCACAGACACAGCAGAGCTGGGGGCACGGAAAGGTCAGAAATCAAAGAATCCAGAGCAACACAGTCACAAGGCCCTTTCTGTTTGCAGGCTGCCCGATAATACCTGAGCCGCCATCTTGGCTGTTTCTAGGCTCATAACATGCAGAAGTTGCTGGGTGTTTTTTAATATTTGAGAGCAATCTGTATGGAGAGGGTGTGGGTAACCACACAAAAAATGTAAAGTTGTACCATTTGAAGCCTAAATATTAAAATTAAATCCACAAGTAAAAAATGCAAGTTAACTAAAAATTAAACAAAGTAAGATTTACTTATGCAAATGCATTCATTAATGGTTGGTTACTACAAAATGAATGAAATAAAGAAAAATAAAAGACCAAATATTTAGAATGCACTTTAATGAGGTAAGTTTGTAGTGCGGAGCCGCAAGATCAGAAGGATTTACGTCCAGACAAAAAAGGAAAAAGGGCCAAACCAATGTTGCAACCTGAGAAATGAAACTGAAAATTCAGGATGGAAACTGACATAGGTCTGATTCCCGAACTGCCATACGAACGGACGTATATTTTAGGATAGAAACGTATTTGCTTATAGAATCACTCGCAAGTTCATACGAACGCACGAGCGGACGTGAAAAATAGGATGATCGGCACCCAAATCCAAGCTGTTACATGTTTCTTTGAATCGACCCTAATATGTATATTGTGTTGTTCATGGTCTGTATGTGACATGAAAATACTTTCTGTTTTAACAAGCAGCTCTGTATTCTGCATCCTTGCATTGCGGGCTTTTTTAGGCCACTGTACTAAGAAAGCCTTACAATGTGGGACAGTGAAACAGGCTTCCCCTCTGAACTTTTAAAGGAAACTTGCAGCCTATTAAGTGAACCTTAGCACTTAAATACCTCCTCTGTCGTCACCCCAGTAGTGGCTGTGGAAGATGTGTTAGTGGCTATGTAGGGGAAAAGCCATCAGCCAGCAACAAGGGAATGCTTGTGGGTATGTGCAGCCCCCCCCCCCCCCAACAGTCTTAGCAGATCAGCAGTCATTTTTGAGGTAGCATCCCTAAAAATTTTTGTGGAGGCCGGCGCCGCTCTTTTGTGGAGGCCGGCGCCGTTCTCAGCTGTCATCAGAGGACGCGTCATCAGAGGGCGCCTGAGAGCGGCGCCGGCCTCCACGCTCCGACCATGCAGGTAAGTGTTTGCTTTTTAAAAAAATGCCGGCATGGTGGGAGCGGGCAGGCCGGCTGACAGCATAGCCGGCCTGCCCGCTCCCACCATGCCAGCATTTTTTTTCTTCAGATGAGCGATTCGTGAAAGTTCGATTCGGGCGAACCCGAATTTCTTGGGGAAATTCGGCGAATCGCCCGAATCGAACTTTCAAGAAGTTCGCTCATCTCT
Organism: Gastrophryne carolinensis; assembly: GCA_027917425.1. Lineage (NCBI taxonomy): Eukaryota > Metazoa > Chordata > Amphibia > Anura > Microhylidae > Gastrophryne > Gastrophryne carolinensis. The sequence goes on from CM051234.1 coordinate 130,976,885, forward strand.
AGCAGTGAGCCCCCCCCCATTTCTAAACCAATTGCTGTTGCTAAAGGTGGCTTTGCTTACTACCCGCTAGGTCCTCGCATGCAACTGGCACATCACCACTTATGAACCCCTGTTCTATATAATATGAAATCAGTAGTCACAATATTATTGGTATTTCAGGAGTATATTGCATGTTAAAAGCCCAAGCAAGCATTCAAGCAAGTTTAAAAGCTGAAGATAGATGGAAGTAGTGGGAAGGAATAAGGAGCAATCATTTGGAGTCATATCCTTGTATCTGCAGGGTGAAAAAGGTCTTAGGCCAGTGACATTCCACAGCGCTCCATGTATTGCTGCTTGAAATGACACAGCTGCCTTCTTTCTCCCTGGGCACCAATAATTAACCGCAAAAGGATCAGTACTTAAGGCATGAAAAGCCTAACAACATAATACATCACTTTTTCTCTTTTTTATCTTATGAGTTAGCGTTTCTGTATTCTACATTATTTAATCAGCATGGCAAAGATCTACTCTCCGGTGAGCGGTGTTATAATAAAGTTTTAGTCTCTTTTACCACCTTTAAAATTGTGCTGTGTAGTAGGAATACGCCATTGCAAAAAAATTTACCAATTCCCTGAAATGCTCTACCTCAAAATTTAGATTGACTCAAAACATCAATAGCTTTAGACGCGTCCTAAAAATGCATCTTTTTAGGGTAGCCCACCACATCCCCTAATCTAGCTCCTCCTCTCAAATTAATCTTCTATCCATTATCAGACGCTGTGCAGCACTATGCTAAATCAATTGGTGACTGGCTCATACAGATTGCATATACTCTTATGTTTACTTGAATGGCTGGACCATGGCGCAAAGCACTTATTACCTTTTGTGTCCTTTAGTGTCTCCTCTTAGGGTCCTCAATGTTTCAATGGTTCAGCAGGGTCCTTTTGTTTCAATGGTTACCCTTTTTTTCTATGCAATTTTTTATTCTGTTTGAACGTGAACCTTCTGATTGCAAAGAAATGCAGAACATGTTGGTGCTATATAAATAAATATTATTATTATAAACCCTGCATACAGTGTTTATAAAATGCAACGCAGTCCACAGATGTCTATGAGCGGTGACAGTAAAGTGCATGTATTATACGGTACTTGTGTGTTTCCACCCCAATGCAGTGTCTATTACTAGACATGAACAAGCTGGACTTTGAGTTATTGACAATTGTCATAAGATCTCTTGAGGCTTCCCAGTGTTTAGGACATTAAAACTATAAAAATATAAATTGTCCTGTAATCATTGTAAACTGATAAAATGTTAGCTATTCCTATTGATCCCTCATCCCTCATCAATTTTATATCCATCTGCCCCCCAAAACAGGCTTCAACAAGGGTAGCAAGACAGCTGATTTTATTGCATGGTAATCATAGATGTTCTCTCTGGGCCATTTCCGTTGGATTTAGGTAAAGGTACTAGACAAGACAGCAATTTTTACATAGAAGAGGATTTCTGAGGTCAAGGTATTTGTGTCTGTAAATTAAAGTTTAATCCAGCTTATCTCTAAATCTGTGTTTTGTTTAAACATATTCCTCTGAATAAATGTTGCCATAAATGTACATTTTTTAAATGTTGCCAGTTCAAGGTCTTAGATATGCATTTGTTTCAAATGAAGTTTGCAGCTTGCCGATTTCCCTGTTCTTCAAGCCATGTGTTGTACTTCATAAAGGAAGTTGTAAACGTTTTTAAATAGACAAAGCATCAATGTAGACAACATCAATTCCTTATGAACAACTTAGCAGAGTGATGACTTCTTACAGGGCATCTGTAGACTGATAAAATAGGGTACTCACAGTACCTTTCTTGTTGCCCCTGGTCTGGTGCTGCAACACTTACCCATAAAAAAACAGCCTTTGGTTCTCTGGGGTACAAGTATGTATAAAATGAGTTTGCCCTCTTTATAAGAGATTTTCCTATGGGCATACCAATTTGGAATATTAATTAAAGGTTGTAGCACACTGTTTTTCAAAAAATTAGAGAAAATTCTCATACAATATAGAATATAGTGAGGGGTTCCAAAATTCCAATGTTCGTCTACCCAACCCGGGCCAAAGCAACATACAAATGTAGAGGTGGAAAATTGAACACCCTTGAAACCAAAAATGCATTTTAAAGGAAGAATATTTAATGCTGTTAGCAGTGATTGGTGACATCAATAAAGTGTATATACAAGACATGAAGCATGTATCACTAAACAGAAAGGCATACAAAAGTTTGACTGCTGGTAATAGTTCATTCACTAATGCTGTGGTCAGCACCGAGGGGCAAGGTGTCCATAAAGAGTTCCAGGGAGTCTATATAAGTAAGTGGAATGGAGAAAAATCTTGGAGTCAAGAAGTAGGTTCCCCTGGGAGAGCAATCAATGGATGTCCCTCAATCCATCCTGTCAAATACCATTTAGAGTATAAGCTGATGCAAGAGGCACTTACAAGGTAGACAGGCTGGATGGCTGCAGCACCGGGTGGATAGAGCTGTTCCTAACGTTTCGGCTGGAAAAGTAAGCCTTCTTCACGAGGAGCGTGCACCTCTACATTCATACCAATTTGGAATGCCTCGCAATGTTATTCCCCCCAGTTTTCCTGTAAAACCCAATAGATTCTAAATCATTTTGCTTCAACAAACTGACTCCAGCAAACCAATGCAGCTTTCCCCCTCCCTCTGGCCTGCAGTGACCCATACATGCACTGTGGGATTGAGGATCAAGACAAATATACAGGGAGAAACCCCTCTTGTTGCCCGCTATACATACCTCACCAAAGATTTCCCGAGGCATATGCACCTGATGGCAGCATCTCCTGCAGCCATCTAGTCTATGTGTGGCCACAGTCGCCATGACTGAATGGCTGGGATAGCTGTGCATGGCCATAGAGGGATACAGAGAGTGCTGCCACTGATCTCAAAAGTGTCTGAGCTCCCATTTATATGCACAGCCAAAGAAGCTTATTAGAGAAGAGCTTGACCTGCTCTGTGGGCTCGCCGGTGAAGTATGTATAACAGGCAATCTGCCGGATCTGACACAGTGGGCAATCCCAAATTGTCCATGTCTACAGACCAAAACCGGGATAGTAAAAATAATGGTCCTGGCATCCTACACAATAAACGGAATTCTGCTTCAAAGTGTGATATTAGTAGAAGGTGCACATTCCAGCCATAGCTCTGATCTTAGCAGACTGTGAACAGTCTCTGGAAGCCAGTAGATGTTTCTAGGCAATGCTGCCCCCTACTCACCTATACTATAGTGCTGCTGCTGTCCCATACAGGTATGTGACATGTTGTACATCTACCAGAGCAACAGGTGGTCCCCCTCCCAATATAGGGGGATGAGGGGCTTGCATCACTATTAGTGGTCCTGATTCATCTACAGAAAACAGTATGGCTGGAATAAAGGTCACACCAATAGCCCTGGGGCCTAGGGCAATCGCCCTGCTCGCCCTCCCATAGAAACGGCCCTGGTGCCGTAGATACAGAAAACTGTTTGCCGAATTATCTAAATAGTTTAGGGTGGGCTACGGAGGAGTTATGTTGAGTTTTGGTTTTTTGGCTATTACTATGTTTGGTGGTTTTCTTTAAATTGCCACCGCAGGACATTTACATGTGAAAATATACACAGATATATCCTCCCACACTCCATTGTATTACCTATTTTGACAAATGGTCTGAGTAAGAAAAAAACCTCACAGGAGGTACAGATGTGGTCATGGCGCAATTGGAGTTACTTTATCAATGTTTCAAGAGCCATTATGGTGATAGTATGGTCATTTATCAACCAATCTAGCCGCAATGTGGCACCATTGTTTCTTATCTGCACCTTCTTACGGCCTGGATTGTATTAGTGCTGTTAGCGTTCCAGCTGTATGTATCGGTGCATGTCTTTTCTCTCTTGCTAGCTCCCAGGAGCTTTGTTGGAGAATTTGCTTTACAAAATCTTTTTTTGATAGGAACAATCCCACAAATATGCAATAAAGCATATGTTTATGCCCCATCTTATTAGCTATAAGAACATCACAGCAACTGACTTAAGTTCTTTTAGCCCTTGTACACTGCATTAGTTGACATATGCTGCATCTGCGGTGCAGAGTTCATCGTGATTTAATTTTTCTCAAATGTATTCTTCATTTTTGATTAATAGTGATTTCTTGAAAGCACATGTTAAATGAAAATGAAAACTCTATATGGGGAAATAAAGGCTAGGTCAAGTAACCACTGAGGAACATTGTGAAACATATGAAGCCAGGCCAAATCATTTCACTTACAAAAGATTTTTTCAATGCAAAAATCTCTTAAAATTAATTTGGCAATTTGTTACAAAAGAATATTGTGGAAAAAAACCCTATGGTTGTTTATAGCTGAGGCAGAAAATAAGTAGTAGTTAATGATACGTATTCATCACAATTTAGTATTCCCTGCAGAGATCAACTGGACAGAGAATTAAGTTCATTGTTCTTCAGTATGTACATAAATTGTGTAGAAAAATGAATTCAGAGCGATGTTTCGAGACAATGCCAAGTAATACAATAGGGGGAATTCAGAAGAAGAGTTAGATAATGACAAGTTGAGGAATGAGGAAGATGTGTAGCTGTTTAGCCAGGATACAACAACAAGCATCATTTTAGATGATTTTGGATTATTGTATTTAAAAAATATAAAAATGTAATTTATATTTATTGCCAAGACAAGCTGATGTACCATATTTTCACCCCAATAGACACTCAAAAGGCACTCAGGAATTGGAGAAGAAGAAGAAAAAAAATATGACCCAAATGGTGTGCTAAAATATGCCCCCCATACACCCAATTACAGACAGTGTGCAACCCCCGCATGACCCCATAACAGAGTCCACGTTACAGACAGTGAGCGGTATCCCACATTACAGGCAGTGAGCGGTATCCCACATTAGGCAGTGAGCGATATCCCACATTACAGGAAGTGTTAGGCATTCCAAATACAGGCAGTGTGCATGGCATCCCAATTACAGACAGTGTGAGGCATCCCAAATACAGGCAGTGTGATGCATCCCAAATGCAGGCAGTGGGAGGCATCCCAAATACAGGCAGTGTGCGTGGCATTCCAATTCTAGGCAGTGTGCGGCATCCCAAATACAGGCAGTGTGCAACATGCCCCAAAACACTGAAAAAAAACTTACATTCCCGAGCTCCCACGCTGCAGCAGCACATACACACTCAACGCGCTGCTGCTCTCGTCTTTGCTACCCGTCGCCTCCACTGCTCGCTGTTGTTGTAACCACCTCTGCCCATCTCCATAGTCATCACTGTCTGTCACCTCAAGTTCTCGGGAAGCCATTTCTGGTTTCCGGGTGGACATGGCTTGTGACTCATTCCAGCATCATTGGACACTGGCATGAGGCTAGTGAGGCCACAGGCCATGCCCACACATAAGCTTATTTATATGGTGTGTCTCATGGCTGGCCTTTTGGATGGGTGGCCTGTGAGGTCACATAGGGCATCATCCCAATCTCTGTGGGGGGTACAGACTGCATTTAGATACACCATCAAGCTCTCAGATGCATGTGTCTTTTTCACATGTATCTGTCTATCTGTCTCCCTCTTTCTCTTACTTTATCTCCAGCATTTTTTTTCTTTTTCTTCACTTTCCTTTCTTTTAGCCTCTATATTCTGTCCTTTCTCTCTTTCTCATTTTCTCCTTTTTCTTGTGAGACATCCACTGGTGTATCAAGGAAACAAGAGGGGTTTTGTGAGGAGCTGGTGAACCTTCTGTATTACTGTAGAGATGCTTGCTCTGATTTACTTTGTGAGCCAACCCACACTGCAAAAGCAGCCAGGAAGGTGCCCACTTAACCCGGAGGATTGGAGTGCCATGTTGGGACACATGCACAAAAAGTGGTGATAGCAAAATACTTGTGAATGCCACTTCTGCACCAATCAGGCATACATCAGCTCTTCTTTAGTAAAACAGGCCTTTCAAGAGTTAAAAAAAAACCTTATCTCTTCCTTGGTGTAAGAAAAGAAGACTTACCTAGATAGGAAGTCCCACAGTGCATGGAAATCCAGGCCCCTCCAGCCATCCAAGAATCTGATAATCCAACAAGGCTACCAGCACTTCTTTGAAACTTCACTTTTATAAGCCAACCATAAAAACATTTAGGATCACATCAAACAAAAACATAGGGCATTCTGGCAACAGGGAGTAATAATCTAGCACTGGTGGGCACAAGGACCCAAGGCACCAGGGGAACAGCGCTAGATCCCCAGCTGGTGGTGTTACATACAGAGTGGCTTTCTGCTTTAAAGAGGAACAATGAGGGAGGTTAAAAACTCCATCAAGTGTCACCCATCTACTGCCCCCCTCCAGTTTTACCTTTGGGCATTTTTTACTCAACTCCCCAGGGGATCCGTCTTCTGCGTCCCTTGGATTTTGCAGATCTTCCAACAGGCGGCGCCATCTTTCATCCCATAAGACACTGTGCAGGGCCCCCGATCTCACGTCTGTGCAGTGCCGATGAATGGGATGCAATGGAGCCGCCGAAATCTCGCAAGACTTCACTGAGCGGCACAGGATTTGAAGAGGCTGGCTTAAGCCAGCAGACCTCGGCGACATGCAGGTAAGTAGGGGCTGATGGGGGAGGGAAGCTGCCTTTTTTTTCACTCCGATGTTCCTGTTTACCTAAATTTGTCTTGTTAAATTCAAATAAATATTACAAGTGTGCAAAATTGGGGGGCAAGTTTAGAGCTAATGCAATTTCTTTGTCACACTAGCTCCATAAATCAGCATCATAATCTACTCAACGTGTATTTGATGAATTTCTGACAAATGATTTATAATACCTTTCCGTAATACCTGTTTTACCCTCTTTACTCCTTAACCCCTTTATTGTTTATTTTTTAAGATGTTAAATAAAGTGGTACAATATTTGTTTTAACACCCTTGGCTTAAATTGATCTGGATCCTAAGTTTCGATCATATGCGCGCCTTATAATTACATTCATGACAGCTTTCCAAACAATAGCTGAGTGCTCTGATGGCTAAAATTGCTTCCTTCTGACTAAAACAACATGTTCTGAAGAGGAATGCCTGTTTAGTTAAATGCGCTTTCCTTTTTGGAGTCCAATCGTGGCAGCTTTTCCAAACGATTTTACGCTTCACTGGATGCATTTTTCTGGACCGCTAAAGAATTTCTGTGGTCAGTGGTTCCTATTGTCTTAAATGTTTTGGTTTTCAATGCTCACATACTATTATACATGTTTAAATGAACTTAATTGGGGCAGGTTATAACTTGGACGTTAAAAAGCCATTCAAAGCTAGGATTGGAGTTCTTGGCTTTTGTATCTCGGGGATATTCTGGAGATTAAAGAAGCAGTTTACTAGAGTGCACTTAAATGCAGTGAAGTGACTCTGTCTCCTACAAACTGGAAAAATACAGTATCTCTATTCAACTACATTGTTTTAAAAAGATTATTTCAGTGATAAAACAGTCCTCCAATAACCAATTGCTTTCTGGTGATCATTGCACACGATTATTATCAGGTAACGATTATTATCGAACATGAATAGCCTGGTAAAAATGACACATTTAGATTATTGATTAGAGTAGTGAGATTGCAATTATTCTGCAATTATCATCTCAGCAATAGAGTTCTAAATCTATATTATAAAGTCAACCCCCATTATTTTTACTATCCCGGTTTTGGTCTGTAGAAATGGACATCCCAATTTGGGATTGCCCACAGTCAAAAAAATCAAAGTTTTGAAAATTGCTCCTCTAAAACCCCCCTCTGTAAATTAGTGACATAAGCTACAGTATTTGAGAGAGCTTGCAGATGTTGTGGAATAGCAGGCAGATTCTGTGCTCCTGAACTTCATGGCAGAGGGTATCTTGCCACACACAAGAGATACCTGCTTCTAAAAAACGTCCCCCAGTCAGAATTGCTCTGTGCAGTAGCCTGAAGTACTAAGCCAACAGCTGTAATGACTCATTATTGCTCTGCTCATAGCTGAAATATTCTAAATGTATTATATCCACTGACTGAATGCCCTGTGGCAGTGTCATAGAGATACATTGTAACAGCTTCCTCCTCACGTAGATTTATTTTGCTACATTAGCTGTTTATTCAGTGTGTGTGAGTATGTGTGCAAAATGACAGGCAAGCTGACAGGCACATATCTCTATCAATTTGGTGTAGGATTCTGCTGGCACTGCTCCCCACTCATGTTCATCGGCAGGACTGTGAGCTGTGTAGCAACGTGGATATCGCCATTTGGTTTCAGTGCAGAATCTGCCTGCTATTCCACATCTGCATGGGGTTATGCCCTCTTAAATAGCTTACATCACTGATTGCCAGAGAGGGAGCAATTTACAAAACCTGCTTGAAGGTCCTTTTTAAGGGTTCGAAACAATTCTAATAAAATGAGGGGGGTTAGCAAAGTAAAGAAGCTCCCTGAGATTTGGAGTTGTGTGTGTGTGTGTGTGTGTGTGTGTTTTTAAAAGAGTGACATTAAAATATTACAAGATGAAATGATGGGGCAGTTACGAAAGAATTAAAATTTGTTGAAGCGGGCCAAACCCATATTTTTAACTAACATCAATTGAATTGCTTCCCCCACGAAGCTTCCAGCTAACTTTTGGGAAATTGCAGCATCTATTGCTGGAAAAGCCGAAGAAACAAGATGGTGAAACCATCCAAAAGTTACTGCCTGTGGGGTGAGGGATGCGGGGGAAATTAGTCAAAATGATGGGGTTTAGGTCCACTATAAAGAGGGCCAAAAAAAATCTAAATATCCTTAATCTAAATACTGAATACTACAAAGCCATAAACATAAAAGTTTATGACAACTCCTCATAACCCCCTCAAACACATGTCATTGCTTTACAGGCTCCAGAGTCTCTTTCTCTCCCTAAGGTATCCCACTGTGGGATGCCCTGCTGATTTACTGTGTATACATAACAATCTGGCATCCCTATGACTGATGTGCGCATCTGTACCTGGCCTATCCTAATGGTTGACATGGGCACCCACAGCAAATGAATTCCAAGCCACTCTCAGCCTGGTTCTGTGTACAAACAGTGCTCTATGCCGTCTATTCATATACAAAAGAGTCTACGCATGCACAATGGGATCAGCAGTAGGGTAAGAATTCTGGAGTTCTGGGAGTTCCACACAATGGGCCATACTAAGGGGGTAATTTAAGAAGGGATAGCGACAGGTAGTGCCCCCTAGCGGCAGTCTGGTGAACGCAAAGTGAATCTGGCGAGCGACTCTAACAGTGCCATGTAGCGTCCGATGTATTATTACATCAGTGTATAGCGCCGGCGCTCTAGCTTCCAGGGAGCCAGGTATTAAATTTCACTCACTGTTCTCCCATACATTTCAATGAGCGTTCATTTGCTTGTGTTTAAACAGTGTGTATGACATTTTATTTTTTTATTTATTTATTTTTTTGTTCAAATCATTGTGTGACCTCTGCTGGCTGCAAACAAACATTTTTATAAACTTTTTTTACTTTTTATATTTTTATGCAGAATTGTCATTACAGGTCTGGCATTAAAGTGTTATTGTTACAGTGTTAAAACAATGTCATTCCATGTGTTTTCGCTTTGTTACTGGTGTATATGTGTTCAAAAACAGACTTTAATCACACAGCGTCTGGCGTTCTATGCTATAGCTACCAGATTTAGAGTGCCGACGCTGTGTGTGTCTGTGTCCTTTTTTCTTAAATATAGTGTTGAGGAAAAATCTGCGCCTATAGTCCCTGTTTGTTCATTTAAAAAAAAACATATACTAACTGTCTCTCCAGCAGCAACCTTCTAAGAATCCACAGAACCCTTGTGGTGTGTTTGACCACACCCCTGCCCTCATACATCATACAGAGGGGGGCACACTCGCTTCACTGTTATGGGGGTGGGGAGTGCCATGTTGGCAACCTTGCTAACAAACAATAGAAAGTGTGTGTGTGCTGCGAAACCCAATACCAAAGGTGGGTAAGTTTTGTAACGCCGGGCCCCCGAGGAAGCTGCTGTCAGGAGGAAAAGGTGAACATATGCTTTTTTTTGCCTGGGCAGTCCCTTCACATACATGGAAACAGAAGGAATTCATATTTTTGTCACTTAAATTGGAAATGCTATGGCGATGAAACATCTGGGAATAGCTTGTATAGCTGCAACCAATTTCTAAATAGTAGCAAGGAAACCTTTCCCTTGTGAAAAAAGTAATGATGTTAAATTGACCTTGTGTTAAGGAAATTCTAGAGCTGTATAACATACATCTTGAGCAAGCCAACGTGTGTGTTTAATCCATAAAAGGTAGCTTCTTCCCCAGACATCCCGCCGCTGATGGACTGCGCTGCACTGGTCATGTAACACACATACTACAGGCATTCCTTTTTATTCTCCTTAAATGTCTTGCTTTTGAAAAACCCCAATTAACCTTGTGTTTGGCAAGGGCCTGTACAGTTACAATGAGTAATTGTATCATTTTTTTGTTTTACAAAGCCCAGCTAAGGTTATATTTAGAGTAGAAATTGTTGCATTTTTGCTTGGCTAGTCTGCGCACCCTTATACTGCTTCCTATCTGTGAAATAGATTTTATGCTAATATTTGTGATATTTAAGAAGACACAGAAGATGTTAAAGGGGTGAAATGTTTTCAAAAAAGTTATGTACTTGACCATCTGCAGGAGGCCAAGGGGTTAAGTCTGCAGGCAGTCAGGTAAATATAATTTTTATAAATGGTCCTATTTCTGTGCTGTCGGCTCTGAAGCTTCCGATCATTTACTGGCGTGTCCATCTTAGAAAACATTTAGGAAATAAATGCATCTCAATGCATCATGTGGTGTGCCCTCTGCTGCCAATCAACCAAGTCTTGATGAATCGGAGTAGGAGAGCACACTGAGGTTGGCTGGGAATGGAGGCATTGAGGCTGACCATGGCAGAATGTCATTCGGCCCAATGGTCTTTGAGGGCTCGAGTCTGTGGTATAGTATATATAGTATATATTTTTCTTTAGCTTTGAAGGGGCTTTAAATAATGCATTCATGCTGGGTCGATTATGAGGAGGCACAAGGGCCATGCCCCCGGGCTTCCACCACTTGCCCTGCAAAGAGGGCCTCTGGTCTGGTCCAGGAGGCTTTTCAGAATTTGGTATGGGCCAGCAACAAAGCTATCAGCAGCAGTGGGGGGCGCCCACATGCCTGGGCAAGCCTTTTTTTGGTTTTTGCAAAACTGCAGCCATAGCCACTACAGGGCAGGACGGAGAGTCTAAAGCAGAAAAGCCGCCGTGCTACAGTATTGGGTGGGTGCAGAGCTGTCAATCGGTGGCCACTTACTGCACGAAAGCCACCGAGCACAGACGTGGGCAGCTCAATGCAGAGAACTGTTTTCTGCTGGAGCAGCTGGGTGACCACTGTACCCCCCGCCCAGAATGGCAAAGCAGGAGTTCCCAAGCAGCAGGCACCCGCACAAGGGTGGCACAAGGGACTCGATCTGATGTTCCAGTAAGTGGGCGGGTGCTAGACCACCACCAATCAGTTACTTGGCTAGACTATTATTTTAAAGAAAAAAAAACTGTATCTGGGGCCTCCACCAGATTTTGTGCCCAGGGGCCTCCACCACACTAAATCCAGCCCTGCATTCATGAACTTATTGTTAGCGACTCTTGTTAGTGGTATTTATGTTAAAACTTGCCATGTATTGAATAAACCTTTGAATAAGGTATGCGCTTAAGGACCACCGTGTAATACATTATTTGAAACTCATTTTCTAAAGTTTGTTGGAAAGTTGGAAAATCTTTTTCATGAAGCACCATTTCCCCATGATGTCATTGTCTTGAGTACCACCTAATGCAGACTGCCCTAGGGGTTATAGGTCTTCTTTAAAGAGGACTTAGACTGTACTGTACTACCCCCTGGCCATGACACAAGCCCCCCACCAGCAAACTTGGCACCGGCAGATGCTGCACAAAACATATGAAAAAGATGAGTGAATACCTCACTCCCTAGACCCAGGATATTCAAATACAGAGGGCAAGCAACCCCCCTCCCCCCAGTATGGTGCAGGCTGAGCCACCAAACCCTCTGCTAACATGTCTGCAGCGTGGCACCTCTCCATAGACTACTACAGTGCCACTGAACTTCCATCTTACGCTGCAACAATAATAAACTGTGCTCTAGTTCCAGATCCTGAAGCATCACTGATGGAGAAAACAGGTAGCACTTGCATATTAACTTAGGACAGTTTAGGGAACAGGAGACTGGGCAATCCGCATAGGCGCGTTGTGAACTTGTGTACCACTGGAGGTTGTACAATCTTTTAGTAACTACTGCCATTTTGCCATAAAGTCATAAGAATTCCCTGTTATAGAATTCTGTCTGTTGAAGTTCGAGTGCTCATTTTAAGTACATAGCTAAAATGTTTAGCATTTTCCCAAGAAGGACAACGCAGAGTATTATTTCAGCATCTTCTTGTGAAATATTGATTTCTATAATTGTTGTTAAACAGGGTGATGACATGTCTGTGTTTTAGTAAATGAGCGCAGCGGTGGTGTGGTTTTAAAATGGAAAGCAACACCAAACTCTTGACATGATGAACATGTACTTATATTAAATTCCACTCTGTCATCAGACAAATATGTATTCTTCCCAAGTGCAAACTCAATATCGATTGGCTGGATTCCTTTAACATTTCCTGTTAACAAACAGAAACGCCACACTATCCTCCAGTTACATTGGTTAGAATGTATTTAATGAAAAGCTAAAAGATTGTATAGGCCAAGACGGAGGGCAGGGACTACCTCCTTAGAGGTTGTAGTGACATGGTATTGGCCAGAGTTCTGGGATATATATGTTATGGCCAGATTCTTACATGTTCTTCTTGTTGTGCTCATAAACTGGAGGGACATGCTGATTTATTAAGCTGTGCAGTGATATCACTAGAGGCAGCCCACACCCACTTCAACACTGCCGGATGCTGCAGCAGTTTCCTGTACCCATGGTGACAGAGCACCATAAGTTAAGGTCCTAGTATCATGGGGCTTGAGACGGTGGGCAGGGGTAGATGCTGAAATAAAATTTACTCTGCTGTCCTATCTTACTGTGCCATAGTGATAGGGTTCGCCTTAGCACACTTTGCTATTAGTGTGAAAGCGATTCATTTGGTTACCAGATCCCCAGAAATTTAGAACTCTCAGTGCTTACAATGGTCCAAGGCCTGGCTGGTACTATCACATATGTTTCAGAATTAGATAAAGAAGAAGTAATGAAACTTGTTTCTAGAGGTAATATTTACATACAATTTGCTAGTATATAATATAAGATATCAGTAACTGTAGAATTTATATTTTATCTAAATATATATTTTTAGTATTAACATTTCCCAGACTAATCACAGGCACAGCGATTAATATTTGTAGTTTTCTCATTCTTTTTTTATTAACAAATGTACTTTTTTATATGTGATTTGGCAGCATTCTGCAAATCAAGGAAAGAGTATCACTTTCACTTATGAATCAATAAATGAAAAACACTGTAAATCCAACTGCAATAATAAGCCAGCCATCAGTTGACCTGATGCCTGTATCTTGTTCCTCTACTCTATTTGCAGGAGTGTAGGGTGGAAGCCATGGCAAGGCTCCAAAGTTTGCCCTCCTTTCGGTTTCATTCCTTCAGGACCAGGCAAAAAAGTGTCTACTAGCTAATCTGTCCCTTGGACCTCTTAGCGTGAGCAAGCAAAGTAAGCCACAGTGCTCCCGCAAATCTTACTCTTGCTACAGCAGACCATGCTCAGAACTTATAAAGCTTCTCCATTACATGTTCAGCTACGAACCAGAAATTGGAGCAAAGAAATCTGTTTCTCATAGAATACATAAGGTACTGACATGAAATCAGAGCTTTTCAGGTTGTTTGAAAAGGCTCATTGTATATTGTGCCCGAGGGGGATAAGGGAGAAGAAATTTAATGTGTTCCTGGACAGGGACTTCTTTTTAGCTCGATACACACTCACAGGTAAGTAAAAAGTAGATGCAAACATAATAATATAATAAAAGTATTGTACAGATAAATTCAAAACTTTAAAAATGATGAGTGGTAACTAGCAGATAACAGCTATGGTACATTGGAATCTCGTAGCTCTGAAGTTTTGACCTGAGGGTACTGTTGTAGTAGAGCACTCCCGGGGTTGGAAAGGAATTTCTCTGCTTGAGTGTTGGATCTCTTTTAATAGAGATCCTTAATGGCTGGTAGGGGTGTGAAGGGTGATGATCTTCTCAGTAGCCTTCTTGGTAGCTCCCTCTAAACAGAGGGAAAATGGGAAACACATGATGGATTCTATTACCTCATTGTAAAATATGCCAGTAGCACAGCTTGTATGCAGGGGAAGCAAGAAACCTCCGGGTGCTTCAAGATGGCCGTCACCAGGAGAAAATCGGTGAGGCGGCAGTTCAGCTTTGATCATCATGCTTTCCTAATTTAAATACATCCCTAATCTACATACATCTCTAAACATAAAGGTAGAGCAGGGGAGAATGCAGGGGCCCTAGTAGTTCTATTTACCAATGTTTGTCATTAATATAAGTAGTAGCTGTGAATCGTGGTTATATCATTTTCTGTTTGTTTTGTCCTGTATGAGATAACTATAAATAGTTATTGTTCCAGGAATTGTTCCAGGTCTGTACCAGAGGTGGTCCCAATTTGGACTCCCCTGGAACAGTGCTTATTCACAGTTAGCACTGGGCTCGCCCACATTCCTGGTGCCTAGGAGCGGGCATGTATCACTTCACCCACCCAGGGTCTGATTGAGTATAGCCACATAGAAGAGTATTTATACCCCAGAGGAGATTTTGCCAGGATTTCTCTTACATCACAGCTACAACAGTGGCCTTGTGACTTCCATCAACCAATGGGGGTTCTTTGGCAACCACACAAAAATGACTGGAGCTCTACTCACCCCCCAGCTCAGCTGCATCCTTAGCTATTTACACTTGCTGCCAGCAGCAGGTCTTGAGCTGTGTTTGAGGCACCATGTGTGGTCACATAGCCAGTGGCTTCTGGCAGCGAGGGAACTTGAAGTGATAAGTAGCTCTGACTGGTCTCAACCTTGCTCTTAGAGATTGAGCAGTCAGGAATCCCAATTTAGGATGCCCCCAAGCTGCGGGGGTCAGTAGAACGCCACTCACCTTTCATTGGAGGTCATCTTTAAACCGGACCTTCAGCATGATTTAATGAAGATCCCAAACCCTTAATAAACTATTCCCCAGCATCTAAAATGAATACAGTTTTTTGTCACTTACTTATTATTCTTTCCCCCACTGGGCTACAACTCTGTTTAGGACTCTAGGATATGGGCGCTGCCATCTTGACTCAAAAGCATCACACATACCGAGGAGAGAAGAGCAGGATAAAGTACAGGGGGTGGAGTTATATCTGTGCTTTGCACAGACAGAGCAGGGCTGGGGTCAGGGAAAGGACAGCAATCTCAGCAATCCCAGAATGCAGAGTGGCATAGTCAGATGACACTTTCTGTTTGCAGGCTGTCTGATGCACATAACATGCAGTAGATGCAGGTAGGATGATTTTTAATGTTTGTACAGGGTGTGGGAAACATATAAGATATGCTCTTATTCAGGGTGAAGGTCCGCTTTAACCCAATAGCGTGATTATAGCTGTAGATAAATGCTGGTAGACTACCCAATACTTCAGCATAATGTTTTGGGATAAGATTTATTTAACCACATCATTAACACACTGTTTTCTGTCTGACTTGTATGACATTATTCTGGATCTGTTTCAGTATACTACTTAATTCCGTAGACAAGGTATTATTAGCCACTCCAGTGTTCCAACTTGGATAAAAGAATTATTAATTGATTTCAGGGTAATGAGTCAGCCATGTAGTATTTTAATGATTTTCCTGTATACTTTTCTTTCTGCACTAAGATTTCTTTGGATCTGGAGCAGAATGCCCTGGGTCTAACTGGATCAGTGTCAAATTGCCTTCATTTGCATCTTTCTGCACGTCTTGATGTAGATCAGATTGCTGTCATGATTACTGGATTGTACAAGCCATGCATGCTGTGTATCTGCAGCCTTAGTTATTACATTTATTTATCTATGATCTGACATCACTTTAATGTGCATATCCGAATATGAAGACTGTGGTTTTAAGTGAGAATAAACAGGAAAAAATATTTAGATTGTAATGTTTTATGGACATGTACCAAACAGCTTAGTTTAGCTTGGACAAGTGATCTCAGATTCTCCAAAATCAAACCCCACTTAGGAGAACACAATAGTGCTGTATGACTTCCAAAGGCCCCGGTGGAAACTGTAAGTGGGCTATTAGAAAATTGTGCAATGATGCGTCAGTCATCGCACTAGATGTTTGGCTTGCTGTCCATAATAGTCTTTTTGTTGCTTTTTTACATTTTTTCATCAGTTTACTTCTACGACTTCTCTATGTTTTACACTTCATGTAACCAATTTTAATACTTTTCAACTGGTAAATTGTTTCAGGATGCCACACGCATGTGCAGGCTTTCGATGGCATCCTTTGTTTGTGTTCTCGCCTCACCAAGCAGACCTGGATGGCTGCCAGCTGGCACGCTAAGCTAGAAGAGGGCAGAAATGCCACTGGGTGCTACAGCAATGACACCTGACATCAGTGTAACAATAATGCCTGGTGTGGAAACCACGGTGACCGAGGTTGCCACCAAAGGCCTGCATATGCACCTTGAGATTAAAGAGCAGATGAGTTTATGGTGATTCCAGGGGGGTTTCACACAGTAAGGCATCCAAAATGCCCCTGGGAGGGGGATTCACCAGGCCCTGGAGTCTTCTATACATTAAGAATAGTTTTGGTCAGCTTTATGCCTTTAAATAGCATAAAATACACATGTGAATTCAGCCTTATGTATCTGCCCTGAATCTTATACCCTGCCTGCATTACAACACATGAGTAGCTCTATTTACTGACTGTAGGGTTCATCACCAGAAATATTTGTTGCTAGCACCTTATTGTGTGGATGGTTGCAGTACAAAGTATTAAACCGTGCCAACAGCCTGGCACAGTTGTAAAAAAAAACTGAATAATACTGAATCATTGCCAGCACTTACATTTGCTCCTGCATCGACTCAAAGCTAAAACACTGCTTCATAGATTTTCTAGTGGTAGCAGCCATTTTGGAGCTTCCTCTCCCAGGATCCCAGCCATGCTGCTGCCTGCATTCGACTGACATAACTGACAATGCACAGTAACAGGAATGCATATGAGCTCTGTTTGTTATAGGGGTGTTGGTCCGGTTTAAGTTACTCTCACACTGTAATGCAAGGGGTTGGTTTCGGGCCACAGATTTGCCGTTATCAGTGTGTGGACTTAATATATTGCTATAGAATGAGGGCTAGAAATGTTCGGTTTCTCAAAGGAGGTATTCATTTGAGAAACTGAACATGAATGGACTAAGTGTATGTGAGGTTAATGCAGACCAAGACCCACTGAACTTAATTTGACAAAAGACCCTGATGATACTGCCTGGTGTAGAACTATAAATGGATATTTTCACCTACTGAATTGTCCAGGAACACTGATTTTTTTGCTGTCCTTCTCTGTGAGATGCCACTCACAACAGTTATTCTTGATTTGGGGGTGATGAAAGCCTCATTAAGGACATTGTGGGTACCACATGTGGTGGATGGAGACCTCCGGATAGTGTTTACCTGAGCTTAGAGAGGTATTTCCCATAGCCGTTATGGGGAACTTGGAGGAGCACCAGTGATATTCATATGGCCTTGTTTCTTTGAATTTTGGCAGCTCTTTATTGCACATATTTTTTCCTGGGTCTACTCCTGGAACAATTCATTAGCTAGTTTATAATGGACCTGACTTATATCACTTCTAGTCCCATCCAACTACAACATTATTGTAATGCTTACACAGTCAGACGCATGTCGCTGCCATGTTTGAGATTTTCCATATTCCCTAAAAATCTGAGCACGTTGTCTTATTTAACCATTTCTGTTTCAACTACAAACAATAAACTACAGTCTAGCTAGGTTGTCCTGATAGCCCATTACAGATGTTCTTGAATATCAGTCTTTATGGGGTTTATTTCCCTTCATACTAATCACCTTCCCCGTCCACATTGTAAAACTAGTAGTCCCCCACTTCTCCTATGCATCACATTGGTTTTATTTTTGAAGATGACCAAAACCCATGTGGCCAGGGCCGTTCATCTGATGTATGCCCTGCATTGTGAAACTGCATGGCTCCCCAGTGAGTAAACAGGAAAGCCTGGCAAAGTACAAGGTGTGTGTGTCTAAGCAGAGCTCCATCCCCTTGTCATTGGCGGCCTCATAGAGCAAGGATGTCACCGAAGGCTCAAACATGAGCTGTCAGATCAAGACCCTTGGAAAGTATACAGGGAAACCAGGGGGTTTAACAATGCCAAAACAGGATGTCCATGGAAACTCATTTGTATGATTTAAATGAATCTTTCCTCTATTTAGCTAGACCTTGAGAAAATGGACCGTGGGGTCTCAATGTTAGTTTAATTATACAAGATGTCCTTATAAATACATTAAATAGCATGCATTCTTGCATTCTTTAACACCCAACCCACTCTTCCTCCCCCTCTGCTAAGCCCGATTTAGGCAAAAACAGAAAAACAACTCACTGAGGGGGCATGGAAGCTGAAGCTGGGACCTTGAGTGATAGGGCAGTTGCACCTAGGACTGGGTGACCGGCCTGTCACTTAAGTCCAACTGTCCTTCAAGTCCAGGGCTTCCATCGACAATGCCCCACCCCCTACCCCCACAAGTATTAAGGGAGGATTACAGCGTTCATGTGATTTGATTTATTATCTTAATGCCCCAATTGGGCCTAGCACATTGGGAGTTAGGGGTGACTGGGGGCTACATAAAGCTGGGACTTCCTCTTTAACAATTTCTACACAACCGTTTTTTGTAATATTCTTTAATGCAGTCATAGGTTCCATTCTATGCTTTTCCTTTTCTGTCTGGTTTGAGGGAGCAACTAAAAGAGACAAGTGTAGACCCCAAAAAAGATCAACTCAGCAGAAAGAATAATTAGAGCACCCTCACCATCCCTGCAGGAACTGCATAGACGCAGAACAATGTCATGGGCGGAAAAGATCCTTTGAGACCCCTCCCACCCTGGTCACACCCTATTCCAGTATCTACCATCTGGAAAACGTCTTGTGGTACCAGCTTGCAGGACTAAGAATGGTATATTTCCTCTGGCTGTCCGTACCCTTAACAAGGGCCAAGCGTCATAAGCCCGAGCTCAAAGGGCTTGTATTACATGGAATCACGTGCACTATGTACCCCTGTATCTCTTATTCATGACTATACCCAATGTAGTTAGTATCTCTGTTTCAATTTCTATGTAACTGTAGTTATCTGTTGCACTGTGTATATGCCAAAAATAATTCACGATGTACTTGGCGAACAATAAATAAATTGAAATTAAATGGAATTTTTTGTCACTGTAATGTCACCGTAATGCTACAAGTGTTGTTTATAGCTGTAGAGCTTTACAAAGCATGTGGAATGACTCACATTATAGCCCAACTCCAGAATAAAAAGCTCATATTCCTCCTCCCTCCCATACCTCCAGTTTGAGTTTTCCAAATACTTACTATACTTCTCCTCTGATCTGCCATAATGTCAGGCCCTTAACTGGAAATGTGACAACGTGCACTTCAGAGACACTTTAATGATCCTCCATGGGGTAACAGAAGATCAAATGAATGATAAGGCTGAAGGTGGTCCCAAAGTTCCACAATATAAAAAATACTGATAAATGATCAGTGTATTACTGGGTCATTTTTTTTTTTTTTTTGCAATGGCACATGATAACTTTGAAGACTTGTTGGGAAATCATTATGTAATGCAATGTAATTTGCACAACACAACCAGCTGTTTTGTACCACAGTATGTGGACAATTCAGAGCCTGGTGAGAAAGCTCATGTCTTTTTTAGGAGAGAAAACTGCAATTCACTTACTGAGTGAGTTTTCTCACCAGGCTCTGAAACCTAAGTCTGACAATACTGTAGCAATGTTATATGTAATTTGAAGGACATGTCTGTATAAAACTGAAAAAAAACCCATTTTCCTACCCAGCAGCCCTCATACAAAATAAGTGTTCCAAGATAGTGCCTGAAGCTGTCATATTGCTATATGATTCAACACTGTTATGTAATCAGTAGACAGTGCACCAGTCATGCCTATGCTCTTAGAAGATCAGAGCCAGACTGCAATAGCCAGCAATATGAAAAATGTCCCTAATCGATACATTTTTAAACTGTGGACCTGGTAGGATCAGTCACAGGGTGGGGGATACAAGTTCATTATTCTTTTTTAGCCAGCCTACAGATGCCCTCTAAATGTACCATTTTAATGACATCCTATATGACTTTATCTGCCTGGGCAGATACATGACTATCAATGTCATTTGAACAGTGAAGGAATGAGCTTTTTGGTTAAAATATATTTTATTGTTAAAGATTAGCATAATGCATTAAATAATGGTGTAAATACTTTACAGTCCAAAACAATCCTTTAACATGTGACAGATAACAATATTATTCAAAGTACATGAGGAAATATATATGCAATATCAAATTAAAAGTAGTTAGTTAAGGGCTATTTCAAAAGTCTACCAAACTAAGAAAGCAGTATGATCTGAAATAAATGATATTACTCTAATATCATCGTGCACCTTCTGATTTCAATACTCTATTGTCTTCATAAATCACTTATCCCATGTTGGAGAAAAAACATAATAACTACAAAAAACTATTGAACACTAATATAAACACATTCATACATGCCACAAGAGAAAGGGTCCAAGAAAAGGGAAGGAAATCTGTGTCTTATAAAGATGTAGGCCCCTGTTTGTTATAGTCGTGCCATATAAAGTATGCCATGGCTTCCAAATCTTATGAAACAAGGGTATAATTTCACTAAGCTATTGGAGGTAAAACAATTTTTAGCGATTTTTAAAATGACATAATAAATATATGGTTTTATGACACTAATTTGATTGATTGGGTGCATATCTATATGTGTTTAATGTATGTGAGGTTAGGGATAACAAAATGGGGCATGGGGGGCTAGCTTAACCCCCACAAATTAGAAGGTTTCAAATCATTTGGCCCTGCCCCATACCAACAAGTTTAACACATTTGACCAATAGGGGAAACACCAAACTAGGTGGCGCACTGGTCATCTGATCAGCCCTGTACCTAATACTTCTCAAAATGTGATGAATTTACAAGGTTTTTAAATTTAATGTTTAATAACTAACATTTTATATAAAAGAAAGAAGTCTCATTGCTATATTTAGACTTGGATTTGTGTTAAGTGTTTTTTTCACTCTCCTCTTTGCATAATACAAAGTATACAATGTTTATTCTCAATATGTCCACATTTCTCATCAGTTACTTGAAATGATGCTGTGGGGGATAATTTGCAGATGTCTCTATTACAGTGATAGCCTGGCTTACTTTAGGTGGCCAGAAAGTGTAAAGGCGAAACTAGCTTCACAAATTGTTTTAACTGAGGGCCTTTCCATGCATTACTCATAGAAACCCACATTTCCAAGCTGATAAATCACATTGTCTGCACAAGCTTAAAAATCACATTGTTTGAATAGGCTAATGTTCTCCTGGGATCCCAAAAGAGTTATTAATGACAATGTCGTCAATACAGCAATATCGCTGTTACTGTATGTCGATGATGATATAATGTTTATTGATATGTGATAGAACACTTGCAGTTTGTAATTATTATAAATGGGAGACCATGAACTTACTCCGCTTGCTTTTTAAAGTTGAGTCCTACATGTGCAGCCTATTAACTGTAGATTATTCAAAGGCCACATTCATCCATCTCCGCATGTCATAGTCATGTCAAGTAAATAGTAAAGAACCATGGTTACTTATGCTAGTCAAGACTTTTTTGTTACAGATTTCATAGGAAAGCACACACCAATGTAAAAAAAAAAATATGTTTAGTCTATATCTGTTGCTCTGTCAGCCCAGGCTACCATTAGACTTTTCCCATACAACCTAAAGCTATGGTCTCCCAGGCCCTCCTTCCCCTTCTTGCATGGAGCCTTTCACCATTTGTATCCACCAAACTCCCCAATCATACAGAAACATGTTTAGAAATTCTGTGCCTCCCTTTCTTGATCTATGACACCTTACAATGCGCTATTCTATTTCAATAATTGTTTTAAGAGTGTTTCTTTTTTATGCCAGCACTAATTTTAAGTCCTTTCAATCATATATACACTAGTTTGTCTCAGTTGAAGGGTTTGTAGTGGAGTAGATACATGAATGAATAGTATTGTAATAGTTACAAGATGTAATATTTTATTTATATATATAAAATTGCATAAAAATTAAAAGAGGATGTACGCTCATTGCGAAGGGATCCAATGCTGTTTTAAAGCTGCTATATGTTGACAAAGCGCTCCCATGCAATTCTGGGACATGCCCCCAGTCTGGGGGAGCATGAGGATGAAGACTTATCAAGCATTGCATGAAATAAAGCTTCCATAGGTTAGAATGGTGCACTATATCAGTTTTCCCATACCCTTGACTCAAAGCCCACCAACAGGTTAAGTTTTGTGATCGCCACATAGGTGCCCCATAGCTCTTTTTTTTTAGTGGACTTTCCTCATAAACCTCAGATCAGAGGTGTAGTAGGGACACAAGCCTCCCCTCCTTAGCTTCAATTGCATTTCTGGCTTCAAGTTGTTTTGAAGTGTGTAACAGTGTATAAAGCACCTGCAATTTTTCCATAGAGAATAATAGCCCTATACACTGCACACGCCCAGCTGCAGGCCAGCAGGAGGAACTGCAGAACCTGACTTCAGATACCAGGACTACGAAGGCCCATGCCCCTTCGCCACCCCTAAACTGATGTCCTTCATAAACTGTTTTGTGTATAATACAGGATTTACCCAGCTTCTCATATTAGCTAGCTTCTGGCCCTTACTCAGAAGCTTTAATTTTAAGCTCTTAAACGGCTGGTATTGTTTGCCAACTGCCCAGGCGACTGGCTGTATTTATCGTCATCAATGACACTTCTTTACCTCTCAGCTGATAAATCTGTTACTTCTCCTACTGCAGGGGAAATATGTTATATTCAAATATAGCTGTCTGTTTCTGATACATATGTATCTGAATGTAACAAGATTTCGCTGCAGTAGGAGAAATAACGGATTTATCGCTGAGAGGTGGAGAAGTGTCATTGATAAAAAATAAATACAGCCCGTTGCTAGAGCAGTTGATGATACTTGATTCACGACTCCGTATATTTTCCCAGAAATTTATATGCAGATATTATTAAACTGCAGATTATAATGCCAAATTTACGCACTTCAATTGTTGTTGATGCGGAAAGGTTCAGGCCACTGTTCTCCACATATGGTGGAACTGTGAACACGTGAGACTGATCTGGAAACAGACAACCCTGACTTTGAAATCAGTATTGGGGGAAGACTTTGAGCAATGTGCTCAAGAGCCGCTCCTCCTGAATATGAACCTGTTCAGTACAACTCCTATTAGAAGAGCTACCTTCACTGGTATGGTCTACAAAGAAAGCAATTCTTAAACATTGGGGGGAACTCGTCAGTCTCAGATATAAGAACTTGGAAGGGGATGGTACTTTCCAATATAGAAACAGAGATGTCTTTAACTGAGAATAGAGAGAAAGATATGCGATGCATTAAAAGTTATTAAGCGGAGAATTACTATCCTTAGTTACGTGGTCTAATAACAACAAAAAATATGGTGGGTACAGGAGAGGGGAGGAGGATGGTCTAGGGAGGGATTGAGAAGGGGGAGGGAAAAGGGAGGAAAGGGGGAGGCAAAGGGGATGGGGAATAGACGAGAATAAAAGGATCAAAAAGAAAAACCCCGTCCCGATGACGACGTGGCTATGTAACAATTATATCCCCATGGGGAAGGTAAGGTTGATAGCCTGGTTATTTCTGGCCAAATTAACCTAATAAGAGTTAGTTGATTATACTTGTCCTTTAAACTCTGTCCTGATGCACTTCAGACATGCCTATCTTACTGTTTTAGTGATCAAGCCATTCTAGAAACTTTCCTAGTCATCTTAGCAGCCTCACTGTCAAAATATATATATATATATATATATATATATATATATATATATATATATATATATATATATTGTACTGGGGTAGCACCAAATAGCAGCCTGGATCTAGACCCAAGCAGGGTGTGCTGCACCCCTCCTGCAGTGCCCTGCCCTCTGCCTCTGCCTAACCTAGACAGGTGCGCCCTTGGACTCAAGGTGCCACAAATTCATGCAGAATTCATCTTATGCACAACAAAACACAATACAAAACACAAATTCGCAGCTTGTCGCTAAAAAACAGCAATCAGCCTAGATCATATTCAGAACACGATCTCACTGTTGATCCATTTCTGCAAAATAAATAAGCAAATAAGAGTTCATTATTCAGTCTGGATACAGGTCAATCTGTGGTCACAGTCCGTGCACCATCTGTCTTCATGTTCTGCCACCTCTCCAGCCACACACTGACTACTAGCAGATGACCCCTGACCCCCGTCAACAGCCTTTCACCTGTAGCCTCCTGAATCTATCCTAGACCCAATTCTCCTGCTGCCAGGTTTGGTCTCCAAGCACTCATTACCAGACACTTTTACAGGGCAACAGCTTATGTTTCTATGTAGAGATGAGCGAGTAGTGAAATATTAGAAATTTCGAATTTCGATTCGAATAGACCGCGTTACTCGACTACTCGACCGATTATCGAATCCCATTATAGTCTATGAGAAAAAAATGCTCGCCACTTGGAAATCTCAATTCGAACACTTGGAGGTCACCAAGTCCACCCTGAAACATCAGAAAATGATGCCAACACTGCTGGAATGCAACTGGGACAGCAGGGGAAGCATGTCTGGGTGCATATAACACGCCCAAGTCGCACTATTACGCCACTATCACAGCCACTCAACAATACACTCCAAACACAATATAACTTCTACGTAAAGTGAGACAAGACAAGGAAACCTTCTTTCCTCTACATTGCCATGGACCCCAAGCCAAACTGTACAAAAAAGAAGAACAAAATTCTGCACCCCTTAAAATCACGTTGCCTAATGACAACCACAGATGGCATAGGCAAGGGGGAAAATAAATAGACCCCACCTCTAATTGTCATTGTGTGTGTGTGTGTGTGTGTGTGTGTGTGTGTGTGTGTGTGTGTGTGTGTGTGTGATGTGGTCAGACATGTCCTCTTGTGTCATTGTGTCACCCCAGCAGTAAGGGAAGCTTAAAGGAGGAGGTATGTTACAGTGTGTTACCCCAGCAGTAAGGGAAGCTTACAGGAGGAGGTTTGTTACAGTGTGTCACCCCAGCAGTCAGGGAAGCTTACAGGAGGAGGTTTGTTACAGTGTGTCACCCCAGCAGTCAGGGAAGCTTACAGGAGGAGGTTTGTTACAGTGTGTCACCCCAGCAGTAAGGGAAGCTTACAGGAGGAGGTTTGTTACAGTGTGTTACCCCAGCAGTAAGGGAAGCTTAAAGGAGGAGGTTTGTTACATTGTGTCACCCCAGCAGTCAGGGAAGCTTACAGGAGGAGGTTTGTTACATTGTGCCACCCCAGCAGTAAGGGAAGCTTACAGGAGGAGGTTTGTTACAGTGTGTCACCCCAGCAGTAAGGGAAGCTTACAGGAGGAGGTTTGTTACATTGTGTCACCCCAGCAGTCAGGGAAGCTTACAGGAGGAGGTTTGTTACAGTGTGTCACCCCAGCAGTCAGGGAAGCTTACAGGAGGAGGTTTGTTACAGTGTGTCACCCCAG
Organism: Gastrophryne carolinensis; assembly: GCA_027917425.1. Lineage (NCBI taxonomy): Eukaryota > Metazoa > Chordata > Amphibia > Anura > Microhylidae > Gastrophryne > Gastrophryne carolinensis. The sequence goes on from CM051234.1 coordinate 131,002,757, forward strand.
CAGTAAGGGAAGCTTACAGGAGGAGGTTTGTTACAGTGTGTTACCCCAGCAGTAAGGGAAGCTTAAAGGAGGAGGTTTGTTACATTGTGTCACCCCAGCAGTCAGGGAAGCTTACAGGAGGAGGTTTGTTACATTGTGTCACCCCAGCAGTCGGGGAAGCTTACAGGAGGAGGTTTGTTACAGTGTGTCACTCCAGCAGTAAGGGAAGCTTACAGGAGGAGGTTTGTTACAGTGTGTCACCCCAGCAGTAAGGGAAGCTTACAGGAGGAGGGTTACAGGGTTTTGTTGGCACAGAGGACACAAAACAGTAGAGCCAAATATAAATATATTTTTAAGGAGAACACCTGGCTATACAGCCGTATACTGCCAGAAGGTGAAATGGTGCCTATACGCACCGGGTATATAACAGTGTTTTGTTGGCACAGAGGACACAAAACAGTAGAGCCAAATATAAATATATTTTTTAGGAGAACACCTGGCTATACAGCCGTATACTGCCAGAAGGTGAAATGGTGCCTATACGCAACGGGGTATATAACAGGGTTTTGTTGGTAAAGAGGACACAAAACAGTAGTGCCAAATATAAATATATTTTTTAGGAGAACACCTGGCTATACAGCCGTATACTGCCAGAAGGTGAAATGGTGCCTATACGCACCGGGTATATAACAGTGTTTTGTTGGCACAGAGGACACAAAACAGTAGTGCCAAATATAAATATATTTTTTAGGAGAACACCTGGCTATACAGCCGTATACTGCCAGAAGGTGAAATGGTGCCTATACGCACCGGGTATAAAACAGTGTTTTGTTGGCACAGAGGACACAAAACAGTAGTGCAAAATATAGTTTTGTATATAGGTGCTAATACACCACTGAAGTCTTTCTCTCCCTATTCCAGCAGCAGCTACCAGTCACTAAAGCAGCCGTTTTGAGCAGAGTGTATATAGTTTTGTATATAGGTGGTAATACACCACTGAAGTCTTTCTGTCCCTATTCCAGCAGCAGCTACCCCTCACTAAAGCAGCCGTTGTGTGCAGTGTGTATATAGCTAGAATGAGCTATATACCGTTCAGCATAGTAGCCCTAATAAGGACTCTCAATGACTCTCTTGTCTTCTGGTAGCTGGTATATATGGTGGTAAATGCGATATTCTGAGCTTCTGGGGCCCTGCCTGCCTACATATGAGCTATATACTGTTCAACATAGTAGCCCTAATAAGGGCTCTCAATGACTCTCTTGTCTTCTGGTAGCTGGTATATATGGTGGTAAATGCGATATTCTGAGCTTCTGGGGCCCTGCCTGCCTACATATGAGCTATATACTGTTCAACATAGTAGCCCTAATAAGGGCTCTCAATGACTCTCTTGTCTTCTGGTAGCTGGTATATATGGTGGTAAATGCGATATTCTGAGCTTCTGGGGCCCTGCCTGCCTACATATGGGCTATATACTGTTCAGCATAGTAGCCCTAATAATAAGGACTCTCAATGACTCTCTTGTCTTCTGGTAGCTGGTATATATGGTGGTAAATGCGATATTCTGAGCTTCTGGGGCCCTGCCTGCCTACATATGGGCTATATACTGTTCAGCATAGTAGCCCTAATAATAAGGACTCTCAATGACTCTCTTGTCTTCTGGTAGCTGGTATATATGGTGGTAAATGCGATATTCTGAGCTTCTGGGGCCCTGCCTGCCTACATATGGGCTATATACTGTTCAGCATAGTAGCCCTAATAATAAGGACTCTCAATGACTCTCTTGTCTTCTGGTAGCTGGTATATATGGTGGTAAATGCGATATTCTGAGCTTCTGGGGCCCTGCCTGCCTACATATGGGCTACATACTGTTCAGCATAGTAGCCCTAATAATAAGGACTCTCAATGACTCTCTTGTCTTCTGGTAGCTGGTATATATGGTGGTAAATGCGATATTCTGAGCTTCTGGGGCCCTGCCTGCCTACATATGGGCTATATACTGTTCAGCATAGTAGCCCTAATAATAAGGACTCTCAATGACTCTCTTGTCTTCTGGTAGCTGGTATATATGGTGGTAAATGCGATATTCTGAGCTTCTGGGGCCCTGCCTGCCTACATATGAGCTATATACCGTTCAGCATAGTAGCCCTAATAAGGGCTCTTAATGACTCTCTTGTCTTCTGGTAGCTGGTATATATGGTGGTAAAAGCGATATTCTAAGCTTCTGGGGCCCTGCCTGCCTACATATGAGCTATATACCGTTCAGCATAGTAGCCCTAATAAGGGCTCTTAATGACTCTCTTGTCTTCTGGTAGCTGGTATATATGGTGGTAAAAGCGATATTCTGAGCTTCTGGGGCCCTGCCTGCCTACATATGAGCTATATACCGTTCAGCATAGTAGCCCTAATAAGGGCTCTTAATGACTCTCTTGTCTTCTGGTAGTTGGTATATATGGTGGTAAAAGCGATATTCTGAGCTTCTGGGGCCCTGCCTGCCTACATATGAGCTATATACCGTTCAGCATAGTAGCCCTAATAAGGGCTCTTAATGACTCTCTTGTCTTCTGGTAGCTGGTATATATGGTGGTAAAAGCGATATTCTGAGCTTCTGGGGCCCTGCCTGCCTACATATGAGCTATATACCGTTCAGCATAGTAGCCCTAATAAGGGCTCTTAATGACTCTCTTGTCTTCTGGTAGCTGGTATATATGGTGGTAAATGCGATATTCCGAGCTTCTGGGGCCCTGCCAGCTACAGCCTGTCTTTCCCTGCTGTGAGCGTCTATCCCTCACTAAGTTCAAGCTGCTAATGCTGACGAAGAGGAAGTGCTGAGTTTTGTAGATTCGAGGTCACATGGTTTTTCCAGCCAATGCGTCTAGACGCCGTTCCACCCCCCCCTGCATGGTGATTGGTGTAAAAAACGCGCCAGGGAAGGTGTGAGGGGAAACGAATTGTGAGTGCGCCATCGCCGCTGTACTCGATCGAAATCGAGTATGACGAATAGCGTAGTATTCGATCGAATACCGACTCGGTCGAATACTACTCGCTCATCTCTATTTCTATGGTGTTATGTTTAGTGCAAGGGTTATTCACATATTCATTTTTTTATTGCCAGTTTTTCATCCAAGTTACTTGGCTTCGCATTCAGGTTATTTTTCAGTTTTTTAAGGTGTACGAAAGGTGTAAGAAACATTGCATTTAAGTATGATAAACAGTTTTGAGTTCAGTATGATGTTGTTTAAATTACTATCAAATTTCTGTTGCAGGATCTAAGTAGTTAAGTATTATTATTTTAATTCCAATCATATATTTAAAAAAATACATTTCCTGAATTCATTATTGCTATGTTTCAACTCTTTACTACAGTTCTTAAAGTGTGTCCAACAGTTCCTAATCCAATGAAGCTGTAAAGGCTTGTGAAGCAATGCATGAATTCCAGTCAGTCTATTCTGTATTGAATAAAAACATGCTTTAATGGTGTTTGTGCAGTACTCTCTGCCCACCAATGGTGCATTTCCTGACAATTTTATTTACCGAGCCCCTAAAATTGCTGTAAAACATCTCTAGGTGTATATCATCCACTCCTTTGTTCATTTTGCCTGCCTGACTATAACTCACCATAGCATATTGTACGAAATGGTGTGCATACATACAGCGTTGGTGGCCTTGCTCAGTAGTAATAAAAGTCAGATGCCTCAACTATGAACATTCTTCAGTTCAAACAAAGTACTTTAACTGGTGGTAAAATAATCAAATCCATTGAAAAAAAGGACATTAATCAATTAGCCAACCCATAAAGTGATCATTGACTATTAGAATATTAAGACAAAATCCCCTTATTCTGTTCCTAACACTTCCCTCCACTACCTGCCAGTCAACCCTCCCATGAACTGGATTCCCTTGAGCCCACCAGGAAAAATTATTATTGGTCCCATCAAAGGGAATCATTATCTCGGCCCACCCTTTAGCTATACAAAAAGACCGCTCTTAATCACATAGTTGCACAAAATAAAGTGTGCTGATTATTAAAAAGGCAAAGGTAAGTTCTAGCAGAACAGTTTAGAGTAACCAAACACTGTGTTAGTTTTAGACCTCCTGGACTGCCCTGCTGGTGGCCCTAGGCTAGTGCTTGGTGCCCTCTGGAGGACCCTCTGATGCTTTGATGGGCCAGGTGACACTGACAGGCTCCTCATTTCAGTCTAAACAACAGCAACATGTTTATCATTTTTACTTACAGCATATAATAAAGGTCCACACTCACCATCGCACAGACATGTTGAGGATAATCCAATAAAATTAGTCTCTTCACAGTTTTGTAAGTCTCTCTAATTTATATAACTGTAGAGCGCCTCCCATGTGTTGTTAATGTCTTCAGTTCTCGAGAATGTCTAAACTCATGGTCACACATTTCACTTTACATGAGTCAAGCTTAGGCCCTTATTTAACAAGGGATAGCGACAGGTAGCGCCTGGTGAGCGACCGGTAATGACGGGCACCGCCACGAGAACGCCGGCTCCCCACCACAATCACACATTTATCAAGTCGATCCTGCTTAGCGACTGAGATAGCGCCAGATAGCCACTCATTCATCATTATTCCAGCCTCAGCCCACAGCGCCAGCGTCCGACCTTGAACAGCGACAGGTAGGACCTCTCGCTACCTGGCGCTCTCCAATGCATTTCAATGGAACAATCTTTAAATATTCATAATTAATTGTTATTAATGTTTTTTTTTTTTTTTTAAATGTGAAAAATTCTGTGACCACTTCTGCCATGTTAGATTTTTTTTTTAAGGTAAAAAAAAAAAAAAAACTTTGTGCAGAATTGATATTACAGGTCTGATATTAATGTATTCATATTACAAAATGTAATTAAAAACTTGTTTTTTTTTGGTTTCCAAAAATATGGTTGTTTGGGTATTAAAAAACTACTTTTAACCCATCCCCGCCAGCGCTCTGGGGTTTAAACATGCATTTCACAGCGCGAGAATTTTTTGAGCGTGATTTGTTAATGAATATGGTGGGAGCCGGTCGCTATGGCCAGTCGCTATCATGCGCTCCTATACAGCGCGGAACCTGTCAAATAGCGACTCCTCACCCAATATTCAACATTACTGCACACCGACTGAGTTACTGTCAACAACCGAACAGCGGCCAAGCACAACGACTACTAGCGGGCGCTGTGAAAATACTGCTACAGTCGCTCAACTGTCGCTACCTGCCGCTATTAATGAATCGGCCTCCCCGTTTATTGTAATAGCATGATCCAAATTTTTAGGTCATATTTGTACTTTAGCTGTATCTGAAAGTGGAATCCCAAGTACAAGCTGATATTTTGCATATGCAGGTTCCAGCACTGGGGGTATCTTTGGCAATCCTTGATCTAGTCCTGCTGAAAACCTAAATCCTATTCTGCCCCCTCTCTGATTGTGTCCACCAACCCATGGAAAAGACATGTTGAGCCTCATTTAACAAGCGTCAGCGCTTATTAAAGTGGACTAAAAACCACCGCAATCGGCCTAGTAAAAATCCTGGGTTTTGGTCCACTTTAATACCATTCATCGCCAATATGTTTGCCTCAGTGCTATTTAGTGTGCGAATTAACAAGCAAAAAACAGACAGTGCAGATGCCTTCACCAGCCTGCGTCTAATTTATCACTAGCACCATTTAGTTCACAGCTCTCTTTTTTATGTGCTTTATTACTTGTTTGTATAATAAATTATATATACAGTGGCACCAGATATAATGGTGTCTTACAGTAGGGGCTGGGTCATGACTGAATGCTTTTAAGCAATGTGTCAAACCCTCAACTGCTCCCTAGGTGGCGTGGCTAGGGCACATGTGTGCAATCACTGCCCTCTAGTGTGTTCACTGGTGTGGTTCACTGCACAATAAAGTTGACCTAAACCCAGGATTTTGACTATTCTTGGTTTTGGTCCTTGCCCCGGGGCACCCTGATCGGGGATGCCCGCTGTGTGAAACCCAATCTAACTCACCTTTCGCCAGTCCTATGGAGCATGTGTGGCCTCTCATCCAATCAGCGTGTTTGGATCCGCTCCTGCCCCTTTGTCTAAGGAATCGTCTAAGCAAGCGAACCCAAGTGGCTGCATCCCCCGCTACCCTCTAACAGGGAGTGTGCCTGTGCTGGCCACTCACTCACGAAATGCCTGGTGCAGGTGTGCGTCCTGCTAAAGGGATAGTGGGGAGCTTCCACTGCTCATGCATGAGCCATTAGAAAAGGTGAGTTTAACAGGTGACCTGGGGGGTTTCACACATCTGGAATTTGTATGCCCTGGGGGAGGGGATCAAGTTTTAGGTTGTAGTGGTTAAAGAGGAAGTCCAAGATTTTTGTAACCCCCCCCCAGCCAGGTCTCCATTCCCCTGCCCATTCACAATCCTCAGATGGTGCCGATGGGAGGGGCAGGGCTTGACCAGTACAGTCACACAGCTGCACAGGATTGGGTGATTGACCTGTCACTCATGATCCCAGCTTTAGAGCAGATTGCCGATCCCCCGGTGAGTTGTTTTTTTTAATGTTTTTGGCTAATCAGAAATTGTAACATTAAAGCAATACCATTTATTAGCTAGAGATTTTCTCCATTGAGGCATCTAAAAGCTGCTGGAATAAATGCCGACTGTGCAGCCGGCTCAGGCCAGTAGAATGATAGGTTGAGCCTAGCCATAGATGGTATAGGTGGGATGCAACTTGACATGAAAATCTATACCCCCTATGGAAACCCTGGTAGCGTATGGCTATTTGCATATTTTAAGGTTCCTTCATATGTGTCACAATTTCTTACTATGAGATATAACCCCAACACTAACCTGTTTTCTAAACCCTATGAACCACATAGTAGTTTAGTAAAATTTTTGCAGAACATTGAAAAACACTTTTGTTTTCCTGATGCTGCAACACATGTGGCTTTCTCTTGTGTGACTAATGCAATGTGCAATAGGATAGGAAAAATATTTTCCTAATAAAAAAGAAACACTGTCTAAGAATTTCCTGAGCGAGCAAGTGGCTCCTTGTTGAGCTTTTGAGAAACGTCTGAGCCATTTCCTAGGAAGTTCTGTAAACTCAGACCAACGATGACACATTAGCAACTACATTAACCAGTGAAAGTCAAGGTGCATCACTGGCGTCATTAATGAACAGTGTGATGACTTTTACTTTTCTGCAAGTACTTAAAACTAAAAGTAATTGTTTCAACACACTGACACTAAAATGCTGCACGGGAAATGCAACAATGCCCTCCACTTTTTATTTTTAATGAAAGTCTAGAAAATACTAAATAAATTGGGACCAGGAAACCGTGTTGACTAGTAAATACACTGTATAAATTATTTTTACCTTAGTTTACTGGTATTCAGTTTAGATTGAAGAGCTTCCCGGCATCAGCAGATGATAAAATGATACCTATTTTTTAATCTCCTGCACGTAATTGAGGTTTAATACAGACTTTATGCCAGAGAGGGTCCAAACCAGTGGTACTCCAAAAGACCCCACAAAACAATCCTTGGCAACTATGTGTCCAAGTCTTTAAGGCAACCAACTAATCTCTCTCAGCCTTTGCTGCTATAAACATGCTGCCTGATATTGGAGAGCAGCCATACGTACTGGGTGGAAATTTCAAAAATGAATAAATATTTCAAAATAATGGAAAATTAGGAGCTTTAGGATTATGTGAGTATATGGTCTATGTAGTTGCCTGCACAATCCTTCTGTAGTGTAACATAATGTAAATAATGCATAAGACTCCTCTTAGCTAAATAATATATTTTTAGAATAAAATAATTTCAACTATACTTAAACATATATATACATTATATATATTCACATATATATTAAACATATATACTTATTGTATACAGAAGTTTTACAAAAGTTTAATGGGGATTACATTTGTCTGGCCCTGGCATTATTCACAGATATTTTTCTATAGTAAAAGTCATGCTTTAGTCAAAAAATTACTATACTATACTCACCTTTCATCCAGTGCAGACTATTGCTATTGGTCCAGTCCACAGATACTCACAGAATCGCCCAATAGCAGTGCCACACCGGGTGCCGTCCTCTCCTCCTCAGCCGCATTGTCGCTCGACACCGCTCTGTTGTTGTAGAAGAGGGTGGAAAGTGCCTTTGTCACAGAAACTATGTCACGCCCCTCCTCCATTCACCGCAATGTATTCCATCTATGTACTTGTGTTAGGAGAATTACATACAGCTGTTTGACTTTTTTTAAAGAGGGACATCAGGGGAGGTTAAAACCTCCCCCAAACCTCACCGATCTGCTGCTTCCCTCCTCCGGTTTTACCTTTGGGTACTAAATATTAATCTCCCGGGGGATCTATCTTTTGGGTCCCTCGGATTTTGAACTACCTTCCGACGGGTGGCACCATATTGCATCCCATCAGGCACTGCGCACGCCCCTGATCTCCTGTCTGCACAGTGCCCATGAATGGGATGCAATGGGGCTGCCCCAAATCCCGTGAGACTTTGCTGAGCGGGACTAACAGATGGCTAAGCCGCCGGGGGGCAGCAATCGTGCTCTGATGCAGGTGGATGTCGCTCTAAAACACATTTTGCTAAATGGGACCTCTGCCATTATGTACGCAATTAATAACAGAAATCAAAGTTTTTTAGAGGTGGATACATTTCAGATTAGATAAAATTGCACTCATTAAACCAAACTGAACAGCAAAAGTGAATCCAAAACAATCATTGTGGTATGGTTAAATTCCATTAGTAAATGAAAAGCTTCCTGTCTATAGCAAACCTTATTCTACTCTCTAAACCATTTACATCCATGTTTAAAATCTCTGCTGTGACTAATCACTGCCAAATAGGCATTTGTTTTTCACCTTGGGGCTACCTGCCGCCTGGGCTTACCCATGAGCCTAAGCTGTGCAATCTGGGAATCCCCTGTTTCCTTTTTTAGTTCTATTTTTAAGTGAACGTTGTTTATTTGTAGGTTGCTGCTTCTAGACATTTGTTTGGTTTAGAAAATGTCTCTCTGATTTTGCTCAACAATAACTGTTACTTCCATTATTTACTTACACTAACCACAAGAGTCGGTTATCCTGCAATACACATGGTTTAGATTCCACACCACATTACAATGTCTGAATTCCAATTATTCACATATACTTTTACTTAGTCAAGTGACACAAATCTGCTGCAGAGGAATCTGTCACTCAAGCACAGCTGCACATTGAATGGAAAAGGGAACGTGAGTTAGCTATGCCGTCCTTCAGACTACACCTCTAATAAATTTACTTGCTCCGAGCTTCTTTTTAATAAATATATATGCATGATTGTGTGCACATTTTACATACAGGCTGCACAGCATCGGCCTTTTCTTTTGGTTGGTTCTGAAATATTTTTCAGTGTTGTTTTTGAATACTTTAACATTTTTGTATTTAAAATGACTTCTTTATTCTACACAGCGCACATCTTTTAAACATATGGATTTAAAGACTACACTTGGAGAACCCATTGGATTTAGTCACACCTGGAATGTCCCTCTAGAGTAGGTCCCTGGTTCTTTTGGACTTCACTGGCTATAGAGATGAGCGAACTTTTGAAAAATTAGATTCGACTGATTCGCCGAATTTTCAGACAAAAATCGCTTCAACCCGAATTTATTCCCAAACATTGCTTTAAAGAGACACTGGAGTTGGCTGCAGGAGGCCAAAAATTGGATGAATTACACCCTGGAGTTGCAAGCAGCAGCAGCAGCAGGAGCACAAACATTGCGTGAAAGAGACACTAGAGTTGGCTGCAGGAGGCCACAAATTGGATGAATCACACCCTGGAGTTGCAAGCAGCAGCAGGAGCCCAAACATAGCTTGAAAGAGACACTGGAGTTGGCAGCAGGAGTCCAAAAATTGGATGAATCAAACCCTGGAGTTGCAAGCAGCAGCAGGAGCCCAAACATTGCTTTAAAGAGACACTGGAGTTGGCTGCAGGAGGCCACAAATGGGATGAATCACACCCTGGAGTTGCAAGCAGCAGCAGGAGCCCAAACATAGCTTGAAAGAGACACTGGAGTTGGCTGCAGGAGGCCAAAAATTGGATGAATCACACCATGGAGTTGCAAGCAGCAGCAGGAGCACAAACATTGCTTTAAAAAGACACTGGAGTTAGCTGCAGGAGCCCAAAAATTGGATGAATCACACCCTGGAGTTGCAAGCAGCAGCAGCAGGAGCCCCAACATAGCTTGAAAGAGACACTGGAGTTGGCTTCAGGAGACCAAAAATTGGATGAATCACATCCTGGAGTTGCAAGCAGCAGCAGGAGCCCAAACATAGCTTGAAAGAGACACTGGAGTTGGCTGCAGGAGGCCAAAAAATAGATGAATCACACCCTGGAGTTACAAGCAGCAGCAGCAGGAGCCCAAACATAGCTTGAAAGAGACACTGGAGTTGGCTGCAGGAGGCCAAAAATTGGATGAATCACACCCTGGAGTTGCAAGCAGCAGCAGCAGCTGGAGCCCAAACATTGCTTTAAAGAGACACTGGAGTTGGCTTCAGGAGCCCAAAAATTGGACGAATCACACCCTGGAGTTGCAAGCAGCAGCAGGAGCCCAAACATTACTTTAAAGAGACACTGGAGTTGGCTGCAGGAGGCCAAAAAATGGATGAATCACACCCTGGAGTAGCAAGCAGCAGCAGGAGCCCAAACATTACTTTAAAGAGATGCTGGAGTTGGCTGCAGTAGGCCAAAAATTGGATGAATCACACCCTGGAGTTGCAAGCAGCAGCAGGAGCACAAAAATTGCTTTAAAGAGACACTGGAGTTGGCTGCAGGAGCCCCAAAATTGGATGAATCACACCCTGGAGTTGCAAGCAGCAGCAGCAGGAACCCAAACATTGCGTGAAAGAGACACTGGAGTTGGCAGCAGGAGCCCAAAAAATTGGCAGAATGACACCCTGGAGTTTCAAGCAGCAGCAGCAGCAGCAGCTCAAGCATAGCTTGAAAGAGACACTGGAGTTGGCAGCAGGAGCCCAAAAATTGGATGAATCACACCCTGGAGTTGCAAGCAGCAGCAGCCTAAATATTGCGTGAAAGAGACACTGGAGATGGCTGCAGGAGGCCAAAAATTGGATGAATCACACCCTGGAGTTGCAAGCAGCAGCAGGAGCCCAAACATTACTTTAAAGAGACACTGGAGTTGGCTTCAGGAGCCCCAAAATTGGATGAATCACACCCTGGAGTTGCAAGCAGCAGCAGGAGCCCAAACATTGCTTGAAAGAGACCCTGGAGTTGGCTGCAGGAGGCCAAAAATTGGATGAATCACACCCTGGAGTTGCAAGCAGCAGCAGCAGGAGCCCAAACATTGCGTGAAAGAGACACTGGAGTTGGCTGCAGGAGCCCAAAAATTGGATGAATCACACCCTGGAGTTGCAAGCAGCAGCAGCAGGAGACCAAACATTGGCTGAAAGAGACACTGGAGTTGGCTGCAGGAGCCCAAAAATTGGCTGAATCACACCCTGGAGTTGCAAGCAGCAGCTGCAGCAGCAGCAGGAGCCCAAACATTGCATGAAAGAGACACTGGAGTTGGCTGCAGGAGCCCAAAAATTGGATGAATCACACCCTGGAGTTGCAAGCAGCAGCAGCAGCAGAAGGAGCCCAAACATTGCTTTAAAGAGACACTGGAGTTTGGCTGCAGGAGGCCAAAAATTGGATGAATCACACCCTGGAGTGGCAAGCAGCAGCAGGAGCCCAAACATAGCTTGAAAGAGACACTGGAGTTGGCTGCAGGAGGCCACACATTGGATGAATCACACCCTGGAGTTGCAAGCAGCATCAGCAGCAGGAGCCCAAACATAGCTTGAAAGAGACACTGGAGTTGGCTGCAGGAGGCCAAAAATTGGATGAATCACACCCTGGAGTTGCAAACAGCAGCAGCAAGAGCCCAAACAGTACTTTAAAGAGACACTGGAGTTGGCTCCAGGAGCCCAAAAATTGGATGAATCACACCCTGGAGTTGCAAGCAGCAGCAGCAGGAGACCAAACATTGGCTGAAAGAGACACTGGAGTTGGCAGCAGGAGCCCAAAAATTGGCTGAATCACACCCTGGAGTTGCAAGCAGCAGCAGCAGCAGGAGCCCAAACATTGCGGGAAAGAGACCCTGGAGTTGGCTGCAGGAGCCCAAAAATTGGATGAATCACACCCTGGAGTTGCAAGCAGCAGCAGGAGCCCAAACATTACTTTAAAGAGACACTGGAGTTTGGCTGCAGGAGGCCAAAAATTGGATGAATCACACCCTGGAGTTGTAAGCAGCAGCAGCAGCTGCAGCCCAAACATAGCTTGAAAGAGACACTGGAGTTGGCTGCAGGAGGCCAAAAATTGGATGAATCACACCCTGGAGTTGCAAGCAGCAGCAGCAGGAGCCCAAACATAGCTTGAAAGAGACACTGGAGATGGCTGCAGGAGGCCAAAAATTGGATGAATCACACCCTGGAGTTGCAAGCAGCAGCAGCAGCAGGAGCCCAAACATAGCTTGAAAGAGACACTGGAGTTGGCTGCAGGAGGCCAAAAATTGGATGAATCACACGCTGGAGTTGCAAGCAGCAGCAGGAGCCCAAACATTGCTTTAAAGAGACACTGGAGTTGGCTGCAGGAGGCCAAAAATTGGATGAATAACACCCTGGAGTTGCAAGCAGAAGCAGAAGCCCAAACATAGCTTGAAAGAGACACTGGAGTTGGCTGCAGGAGGCCAAAAATTGGATGACTCACACCCTGGAGTTGCAAGCAGCAGCAGGAGCCCAAACATTACTTTAAGGTTTGGGATACCCTGTGACCTAGTGTTTTGGCAGCACAAAACCCAATTTAAAATGCAATAGCTTAATTAAAATGAGGCTGAACAACGCTTATTTAGTATAACAGATAGGGTGCTGCGTGCAGGTTTGGGATACCCTGTGGCCTAGTGTTTTGGCAGCAGGACAAAAACCAATTCAAAGTGCAATAGCTTAATTAAAATGAGGCTGAACAACGTTTATTTAGTATAACAGATAGGGTGGCATGTGCTGGTTTGGGATGGCCATGTGCGCTGGTGTTTTTAAACCAGACAAAAAAATATTAAAACTAATTCAGTTATGGGAAATGCTTGTATGTAACAGATAGGGTTAAATATGCCGTACAGCACAAAGAACTGAAATTGAATTGAAAACTGATCTGGCTAATGAAAATAAAAAAAAAAAATTCCCTGTCACTTCTGTCTACCTCTCTTTCTGCCTCTCTGACGGTCTCTCTGACTCTCCCTACCTATCTCTAACTCTGTCCCTGTCTGTAACCAGCTCTGCTCTGGCCACAATACAACGCTGAACTGTGCACAAGGAAAATGGCTGCCGGTTTATATAGCACGGTGACGTCACCGGGCTTCCTGGCTGCTGATAGGCTGCATGTGACTTTCCCATGATACCTTGCCCCAGAGGATATGTCTGGACATGTTCATCCACCATTTTAGAATGCCTGTAATTGAAATAAATGGAGTTTAAAGGAAAACTTCGATCGATCGAACCGCTTCATCGGATTCATCGGATTCGCTCATCCTTAACAGGCTACTCAGGAAATCTCCTACATTTCCACAACTTTGGTAAAATTTGATACTCCAGGAATTCCTGTGTTGTTGTTCTTTTAGTAGGAAGGTTAGCTTTTCTTTTATTATGACATCATAATGACAGAGTAGAGAACCTATAGGGCAACTGGAATCTGTGGGAGTCTTCAAAGCCTGGCAAGCATTAAATTAACAGCATGGATCGTGCTGAGGGAGATCTTGAGACCTTTAGACTGTCTGCAGTGGTGCTTGTAATGCTCAGGCATAACATAACCCACCTTACTCTAATACCAGTCCTGTGGAACAGCACCACTGTAGAGCCAATTTGCAGGACCATGTTTTGTGGCTTGAGGGCCAAGGGTTGAGGTGGCCCAATAACAACTAGGACAAGATTAATAGCATGCTGTTGCATATGGACGAGATGCCACTTTGTATATGGCTATTACTTGTATTATCTATTCATCCAATAATTGGTAAACAAGACTGGATTTGTTGAACTGTAGACAGTTTGACAAATACTAGCAGCATTGAATTTCATACACAGGTAACTGCTAATTTAACCAGAATAATGCAGATTTGATTTTCAATGGGACAAATCAAATCTCTCAATTGAGGCAAATTCATCAGGCTTTACCATAATTCTCAGAGCATCCAGTCAACAGCCAGTTAGCCATTGACAATGGGAAAACGTGTTGTTCATCTTGAACATGGGCGGTAATGTTATAGCTTGCTAAAAAATGAGAGAAGGAGAACGTGCTGCGGCATGCTGTTCTGGGAAAAATGTATTGCTTTCAATAGCCAATTTCTAATAAGAATGCCTATAGTAGTGACCTTGTATCGCAGGTTGCTCTGGTGGTGGAAGCAACCAAAAGCTTGGTCTGTCATTCCTTTGCAGAGATGCCAGGAGGAGCAAATGTTAACAGATCATAGACGATCTGAGGATGTTCTGTGCTTACGCACATATGTTGGGGACACTTCATGTGCAGTCATGGAAATTTCAAACCTTGATATAGGCTACAGGCCTGTACCAGAGTAATCTTTCTGTTCTGTCACTCTTGTGTATACAGCCGCGTCATTCTTGTGACCTCTGTGCCATTGCAGATTATTTCTGTTCCTGCCCTGATATCCTGCTGTTTATGTACTGAATTCCTGTACCATCCAGCCCTGCTGCTATGCAAGTACCACCTATCTGTGCATGTGTCATCTATTTTCAGTGCACTTGCTTACATCTATGTTGCTACCAAGTTCCCTACATTCTTGTTTTCAAGCAAATCCTGTGCATGTCTCTGCGGGATTTAATACCTAGTATTCCACCTGGTTGGCTCACCTCTGTCCTGAAAATCTTGGGATGGTGACCTGGGGGCAACCTCATCAACGGCCCATCTCTACCATCAAGGGCCTAACTGGCAGATGACCAGGCTGTTTTCTCAGTTTGCCAAGCAAGTGCCATCCATCCGTGCTGCTATACAAGTACTATGTATCTGTGAATGTGAAAGTATCTTATATTTCTCTGATGACTCTAGTGCCTGTCGTACAATCTGGTTGGTATACCTCTGTCATGGAAATCCTGGGGTTATAACCTGGGGGCAGTTTAAGTACTGGCCCATATTAACCATCATGGGTCAAGCTGGGTGTGTTTCTGCGCCACGGGAAACTCACATCATTAGAGTAGAGGCCAGTGTATGCCCTTGAACTTAACAGTAGTAAACAACTTTTCAAGCAAGCTAAAGCAGTACTGAAAATTGTTCAAACAAAATGAATTAATAGTCTGAACATAGCCCAGTTGGGGCTAAATAGTTCTAGACATGAAATACAATTATATAACAACAATACCTGTAAGGCCTGAGATGGTAGATGGTGTATGACTAAGGGATATTCTCTACCTCCAAAACACGTCACACGTGTGTAGCTGGATGTTTGGATTTGGTTTGGATGTGTCCCTGGTTGACAGTTTGGATTTTATCTTGCAATAATAAAACCAGGATGTTTTAGCTTGGGGCTGAATTTTTCACTTTGATGATACTTGGCTATACCAGCCGTTATCCTTGGCTCAAATACGATATGAAGATGGGTGAGATTATTCATTATTCGTTTATTTGTCCTGTTAGAGGTCCTCACACACAAGTTGCTGCTTTGCTGAGATGGTAGATCCCTGAAAAGTAGATTAGTAATCCTTAGCCTTGCTCCACTTTCTCTTAGCCCAGGGGACATCAGGGAGGCTTCTCAGGGCCTGAGTGGGCCAAAAAAGTGCATTCAAATGGTAATATTAGATCACAGCCACAACCTTAACTTTACTGAATACAGACCAATAGATTAAATAAGCAGTTTCCTCTCTTTTTATCCAGTTTTACTAAATAGACCGGGTGAAGTCATGTGAATCAGTCAGTATGCACGCTTTGGATTGTGTCATTAAAATTCTTTTTATTGAACAAGAAAATATTTATACTTCGGAAGAAGGCAACAGCTTGAAATAAACAGGACCCGCGCATAACTGCGAAAAGACATGTTTATAATGTTCATGACGATGACATAGTGTTAGTATAGACACAGAGAAATATTATCCCTGATTTTGTAATATTTCAGGCAGTAGCGATTGAACATTTCACAGCTTGCCATCTTTCCTGCGATGGCGTTACAAGAGATGACAGGCACGATTAGAGTCACTCTAGATAGGAGACATTTGCCAAGAAAAGAAAGATTTTTACCCTGCGGAGCTTGTTGAGGGGTATGTGGAAGAACTGTGTATTTTTAACATTTCATAAGCAGATTCATGTCTCAAAATCAAAACACTAGCGCTCGGCTTTTTAAGGAATAACATCTGGACTCTGCAAACAGCTATGGTAATTTACGATGTTTGAAAATAGCATGCAATGTATAATTGCTTGGCAAGCCTTGCGTGCTGAACACATTTTGGGGCATGGTTTAAAAGCTTACATCTACGCTAAGAGCTGTGACCAGCATTAATGCTGGGCATGTGTGGTAAAGCCGTGAAGCAAACTTCACACTTCTATATTCCAATAAACATTCTTTATATGGAGAAATCTGTGACTCTCTGGCATATAGCGATGTCCCTTACAGCCTAAATTCTGTCATCGACTTATGATTGCTAGGATAACGTTACCGCAGGATGGCGTATTAGCAGCCCTTTCTGCTCTTCAACAAGATATTGTAGTGACTGCTTCTCCCACGACACATTTTATGAATCACATGTATATCCTTTACAGTAAAGTGGAAACACTTCTAATAATGGCCACCAGAAGTCGATTAATGATTTTGTGGTGTATTAAGAGCAGGTCCGGGCTGATTTTCTTTCCCTGTTTCAACAATCCTATTTCTATCAGAGCTGCAATTCAAAAGGCTCCATGCTTTCCTATGAGGCTTTGGGTTATGAATGCACTTAATAACACCAAATAAAAATCTGCCCTTTCCAAATGGTTGCTGTGATGGAATGATCTAAAGCAGCCAAGCACTAGAAAGCTTGACCTGGCTTGCCCCACTGGGTCTTCAACCTGTAGAGCCAAGTTAATACAATTCTGGGGCTAATATAATGAGGGTTTTTTCATTTTTGCATTAAATAAAAGCCCACTAGTGAAGTCAACATGGCCGGCATCAGTACCAGTGCCAGGTCTGTGTTTTAAACTTTCTCTTTGGCAGGGTAGAGAGGTAGTGGGTGTGTTTAAAAGACATGCCAGGGGTGAGCGTGACTGATATTCCAGGACTGTTCACACAATCGGTAAGCGGGCAGGTTGCATGTCTAGGGTTCAGGTACTTATAACTTTGAATAAATGGGCCCGAACATTGGGGGGTCGGCTGTGGTGGAGGGGTGCAGAGCATGCAGCAGAATTGCACTCAGCTATCTCAGCTTCCTGCTGCTGCAACCTTAGGTAAAGCTGGTTGATGGGCATGTTTGGGTTAGACTCTGAACTCGAACACCAACTTCTGGCGGAAGTAGGCTTTTAGGTTTGGGAACCCGAACTCGCAAAGTTCAGTGCAAACCTGAATTTTGTGGTTTGAGTTCACCCATCTCTAATACTGACCCGACATGGAACAGGTCAGTATTGCTCAGTATTGAGTGGCATACCTGAAGACCCCTCTGGGTCTTTTGATTGCCAGTAGACCTTCATCCTCCTTAGGACAGAATCCTCACTAAGATACAGTACTATTAGTAGGCTGACCATTTTTTTCAGAAGGACATATTTCGAATGCTTACATTTCCAAACAACTTAACAAAGCGCTAGGTTAATTTTTGCTAGCAACTATGATGTATCATGTGTGACCAATGTTGTCACTATCAAAAATTAGTACCAGAAATCCCCTGATTCACTCAATGTTACAATGATGGTTATGTGCTTATTAATACATAGATTTAACTTGCATGCAAGGAATTCTTAAACGCTTAAAATTGTAACCATTGTAACTTCCATTCTTATTCCGCATTCCACTAAAAAGACATGTTTAGGCCATTTGACTTGGTGACATATAATTAGTATTCATTGTTTTACATGATTATTTTTCAAAATATAAAATCCTTGCTCAAAATTTGTACTCACATAATCATCTTGCATGGTGTTATATAGGTATATATTCCTTAAGAGAAGTTTTAAAACACTCCAGCCTGAATTTATATGTTTTATAAGAAATAAAGAGATAAACCAATATTGATGAGTACCCCAAAGTCAAATAAATAAATTTAATAAACCCAATGTATAGGCATCGCGATAGAAATAGGATTACCTCTGTTTTAGGTATTGGGTGCCCCTTCATGGCCTGGGAACACTACTCCTGGTAGGTGACAATTTTAAATCGGGTCCTTCGCTCCCCTCTCCTTCCACTATGCCCACCTTTATCAGCATAGAATAATGGGAGCCATCATCTAGGAATGTGGCTGATCAGTGGAGGGAGGAAGTACGCCACACTCCAACCTAGAGCGCATCACATGCACGCACTAAGATGGCTGGTCAGTTCTTCCCGATTGGCGCTACTACCTCTACTGAAGTTTATAAGTGGGCAGATATGTGGACTTCAATGGAGGTAAACCCCTATTTTCAATAACATTGAGGCAAGGCTAGCGTGTTAAATCTGGGGAAAAGACCAGGAGTTTTAGAAAAATGGGCTCTGTACATATATAGCACAGATAGGGTTACTCGGGTACAACGCTAAATGCATATGTCCGACATCTCTAAGCTGGGAAAGAGGGGCAACTTTGAAGTGGTTACAAGTGTTGACTGAATTGTTTAAAAATGGTCCAATAACAAAAATCAACATACGATTGCTAGATGGTGAGAGGGGGGCTTACTTATTCATCCCGCATCAAAAAAAGATATGCCCTTGGTACATGCAGATGCGTGGGATCGCTGGTAAGGTGAGTATACCGGGCATCCCAGGGCTTTCATACAGTGGGGCATCCCGAATTGGGATCCCACGGGGATGAGAAAATGGCCTTCCGACAGTCTTTTATAGTGTGGGGAGGCCATTTTTCAACTTTAGCAAAATAATTAGTAAGCAGTATTAGCTATGAAATAGGAACACATGAAGAGTGACTGTCAGAGGCATGGATGGGGACCATGTGATTTTTAGGCATTCATTTTCATTGCAACTTTTCTGTGTTGTTTCATAGGCATATATGTATGTATTTACCACCAGAGCACTCTAACCTGTAGACACGTATTATAGCAGTTGTACGTTTCATATTTCAGTGTGGCTTTTCAGCTATTTTTCTGTAAAATGTTTTAATTGCTGGAATTAAATATTGAAATGTGGCTAATTACTTCATTTTTATTACAGGATCATCCTGGCAAGGAGTTGGAAGAACAACTTAGGGCCGTATCCAGTGTGGATGAACTTATGACGTTGCTTTACCCTGAATCCTGGAAGATGTTCAAGTGTCAATTAAGGCAAGGGGGACAGTCTGGTTCTGATTCTCGGAGAGAAGACAGTGTTAAGTTTGCAGCTGCACATTACAATTACAATGCTGAGATCTGGAAAAGTAAGTTAGTGAGTTTTGAAAGTAATTTCTACAGTAGCAACAAGAAAGCTACATTTCCTTTCAACGAGTTCAAGCATCTGTATGTGTACGGGATAGTATTCAGCGCCAAAGGGGACACATACAAGAGTCCTTTGGAAAGTTCCTTTACCTCTGCTACTTTGACTTGGCTGGTCCAAAGATATTCATCATGGTTACATAACAATTATTTACTTGTAGGAGATGGTAGTTTATCGATTTGCTTTCCCCGTGGATTTGCTGGGGTTGCATAGTGTATAGTGTAAACATACACCCAGACATCCTCGCCCATTTGACCTTCTTTGTTTGCTGCCTCAGTGACTTTGCCTGTTTCTGATCACTCCCTTGGATTTTGCCAACTGTCTGTCTCATGACCTTTGATACCATTGACTATGTTCCTGACCACACTTTCTCTATCTTTCTTCCAAAACTGTATGCTGGGCAGTATATACAGTAGTTCTTCTCATCTCATGGCTCAACTGCAGGTGAAGCATGCAGCATACAATGTCAGCACCTGATGGGGACCAACTGCAGCATTACAAATCCATTGTGGTACACATACTGTATGTCTTTGAACATCCATGCATGAGCATACAATAAAACAAAATTAACATTCTCTCCCCTGTAGCTGCCTGTGTAGTTTCCATTGCTCTACAAATTATTGGATATAGGAGGATGGGTTTATTGATGTTCTCTGTGGATATAGTGGTTCACTACAATCGCGAAGTCTTTCATCAACAGGTGCTTGCAAACTGTAAAAGTGTACTGTACCAACAGATTTCACAAGAAGGCGCACACACCAGGACCAGATCCTTGAAACAGGTACATATCATGGAACCAGAGACCACGTGGGCTGTCACAGGGAATCATAGGTAAGTACTGGCTTTCTGTAGTATGTCTGGACAATCGTCACTGTGGCATATTTGTAAGGGAAAAAAGGTGATTAAAATGAAAGGTCCTCTTATATGCTGTCATTCAAGTAAACTTTTCTGCTAAAGTTTAGGCTAGGGAGACTACTTCATACATCAACCTTAGTATTGTATAGAGAATTTTCAGTAAACGATATACCTGTATATATAATAACCAAATCCTTTAGGAAGTGTGTTTCAGGTCATAAAACCTAGCATTTGTATTAAGTAATTTATTTGGTACATAGTGCATTTCTAATTCCTGAAACCCTGGCAACCAAGGTGATTAACCAGAGATCAAACAAGACACAAGCACTGCGTGACAACTTTAATCCAGCTAAACCTCCCAAAACTGTTGTGTGATTTATGCCTGACAATTGTACTTTATTCACCTACTAGTTTGCACTTCTCAAGTAGCGTGCTATGACTTTGTGCAAAGCAGTCATTTGTAAATGACACAGTGAAAGCTATAACAGATAGTGTAAGCTTAAGGGAGCTATCTTCACAAGTAAAGCCTGGTTTAAAATTTTCTTAAAGAATAGCAATGGCCTATTTCCACATAATGATTAGCGAACAAATAATCGCTAAAGCAAACAAAATCAAACGATAGTTGATCCACAGAAATAATGACTGCAATCAAACGATCACCAAGAATTTTCTTGTTGGTCAAGTGTTGTATCTTTTGGACAGACATAAAATTTCTCGTTCATCGATTTAATGTCGGCTTGTGGAAACAGAAATCAACTCCAAATACCTTAAATGTGATCTTAATTCTGATCAGGAATATTTGCTAATCAAACTTTCACATGTGAACAAGTCGACAAGTGCGATTTTTCATTTGCAAATCATATAGTGTAAATGTACCATACGCTAGAAATATATATATATATATATATATATATATATATATGTATTTTGAATGCCCTTGAACATCTGCAGTCTCTTTATAGAGGGGGGGGTTCAAAGAGTTTGTGACCAGGGTGGGAGTGGTCAGCCACAATCCTTTTTAAATTGCTTCATGGTCTTCATGTAGTGCAGGTCTTTGAGTGATAACAGATTGCAGACAATCACCTACTCTACAGAAGAAAGTGATGTGCTGCTCTCTGCTTTTGTCGTGTCTGGTGAAGCCTGTATACTAAGCCTTTTTGGTAAGGGACCTGAGGTTTTGCTCACTTTTGATCTCCTGGATGATGCTAGTGCCCAGGAAGTGAGTTCCTTGGTCATTACTTGGAGGCAATGCAGGGTGATGGGGGTGGGTTTTACTGGCTATTGAGCTCTTGTGTTTTGTGCACCAAATCACCATATGATCAATTTCTCACCTGTAATAAGACTCAGCTACATGTGAAATGAGCCCAGTCAGTGTTGTGTCATTCGCAATCTTCGGAAGCTTGCTAGACTGATGACTGGAAGTGCAGCTGTTGGTGAAATAAAACCAGTCCTGAAAGTAAGGAGTGAGAGATGTTTCCTAGCTTTACTTGCTGCTCCCTGTCTATAAGGAAGTCCATAATTTACTAAAGTCCTATTTGCCTTTCTTGAATTCTGCCTTTTTTGGATTAGAGGAGAGGTCATCAAGGTGAGTGGATGGAATACGACCTGGGCCCCTGCTGTAAAGAAAAGACTTGAGCTTAGGGGCTCCGGCTGATGGCTGCAGACTGGGCAAAAGAACCGATTTAGTTCCCTAGTCAAAGGCAGGAAATAAATTGTGCCAGGGACCTTTATTTTAGTATCTGTGTTTTTTTGCAAACGCCTCGAGGCAGAAGTGTGCATCAGAGTGCTCTGCAAATGTATTTGCCTCTTGGCTCTCTAATATGAGGGGGAGCTGGGATTGGAAAGTGTACATTCATTGACTTCCTCTTTAAGGAGAGTGAGTACATTGTTTAAATAAATTTTGGTAGAAAAAAAGCATGCTAACATTGTTTACAGCGTGAGTAAAGCATGTTAGAGGTCAGGTAAGTATAGGGGTTTTTATGGATATGGACATTCTTTAAAGTGGGAGCTGAAAGTGGGAACTTGAGAACTGAAAGTGGTCTGCATGTTCCCTAGACAGTTAAACCGGACCTTCAGCGTGATTTAATGAAAAGCCCAAACTTTAAAAAAAAGGTTCCCCAGCATCTAAAATTAATATATTTTAAGTTTTTAGTCACTTTCTTATTATTCTTTCCCCCACTGGGCTGCAACTCTGTTCAGGAATTTAGGATACGGGCACCGCCATCTTGACTCAGAAGCATCACACTTACTGAGGAGAGGAGAGTGGGATAAGGTACAGGGGGGCAGATTATAGCTGTGCATTGCTCAGACAGAGCAGAGCTGGGGTCAGGTAAAGGTCAGCAGTCCCAGAATGCAGAGCAGCACAGTCAGGAGGCAGTTCCTGTTTGCAGGCTGCCTGATAAGATGGCGCCTTCCATATGCCGCCATCTTGGATGTTTAAAGGCTCATAACATGCAGTAGATGCAGGTAGGATGATTTTTAATGTGGACAATCTGTATGTACAGGGTGTGGGAAACATATAAGATAGACTCTTATTCAGAGTGAAGGTCCGCTTTAACTCTCTTTGTTGCTAATATGCAATGAAGAGGCACTTACCTTTTACTCCCAGAGCTCTGGGGGGATCCATCAGAAAGAGATGGTTTGTGTACCAAAGGACTGAAGTGTTTAGACCTGCTTTAATTGTGTACCATTATTTACATTGGAACCTGATCTTACATACATTTCTAATAGTGGCTTCTGAGTGCCTAAAGAGACATAAAGAGATGATTTCCATTTCTCTGCCCACTGCAAGGAGTGATGAGTAGTTATATTATTCCTTGTGTTAGGCACTGTGCAAATACTTTTTTGGAAAGCACCTCTTTTCTGTTTCTATACACTAATGTATATTAATTCATAATCCAGCACATCCCTTGCATTTTCAGAAACCTTACACAAAATCAGTTAGCCAGGTGATGCATCCTTCTATGGGGTTTCCACCCCTTAAACCCCAAAGTAACTACTGTATAATTCTAATTAAGGTGCGCACACATTACCAATCCAGAAATAAAGTAGCAACAATGTTATCAAAAAATGTTCTTACATTTATTCAATTACATCATATTGTAAAACAAGACAATTCCATATACTAACACATAATTAAAAGCTTGGTCCATGTGTCATTACTGTGCAGCTTCAAGTACACTTTAAGGTGCATCAATGTAGCATATATCAGCTTCAAGCCAGCCACTCAAGGGTACTATGTATCTATTGCAATATATGACTAAAGTGCTGAGTGCAGACAGTCTTTATAATAGAGTCTAAAGAAACAATTATAAGTTATGTAACAAAAGCTAACAATTCCTATTGCACAAGCCCAGCAGCAATACATTGCATACAGTCCCCATGATATCACATTGCACTTAGCATCATGACTAATTGATACAATGGCACATATAACCCTTTCAGTGCCAAGCATGTAGATTCTACGTGCTCGCTTCCACTCCACTTAAGTGCCAAGCACGTAGAATTTACGTGCTTGACTTTCCCCCCTGCTAGTAAAAAAAATATAAATCAAAAATACTCACCTGACCCCTCGTTGGATCCGGCCAGGTCTCCCCTTTAATTTGGTGCCATCCGATCCCCCGTGGAGGGTCGGATGGCTCCAGGAGAGCCCCCGGAATAGGCCCCCCCCCCCCGCTTCAGCAGCAGCAGCTGCTAACTGTAAAAAAAAAAAAAAGAAAAAAATGACATTTCCTTACCTGAGGCGGCGCTGTCTCCCGATGGGTGTCCTCATCACTGGGGGGGCCTCCGATCGCCCCCCAGCCTCTTCGGTGGCGAGGAGAGGGCAGAAATTGCCCTCCCCCCCACTTCCTGGAACGAGTCTGCTAGCCCCGCCCCCTGGGGGCGGGGCTGGGTGACATCGTTGTGATGTCACCAGCAGCCCTCTTAATGCCGGGACCGTGAGACATACAATCAGTCTGCTCGTGTGCCTGGAGGAGGGCAGATGGGGAGGAGGAGAGGGCTGAGATCGCGCCCCCCCTCCACAGGCTCTCTCCTTCAAACACACGAGCAGACAGACAGCTGTCATCGGAGATCGCCGGGGGACACAGGAGAGGTGAGTAAAGTAAAAAAAAAAAATAAAGATCTTTTATTTCTTATGTGTCTGTGTCTTTTTATTTAACATTTAACCCCTTGTGAACTGGTAAGGGGTCCATGAGACCCCTTATACCAGTTCACAAGGCTGGGGGATGGCAAGTCACCCGCTTGCCGCAGCGGGTGACTTGCCATTAACCCCCGGCACCCCCAATTACCTGCCTCCCCAAAGCCCAGGGGGGGGGGGGCAGAAGAGCCCGGGCCCACACAGGCTATGTGGGCTCGTAGGCTGCAGGGTGGGGGGGCCACAAAAGCTGGCCCCCCCACTCTGTGCCTATAAGCCCCCATAGCTGGTCCCGGGCTGGTAATGCTGGGTAAGGGGGACCCCATTTCATTTTTTTGGGGGATTTTTAAGGGTTTTTAACCCTTAAAATTCCCCAAAAAAATGGGGTCCGCCCCCCCTGGGTGGGGGGACTCTATGTCATTTTTTTTTTAATAAACCCTTTGTGTTCTGTCATCCAGCAGCTATAAAAGGCTTCCAGCAGGTGAGCAGAAGCCAGTGATCGCCGAGGGACACAGTGCTCCAGGATGGATGGGAGGTAAGTATAAAAAAAAAAAAAAAATTAATAAAATATTTTTTTCTCTTTTGTGTGTCTGTGTTTTTTTTACATTTAACCCCTTGTGAACTGGTAAGGGGTCCATGACCCCTATACCAGTTCACAAGGCTGGGGGAGGTGGCAAGTCACCTGTGACTAGCGGGTGACTTGCCATTAACCCCTGGCACCCCCATTACCTGCCTCCCCAAAGCCCAGGGGGGGGGGCAGAAGAGCCCGGGCTCACGAGCTATGCGGGCTTGTAGCCTGCAGGGCCAGGGGCCACAAAAGCTGGCCCCTGCGCCCTGTTTCTACAAGCCCTGCATAGATGGTCCCGGGCTGGTTACTTTGGGTAAGGGGGACCCCATGTAAATTTTTTTGGGTATTTTTAAGGGTTTTTAACCCTTAAAAATCCCCCCAAAAATGGGGTCCCCCCCCCCGGGAAGGGGGACCCTATGTCATTTTTTTTCTCGATTTAACCCTTTGTAGTGTGGATGGTAGTTGAATTATTTTTTTTGTAAATATTATAAAGTACTTGTTTCAGTTTGGGGGGTCTCCTGGGCAGGAACGGGGGGCTACCGATAAATATGTGGTACCGTTCTAATCGGTAGAAATGGGGCTTTCACATGCAATATGGTTTTCCTTAATAAAATACATTTTTATTTAAAATAAAGGAGTTTATTTATTTATTTATTTTTTACTTAATAATATTGTAAAAAACAAAATAAAATTTACAAAGACATTTCCTGTTAAAGCCTAAACTCTGCTGCAGAAAATATATATATAATTTTCCTGAAAATTCCAGAAAAAATGGCGCAAAACATGGTGTAAAACATGGCGCAAAATGGGGAAAAATGACCTGTCAACAGAGGGTGACAAAATCTCAAGTAGGCTGGCAATTAAAATGGTTAAAAGTAGCTATGCATGTTGGGTATGGTTCTGTTCGGCGGACCTTGCGCTTTCAGATTTAGCTTGTATTTTTCTGGTTTGCATATTTATATTTTAGGAAAAGGTGTTTTTTATTCAGCTTTTTTATACATTTTTTAGGGAAACCCTGCGCAACCAAAGAATTCTTTGAGGGATTAATTCCAGAAAGATGAGCCCACTACAACAAGTTGGGTACGCTTAGAAAGCTTAACATGTGTACTTTCAGGTAATATATGGTTTATGGGGGATATTCCAAATGTAAAGGGTTGTTTTGGTTGAAAAATCGCAAGGTGCGCACTTTGTCTGCAGAGCTGAAATTTTCAAGTAAAATCACTGTTACGCACATGCTTTACTTTGGGGTGTTTGGCAACTCTTCCCTTGACAGTAGCTATGCATGTTGGGTATCGTTCTGTTCGGGGGATGTTGCTTTTCAGATTAAACTTGTTTTTTCTTGTTTGTATATAGTTTTTTAGGAAAATGTGGCTTTGATTCTGCTTTTTTATCCTTTTTTTAGGGAAACTCTTTGCAACCAAAGAATACATTGAGGGACTACTTCCAGAAAACTATGGGCACATCAACAAGCCTGGTACGCCTAGAAAGCTTGAGGTGTGTACTTCCAGAGAATATATAGTTTGTTGGGGGTATTTCAAATGTAAAGGGTTGTTTTTCTGGAAAAACTGCAAGGTGCGCATATTGCATTGCATAGTTGTATTTTATCTAAAAATCCCCTAAAGCGCTATTTCAGTTTGGGGGAGTGTCCTGGGCAGAAAAGGGTGTCTACCGATACATATGTGGTATCGCTGTAACTGGGAGAAATTGGGATTTCACACGCAATAAGATTTTATTAAAAAACTTACATTTTTTATTACAAAAAAAACTACAAATTGTAAAATTTTTTTTTTTTTTAACATATTTCACCTAAAAATATTGAGAATACACCTAAACAATTACAAACAAGACATTTCATGTTAAAGCCCAGACTCTGCTGAAAAAAGCAATATATAATTTTCCTGGGAAATCCATGGAAATCCCTTCAAAAATCACATTTGAACATGGGGAGCGCAAAATAGTGCAAAATGGTCTGGCACCAAGGGTGACCAAAACTCCAGGTAGGCTGGCAGCGAAAGGGATAAACAATACATCAGACCAACAAACAAACAAACATAATTATCCATACTTATCAACAGAATCCATAATGTGTAACCATAACCTGACGGCCGTTTCGGGCACTCCTAGCCCTTTCTCAAAGGTATGCTCCATATCCTAACCTGCGCGCTCTTTATATACCTCCTGAGCCTCGCTCCCAGGCGCCACGTGACTCAGAGTGACGCGGCCGCGCGGCCGTGGCTTGAAGCTGATATATGCTACATTGATGCACCTTAAAGTGTACTTGAAGCTGCACAGTAATGACACATGGACCAAGCTTTTAATTATGTGTTAGTATATGGAATTGTCTTGTTTTACAATATGATGTAATTGAATAAATGTAAGAACATTTTTTGATAACATTGTTGCTACTCTATTTCTGGATTGGTAATGTGTGCGCACCTTAATTAGAATTATACAGCTGTTTCTATACACTAAAATGTACTTCGCTCATGTCAGTTCTTAGATGCTGAATACTAAAGCTACACAATGTGATAAATACACCAACAATGCCACATCAACTCACATTGCCTTTTTTCTGCCTAGGTATTGAAAACGAGTGGAGAAAAACCCAGTGTATGCCCCGTGAAGTGTGCGTAGACGTGGGAAAAGAATTTGGCGCAGCAACAAACACATTTTTTAAACCGCCTTGTGTGTCGCTGTATAGATGTGGAGGCTGCTGTAACAGTGAAGGATTGCACTGCATGAACACAAGCTCATCTTATGTCAGCAAAACGGTACGGTTTCATCACACTCAGACCTTTGCATTAGACCAAAGTGACGTAATCAGTGCTCACTTAAAAAGTAGCTCAAGTACATTTTTGACAGATGTTTATATACAAAGGACCAAAGTTTTCTGATGTGTGTCTATCACATTTCTAGTAAATGGGAAATTCAAACATATTTATCACATCACTTATTTAGCTTTGAACCAAAATGTCAATGCTCATGCCGGAAAGCCTTAGCAGTTCTGTATTTAACCTCAGCATTGGCAATGATTTGTGGACTCATGAAGATCAAAGCATGAGGAAATGTACTCTGTATGTTCACTGTTTTCACAAGATCACTAGAGGCTAAAACCACTAAATGTCAAGCTATACTGTGTCATGATGACCACTTTCCCCATCTTTCTATTTTAAACATGGTGGCCTTCCTGCAAGAACCATTACTTAATATCTCATGGGAACATTTTTTGATTTGATTTCGATTAAAAATACTTCTCCACTGAAAAAAGGGAGAATGTTACAGACCTAAATAAATGTATCCAGCATGTAGTCCAGTGACTAAAAACATTTCATTAATGCAAATAAAATTGTAATAAGATTGCACTTCCTACTAAAATTTCAGGCTGTAGCTTGGGCTCCTTTTTTTAATTATTCTGCCTAAACTCACCATGACAGAGGCAACAGTAACAGCAGATGTAAGGCCGTATAAAAGTATCTCAGCACTAAAGAAAATAATGATAAAACATTTGAATCCCCTTAGTTCAGGGGTGCTCATCCTTTTATTGAGCGCGGGCAATGATTTGGAACATGGTCGCGGGCCACAATGAATATACGTTCAGATTTTTTTCATTTGGAAAAGCATGTTTTCTACAACAATCAGGATACATTGAGGCCGATTCATTAATAGCGGCAGGTAGCGACAGTTGAGCGACTGTAGTGGCATTTTCAGAGCGCCGGCTAGTAGTCGCTGTGCTTGGCCGTTGTTCGGTAGTTGATAGCGACTCAGTCGGTTTGCCGTAATGTTGAATATTGGGTGAGGAGTCGCTATTTGACAGGTTCCGCGCTGTATGGGAGCGCATGATAGCGACTGGCCCTAGCGACCGGCTCCCACCATATTCATTAAAAAATCACGCTCAAAAAATTCTCGCGCTGTAAAATGTATGTTTAAACCCCAGAGCGCTGGCGGCGATGGATTAAAAGTAGTTTTTTAACCCCCAAACAACCATATTTTTGGAAACCAAAAAAAACAAGTTTTTTAAATAATTTAGTAATATGAATACATTAATATCAGACCTGTAATAAATGTATTTTTTTATTTTTTTTCCCTTAAAAAAATTATCTAAAATGGCAGAAGGGGTCACAGAATTTTTCACATTTAAAAAAAAAAAAAATAATAACAATTAATTACTAATATTTAAAGATTGTTCCATTGAAATGCATTGGAGAGCGCCAGGTAGCGAGAGGTCATACCTGTCGCTGTTCAAGGTCGGACGCTGGCGCTGTGGGCTGAGGCTGGAATAATGATGAATGAGTGGTTATCTGGCGCTATCTCAGTCGCTAAGCAGGATCGGCTTGATAAATGTGTGATTGTGGTGGGGAGCCGGCGTTCTCGTGGCGGGGCCCGTCATTACCGGCCGCTCACCAGTCGCTACCTGTCGCTATTCCTTCATAAATAAGGGCCTTACTGTACTGTCTACAATTATTCCACTCATATGTCCTTCCACTACACCCCTACATTCATATGTAACCATCCCCACATGCTGATTGGCTTACCTGAATATACTGAACATATGGGTCTCTTATTTATAGACCTCCCCCATCAGTCCAAATCTCACCTTGCTCCCAATACTCAACCCATAGAAGCTTATTATAGAAAAGCTATTTTACAAAATAATTCTGCCATAGATTTCACCCCGGAGGTTGTACAATAAACGTCAGCATATTCCTGCAAGTCACCACTGTCACCTCTATTTGCCAATGCATCCTTCTTCTCACTCTCATATCACTCTCCATGCAACTGGCCATCCTTACTGTGCCGCTATTTAAACAGGACCACCAGCCTTGCACATTTAGAAAAAAGTAACTCCCTAAAACTCACGTCATCTGCATGCATGATACTAAATCATTGTCAGCATTTATATTTGCTCTAGCACCCACTCCAAGCTGAAACACCACCTCACAGATTATCTCCTGGTAGTGGCCATTTTGGGGCTTTCTTTCCCAGTGTCCCAGCCATTCTACTGCATGGATGTAACTGACATAAGCCCACAATGCGGAGCAGCAGGAAACTTTCTCTTGCATGCGGCCTGCCGCTCCATGGGACACCATTTTGTTTTTAATATTGACCACAGCAGGATTTACAAAAAGGTAAATTAATTTTTATGTACAGCAATCTGTATTGCCCTGGGGATAGATGCATATGACCTCTGTTTCTTGGAAGAGTGTTGGACCAATTTAGCTAACTTTAGACATCAGTTCTATTTATCCCTCCCATTTTCCCCACAGCAGGTCAGGGGCCACATCAAATGTCTCTGAGGGCCACATGTGGTCTCTGGGCCTCAGGTTGAGCATGTGTGCCTCACACAGTATTGTCCCCATTAGACACAATTGAACACTGTGGGATGATGCTGTTTGTGGGTTAGCTGAGTATATCTTGTGGTGGGCTTTTGGGGGTGTCTGGTTCTCTTCTTCAGACATACATTTGCTGTTGGCCTTTTCATGCAGCATTGCCGCTAAAGAGGCTGTACCAAGAGGTCAGCATCATGAGTACAAGGTACTGCTGATTATAGTTATAATTGCAGCAGTGAGTTTTAAATGAAAGCCTTGCACATATTTATTTCTTTATGCTTACCAGGCAATTGTTGGTTTGTGTACTTTGTATGCGCTCATTTTTTCGGTCATGTGATTCATGTAACTTTAAGTGGAGCTGTACATGGTGACATGATCGATCTGGTATGTTAATCCAGATCCAAGCTCTTGTAATCTCTGTATACAATCTCTTTTCTAATAGCCAGTTCCTCCTTAACATTCCAGAATTTCAAACAATTGAGCTATTTGCAGTGTTTTATACCAAGTGCACTCGCATGTTTCCCCCGTACTTGTTTCTGTGCCGTGGAGCAACTGATATATGAAATTAGGATCACAAACAGCAACAAGATGAATGCAAAGAAAACCAGACAGGCCAATAACTGGCACAGTTGCCCACAGCAACCTCAATACAACCAGGTTGCCTGGATCAGCCAATAGTTTTGCTTCTATGGCCATGAAATGTTTCTTTACCCGCAAACCTTGAGGTGAAATCATTACCCAAAGTCCCTGTCCAAGCATATGCTAACTTCCTCCCACCTTATACTAATTATATATAAATTCCTTGTGTATTCCAAGTGAATGCCCTTTTTTCACAATTTATGTTTCATGCCGGAGCTGAAGGGAAAATGTCGTCATGGTGCAGCTTTGAGTGATGTTCATGCTCTGCTGTGGTCAGAGACAGCAGTAGGACCACTGAGTGGCTGTTAGACCACTTTTTTGTGTGATTCTGCAGGAATAAAATAGAAACAAGGGCAAACTTTAGAGTCCTGCTATCGATTCTACATTGTACTGTAGGAAATGGAGTGAAAGCATACAGGGCAAGCATTAGGTGAGCTGCTTGGTGCCTTAGTATTGCAGTTAGGTTTACAGTTCCTTTAGAATAAAGTCCACTTTCATGGAATGTTCCCACAAGGGTGCAAGGAGGTGTGAGCGTGGGCTTACCTGCAGGTGCTGCCATGGCCTTGATCACTCCTGCAGCCCCGGTATATTAAAGGGATTATCCAGGCAAACAAAACAACAAAGTCTATTCCCCTTTTAACCCCTGCAGCTGATAAGACTCCATGTGCCACCATCTTGGATGTTAAAAGGCTCAGAAAATGCAATAGGTGCAGCTAGAATGCTTTTTTAAATTGGGCAATCTATATAAAAGAGGAGGGGAAAACTTACAAGATAGGCTATTATTCAGGGTGAAGGTCTGCTTTAAGGTGGCAATTTTCAGGGAAAATGCAGAGAGATTAGAAACTTTCATAGAATGCTCCCCCATTGGTGCCTGGAGGTTCGAGCTTGGGCGTTCTTACCTGCAGGTGCTGTTACACCCTTGATCGCTCCTGCAGCCCCAGTATATTTATCCAGGCAAACAAAACAGATGCTTGGAACAAACTTCCAGCAGAGGTACTTGAAAAATCAACAGTCACTGAATGTAAACATGCCTGGGATAAGCACACATCTATCCTAAGATAAAGAGGCCGATTCATTAATAGCGCCAGGTAGCGACAGATGAGCGACTGAAGTATGGCACTATGAGCGCTGCTAGCGTACGCCGCGGGCGGTAGCGATTCGCTATAGCAGGCCTCCTCAGTCGCTACCTGGCGTTGTTGGGAACAATGCCTACATTGCTGAATATGATGTTTCAGATCAGCTTTGTAGGCGCTGTCATTTGGACCACGCTATTCAACACAGCGCCTGCGCTTTGCTTTGCTGTGGTCTTGAAATCAATGTTAGTACCTTCAGAAGTAAACACATTGCAACATGTTTCTTTTTAGTTTTTTTATTTATGTTTTAAATGTTTTTTTTGATAAAGAAAAATTCTTAATCCTCTGGATTTTTATCGGGGTGCCTGAAAAAGAATAAAAAGTGCAGTTAGTATTTATATTTAATGTGGCTTTTTTGCAGGTAAAAAAAAAACAATAAAATGTAACTAACGTTTTGGGCCAACTTGCACAACAACCCTAATTGTTATGTTGGTCAACTTCCCCCCCCCTATAGTGATTTAGGTAATCTTACACCCCCCTTATAGTGGTTTAGGTAATCTTACACCCCCCCCCTTATAGTGGATTAGGTCATCTTACACCCCCCTTATAGTGGTTTAGGTCATCTTACACCCCCCTTATAGTGGTTTAGGTCATCTTACACCCCCCATATAGTGGATTAGGTCATCTTACACCCCCCTTATAGTGGTTTAGGTCATCTTACACCCCCCTTATAGTGGTTTAGGTCATCTTACACCCCCCTTATAGTGGTTTAGGTCATCTTACACTCCCCTTATAGTGGTTTAGGTCATCTTACACCCCCTTATAGTGGTTTAGGTCATCTTACACCCCCCTTATAGTGGTTTGTGTGGAATGTGGACATGCACGCTCACAACTACAGTGTATTCATTAAGAACGACTGGGGTCGCTGCAAGTGAATTCAGGCAAAATGGCAGAAAGGCACATGTATGAACAGCACAGCGCAGCACAGCACCGCTAGCGCCGCCACATAGTGAATCAACGACTGCACAAACTCTGACCACCACAGATTCATCAAGGACAGGGCTGCCGAATAGCTTGGGCGCTGACAATTTCAATGAGCGAACGTGAGCGCCAAACATGAGTGACTAAAAAGTAGCTTTACAAGCCATGTGTGTTGTGAAAGCAAGCTATTTTGAGCCTAATGTGTTTTGTGGGAGGAGATGCATTTTAGATTTCACTCACAACATTCCAGTGTAAAAATTACATCTTTCCTCAAAAAAACAATAAAAACAAGCCAGATTAATCAAACATATCCGAAACAACATGTGTTGAATTTTTGCCAAAAGACAAGAACACAAAAAACACTTAAAAAAATCATTGCAGGGTCTGCCATTGAAATGTATGGGAGAGCGCCAGGTAGCGACAGGTCATACCTGGCGCTGTGATGGGATTAGCAGCGGCGCTGTTCGTTGCAGTCAGCTACATGATGAATCCCGCGCTAGCTGACGCTCTCGTCGGCGCTAGCCTCATTTAGCGTGATAAATGCGTGATTGTGTCCGCCGCCGGGTGTTCTGGAGTCGGTAGCCGCCGATAGCTGGTGCTACCTGGCGCTAGTGAGACACTACCTGGCGCTATCGCTTGATGAATAAGGCCCAATGAGTACATACAGTATACACATAAGGGCAGACTAGATGGACCGTATGGTCTCCTTCTGCCGTCAACCTTCTATGTTTCTATGTTAACAAAAGTCTATTCCCTCTTTAACCCCTGCAGCTGATTGCTTTGGAAACTCATCTAATTGCTAGATCCAGCCCAGTGCTATCAGAACCCAACCCTATCTCTGTAATGAACACCCCTCCCGCCATCACTGACAGTGAATCAATTAACTGTTCTGGAGGCGGCATGCCTAGGCCTGACCCCATACATGTGTGTGGTGTGTATGTAGCAGGGCTGGATGCAAATCTGGCACTTGGGTGTGTTTTCCTGCCTCTACATAGGAGCGATCGGCTGCAGGGAATATAAGGTGGATATAGCTTTATTTTTTTGTATGCTCAGACAATCCCATTAAAGTGGAACTATGGTCAACAATTACTATAGTTCCGCTGTGCTATAAAGCAGCAGGGCAGCACGCCCCGGCTGCCCCGATACGTATCAGCACCGTTAAAACAAGAAACTGGCGCCCTGATACTCACTACATACCGGGCCTCTTCTGTGCTGATAAGCTCAGCCACTGGCCGTGCAGAGAGCCTCGCGGTCATGTAGGAGCGTCCTGGAGGCTGATAGGCTGCACTGTGGCACCCACAGAAGTGGTGAGTATCCAGGCACCTGGTTTCTTGTTTTATTTGCAGTGATGCGTAGGGGACAGTCCAGGTAGCACTGCCCTGTTGCTACATAGTACAGAAGAACTATGGTCATTTTTGGCCATAGTTTCTCTTTAAGATGTATGTCACATGTCTGCCTTCAGCTGGGTTTTTGCAGTGTACAAAGGCAGAATATGCTGCCTATAATTCTCTTTATGGATGCATTGGTTGAGCATCATATAGTGTACCTACAGTCAGCTGGAAGTGTGTAAGGTAAGCAGAGGAGCCTTGTGCCTCTGTGACACCCCTGATCTGAGGTCTGTGAGGAAAGTCTATGGAAGTGGATCCTCCTGTTTTGCCCGTGTTTTGTCCTTTTGAGGTTTGGTTGAGCAGACTGCTGATCCTTCCTGCCCCTCGCATTGTGTGTCAGGACCCCACACTCTGCACTATGTGTTTTGAGCTGTCCCTGTTAATGGAGACAGACGTTTGGATGTTTTGGAAATTTTTCCTATTTTCCTATTTCATTAGGACAGTTAGGGAATTCAAACGGCTGTGGGAATTCTACTTGAATTTTCTCCTAATGAGGTATGTGAAAAAAAGCACAGAAGCATTTAACTCATTGCCTAATATCAATCCATCATTAGAAGTTAAACAGAAACGGAATTTGGTGCCCAGTGTTTGGCAATGTGTTATTTTTTTATTGTTTTAAAGGGACAATACAGGAAATTTGAAAAAACAAATCTGGTTTATCTGGAGGTCCACCGAGGCTGCTGCAGTTCAGTAGCAATGCTGACGGCACACTCCCTCCTCTAGGTCACTCGATACATCCCTGTTGTCTGTTATGTGGGTGCAGGTTCCTTCATTCAGCATGGGGTACATCATGTAAACATCCACCACTGATGTGCTATCAATAATGGCCGCTCAGATGTGGGCATGGAGCTGGCTAGGAAGGGGGCTCTCAGTTTCCAAACGAATTGCTCTGGCTCAGCCTGCAGCACTATGGTGGATCAAGCCTGTAGGCTGGCAGGTAGGTGAGGTTTGAGGATAGAGCCACAGATTCCATTTCTACAGTGGTGGCAGTTAGTTCATCGCTACTTCCAGCCTCTGCTAAATAAATGTGTTGATCTGTCAATAAACTGCACATGTCAAGAATCTGCAGCCACCAGTGCCATAGGCACTGCAATAGTTTATTTCATTGCAGGATCTTTCACAGCATCCACTCCCTGTCTGAGTACCCAAACACTTCACACATTTTTACAGTGGGAGGATCATGCTGGAGCTTAAAGTTCCATGACTGGTGAGGACGTAGTGAGACCCTGGGAAAGAAAGGTCTCTATTAGTAAATACAGAGGAGCCTCATACATATGTTAATATATGAGACATTAGTTAATGCAGATGCATTGGGTTTCTTTGCAAACCTGGTCCGCTCCCGTTCCAAGGACACATGTGCAGGCAGCAACCGCATCCCCGCTATCCCTCTAGCAGGGCACACTAGGCATTTGTGAAAGGCAGGCGCAGGTATGCTCCCTGTTAGAGGGTAGAACGGGATGCGGCCATCAGCGTGCTCGGATCCGCTTGTATCAGACAAGCTCCTGACCGAAGGGGCTCGAGCGGTTCCGAGCGTGCTGATTGGACAAGTGGACGCGCATGCCTCGTAGGACCGGTAAGATGTGAGTTTGTTCGGGCAACCTGGGGGGTTTCACACAGCGGGGCAAGGACCAAAACCCAGAATAGTCAAAATCCTGGGTTTTGGTCCACTTTAAGTGTAAAAACAAAACATTGTTTGCTTACATGCCATGCAGTGGTTTCATTATTGCGTGTCGCTGAAAAAAAGCTATTGTTGCAGGGATTCAAACTTTCTGTCTTAGTCCTGCCCCTTTATTTTTGACTACCCTTTTAGGACCAATACCCACTCTCTTGCATCGAACTGAGTTGGACACAGTAATAGCTGCTCCTTCCTCTGTTTGCCGGTCTTTCCCCTGTTTCTTTTGTGGGATAACTGACAGCAAATAAATAACTTTCTTGCTAGGAGTATGTTGCTGCTCAGTAGTTGTAACTATACAGGCATAAAGAAAAAGAGAAACACATCTCTTTCTTCACAGACACCTGAAACAATTTGACCCTGCTTTTCCTACACAGGCTCAGAGAAGGCAGCAGTGTGTCTGTATAGGAAATCTTCTGAGAGATGAGACCTGTCAGGGAGGGACACTTTAAATGTGATTTTAGGGTCTGCCTGTGCATGTATTTTACAGTGCTAGTTGTACATTTTCTGAATAAACAAAATGCCACATATATATTACAAATTAAAACTGCAGCATCATGATATTTCTGTAACAATTTGAGCTTGCCATCTATTCCTAATGCCCTAATCTCTTCTATTAGTAATAATAGCCCCTCTGTGGTCATATACTTCTTTCATCTTCAAAGCTCTTCCTTGAGATGCATGCAACCCCCCTCCATCCTAATCTCCCCACTGATTTGTAGACATCTTCCCCATTCTATACACAGGCTTATACTTTCTATACGTCTCACCAGGGGGGCTGGCTTTCTCTCTGAACACGGGAACCTTGGATTTCCTGCTTACATTGATGGCTAACACGGTACAACAACTTACTGACTTCCCGAACGCTGAAATTCCATTCCCCTTCCAGAACTACTTGTTTTTAAGTGTTTTTTATAGAATAAATTAACGCAATAACATTTTTAAAAGTTGTTACACTAATGCTCTCAAGGATGAAGAACTTGTTATGAGTTTATTTTAATCCCCAGCCATCATGTAAGTATGATGAACAAAATAATGTCTGGATTGATTTTAGAAATAGGTGTACAAGCAACTTAAATGGCATATGCAGGCACATATACCAACATTTTTGCATGAGCAGTGGATTCGTTTTAGGTAAACTGGCCACTCTCACTTTGGGTGGGACAGTCCCATTTGGAGGTCCACTGTCCCTCTGGGGCACATAAATGTTCCACTTTGCTATTATTAAGGAGAAAACTGTCCCACAACTGCTCTGACTCATGAATGAATGCATGGCTTGGCTAAGCATCGCTAACATTTTTTGTCGACCAAATACCCCTGGAATATGTGACCAGGGACAAGGGCTACACCTACAAAGATGACAAAGCTCAGAGGGCCTTATATTAGCATGGGATGTTAAAACCTTGGGATGGGCTATCTCTTCTTCCTTTTGAGACTATAACAAATAAGATTAGTCAGTCTGAAAAGCCTGACAGCTCCCTGCTGAGAGGCCCCTTGTGTTACATTATTTAAACCAATTTATCTTAGCTTGTTTCTATTGTAATTGTAATTTAGATAAATTTTTTAGACCACGGAAGAATGTGTTGGTTCTAAATTTGTTTCACATTGAAGACAAGTATGGGTTTTGGTAGTTCGTAAAATCAAATGCAAAGATAAGGGTAGGCTGGTGCAGCCATATTTCTTCCTTCTTAAATGTAAAGATAAGAACATTTAAAAATTCTGTAAACTATTATGACCTGAATGGCCATAATGTGATAAACAAAACTCCCTGTTTTGTTTCTGGACTGTGATGTAAGTGAGAAGCTCTGTCCTTAAAACTCGACTTTAACCCAGCATTGGAATTCTGGACTCCAGTAATGGTAATTCATCGAGAAGAGTGTTTTTTGTACTATAAAACCTATTTTCAGACAAATACATTCCGTTCTGTCTTTTTCAACATACTGAAACAATCATAGACAATGTATTTAAATAATGGCTTTTACCAGTGTTCATGTCACCACATATGTATAAATGCATTTTTCTATTATGAAGTGATAATGCAAACAGAATAACACATCTGGCCTCATTCACCTCTGTCGGGTGTGATATGGCTCTCTAATATATTCATGGTTTAGGAATCTCGGCCTTTCACTTGTCATAGGCAATTACAATGCAGTGTGCGATTCCAATGTAATTTCATTTTATATGTGTGATTTCTACCATGTGTTTCACTCGGGATACTGTTAAATGAAAGATCTGTATAGTTATGGAGATCAGGATGGTGTTACATTCTTTGTTTTTTTTTAAGGTATTAAAGCAAACTTATACCTAGGTAGCCCCCAGAGACCTTCCTGGACAATGTATCCCCCTCCCCCAGGTTTCACTATTTGGGATGATGATTGCCGAAAAATGTGTCATGCAAAAAAAATGGAATCCCAGTAACCTTAAGGTACTGTGAATGAGAGCTAATAAAAAACACATATAAAAACATATTCGCCTGGGCTGCGCCACTTTTATGCTAGGACACTTGATCACCTAATCAGTAGTTGGGATGGTGGGAGCACCGGGTGGGGGAATTTTATTTTGCCAATATAAGCCTTCTTTAATTACTTTCAGGAGAAAAAGGTTAAAGGCGACCTGCTTACCGACGAGTGATTACATAGATAGATTGCATAGATAGATTTTAGATTTTAGGGTTTGTTTTAGAGAAGAATCAGCACACTGTTCTATGCTAGTGATGCTTGGAACTAGACTTTTTATAGTGATTTCACTCCCATAGTCGGTGTCGGGCTGGGATGCCTGGGGCCCACCAGTAGAACTGACTCTGGGGGGCCCACCCAACACTGAGATGCTATTATTACCAGCTTACAGTCAGGGCCCATGCACAGAGACATTATCCCAGACTGTATTGTCTCTGTATATGCTTTTGGGGTGCCACATAGTTTTTGGTTTTGGTGATGAAGGCCCTTAAAGGGGCCCCTGATCCCACCTTGTTTTTTTCCTGGTAACCCTGTGGGCCAGCCCAAGCCTGCCTGTAGTACTGACCAATTTAAAGTATTGTGAACACTATCTATCTACTTTCTTATTCAGTGGATCTACAGGGGTTAGTGGATTTCCCCTTATCTGTAATGTAAATGATTTTAAACAAAGCAGCATGAGCATTATGGCATATACCACCCTAATTCTAAAGTACTGTAAAACATTTTTTATTTGCAAATCATATATTGTAAAATATGGACTTTTTCCATCCTTGTCTCCTCTAAGCAATTGAAATGTGTATGCATTCAAGTTAGTAAAGAATGTCTTGTCATCTTTGAATGACACATTATAAAGCAAATAAAAGGGCCACTAAAATATTTCTCTTTGTTTCTATAATGCTGTCAATATTTTGTTCTACTTTTTCGTACTACAGTGTAAAAGAATCTCGCTGTATGTGGTTTTAATCTTCCTTGCTTATGATTCGTGTTAAATGTAAAAGCCCATAACAGGCATCCCACATCTGTCATAGCGGCTTGTAGAAAGGCTTGTTCCAGCTGCCAGAGGAGCCCTGTGTAGTATGGATTACAGACACCTTCCTGCAGCCTAACATGGAACAAAATTTGCTACATGAATTTATGCTAATTTATTGGTGGAAATAAAAGTGTGAGAAGAAACTCCCAAGACAAACCCCATTGTTATTACTTTTGTAGCAACAAGGTCCCCCCACCCAAACCAGCATGATGGGCGGAGTAGAAGCCAATGGGGATTAGGTCTAAAAGGACAAATGTGCTTCCCCAAAATACAAAATAGTTGTACATGGACAATCAGTGGTGTAATTAAGTGACTGGAACGGGCCCTATTGCACACATTACATGAGGCCACTACATGACTCAGACAGTAAGTTTTTCCTGTAATTGGATACACATAGACTGAAACAGTGAAGCCAAATGGTGCGTCTCTTTTTGTACACAATGTCATGATATGATATATAAGGAGTCACTATAATAGGGTCTCCTTGACTTTATTGGCCCCGGTGCAGTTGCCACCTCTACACCCCCTATAGTTACATCCCGCTGATTGATTATGGATTTCTAAAATATAGGAACAAACTTGGAGCAGGTTTTAAACAGGCACACTCCTCCACTCCCTAAATTCTAAGTGCGATTTGGGGGTTTAAATACAAGGACACCTTGCATTCCCTGCGCCAGGGCCCTAACTGCACTTACCATAATTAACTGCTTAGTCAGTCAA
The DNA here is from genome assembly GCA_027917425.1 of Gastrophryne carolinensis. Classification (NCBI taxonomy): domain Eukaryota; kingdom Metazoa; phylum Chordata; class Amphibia; order Anura; family Microhylidae; genus Gastrophryne; species Gastrophryne carolinensis. The sequence goes on from CM051234.1 coordinate 131,043,183, forward strand.
ATTGGGCTTATCACTGGGAATGGAACTGAACGTCTTCCTTAAACTGGCATTAGAGTCAAGAGGCCCTAGAAGAGGATCCTAAGCCAAATGGAGGAGTAGATAAAAGAAAACTAGTCTTGCAGGGGGTGAATGGACCTCTTTTATTTATAAATACATGTTGGATCCCTTTAACTAATTAATTTGTGTATTTTCCCATCAGACCTCAGATTGGGGGGTGCCCTTCGGGCATGAGACACCACACATACTTTCCATCCACTCCCACACATCTCTCTGTCACTTCTCCATGGGGGTTTATGGTTTCATTACGGCATACTCCCATTGAGATGAATAGGCATCTCCACACATGGAAGTTCTTTGTGCAAGCAGATGACCATTGATTTCAATAGAATGGTGCCTCACTGAGGCCATGCCCACCCACCACGTCAGCTTCTTGGACCAGTGCTGCAGGTGCGAGTAAAATGTAGGGTGTCGCATATCCCAGAGAGTAGACTTAGGCCTTTATTTAACAAGGGATAGCGCCAGGTAGCGAATGGTGAGCGAACGGTAATGACGCTCACCGCCACGAGAACGCCGGCTCCCCTCCGCAATCATACATTTATCAAGCCGATCCTGCTTAGCGACTGACAGAGCGCCAGATAGCGAATCATTCATCATTATTCCAGCCTCAGCCCACAGCGCCAGCGAGCAACCTTGAACAGCGACAGGTATGACCTCTCGCTACCTGGCGCTCTCCAATGCATTTCAATGGAGCAATCTTTAAATATTCCTAATTAATTGCTATTATTTATTTATTTTTTTTTTTTTAATGTCAAAAATTCTGTGACCACTTCTGCAATGTTAGATATTTTTTTTAAGCTTAAAAAAAAAAAAAAAAATTGTGCAGAATTGATATTACAGGTCTGATATTAATGTATCCATATTACAAAATGTTTGGAAAAACTTGCTTTTTTTTTTTTCTAAAAATATGGTTGTTTGGGGGTTAAAAAACTACTTTTAACCCATCGCCGCCAGCGCTCTGGGGTTTAAACAAGCATTTCACAGCGCAAGAATTTTTGGAGCGTGATTTGTTAATGAATATGCTGGGAGCCGTTCGCTATGGGCGTTCGCTGTCATGCGCTCCCATACAGCGCGGAACCTGTCAAACAGCGACTACTAACCCCGTATTCAACATTACCGCACACCGACTGAGTCGCTGTCAACAGCCGAACAACGGCCAAGCACAGCGAATACTAGCGAGCGCTGTGAAAATAACGCTACTGATGCTCATCTGTCGCTACCTGGCGCTATTAATGAATCAGCCTGCCCCTCTTTAACTAGACCCAAAAGCTATTAGAAAACATTGAAGATGACATCATGATGCTCTGTGCCAAAATAATGTGTCAATTAGCACCTCTCACACTTGAATATGGTACAAAAAATGCATAGAATATGCATAGGTTAGATTTGATAGCTGCACACCTATATTTCAGGTCTTAGATTTTTCATCTTTGAGACGGATCAGCACACTGTTCTGTTATTGACACCTTCAGTGTCAGATTAAGGTGTCTTGGGCATACTTGTAGAACTGAGTCTGTGGCCCACCTTACAATTAAATTAAAATTTTAGCATCACTCAAGATTACCTGCTGCTCTTATCATAAAAGAAATGACAACATAGTAACCATCTGGCCACACAGTGTACCATCTGTGCTGTCATTCAAGTACTTAGGCTGCACAGAAGAATGAAACTAAGATGTATATGACCATGTTGTTCCCCAAGCCCCCAGAATGATGGGGCTGCTTGCACCAAACAAAGGAGGGCACATAGGACAGTTGGCCGCTTTCAGAGACCAAAGAACAAAGAACCCTTGTGTTTAGGGGCCAGTCTTTTTGGGTCATTCCAAGTTTGGACACCTCTCTGGTCTTTGTGATACCTTCAGTTCCATAGGGTGAACTGACAGGAAAAGAAACCTAATCAAAAACAGCAACATACACTCCATTAGAGCAATATGGTCAATTTCATTTTGTAAATAAGGCCTACTGTCACTCTCAATTTCTTCAGTAAGATATCTGTTAATTAAAAGAGTCTTGGCCACTAAAACTCTGTCCTCTGCTATTCCACTTACTATGTTGACAGCAAAGGTTGTGAGTAGGGATGAGCGAATCGATCCGGACGAACCCGGATTCGATCCGAATTTCAGGAAAAATTCGATTCGGATCGAATCCGAATTTCCCCGCGATTCGATCACTCGAAGTTTTCCTTTAACATCCATTCATTTACATTTACAGGCATTCTAAGATGGCGGACGGGACATGTCTGGACATGTATCCCGCGCCAGTGCAAGCTGGGGCAGTCACATGCAGCCTATCAGCAGCCAGCAAGCCCGGGTGACGTCACACAGCGGTATTTAACGGCGGCCATCTTGCTTTTCCTCATTTCTCTATTGCATTCGTGACAGACAGACAGAACGCTGTGTAGCTGAGGCAGTTAGACAGGCTGGAGACAGGGACAGACAGGGACAGGCAGGAGACAGGCAGGAGACAGACAGGAGACAGACAGAAAGCCAGGGAAAGGTAGGAAAAACGGAGCTGGCTGACAGGGAGATTTTTTTTTTTTTCATCCAGCCTTTGTTAGCGTTTTCAGGCTGCTTATAGTAACTAACTGTGCATATATACTGAACTGATCTTAAGTCTGCTGTGAGGCATCCCATTCTGTGACTAAAGCAGCCTCTGTTTAAGACCATATAAGCATTTGCTCTTATCATATTTGAAATTAGGCCTGATAAAGACACTTTTGCTGGCCAAAGCACTACTGGACCCTGCCAGGTCCATTCCTGCCCAGGGCATCCCATTCTGTGACTACAGCAGCCTCTGTTTAAGACCATATAAGCATTTGCTCTTATCATATTTGAAATTAGCCTGATAAAGACACTTTTGCTGGCCAAAGCACTACTGGACCCTGCCAGGTCCATTCCTGCCCAGGGCATCCCATTCTGTGACTAAAGCAGCCTCTGTTTAAGACCATATAAGCATTTGCTCTTATCATATTTGAAATTAGGCCTGATAAAGACACTTTTGCTGGCCAAAGCACTACTGGACCCTGCCAGGTCCATTCCTGCCCGGGGCATCCCATTCTGTGACTACAGCAGCCTCTGTTTAAGACCATATAAGCATTTGCTCTTATCATATTTGAAATTAGCCTGATAAAGACACTTTTGCTGGCCAAAGCACTACTGGACCCTGCCAGGTCCATTCCTGCCCAGGGCATCCCATTCTGTGACTAAAGCAGCCTCTGTTTAAGACCATATAAGCATTTGCTCTTATCATATTTGAAATTAGGCCTGATAAAGACACTTTTGCTGGCCAAAGCACTACTGGACCCTGCCAGGTCCATTCCTGCCCAGGGCATCCCATTCTGTGACTACAGCAGCCTCTGTTTAAGACCATATAAGCATTTGCTCTTATCATATTTGAAATTAGGCCTGATAAAGACACTTTTGCTGGCCAAAGCACTACTGGACCCTGCCAGGTCCATTCCTGCCCGGGGCATCCCATTCTGTGACTACAGCAGCCTCTGTTTAAGACCATATAAGCATTTGCTCTTATCATATTTGAAATTAGGCCTGATAAAGACACTTTTGCTGGCCAAAGCACTACTGGACCCTGCCAGGTCCATTCCTGCCCAGGGCATCCCATTCTGTGACTACAGCAGCCTCTGTTTAAGACCATATAAGCATTTGCTCTTATCATATTTGAAATTAGGCCTGATAAAGACACTTTTGCTGGCCAAAGCACTACTGGACCCTGCCAGGTCCATTCCTGCCCGGGGCATCCCATTCTGTGACTACAGCAGCCTCTGTTTAAGACCATATAAGCATTTGCTCTTATCATATTTGAAATTAGGCCTGATAAAGACACTTTTGCTGGCCAAAGCACTACTGGACCCTGCCAGGTCCATTCCTGCCCAGGGCATCCCATTCTGTGACTACAGCAGCCTCTGTTTAAGACCATATAAGCATTTGCTCTTATCATATTTGAAATTAGCCTGATAAAGACACTTTTGCTGGCCAAAGCACTACTGGACCCTGCCAGGTCCATTCCTGCCCAGGGCATCCCATTCTGTGACTAAAGCAGCCTCTGTTTAAGACCATATAAGCATTTGCTCTTATCATATTTGAAATTAGGCCTGATAAAGACACTTTTGCTGGCCAAAGCACTACTGGACCCTGCCAGGTCCATTCCTGCCCGGGGCATCCCATTCTGTGACTACAGCAGCCTCTGTTTAAGACCATATAAGCATTTGCTCTTATCATATTTGAAATTAGCCTGATAAAGACACTTTTGCTGGCCAAAGCACTACTGGACCCTGCCAGGTCCATTCCTGCCCAGGGCATCCCATTCTGTGACTAAAGCAGCCTCTGTTTAAGACCATATAAGCATTTGCTCTTATCATATTTGAAATTAGGCCTGATAAAGACACTTTTGCTGGCCAAAGCACTACTGGACCCTGCCAGGTCCATTCCTGCCCGGGGCATCCCATTCTGTGACTACAGCAGCCTCTGTTTAAGACCATATAAGCATTTGCTCTTATCATATTTGAAATTAGGCCTGATAAAGACACTTTTGCTGGCCAAAGCACTACTGGACCCTGCCAGGTCCATTCCTGCCCAGGGCATCCCATTCTGTGACTACAGCAGCCTCTGTTTAAGACCATATAAGCATTTACTCTTATCATATTTGAAATTAGGCCTGATAAAGACACTTTTGCTGGCCAAAGCACTACTGGACCCTGCCAGGTCCATTCCTGCCCAGGGCATCCCATTCTGTGACTACAGCAGCCTCTGTTTAAGACCATATAAGCATTTGCTCTTATCATATTTGAAATTAGGCCTGATAAAGACACTTTTGCTGGCCAAAGCACTACTGGACCCTGCCAGGTCCATTCCTGCCCGGGGCATCCCATTCTGTGACTACAGCAGCCTCTGTTTAAGACCATATAAGCATTTGCTCTTATCATATTTGAAATTAGGCCTGATAAAGACACTTTTGCTGGCCAAAGCACTACTGGACCCTGCCAGGTCCATTCCTGCCCAGGGCATCCCATTCTGTGACTACAGCAGCCTCTGTTTAAGACCATATAAGCATTTGCTCTTATCATATTTGAAATTAGCCTGATAAAGACACTTTTGCTGGCCAAAGCACTACTGGACCCTGCCAGGTCCATTCCTGCCCAGGGCATCCCATTCTGTGACTAAAGCAGCCTCTGTTTAAGACCATATAAGCATTTGCTCTTATCATATTTGAAATTAGGCCTGATAAAGACACTTTTGCTGGCCAAAGCACTACTGGACCCTGCCAGGTCCATTCCTGCCCGGGGCATCCCATTCTGTGACTACAGCAGCCTCTGTTTAAGACCATATAAGCATTTGCTCTTATCATATTTGAAATTAGCCTGATAAAGACACTTTTGCTGGCCAAAGCACTACTGGACCCTGCCAGGTCCATTCCTGCCCAGGGCATCCCATTCTGTGACTAAAGCAGCCTCTGTTTAAGACCATATAAGCATTTGCTCTTATCATATTTGAAATTAGGCCTGATAAAGACACTTTTGCTGGCCAAAGCACTACTGGACCCTGCCAGGTCCATTCCTGCCCGGGGCATCCCATTCTGTGACTACAGCAGCCTCTGTTTAAGACCATATAAGCATTTGCTCTTATCATATTTGAAATTAGGCCTGATAAAGACACTTTTGCTGGCCAAAGCACTACTGGACCCTGCCAGGTCCATTCCTGCCCGGGGCATCCCATTCTGTGACTACAGCAGCCTCTGTTTAAGACCATATAAGCATTTGCTCTTATCATATTTGAAATTAGGCCTGATAAAGACACTTTTGCTGGCCAAAGCACTACTGGACCCTGCCAGGTCCATTCCTGCCCAGGGCATCCCATTCTGTGACTACAGCAGCCTCTGTTTAAGACCATATAAGCATTTGCTCTTATCATATTTGAAATTAGGCCTGATAAAGACACTTTTGCTGGCCAAAGCACTACTGGACCCTGCCAGGTCGATTCCTGTTGGGGCATCCCATTCTGTGACTAAAGCAGCCTCTGTTTAAGACCATATAAGCATTTGCTCTTATCATATTTGAAATTAGGCCTGATAAAGACACTTTTGCTGGCCAAAGCACTACTGGACCCTGCCAGGTCGATTCCTGTTGGGGCATCCCATTCTGTGACTACAGCAGCCTCTGTTTAAGACCATATAAGCATTTGCTCTTATCATATTTGAAATTAGCCTGATAAAGACACTTTTGCTGGCCAAAGCACTACTGGACCCTGCCAGGTCCATTCCTGCCCAGGGCATCCCATTCTGTGACTAAAGCAGCCTCTGTTTAAGACCATATAAGCATTTGCTCTTATCATATTTGAAATTAGGCCTGATAAAGACACTTTTGCTGGCCAAAGCACTACTGGACCCTGCCAGGTCCATTCCTGCCCGGGGCATCCCATTCTGTGACTACAGCAGCCTCTGTTTAAGACCATATAAGCATTTGCTCTTATCATATTTGAAATTAGGCCTGATAAAGACACTTTTGCTGGCCAAAGCACTACTGGACCCTGCCAGGTCCATTCCTACCCGGGGCATCCCATTCTGTGACTACAGCAGCCTCTGTTTAAGACCATATAAGCATTTGCTCTTATCATATTTGAAATTAGGCCTGATAAAGACACTTTTGCTGGCCAAAGCACTACTGGACCCTGCCAGGTCCATTCCTGCCCAGGGCATCCCATTCTGTGACTACAGCAGCCTCTGTTTAAGACCATATAAGCATTTGCTCTTATCATATTTGAAATTAGGCCTGATAAAGACACTTTTGCTGGCCAAAGCACTACTGGACCCTGCCAGGTCGATTCCTGTTGGGGCATCCCATTCTGTGACTAAAGCAGCCTCTGTTTAAGACCATATAAGCATTTGCTCTTATCATATTTGAAATTAGGCCTGATAAAGACACTTTTGCTGGCCAAAGCACTACTGGACCCTGCCAGGTCGATTCCTGTTGGGGCATCCCATTCTGTGACTACAGCAGCCTCTGTTTAAGACCATATAAGCATTTGCTCTTATCATATTTGAAATTAGGCCTGATAAAGACACTTTTGCTGGCCAAAGCACTACTGGACCCTGCCAGGTCCATTCCTGCCCAGGGCATCCCATTCTGTGACTAAAGCAGCCTCTGTTTAAGACCATATAAGCATTTGCTCTTATCATATTTGAAATTAGGCCTGATAAAGACACTTTTGCTGGCCAAAGCACTACTGGACCCTGCCAGGTCCATTCCTGCCCGGGGCATCCCATTCTGTGACTACAGCAGCCTCTGTTTAAGACCATATAAGCATTTGCTCTTATCATATTTGAAATTAGCCTGATAAAGACACTTTTGCTGGCCAAAGCACTACTGGACCCTGCCAGGTCCATTCCTGCCCAGGGCATCCCATTCTGTGACTAAAGCAGCCTCTGTTTAAGACCATATAAGCATTTGCTCTTATCATATTTGAAATTAGGCCTGATAAAGACACTTTTGCTGGCCAAAGCACTACTGGACCCTGCCAGGTCCATTCCTGCCCAGGGCATCCCATTCTGTGACTACAGCAGCCTCTGTTTAAGACCATATAAGCATTTGCTCTTATCATATTTGAAATTAGGCCTGATAAAGACACTTTTGCTGGCCAAAGCACTACTGGACCCTGCCAGGTCCATTCCTGCCCGGGGCATCCCATTCTGTGACTACAGCAGCCTCTGTTTAAGACCATATAAGCATTTGCTCTTATCATATTTGAAATTAGGCCTGATAAAGACACTTTTGCTGGCCAAAGCACTACTGGACCCTGCCAGGTCCATTCCTGCCCAGGGCATCCCATTCTGTGACTAAAGCAGCCTCTGTTTAAGACCATATAAGCATTTGCTCTTATCATATTTGAAATTAGGCCTGATAAAGACACTTTTGCTGGCCAAAGCACTACTGGACCCTGCCAGGTCCATTCCTGCCCAGGGCATCCCATTCTGTGACTAAAGCAGCCTCTGTTTAAGACCATATAAGCATTTGCTCTTATCATATTTGAAATTAGGCCTGATAAAGACACTTTTGCTGGCCAAAGCACTACTGGACCCTGCCAGGTCGATTCCTGCCCGGGGCATCCCATTCTGTGACTACAGCAGCCTCTGTTTAAGACCATATAAGCATTTGCTCTTATCATATTTGAAATTAGCCTGATAAAGACACTTTTGCTGGCCAAAGCACTACTGGACCCTGCCAGGTCCATTCCTGCCCAGGGCATCCCATTCTGTGACTAAAGCAGCCTCTGTTTAAGACCATATAAGCATTTGCTCTTATCATATTTGAAATTAGGCCTGATAAAGACACTTTTGCTGGCCAAAGCACTACTGGACCCTGCCAGGTCCATTCCTGCCCGGGGCATCCCATTCTGTGACTACAGCAGCCTCTGTTTAAGACCATATAAGCATTTGCTCTTATCATATTTGAAATTAGGCCTGATAAAGACACTTTTGCTGGCCAAAGCACTACTGGACCCTGCCAGGTCCATTCCTGCCCAGGGCATCCCATTCTGTGACTACAGCAGCCTCTGTTTAAGACCATATAAGCATTTGCTCTTATCATATTTGAAATTAGGCCTGATAAAGACACTTTTGCTGGCCAAAGCACTACTGGACCCTGCCAGGTCCATTCCTGCCCAGGGCATCCCATTCTGTGACTAAAGCAGCCTCTGTTTAAGACCATATAAGCATTTGCTCTTATCATATTTGAAATTAGGCCTGATAAAGACACTTTTGCTGGCCAAAGCACTACTGGACCCTGCCAGGTCCATTCCTGCCCAGGGCATCCCATTCTGTGACTAAAGCAGCCTCTGTTTAAGACCATATAAGCATTTGCTCTTATCATATTTGAAATTAGGCCTGATAAAGACACTTTTGCTGGCCAAAGCACTACTGGACCCTGCCAGGTCGATTCCTGTCCGGGGCATCCCATTCTGTGACTACAGCAGCCTCTGTTTAAGACCATATAAGCATTTGCTCTTATCATATTTGAAATTAGCCTGATAAAGACACTTTTGCTGGCCAAAGCACTACTGGACCCTGCCAGGTCCATTCCTGCCCAGGGCATCCCATTCTGTGACTAAAGCAGCCTCTGTTTAAGACCATATAAGCATTTGCTCTTATCATATTTGAAATTAGGCCTGATAAAGACACTTTTGCTGGCCAAAGCACTACTGGACCCTGCCAGGTCCATTCCTGCCCGGGGCATCCCATTCTGTGACTACAGCAGCCTCTGTTTAAGACCATATAAGCATTTGCTCTTATCATATTTGAAATTAGCCTGATAAAGACACTTTTGCTGGCCAAAGCACTACTGGACCCTGCCAGGTCCATTCCTGCCCAGGGCATCCCATTCTGTGACTAAAGCAGCCTCTGTTTAAGACCATATAAGCATTTGCTCTTATCATATTTGAAATTAGGCCTGATAAAGACACTTTTGCTGGCCAAAGCACTACTGGACCCTGCCAGGTCCATTCCTGCCCGGGGCATCCCATTCTGTGACTACAGCAGCCTCTGTTTAAGACCATATAAGCATTTGCTCTTATCATATTTGAAATTAGGCCTGATAAAGACACTTTTGCTGGCCAAAGCACTACTGGACCCTGCCAGGTCCATTCCTGCCCAGGGCATCCCATTCTGTGACTACAGCAGCCTCTGTTTAAGACCATATAAGCATTTGCTCTTATCATATTTGAAATTAGGCCTGATAAAGACACTTTTGCTGGCCAAAGCACTACTGGACCCTGCCAGGTCCATTCCTGCCCGGGGCATCCCATTCTGTGACTACAGCAGCCTCTGTTTAAGACCATATAAGCATTTGCTCTTATCATATTTGAAATTAGGCCTGATAAAGACACTTTTGCTGGCCAAAGCACTACTGGACCCTGCCAGGTCCATTCCTGCCCAGGGCATCCCATTCTGTGACTACAGCAGCCTCTGTTTAAGACCATATAAGCATTTGCTCTTATCATATTTGAAATTAGCCTGATAAAGACACTTTTGCTGGCCAAAGCACTACTGGACCCTGCCAGGTCCATTCCTGCCCAGGGCATCCCATTCTGTGACTAAAGCAGCCTCTGTTTAAGACCATATAAGCATTTGCTCTTATCATATTTGAAATTAGGCCTGATAAAGACACTTTTGCTGGCCAAAGCACTACTGGACCCTGCCAGGTCCATTCCTGCCCGGGGCATCCCATTCTGTGACTACAGCAGCCTCTGTTTAAGACCATATAAGCATTTGCTCTTATCATATTTGAAATTAGCCTGATAAAGACACTTTTGCTGGCCAAAGCACTACTGGACCCTGCCAGGTCCATTCCTGCCCAGGGCATCCCATTCTGTGACTAAAGCAGCCTCTGTTTAAGACCATATAAGCATTTGCTCTTATCATATTTGAAATTAGGCCTGATAAAGACACTTTTGCTGGCCAAAGCACTACTGGACCCTGCCAGGTCCATTCCTGCCCGGGGCATCCCATTCTGTGACTACAGCAGCCTCTGTTTAAGACCATATAAGCATTTGCTCTTATCATATTTGAAATTAGGCCTGATAAAGACACTTTTGCTGGCCAAAGCACTACTGGACCCTGCCAGGTCCATTCCTGCCCGGGGCATCCCATTCTGTGACTACAGCAGCCTCTGTTTAAGACCATATAAGCATTTGCTCTTATCATATTTGAAATTAGGCCTGATAAAGACACTTTTGCTGGCCAAAGCACTACTGGACCCTGCCAGGTCGATTCCTGCCCGGGGCATCCCATTCTGTGACTACAGCAGCCTCTGTTTAAGACCATATAAGCATTTGCTCTTATCATATTTGAAATTAGCCTGATAAAGACACTTTTGCTGGCCAAAGCACTACTGGACCCTGCCAGGTCCATTCCTGCCCAGGGCATCCCATTCTGTGACTAAAGCAGCCTCTGTTTAAGACCATATAAGCATTTGCTCTTATTATATTTATATTATAAGACACTTTTGCTGGGCATAGGCTTACTGCTGCCTGCCAGGTGCACTTCTGTTGAGGCATCCCATTCTGTAACATAGCATACCCCTCTTTATTTACACTAAGCAGCTCTCTTATTTACACTAAGCAGGCCTGTTGGAGGCTGAGTGTTACTGCTCACTTTTGGTGTGCATTATATTCTGTTTCATATAGACCCACCGCTGCCCGGGGTTTTTTTAAATATCACCTACTACCACGCCAGTTAGACTATGTCGGGCAGACAAGTGCCTGGAAGTGAAAAGAGGAGTGGCAGAGGCCAAGATTCCGCAGGCAGAGCTCGCATCAGACTGGGGGCCAGTAGCAGCAGGAGTCACACTGAGAGACCTAATCTGCCAGTATCTGCTAGCGGTCGGGTCTCCACCAGTAACGCATCTGCCGTGGTAGATTGGTTGACGCGCTCATCAACAACATCATCACAACTTACGTCTGAGACCCCCAGTCTAGGGTCGGTAGGTTCCTCTGACACAACCCTGAGTTGGCATGCCCCGAGAGCAGTCCCTGTCCTCCCATTGCCTCTGGCCTACGCCGTTCCCTCCCCCAGCGACGTATCCTATGCTTTGGGTTCAGCTCCACTCTTTAGTGAGGAGGACCATCAGATAGAGGACAGTCAGCAGCTACTGCCCAGCCAAGAAATGGAGGTGGCTTCTTTAGCTAGGCAGACAAATAGTGATGTGGACAGTGTCGTGGGTGCTGCGAGCGTTCCAGCTCCTGCGCCAGACACTGTTGACGAATCCACGAACATCAGTGACGTACAGCCACAACTCGGTGATGATGATGATGATGACGATGAAGCCGATCGCACTTGGGAGCCGGGTGATGAAGGGGCTTCATCGTCATCATCAGGAGAAGAGGGGTGCAGGTTGACCCGGAGTCAGCAGCTGAGGCAGCAAGGTGGTAGCAGTCAGCATGGGGGCACAATTCCAAAGGCTGGAGCCGGCCGGGGCCGGGGCCGGGGTAGAGCACCTGCTGTGCGGCAGTCTACCTTATCGGGAGGTAGTGGAGCAGGGGTTCCTGGAGTTGGCAACAGCAGCAGTGAATCAGTGAGGCCAGGGGGTGGGAAAAGTAGCTACTCGGCAGTGTGGCAGTTTTTCCTGAGGCATCCGCAGGAGGGTAACATGGCCACATGCAAGATATGTAGGCAAAAGGTGAAGCGTGGCCAGGGTCCAAATGTTGGCACCACGGCCCTGCGTCAACATATGATGCGTCACCATAAAACGACCTGGGAGAACCGAGGCTCCCAAGGGGTGGTCCAGTCTGCTTCCTCACCAAGTGAGCTCCCAATTTCTGCCAGCCAAGGCTCCAGCACCTCAGCCGAAGGCAGCTGTGCGTCATACCCATCCTCTGTCGCTCCTGCTCCTCCTCCTCCAAGTCATGCATCCCGCCAGCAATCCATCAGCGAAGCCATGTCCAAGAGACAGCAGTATGCGCCCACTCATCCTACGGCGCAGAAGCTGAATGTGCTCCTGTCCAAGTTGCTGGTGCTGCAGTCGCTCCCTTTTCAGGTGGTGGAATCTGCACCTTTCAGAGAACTGATGGCTTGTGCCGAGCCGAGGTGGAGAGTCCCAAGCCGTCATTTCTTTGCCAAGAAGGCAGTACCAGCGCTGCACACTTTTGTTGAACAGAAGGTGGGCCAGTCCTTGAGCCTGTCGGTGTGTAGCAAAATACATGGCAGCGCCGACATCTGGAGCTGTAACTACGGTCAGGGGCAGTACATGTCGTTTACGGCCCACTGGGTGAATGTGGTCCCTTTGCAGCAGCAACTTGGACAGGTCACGCCGCTTCGGCCTCCGCGCTCTCTGCCCATTGGGCCTGTGACACCGTGCGACTCGGCCTCCTCATCCTCCGCCATCTCCTCACCCTCCACTGTAGGCTCAAGTCTCAGTGCCCCTCCAGTCTACCATGTGTGCAGGGCACGGAGGTGTCACGCAGTGCTTCACATGGTTTGTCTTGGCGAACGGAGTCACACAGGGGAGGAACTGCTTAAATGTATTCATCAGGAAATCCAAACATGGCTTACTCCGAGAAAACTTAAAATGGGAATCATGGTTACCGACAATGGGAAGAACATTTTGTCTGCGCTGCGCCAAGGAAGCCTGACCCATGCCCCCTGCATGGCTCACGTCTTCAATCTGGTTGTCAAGCGGTTTCTGAAGTGTTCCCCCCATCTGCAGGACATCCTAACAACTTCACGGAAACTTTGCATGCACTTCAGCCACTCCTACACCGCCAAACACACCCTTCTTGAGCTACAGCGTCAGAATGGTATCCCCCAACATAGTCTGATTTGCGATGTTTCCACCCGTTGGAATTCCACCCTTCACATGTTGGACCGATTATATGAACAGAGAAAAGCCATCACGGATTTCCTGATGATCCAAGCAGATAGGGGGACTCCCCTGTGTAACTTCAATGTCAACCAGTGGCAGCTCATACGTGACACCTGCCGTTTGCTCAGGCCCTTTGAGGAAGCCACTTTATTTGTCAGTCGGCAGGATTACGGGATGAACGACGTGATTCCACTGCTTCATGTACTACAGCACATGTTGGAAACCATGGCTGGTCAGGGCACTGGAGACATGGCGTTTACATCTTACGGCCACATGAACCCCGTTGGAGCTGAACTGGAGGAGGAGGAGGAGGAAGAGGAGGAGGAGGAGTTGCCCAGCGAAACACAGTTTAGGCTTGGCGAAATGGCTGGTTTATCTAGTCAGCGGACAGGAGAGGAGGAGCAGGAGCAGCCAGAGGAGCTAGAGGTTTTTGAGGAAGGAGAGACAGAGGACCCGGGCACACCGTGGCAGTATGCAGTGGAGATGGAGACAGGTAGTCCATCCGAGTCACTTGCGCAAATGGCACGAAGCATGCTCACATGCTTGCGTAGTGACCCCAGAATTGTTTCCATCTGTCGGCGGGATGACTTCTGGCTGTCCACCTTATTGGACCCTCGCTTCCGGCACAAAATGAGGGCATTTTTTAAACCCACCGAGAGGGAGGACAAACTCAACTACTACAAAGACATTCTACGTAGGCAGTTGGCCGATGCCTATCTGCGCCATGGTCCATACTCTCGCAGGTCTGACTCGAGGGGACCTCTGCGCTCACCTTCCACTGCCATGGCCGCTGGGGGGGTTGGCAGCAGCAGCAGCAGAAGCTCCATCAGCAGCAGCAGCCTCAGTCTTCAGTCGCTAATGAGTAGCTTTCTACACCCGCATAGTGAGGCTACTCATGAGCAGCAGGAAGACCTGGAGCAGGACCTGAACCAGCAGGTCATGTCATACTTTGACATGACCATGCCAACACACCTTGAGGATCCGCTGGACTTCTGGGCAGCCAAACTTGATTTGTGGCCGCAACTAGCAGAGTTTGCCCTGGAAAAGCTGTCCTGCCCGGCAAGTAGCGTGCCATCTGAGCGGGTGTTTAGTGCGGCGGGGGCCATAGTTACGGCGAGGAGAACTCGTCTGTCAACTAAAAATGTGGAGAGACTCACCTTTGTCAAAATGAATCAGGGATGGATCAGCCAGGATTTCCACCCACCAATGCCTGATGCATGCGACTAGATTCAGCATGGTGCCACGTTTTACACTTTCCAAATGGTGCAAAACATATTTATGTCTTTAGGCCATTTTTTGGGCTCCTGCTGCTGCTGCTGCCAACTCCTGCCAACTCCAGGGTGTGATTCATCCAATTTTTGGGCTCCTGAGGCCAACTCCAGTGTATATTTGGGCTCCTGCTGCTGCTGCTGCCAACTTCTGCCAACTCCAGGGTGTGATTCATCCAATTTTTGGGCTCCTGAGGCCAACTCCAGTGTATATTTGGGCTCCTGCTGCTGCTACTGTCAACTCCTGCCAACTCCAGGGTGTGATTCATCCAATTTTTGGGCTCCTGAGGCCAACTCCAGTGTATATTTGGGCTCCTGCTGCTGCTGCTGCCAACTTCTGCCAACTCCAGGGTGTGATTCATCCAATTTTTGGGCTCCTGAGGCCAACTCCAGTGTATATTTGGGCTCCTGCTGCTGCTACTGTCAACTCCTGCCAACTCCAGGGTGTGATTCATCCAATTTTTGTGCTCCTGAGGCCAACTCCAGTGTATATTTGGGCTCCTGCTGCTGCTGCTGCCAACTTCTGCCAACTCCAGGGTGTGATTCATCCAATTTTTGGGCTCCTGAGGCCAACTCCAGTGTATATTTGGGCTCCTGCTGCTGCTGCTGCCAACTTCTGCCAACTCCAGGGTGTGATTCATCCAATTTTTGGGCTCCTGAGGCCAACTCCAGTGTATATTTGGGCTCCTGCTGCTGCTACTGTCAACTCCTGCCAACTCCAGGGTGTGATTCATCCAATTTTTGGGCTCCTGAGGCCAACTCCAGTGTATATTTGGGCTCCTGCTGCTGCTGCTGCCAACTTCTGCCAACTCCAGGGTGTGATTCATCCAATTTTTGGGCTCCTGAGGCCAACTCCAGTGTATATTTGGGCTCCTGCTGCTGCTGCTGCCAACTTCTGCCAACTCCAGGGTGTGATTCATCCAATTTTTGGGCTCCTGAGGCCAACTCCAGTGTATATTTGGGCTCCTGCTGCTGCTACTGTCAACTCCTGCCAACTCCAGGGTGTGATTCATCCAATTTTTGGGCTCCTGAGGCCAACTCCAGTGTATATTTGGGCTCCTGCTGCTGCTGCTGCCAACTTCTGCCAACTCCAGGGTGTGATTCATCCAATTTTTGGGCTCCTGAGGCCAACTCCAGTGTATATTTGGGCTCCTGCTGCTGCTACTGTCAACTCCTGCCAACTCCAGGGTGTGATTCATCCAATTTTTGTGCTTCTGAGGCCAACTCCAGTGTATATTTGGGCTCCTGCTGCTGCTGCTGCCAACTTCTGCCAACTCCAGGGTGTGATTCATCCAATTTTTGGGCTCCTGAGGCCAACTCCAGTGTATATTTGGGCTCCTGCTGCTGCTGCTGCCAACTTCTGCCAACTCCAGGGTGTGATTCATCCAATTTTTGGGCTCCTGAGGCCAACTCCAGTGTATATTTGGGCTCCTGCTGCTGCTACTGTCAACTCCTGCCAACTCCAGGGTGTGATTCATCCAATTTTTGGGCTCCTGAGGCCAACTCCAGTGTATATTTGGGCTCCTGCTGCTGCTGCTGCCAACTTCTGCCAACTCCAGGGTGTGATTCATCCAATTTTTGGGCTCCTGAGGCCAACTCCAGTGTATATTTGGGCTCCTGCTGCTGCTGCTGCCAACTTCTGCCAACTCCAGGGTGTGATTCATCCAATTTTTGGGCTCCTGAAGCCAACTCCAGTGTATATTTGGGCTCCTGCTGCTGCTGGTGTCAACTCCTGCCAACACCAGGGTGTGATTCATCCAATTTTTGGGCTCCTGAAGCCAAATCCAGTGTATATTTGGGCTCCTGCTGCTGCTACTGTCAACTCCTGCCAACTCCAGGGTGTGATTCATCCAATTTTTGGGCTCCTGAGGCCAACTCCAGTGTATATTTGGGCTCCTGCTGCTGCTGCTGCCAACTTCTGCCAACTCCAGGGTGTGATTCATCCAATTTTTGGGCTCCTGAGGCCAACTCCAGTGTATATTTGGGCTCCTGCTGCTGCTACTGTCAACTCCTGCCAACTCCAGGGTGTGATTCATCCAATTTTTGGGCTCCTGAGGCCAACTCCAGTGTATATTTGGGCTCCTGCTGCTGCTGCTGCCAACTTCTGCCAACTCCAGGGTGTGATTCATCCAATTTTTGGGCTCCTGAGGCCAACTCCAGTGTATATTTGGGCTCCTGCTGCTGCTGCTGCCAACTTCTGCCAACTCCAGGGTGTGATTCATCCAATTTTTGGGCTCCTGAGGCCAACTCCAGTGTATATTTGGGCTCCTGCTGCTGCTACTGTCAACTCCTGCCAACTCCAGGGTGTGATTCATCCAATTTTTGGGCTCCTGAGGCCAACTCCAGTGTATATTTGGGCTCCTGCTGCTGCTGCTGCCAACTTCTGCCAACTCCAGGGTGTGATTCATCCAATTTTTGGGCTCCTGAGGCCAACTCCAGTGTATATTTGGGCTCCTGCTGCTGCTACTGTCAACTCCTGCCAACTCCAGGGTGTGATTCATCCAATTTTTGGGCTCCTGAGGCCAACTCCAGTGTATATTTGGGCTCCTGCTGCTGCTGCTGCCAACTTCTGCCAACTCCAGGGTGTGATTCATCCAATTTTTGGGCTCCTGAGGCCAACTCCAGTGTATATTTGGGCTCCTGCTGCTGCTGCTGCCAACTTCTGCCAACTCCAGGGTGTGATTCATCCAATTTTTGGGCTCCTGAGGCCAACTCCAGTGTATATTTGGGCTCCTGCTGCTGCTGCTGCCAACTTCTGCCAACTCCAGGGTGTGATTCATCCAATTTTTGGGCTCCTGAAGCCAACTCCAGTGTATATTTGGGCTCCTGCTGCTGCTGGTGTCAACTCCTGCCAACTCCAGGGTGTGATTCATCCAATTTTTGGGCTCCTGAAGCCAACTCCAGTGTATATTTGGGCTCCTGCTGCTGCTGCTGCCAACTTCTGCCAACTCCAGGGTGTGATTCATCCAATTTTTGGGCTCCTGAGGCCAACTCCAGTGTATATTTGGGCTCCTGCTGCTGCTACTGTCAACTCCTGCCAACTCCAGGGTGTGATTCATCCAATTTTTGGGCTCCTGAGGCCAACTCCAGTGTATATTTGGGCTCCTGCTGCTGCTGCTGCCAACTTCTGCCAACTCCAGGGTGTGATTCATCCAATTTTTGGGCTCCTGAGGCCAACTCCAGTGTATATTTGGGCTCCTGCTGCTGCTGCTGCCAACTTCTGCCAACTCCAGGGTGTGATTCATCCAATTTTTGGGCTCCTGAGGCCAACTCCAGTGTATATTTGGGCTCCTGCTGCTGCTGCTGCCAACTTCTGCCAACTCCAGGGTGTGATTCATCCAATTTTTGGGCTCCTGAGGCCAACTCCAGTGTATATTTGGGCTCCTGCTGCTGCTGCTGCCAACTTCTGCCAACTCCAGGGTGTGATTCATCCAATTTTTGGGCTCCTGAAGCCAACTCCAGTGTATATTTGGGCTCCTGCTGCTGCTGGTGTCAACTCCTGCCAACTCCAGGGTGTGATTCATCCAATTTTTGGGCTCCTGAAGCCAACTCCAGTGTATATTTGGGCTCCTGCTGCTGCTGCTGCCAACTTCTGCCAACTCCAGGGTGTGATTCATCCAATTTTTGGGCTCCTGAGGCCAACTCCAGTGTATATTTGGGCTCCTGCTGCTGCTACTGTCAACTCCTGCCAACTCCAGGGTGTGATTCATCCAATTTTTGGGCTCCTGAGGCCAACTCCAGTGTATATTTGGGCTCCTGCTGCTGCTGCCAACTTCTGCCAACTCCAGGGTGTGATTCATCCAATTTTTGGGCTCCTGAGGCCAACTCCAGTGTATATTTGGGCTCCTGCTGCTGCTGCTGCCAACTTCTGCCAACTCCAGGGTGTGATTCATCCAATTTTTGGGCTCCTGAAGCCAACTCCAGTGTATATTTGGGCTCCTGCTGCTGCTGGTGTCAACTCCTGCCAACTCCAGGGTGTGATTCATCCAATTTTTGGGCTCCTGAAGCCAACTCCAGTGTATATTTGGGCTCCTGCTGCTGCTGCTGCCAACTTCTGCCAACTCCAGGGTGTGATTCATCCAATTTTTGGGCTCCTGAGGCCAACTCCAGTGTATATTTGGGCTCCTGCTGCTGCTACTGTCAACTCCTGCCAACTCCAGGGTGTGATTCATCCAATTTTTGGGCTCCTGAGGCCAACTCCAGTGTATATTTGGGCTCCTGCTGCTGCTGCTGCCAACTTCTGCCAACTCCAGGGTGTGATTCATCCAATTTTTGGGCTCCTGAGGCCAACTCCAGTGTATATTTGGGCTCCTGCTGCTGCTGCTGCCAACTTCTGCCAACTCCAGGGTGTGATTCATCCAATTTTTGGGCTCCTGAAGCCAACTCCAGTGTATATTTGGGCTCCTGCTGCTGCTGGTGTCAACTCCTGCCAACTCCAGGGTGTGATTCATCCAATTTTTGGGCTCCTGAAGCCAACTCCAGTGTATATTTGGGCTCCTGCTGCTGCTGCTGCCAACTTCTGCCAACTCCAGGGTGTGATTCATCCAATTTTTGGGCTCCTGAGGCCAACTCCAGTGTATATTTGGGCTCCTTCTGCCCCTCATAGTGATGCCACTTCAACTCTCTGCAATTGTGCCGCTCTGCGATTCTATTAGCGATGCCTCTGATCTGCATGTGATATTTCTTCAAAGTATTATTTAACTAACCCAGCACGCATCCTGTGCGTGTTACAGCAAGGCTGAATGGTTTACAACCCTATTGAGGCTGTAGGAGGCTCAGAAATAGCCGTTTTTAATAGCGATTCGTCGCGAATTTATTCGGGTCGAAGCGATTTTTGTCGGAAAATTCGGCGAATCAGTCGAATCGAATTTTTCAAAAGTTCGCTCATCTCTAGTTGTGAGTATTTCATTGAAATGTTAAATTGGAAACAAATGGTGAAATGGGAGCCCTTACAGCTATGAGGGTAGTAAATGGCAGGGATGGGTGGTAACAAGAGTGGTATGGAGGGGCTGAAGGCATGAATTGAGCTTCATGGTGTATCCAGGGGATCTTGGATATCACGGGTGTGCCATATGGTGTTATAGAAAGTGTCTTGGATGGTATGGGTGGTAAACAGAGTTGTTAACTAGACCCTTGATTGAATGACCAACATAAACCCTTTGTTTTTATGTTGCCATAGTGAGGCAGCAGGTTGTTCTAAAAGGGTATGTAGAGTAGAATGGATAGAGCCTGAATTCTAAGATAGCAAATCTGCCCTTAGAATAATACAATTAAAATGGTTTGGTTGTCCACTTTATGGGGCTTAGAAATTCCAATGGCGATCATGCTCTACTTTGTGCAATCAAGCTTGAGTTTCCGTCTAAGATATCCTGGAACATCTATGCTACTAAGCGTAGTAGTAATAGCCGATGAAAGCTAAAAGAAGAAGATCTCATGTTTGATTAGGACAAATACTTTGTTAGGTCAATACTAACTAGTTAGATGCTGAGCTTCACACTGTAACATGAACAAGAAAGATTATGTGATGAAATTGGTTGTTTTGCTTTCAGGCCAAAGACAGATGGTCAGACTTAGAAAACCAGTAATAAAAGTGTTTGCGTAGCTTTGATCACTTGTTTAACACCATGGAAGCCTTTGCAATGTCTAGGGGTTACCTGTTAATAATCAGTAACCTACATTGCCCCCTGAAAGGTTCACTATGGTGAATATCTATTGCTTTGATGGCAGCTCTGTGCCCCTCGTCAAGGTTATTGTACAATCAATGCGCTGATTAAATCCAAATGGAGCTACACTTAGTGCAGCATTCTGGTCCTTTTGAAATCACAGTGCTCCCTCTAGTGCTTGCTACTGGTAACCAACAGGAGATTGAGAACATTCAACATTCAACATTCTGCACATCGTTCTAACATGCAACTGCAACAACCAAAAGGTTCTGGAGGTTCAATTTCTAATCCATATCCCAAGCAGTAAGTGACACTTTTCATCAATACAAAGAGCAGTACAGCTCACTCACACATGGCTGCTGAGAACCTCTGATAATAAGAAGACCCTGAGGTTTAGGTGTTTTTTTCAGTGTGAGAGTGTTCTCTAGAAAGGCGCATGTATTACTGTATAATGGGAGTTTATCACAACATAACAAGACACTGTTATAGCACATTTTGAACACCGCCAAACTATTTTACATGAACAGATTGTAAAAGAAAACTTTGTCTTCTCTTTTTTATAGCTATTTGAAATCACAGTTCCACTCTCTCAAGGACCAGTAAAACCAGTAACCATTAGCTTTGCAAACCATACATCATGTCGATGCATGTCCAAGTTGGATGTTTACAGACAAGTCCATTCCATTATAAGGCGATCAGTGCCAGCAACACAAATACAGTAAGTGTTGAGTGTCTGTTCATTGCATTATGTAGTATGTCTTATGGATGCTATTCTCAAAAACACATTGACAAGGACTATATGGTTGCTTACCCACCATATTCAAGTATGGCCCTATGCATAAGCTATACCCCCCCATATAAAATCACTCTTACTGCTCAGATCTCTAACAATTGTGTATGCACATCCCCAGTTACCTAGCCCTTGATCTGTTTTATTCTTTTTTTTAATTAGAGTTATATTAGAGACATATCTGCAAGAAAAACATGGGAATCTAAGAGTGACTGCTAGCTTGCCTATCTCTGAAGAGCCAGGTGAGAAAACTCACTCCTTTATTATGCGAGAAAACTTCCATTCACTTTTATTGTCTACCTTGGGGCTGATTCAAGAACTGGGTGTACATTTACTTACTGTTGAATCAACCCCAAGGTAGACAATGAAAATGAATGGCAGTTTTCTCTGCTAAAAAAGAGTGGGTTTTCTCACCTGGCTCTGAATTGACCCTTAACTATATACTTCTGCACCCTATGGGTTATGCAATTACATCACCCTCTAACCTCTATCTGAGTTATATGTGTGGTTTGAAAATCACTAAGCTATTGATGTTGCAATCCTGGCCAAATCCAGCATCAACAGCTGCACCTCATTTTCTTCATTAGTTAATGTAAAATAAAGAAGGTGAACCATATATATCCCCCAGCTTTAGCAAAAACAAAATCTCCTGACACCTCCCCTCTACCCCCCTCCCCCATTAGCCAAAATCAAGGTTAAAAAAAAAGCTATTTCTGGTAAACCGCCCAATCCCCTGCAGAGATCAGAGGACTGTATGCTTTACTTCTGGATCTGTTGAGTTGCAGACATCCTGTGATGGGCAACTACAGCTGCAGTGATTGGATGGCAAGATCCCCAAGGCATTCCCAAGGCAAGAATCCCAGGATTTATATATATTTTCCAAATTGTAGTTAGTGGAAACATTATTTTCCATCTCCATGTTTCCATATGTCTCAACCTGATCAAGGGATGAAACTGATTCTACAAATTCCCCTATCCAATTTAGTAAAATAAAGAACAGAATAAAATACTGAATAGTAGCTCATAATAAGTTTAGAAGCAAACCTTCCTCCTGACTGTAAATCTTTAAAAATACATAGCAGTTATAGATTATGATCTCATGAGATGTAATGAACTTAAAGGAGCACTATCGTGAAAAATGGCCGAATAATAAAAATCCATCTAATATGCACTCGGTAACAAGAAATATCCAGCCAGGCTTGTTTTTTTTTTTTTTTTTTTAATGGAAGAGAGAGGAAATTGCAGGTGACAGGCTCTGTCACCCCTCATAGACTAAACCTGTCACCCCTGGATTTTATTCATATCAGGAGAAAAAAAACAAAAGCTTGGCAGGAGTTTTATTCAGTTTGGGTTTAAAACTGACTCCTCTCATTAGCCAACGTGTTTATATGGATTTTTAATATTACACGATTTCGTTATAGTGCTCTTTTAACTAAGAACTTAACCATGCTTCTTAGGATCTAATCTTATAACAAAAGAAATAATTCATACCTCCAGACAGCCCCAAGATACCACCAGCTCATACCAGACACAGCACACCTCCTCATTAAAACTCTGGGCCTTTGCTTTGTACGGTAATGTCCACTTAAATTGCACTAAATGGCAGTCTGGTGTAAGAATTCAAGTGCCACATGGGGGTCTCTTAAATTTGAAGGTGGTTTCTTTAATATATGGGTGAGGACCCAGCATTCCTCTCAATGTGTGAATAGATGTGGGTGATCCATGAAGCCCCTCAATTGTTTCTGAAATGTGTGGTGTAGGCCTCTACAGTAAATGTGCTCCACTTTGCCTCTGATTACAGAGGGGAAGGCAAGGAACATGCTAGTATGTCCTTGGGCTGGGCTGTTTGGTGAATACCACTGACCCTAAACCCATACCTCCCAACTTCTGAAAATGTGAAAGCGGGACAAGCCACGCCCCTGACCACACCCACGGCCACACCCCTGTCACGCCCTCCAGCTCCGATCCTCCAGCAATGTCGGCTGCCTTCACCCCTGCATGCCAGCCTCTGTAAGTTATTTTTATCCCCAAACCAGCCCCCCGCGCGCCGCCCCCTGCGCGGTTACCCGCGAGCCAGAAAGTCAGTATCTTCGTGCCGGCCAGTGTTTATACAGAAGACGCCGGCGTCGTTGCGGCCCTGGGCACACCGCCACAGCGCAGGGCGTCCCGGGACATTTGGTGATGGTCCGGGACCGTGGGATTTTGTGGAAAAATCGGGACAATCCCGGGAAAATTGGGACAGTTGGGAGTTATGCCTAAACCATGTGTACATGTATATATAAATTATGGAGCAGCTAGTTGTGATGGCATATATTTCTGTAATAACATGACCTCAGTGTCATCTAGGGAAGGAGTTACATGACTAGTCTTATAAATATAAAATTCTCGGTCCTGGGATCACAGTGGCGCTCCCTCACCCACAGCCTCATGTCACTGTAGATCAG
Organism: Gastrophryne carolinensis; assembly: GCA_027917425.1. NCBI lineage: Eukaryota > Metazoa > Chordata > Amphibia > Anura > Microhylidae > Gastrophryne > Gastrophryne carolinensis. Next base: position 131,066,767 of record CM051234.1, read on the forward strand.
CAGCTGCTATCTCTTGCTATATATTGACAATCTGCTGCATTTGCCATGATTTTCCTGAGAGGAAAAATTAAGAAAAACTTGGCCAAAAGCCATATCCCATCTGGAAAATGTCTGAGAGATTTTACACGCAGGGTTTAAAATGATATATTGTCTACTCCTAATTATGCGCTGTAATTCATGTAGAGCGACTTTGCTTAAAATGGTGTTACATTTCCAGCAAGAAATCAGCAGGTACCTGCCTACAGTTAATATCTAATAAAAAATATTACTCTCCTTTCAGACACTATTAGTGAAAATTGAAGTAATTATTCCCTGAGGCATGCTTAGTTTACCCGTTAATGTGGAAAAGATCTCAGGCAAGCACACCTTGGTTCTGCTCCTTGTCTTATTTAGCCCAGACTGGCTCCAGACTCCATTATGAACTCCTGCCCTCAGACCCATAAGAGCAGACTCCCACGCTGATTGGGGGCAGGAGACACATACAGATTGGCAATGCTAAAGCACTGTTAATTAATATTGTTGGTGTAGAGGAGACACTGGCTGCAGGAGAACACCCAATCTCAAATACAGCAGTCAGCATACGTGAAGTGTATATTATGAAGTCTATGCAGTTCTGGAGGGGCTGCCAGAAGGTAAGGTAAGCATATTCTTACCTACACTTTTTCTTAAAGAGGAACTTTACAGGTCATGGGGAGTTATTAAAAAATCCCCAGACCTGGCTTGCCCAGCCCCCCCGCCCCTCTGGTTTACAAAACAGTTAGGGTTAACTTACCTCGCCGGTCGCATCGCGCATGGCATCCTTCCGCTCCCCCATCACCTTCCATCAGAAATCTCCATCTTGGAAGCCCGACATGCACTGACCCGCCTCTCAGATCTCGTGCATTGCGCACATGCGCTGAGAAGCGGTACGGGACATTTGAAGAGAAGTAAGGCCTGCTAAGCCTGCAGCCTTCACTCTGAGATGGCTAAGGGGGGGGGGTGGAAAAGCACCTTGAATACTGCCGTGTCAAAGTTTTAGATAACGCTAAAATCCAAAAGGCAGTGAGGGAGGGATGTTTAAAGAGTTACATCAGAAAAGATCAGATGTTCCTCTTTAATGTGTACATAAGTCCCAACGTCCCTAACTCCTAACACTCCACGCTGCAGCTCCCAAGCCAAACTCAAAGTGCACAATTTCTGCTGTGACATTGGCTGCCTAGTGTATAGCAGGTGACAATTACATTTGGTTCTGAAGTGGAGATTGATCTTAGCATGTTAAATGATCTTCTTGTTTGTGTTTTTCATTACTCATTGGGGGCTTTTGCTGTTGATCTTTATTACTTTACTTCTTGTACATTCACAGGGGACAGGAAACTGCCTCTCTGAGCCTAGATACATCTACAGATTTTCTGTTAGACATACTGTACTTCTGGCTTTGTCACCATACATGGTATGTGGTGTACATGGTAAAGTGATGGTAAATATGTACAGCACAATGCGGCCACAGATAATGAAAGGGGGATTCCACTTTGGCTCATACATGTGCCGATGGGTGTGATGAGACCTACACCCAGTCCAGTTATTCCCAAAGCCTTTTGGCCCACCAGGAATACTCACAGCTGTACTATATACTGAACATGACAAAGAGGCATGGCCCTCTAGGCATATCCTTCTCCATGTTTGTGGTTGCTAAAGGCCCTATGTTCAGTGGTTGGCCTTAAAAAGAATGTCCACATTGTATTTTGTACTAATATTTGCTGCCACTTTTACTTACCTGTTGCTATGTAGCAAATAGGAACTAGCAATGTTGCACTGGTGGGTTGGGGTGGTCTCAGTCCAGAGCGATCCTGTTGACTTCAATGGGCAACTCTATACATGGCTTCTCATACCGGTGTTTTGAGTGAGCGGGTTACCTTGTACCAGCTGGCACCATTTGGTCTGAAGTCTGTAGGGAAAGTCTGTGAAAGTGGACTTTTCATTTAAGCAACATATTTTTTCTTGTCTCCACTGTATATTAACTGCTCTGTAATGATAAGTGAACCTGGAAAGCAAAGTTGGGGTTTGTATTGAACTTTGCGAGTTTGGGTTCCCAAACTTGAACACAAACTTCAGAAGAAGTCTGGCATCCTGTTTGAAAACGGAAAAGCTAGTTGATGAGCTGCCAACTGCACCTAAGGGTGCAGCAGCAGGAAGCTGCTGTAACACATCTGATCCCCGGTCCCTGGACAGCAGTGGGATCATCTTGGAATGGTCCCCTGCCAGGGCCACAGAAAGATGTCTGCCATTCCCATAAATGACACTAGGCACTAGGAGTGTCCTCATTCATGGAAGAGCGGCAACCATCTATCTATGGCCCTGGCGGGGGACTATTCCAACATGACACTGCCGCTGACAGGAAGGGGATTGCAGAGCTGAAGTAAGTTTTACAGCAGTGCTGCACACTCTGTGCCCCCCCAGTAGTTCAGGTCCCCATTAATTCAGGTTCTGGACCCCAAGCTTTAATTTAAAGTTCATCCGAACTTGGGGACCCGAACTTTGCGGGTTCGCACATCCTTACTGCTCTGCAGTGCTGTATTATAATTAGTCATATTTCAAACAAACTATTATTTTTATTTTTTTTTTAGATTATACTTTATTTTATTTTCCAATAGTGTGGGAAAGAGAGAGAGGTTCAAATGTGGTTGGGAAAGTATGCATACATTTATTGAATTCCATAGGTTTGCATCCCTGCATGACAACAACCTGACACCATATGCTACACGATCATTTTCCCGAATTGTTTTAAATATTTCATGTTACAGACCTTCATCTTGTGGGGCTCAGAGGTTGTCTGTTTCGTATTGCCAGAGAGCTGACAATCAGTCCGTCCCCTTCTCACACTATTCCGCATTCCTTTGTCCTGACCTGGTTTTATTTATGCTTGCTGTAGTACAGATGGCTCTGGAGACAGATTTTGATTGGCCGAAGCGGATTCTCTGACTGCTGCCTGACAATGTGCTTCAGGTTATGTTTCAGCGCAGCCCCGGTTTCAAGTGTTGAAATCTCAATAGGGTAGTTCAAATGTTCAATGGCAAGCTCTTGCTTGTTTGGGAGGTAAAAAAGCAAATAAACCAGCGACAGTAAAGCTGCACTTCGGCGTTAACGGGCTGCTATAGATTATAGAACTGTACCTTGTAAAATAATTATTCAGCAAAGGCAATACGTTATGTACAGGCTTTGTACAATAACATATCAGGCTTCACTTTAAGCTCTTCTGTGTCACAAGGTACATATTAGACGCAGAATTAGTGTCTTGGGGACTGCGGCAGCCAATCAAAATCTGCTGTCAGAAACATCTGGGCTAGTTTCAGATAAATGATACTTATGCAGAGCAATGAGATGTGGAATATTGATTGGTGGTAATGTCTCACACAGCTTCATGAACACATAATATATGGGGCCCTTGAGAGTTTCCCAAAAATCTATATGTCTACCAGGAAAATACTTGGGAGTGTTAACTGATCTGTGATGATTTTTTAAAAAATATATTAAAATATACACTTAGCCTTTGCACATCTCCCAATATTTTTCAGATGCACATAGAAAACTATCCTGCTAAAGTTGCTTTAAGGGACAGAGAACTGTCAAACCTGGATAAATGCATTTGATGTGCTTAAGAAATATCTTACACAGTGTCAGGCTGGAATACCTTGGGCTCTCCAAAGGAAATCCTTGTAGGGGGGCCCACCAGAAGAGATCATTCTTGGGGCCCACCCTTCAGTTATATAGAATGACTGCCAGACTTCTCTTAATTGCATTGTTATCATAAATTGCAGTGTCTAGTCATAAAATAACACATGTAACTTACTAAATAAATAGGAAACTCACAGGAGACATCAGGAAAACAAAGAAAAACAGCATGTTTGGTCTTTTATACTGCTCTGGGCCTTCTGTATTGCCCTGGTGGTGGCCCTTGGGTCAGTGCCTGGGGCCCAGTGGAGGGTCCTTTGGTGCTCTGAGGGACCAGTCCAACACAAGGTTTTCTCTTGTCTGTCAACCTTGCCCATAAATGGCAGGTGATTTTTCTGCAGTCCTGCAGAACTGACAATTTTCCCAAACACATCTGGATATGGATATTTAGAAGTGCAGGACCAGAGAAAAACAGCCTGCAGGTATTAAACTAGAGAAAATCAGCCTGCAGAAATTAAGACTAGAGGAAATCAGCCTGCAGGAATTAAGACTAGAGAAAATCAGCCTGCAGGAATTAAGACTAGAGAAAATCCGCCTGCAGGAATTAGGACTAGAGAATATCAGCCTGCAGGAATAAAGACTAGAGAATATCAGCCTGCAGGAATAAAGACTAGAGAAAATCAGCCTGCAGGAATTAGGACTAGAGAATATCAGCCTGCAGGAATAAAGACTAGAGAATATCAGCCTGCAGGAATTAGGACTAGAGAATATCAGCCTGCAGGAATTAAGACTAGAGAAAATCAGCCTGCAGGAATTAGGACTAGAGAATATCAGCCTGCAGGAATAAAGACTAGAGAATATCAGCCTGCAGGAATAAAGACTAGAGAAAATCAGCCTGCAGGAATAAAGACTAGAGAAAATCAGCCTGCAGGAATTAGGACTAGAGAATATCAGCCTGCAGGAATAAAGACTAGAGAAAATCAGCCTGCATGAATTAGGACTAGAGAAAATCAGCCTGCATGAATTAAGTCTAGAGAATATCAGCCTGCAGGAATAAAGACTAGAGAATATCAGCCCACAGGTATTAAGACTAGAGAATATCAGCCTTCAGGAATTTAGACTAGAGAATATCAGCCTTCAGGAATTAAGTCTAGAGAATATCAGCCTGCAGGAATTAAGACTAGAGAAAATCAGCCTGCAGGAATTAGGACTAGAGAATATCAGCCTGCAGGAATTAAGACTAGAGAAAATCAGCCTGCAGGAATTAGGACTAGAGAATATCAGCCTGCAGGAATAAAGACTAGAGAATATCAGCCTGCAGGAATTAAGACTAGAGAAAATCAGCCTGCAGGAATTGGCCAGGTCTACGTCTCTGCTTCCTACATGTTCAAAAGTTTGGTTTTTATACTGACATGAGTATATACACCCCCATGTTAAACTAATTTATTATTCCATTGAGGATAAAGGGAGAAAACATGAGATAGAGAATGGTCATTACACTCATTACAACAGCCTGACACTGTTCGTGACCTTCTTTCGCCTTATCAGAGACATTAATAATCAACTTTGGGGGACACGACTCCCGGGAATTTAAAAATGTGCTCTCTCACATCCCCCCATAAAATAGTTTATGCTTCCCACTACCTTCTTTTAGTGCTTTCAGATATTTTCTCTGTAGCTGGAAACATATTTTATAATCCACAACTTTTAAATTACACCCCAGTCCTAAGACCTGGTTCCAGACATGCTACACCAAGTAGACCTCAGGGCCCTGTCCATGCAAGCATGCAATGCAAAGGATAAGGGGGTGTATACAAAAGGTTATAAGTAATATGTACTAAACATTGTGTCACATGCTCTGAAGGATATCAAGACCCTGAAGAGAGTTGCTTAAAGCAGAAAAAAACCCGGGATTTTCACTGTTCCCGGTTTGGTTCTGCACCCCCTCGCAAATCAAATAGATTTCAAGACTAGGCCAGTTGGGTTTTGTTCCGCTTCAAGGCAGATACTAGACTAGTCTGAATAGGTGAATAGGTGAATTTTTAGTGCATGTGGAGTGATGAAGATGTAATTGGTAGGAATCATTCAAGGTTAAGGACAGGCGAAGTCTGCCTTTGTGATGGTATTTTTTGATCAGTGATGAAATGCAGAGTGGTGCTTGGCTTTGTAGGTTATTTAAATATAATTCTTTAAAACTGGCAGCCTCTTAAGGGGCTGAGAGGAGTAGCACTAGATAATAGGTAGATGAGCAAAGCAGCAAAGATTGAAATAGACCGGAGGAGTGCCAATTTGTTAGGGTAATTTGTGGGAGATATTTTCAGGTGGAGAGGACCGGTGGTGTCAAGTGACTGCATAAGTGTTATGAATGAGTTGACTGCGCCAGTCATTGAGCTGCAGTGATTGTGAGGCCATTGGGGACAGTAATAGTTGAGATGGTAGAAAAATGGCAAGCTCTGTTATGTCCATTTTCATTTTAAGAGAGCAAGATAATATGAATGAAGAGATATCCATATTAGGGATACCTGCCAGCCCAAAATCAGGCATCAATACACTCACCCCTTTACTTTGCCATTACACCTGAGCTGGTCATTTTACCCCCCAGTGCCTGATAGTGCTTGTTATCTGGACCAGCAGGGCACCATACATGCCTGGCTAGTTAACCCTATTCTTTGTTTGCACATCCATTGACCAACCAGGGCTATGTGAAAGCATAATGGGTAACTAATCAAACCCATTTCAGAAACTTTTCAAACCCATTTCACCTTTACAGTAGGTCTGTTGTTAAGCTATTAAAGGGGAGCAACCACCAGCCTAAAGTCTAAAATATTTGATATCTCCAATTCGGTATGCCCTGATGTGTGAAACCCCCAGCATAAGCATACAACTTACCTTTCTGGCAATTCCACAGCGCATGCATGAGCCGCTACCGCATCCCTGGCAGCTGCAATATGCCTGGTGCTCCCAACCCTCTATTCAGCTTTTTATGCCGCTCATTAATTGTTCCAGCATTGAACCATGGAGGATATCCCGCACATGCACCATGGGATCTGGAAGTAAGGGGAATACTGGTCTCCCTTTTTCCATGTCAGGTCCCAGCTGAGAGTAGTGACAGCTGCCCAGGGGAGAATGCTTTTATACAGAGAAATGGAGCTTCTCTGTAATCTCTCCCCATGTGACTTACATGTCACAGGAGGGGAGGCGGGTTTCCCCAGGAAAACATTATTATTATCTATTTACAGTTTTAAAACAGTTCGATCAACATCACTAGAAATAAGGTCCTGGATGAATCAGCATTCACCTATCCTTGATTGAAACATGTTTACTGAATATATTTGGTTTTATTTACATAATTAGGAGCTCATAAACATATCTCTCATTAGGCATATTTGGACATAGCTCTGACAGTAAGAGACATACCATGGTCCTACTGTTCTAATTACTCATTACTGCTTTCCCATCCCTCAACTGCTTTCATAATCTAGCTCTATTATCATTTAAAGATAAAAAACAGATGTAGCAAGTGGAGTCATGTTAATTCCAGCAAATTATTATGTAGCATTATGGTTATTATTATCAATCGAAAGCAAATTCATCATGATAAGAAATTACGTTCTTTTTAATGACCTAGAGATCATGTCTTGTTCTTTTATTTTAAATTATGCTGATGAAAGCGGATTTTTAGCATTACACAAGCTAGTAGTAAAGTCTTTTTTCCAAGCAATTCATTTATAATGATATGAAATTAGGACAAGGAAGCTTTGGATTACACATCAACAGATATGTTCTTTTGCTTTAACCAAGCTTTAGTTTTGACATTTACAGGCACAGTTATGGAAAAGGAGTATGGAAGTTACATTCTACAGTAGAGAAATCAGAAAGTACATAATGGAAATTGCTCCTAATTAGTGATTTTGCTGATTCGGTCTGGTTTGACAAATCCCTGATCAAATTATTTGGCATTCCACGCACTGATGCTGGCTGGTGGCATGCTGGCCATCAATACTGGTGATATGCATTGCTGCCGACTGGACCGCTGGGGCAAGGAGGGTTTTATACCATAAAGAAGGAGTACCGTGGATTCCCCCATTTGACTAATGGCATCACTGAAGGGCAAAGACATGAAAGGACATGCCCTGGCAATCGTCTTTCATGTCCTTCCCCTCCAGTGACAACATAAGTCACATGGGGGGATTGCACAGATTCTACAGATGCTCCTCCTCTACTGTACAAAATCACATTTTTCCAGGTTATGGGCATGATTTTTACAATGAGGTAAGAATAATATGGAAAACAAAGCACACTAAATTATGTACCTTACCTGTAAAAAAGCCGGCACAGTTGATTGTTCGGGAAAAATTAGAACAAAAAATGTTATTGCAATTTTTGGGGTGTTAAAGTTGAAAAACTCACCAAGATGCAGGTTAGCAATTTACCTAGAGTCAAAGAGGAACAACACACATGAATTTGACTTTCCTATGTGTTGTTGCCCTCTGCGACGGCATCCCGAATTGGGATGCCCCGCCGCGTGTACCCCCCTGGTTGCCCCATTTCACTCACCTTCCTTCCGCTCCCACAGATTTGGGCGAGAGCAAATGCGCTAACTGGCTGAGCAGCTCGCTGAACCAATAAGCGCACTTGCTGTCATTCGGCTCTCTTCGGCATCAAGGGCGGCTACGCCGCCTGGGCGACTAAGCAGCCAAGCAGCTACGCCAGCCGCATCCCTACCCACCTGGCAGCTGTTGCGTGACCGCGCAACCCATTCAGGAAGGTGAGGCGCCGGTGCGCAAGCAGCTTGGGGTGAGTGGGGATGCGGCCGAAACGCACAGAAGTGGTGAGGGCTCCGGGAGAGAGTGAGTGTTCTGGGGGGTTCGGGGGGGTTTCACACAGTGGGGCATCCCAATTCAGGATGCCCCAAAGACTTTGGATACAACAGTGTATTCTATGGCTTCCAGGTCCACAGCATATGGGGATCCAGTGCTGGATGATGTGAGAACACCTAAGGGGTTATAGGTGGTCAAGTCATAATAAAGCCTGCTTTTGAAGAGGAGCTACGGTCAGAATTGAATGGTGTTGAGATGAATCATGTTGGTGCAAAGGCTAAGGAAGCATGTAGAGACTACTGTAGCAACATTACCCGGGGTGTACTGACCATAGGGCAGTACACCCTCACATCCCCTGTACTGGCCGCCACAACCCCTGCACTAGCCGGCTGCCGAAGGCTCTGGCTTCTTGCGGCGGTCCAGGTGAATGGGATCCACTGTGGGTTACCCAGCGCATCTGGTGGCCCATGTGTACAATATATAATATGTTGTATTTTTTGCATACCTAAGGTTTAGAGGCACCCCCCCCCCCCCCGGAACCTAAAAACAGAAAGAGAAGCAGATTCGCCCCCAATCACCTCATAACAGGCATTGTGTAGAATCCTCCTCAATGACCCCATAACAGTAAGTGTGCGGAATCCCCCTATAACAAGTAGTGTGCATAGCAATCTACCCAGTCCCCCTATAACAGCCAGTTTTTAGAAGCCCCCACCACTCTATACCAAGCAGTTTGCAGAATACACCTCCAAGCTCCCAAGAAAAGGCAGTGTGGCAGAATCCCCCTCTAATCCCCCCACAACAAACCGCATACTGAATCCACCCAATCACCCTATAACAGGCACTGTGCAGAATCCCCCCTCAATCACCCCATAAAAGGCATTGTGGCTGAATCCCCTATAACAAGCAGTGTGCAGAATTACTCCCCCATCCACGTATAACAAACATTGTGCTGAATCACCCCAATTTCCTATTAAAAGCATTATGGCAATTTCCCCCTTAATCCCCATATAATAAGCAGCATGGCAGAAGCCACCCAATCCCCTATATTAGGCAGTGTGGCAGAATCCCCCCCCCAATCCGCTATAACAGACAATGTGCTGAAGACCTCCAAACCCCTATAATGTGCATTGTGGCATAACCCCAGTACCAGCAGCCAATTGAGTACTGTTTTGCCAAGGAAGTAAGGAACAGGTAAAAGCGAACCAGGGTTGTATAGAGGGTAACCACAATGCACTGCATTAGATCATTTAAAGTATGTGTATAATGCGTGAACAATTGCCTTATTGATATTGTATATTTGTTTTAGGTGTCAAGTGGCGAATAAAACATGCCCTAAAAATCACATTTGGAATAACCATTTTTGCAGATGCATAGAACACAATTTTGGGTTTTCATTACATCATGAGGAACCAGGTAAGAAATTCCCACCATGCTGAATGCATTAGATGTGAACTTTCATCGGAGTATAATAAATTATTTTCTGCACTGATGACATCTCTTTGGGGAGAGAAGAAATTCATCTGAAAGAGGAATGTCATGATTGTAACTTATGTTGTATAAACAACGTGCACTCTATACTGTAGAATAATTAGGCTTATTACTTAGTGGTGATGTAATATCACATTACTGCTTTGTGTTATTCAAGTATGAATAATGTTTTCAGTATTGCAAAAATTTGTATCATTAAGATAAGAAAATTACAGCAAAGAAAGATAATCCCTAAAATACATTTAACCTCCATTCTCCAATCACCATTTATTTCAATTAATACCTCAATAATTTGTGGACACTTATTACTTTCAACGCAGCACTTGGGAATAGTGGGAATAGCCCAAGATATAAAGAGATCATTTGCATTGCTCCGCCTACTCTGCAAAGGATCATGTGAGAAATCCTGGTATCCATAGTTTGCACCATGTGTATCCTTTCTGATTTAAGAAAACATTCTCTGCCTCGTACATTTCCATCTCTCTCTCTCTCTCTCTCTATATATATATATATATACTATCACAGGCGCTGCTGGTTTTTGACTTGATGGATACACCTTTTTTACTGGGACCTGACACTCACCTGACACTCATCTGGCACTACCTGGCACTATGTGGCCTTAGCCTTTCTTAAATAACCCCCCTAAACAAACATTATATATATATATATATATAGCAGAATAAAATATTTGTAGTACATTAAACAATTGCTGGGATTTGAGCCCTCAGCTTTCTGATCTATTTACACACTTGGTCAATGTATTAAATACTAGTTCTAATACTACTACACAGATTTTTTGTTTTCATTGTCCCACTACTATCCATTTACTCATAGCCATATATAGATGCAGCATTTTTAAGAGTGCCCTCTCCATCACAGCATTGCAAAGGACATCACACATCACAGTCAGTTGTGAGTCAGCTTTGAAGCTGTTTAAATCGGCAGGGCATGTGTCTGCTTTACAATGTAACACAGTAGAGTGCAGTCATGGCACATTATGGTAGCAGTCACATGTCAGGATGTTTACAATGTAACACAGCAGGGAGCTGTCTGAATATTTACACTGTAAAAGCAGTAGCAGTAGTGTAGCAGCAATGGTAGTTTTAGGCTCAAGTTTTATTACTCTCAATGCTCATGCCTTTGTACATTGCTGATGCTTTTGCATTGCTAATATTGTCTTGCTTGAAAAGGGGGTTAGATATAGTCCTAGGAGACCTCAGAGTGTAAAATACATTTTTACAGGAACATTGGAATAGTGAGCTAAATTATTTAGATGGTAACTAATCTTACCACCAAATCAGAAGAAATCTCAGAAGTTTCGTAGTTTTAGAATGTCAAACTCCCTACTCTTTTAGGTCCACCTGACTCATAATGCACATGTATTGTAAGTTAGTTAGTTTGGCCTATTTGTAATTCCACAGGGTACAGCACTTGATGCATTATACTGTAAATAATACAAAGAATAAGAATGTATGCGGTAAACTTTTCAAAATGTAATTGTTGCCTTTGCTTTTCTTGATTGTAGACTCCAGTGATGAATTCCATGATATTTGTGGACCAAACAAAGAACTTGATGAAGAAACCTGCCAATGTGTCTGCAGAGGAGGCCTGCTGCCTTCCAGCTGTGGCCCGCATAAAGAACTTGACCGGACATCTTGTCAGTGTGTTTGCAAAAATAAACTTCTGTCCTGTGGACCAAACAAGGAGTATGATGAAGACAAGTGTCAGTGTATGTGTAAAAAGATCTGCCCAAGGTACCAGCCACTCAACTCCTTGAAATGCACTTGTGAATGTGCAGAAACTCCAAACTCATGTTTCCTCAAAGGAAAAAGATTCAATCATCAAACATGCAGGTAAACTGACACAGTACCTTAATAAAGAATTTTGATGCTAATTGGTATATGTGCAATATATTATATGCCAGGTGAGCTGGTGAGCCCTTTTGAACTTTTTGTCATATATGTTCATCAGTTTAGGTAAAGGCAATGGTCAAATGTAATAGCATTTAAAGTACGAATATCTCCAGTAATAACCCTCTAAAAACAAACAAGTATATAAAGCTCCTAATGCATACAAAGTGAAAAACGTTTCTAAAAGCGCAGCCAGGAGAGGTGACAATAATTTGACCAAATAAATAAATAAAAAATGTAAAACACGCTGTTTAAACACGAGCAAATGAATGGCCATTGAAATGTATGGGAGAGTGACAGTGAGCGAAAGGTAATACCTGACACTCCGGAAGCTAGAGTGCCGGCGCTATATGCTGTGCCACCTGTAATAATACATCGGACACTACATGGCGCTGTTAAAGTCACTCACCAGAATCGCTTTCATAAATGTGGTTTTGTGTACAATGCCCAGCATTCACCAGACGCTACCTGCTGCTACGAGGCCCTACCTTGCACTATCCCTTCTTAAATAACCCCCCTAGTAAATTTGTCTAAATGTCCCAACTTTTTGATGAACCAACGGATTCCAATAAGGGCCTACCCACTAACCTATGCACCTCAAACTGCCATTTATGAAGTAAAACCTGGAGGGTTTGAAGTCTGGCAAACAGTTCTTTAAAAAAGAGGGGACGTACAAACAAACATTTGGCGGCGACCCCATTGTTATCTAGTTGAAATTAAACATAGAAAGGTCTTTTAACTAAACATACTTGCAAACTGGTCAGAGAAGTAAGCAGCAAGAAAATATGGGAACAGTGTGCAACTGCAGAAGACAGATGGTGACAGAGAAAGCTCAGCATTGGAGCATCTGGCATCAGGTGAGTATACTTTTTATTTTTAAATGGAAAAAAATATTTTCAAAAAATTTAAAAGATAACACTGAATGACTTTTCCAGTTGCTCATTGTTGTTTCTTTTTCCAGTTGTTACAGACCTCCATGTAAATCTCGACCGAGACGCTGTGATCCTGGTCTTTACTATAGCGAAGAAGTGTGTCGTTGTGTTCCCACATATTGGAGAAGACCATAAATAAACTAATTCTAAGGACAGAGAATATGTTTCATATGCTTCTGAAAACAAAGGAGATTTTGGTCCTAAGAACTGGATCCACTGTTACATGAAGAATCTTGCAGAGACATATGCAATGTGCATTATCTAATTCCAGGATCCTTCCTGCAGATATGGACCAAGAGAATTTCCTTCCCAGTTTGAAGGGCTTGAATGAACATTTTTTTTACAATGACACAAGCCCACATTTTTGTGATTTTGTTTTTAGCAAGATATTGACTATATAATTTATTTCCACTAAAAATATTGAGCAATTTTGCTTATAGCAATATCAATGTAAAAGCACACTGTGATTAATATTTTTATATCATGTAAAATATGTTTAATAAAAAAAGAACAGAAACTTGTACTATAAGCCACCAAATATGCCCAGTTGGACTTCTTACTGCACCTCGAGTATTGCATTGTAAAGCATATTATTTTTTTATTCTATGGTAATTGTTTTGGAATTTATAATTGAGAGTCGCACTGGCTTGTTTTTTTCTAGGTCATAAAATGCAATCCTGCCTTCCGTCACTTTGGAATAGTAGAGGGCATGAAATCATAAACTATGTAAATATAACATATTATATTTATTATTGTTTCTATTCAATTTAATTTGAATTGCCTTTTTTCAACGTCGGACGATATATATTTTTTAATAATTGAATAGATATATAGAACGATAGATAGCAGATACCTTGATAAAACTTTTAGCAGTGGCCTTACTTATCATATATTGGTGTTACAGGTTGCCCCTAGAAAGATTTGATGGGGCCCCTTCCTTACTCATTGTTTGAAAACAATGCACCACTCCCTCATAATCTCAAAACACCATGACATCTTATAGTAAATGGAAGCTTACTGAACAAGCACTCTCTATTAGGGTATACTTCCTAGTTATATGGGTAATGCCTCATTTAACATAACAAACCCTACTGTAATCCTAGATGACGGTACATAGACAATCAAAAAAAGCACAGTACATTGAAGTGTACAACTTGCGGGCCAAGATATATATAGTAGTAGCAACTATCTACTGTATGAAGTTGATGATTCACAGGACCTGCTTTATACAGTAAAACTGTTTGAAACTTAAAAGTTAAATAAAAGGTACCCTCTGATAGTCTAGTCTGACTATCTGACTAAAGTTTTCTATACACTTTACTATCACTTACTTTCATACATGCCAACAAAAAAAGGGGTTGCGGGGGGTCGGTTCTTGAAGGATACTCATATGTAGAACACCACGTTTTTTATAGCTATAACTGCAAATTGTTAATTTTAATTTTCAACACTTATTGTTGGATTCAGTATTATTTCCACAGGACCAAATAATTATAATTTGATGATACAGTATGTTATATTGATATAGCATGGCTGGGTTTAGTTGTTTTTTTTTCTATTTTTGTAACAAAATGTTCCTGCCTTTAGATCCATTACACTAGTTTTAAATAAATAAAGGTTGTATTCAGTTTTTTAGCAATGGTGGGCTAGTCAGCATCTACTAGTGCCATACATTTCCCATAGAATACAGGAAATTAGTTACATGAATATGGCTAAAGTGGTAATACTGTCTCCTAGTACTGGTATCTCATTGTTACTGCTATCAAGAGTTCATCCATATTATTCTACACCAATTAGACTATTACAGACCTAAAGTCTATTGCATTTTCTGTTAACAAGAAATACAATATATACTCATTATACTCATATGACTCATAAAAATTCATATGATATTAATGTGGAATTTAAATGAAAAAATGCCCTTCTTTATCACAAGGTATATTTGCCCAATAATACATAGACCGTAGAGTCATTTAGTTAAAATGTTTAGTATTTTAGTAATGAAGGACATGTTGTATTAACAGGGCAAGATCTAATATTGTAACAGTAGATCTGAATTAGATCATAAAATTGTCACTTGTTCTAATAGCTTATGTTGCCTTTTGAATAATCTGAGTAATTCATAAGCAGAAAAGTGCAAAATTTCTTTTATCTTTTGTAAAAAAAGGCTATATATTGGTATATTTGTAGGCTCTAGCACAAAAATAGGTTCCCCCAGAGATACCTTCTATAGCTTCCATTTTTGATATAGTGCCATTCTTCTGCTCTCTTTGGTTTGTCCCCCTGGGTGGCCTCAGGGCATCCATATAAACCACACTGAATGAAACTTACTGCAACCAGCTAAGGGCAAAGCCCTCCCTCCAATCTGTTAGGTTTCCTGCTCCTTTGTGACAGAAGGCAGGAATATACCCTTAAGCTTGTGCAGGGAGCCCAAGTGAAACGGGCAGCGGAACAGATCCATCTACACCAGATCATGTCTCTCGGGTGAGGTGATGCTATGTGAATATTTTTTAAGTCTAAATGTGCCTTTAAAGCCATATTCTCAAATGTTAAGCAAACCATATTAAATTGGTTAAAATAGTGCTGTAGCATGAAAAAAAATAAGAAATGATGAAAACGACTTTTGCTTTATTCTTCAAAAATAAAACAGTAGTACAGTAGCTATGGTTTAGCTTTCTAGCTGTGTAGGGTCAGTGCCAGTTCCATTCATTGTAGTTAAGCCATAGAACAAATATGATGGCAGCCCATCAGTCCGGGCAGGCAGTGTAATCTACTTAACCATGAGCTGCTTTATTCTTATAGGTTTCAATGGGTTTTCTGGTATTCACATCCTCTGTCTTGTTTGACTATTATACTGGTATATTCACTGCTTGTTCTAGTTGACCAACATATCTGTGCCCAACGTGCTCAGCTGAGCACACATCTATAAAGATATGTACATTGGCATGCAAATGTACTCCTTGTCAAAATAACTGTTACTGGGAACTGTTAAGCAAGCCGAAGATGAAATAATCTCTAAAAAGGCATAAGGTTAAAGATTACGCATTCCCTTATATTAGGTAAAAGAGTGTTTTAATTTTTATTTATTACATTTTTTAATAAAAAATGAATATGGACTGAAGGAAACGTTTGGCATCCTGCATGAATCCTTTTTCTCCCTCTACCCATGAAATGTTCCCTTGCCATTGGCTGCAACACAACATTAAAGCATCTTCTTCAAAGCCATTTGTAGTTAGGCTGATTTGGGTTCTGATTTGCCTTTCTAGCAATCCTACAAACTGCTGTCTCTGAAATGTTTATGGGTCTTCCAGACATTTGTCACGTTGACATTTGCATCACCTGGCCATTCTTAACTATAACTGTGGACAAACCTTCACTCTAACAGGCTAATTCAAAGTTATAGGTGCTCTTATATATGTTTCTCATACTTTTTCATGGTCCCCTTTTGCAAAGTATACACTGATATTGCTGTTGGGAAGTGTGTGTCATCTCAAGCTGCTTCTAGATATCATTTCATCTTCAACTTGTTTAACTGGTTACAACAACAGTAGTGCTGACCAAGGGTTGGCAACATTTTTGCATGCAATTATATGTTTAATCCATGATGCCCAATCAGCAGCTCCACCTTGAAGGAGTGGCTATACAGTAAAATAAACAGGAATCAAAATAATTGTATTCAAAAATTATTAAAGTGACCCTAAAGCCAAGAGAAAACAGGGTCATTTTATCCAAGTCCCTACTCAGCTTGATTTGGCATGCCCATTCAATAAATACCCCAAATTCTGGGGTAGCCCAAATGCTGGGAAATATATTCAATCTTCTGATTTGTGTCTCAGCAGCAGTCACATTGACACATACACCACACCGCCCTAATGACCAACCCTATTGGCTGCTGGCAGTAAGCTGGAACACATGCACGATGGGGAAACATTAATCAGATGTTCAGTGAAGATATTTTCTGGTATTTTTGGAAGCAGTAGTAGACAGGCTTGGTTTTCTGTTAAAGTACCTGTTACCTATTCTATTTTAAGGGTATGTCCAGGAATGTGAAATAAAAAACATTTTCCTTTTCCCACAGCTATTTTGTCTTACTTTGGTTAAATAAAAATGAACTAGTCCCACGATCAAGTCCTGCAGAATGCAGACCTGTGTTCGGGTCACATACGCATATGCACCCCCCAAACACGTATCAGTGTTTTAAGCATGTGCACTCTATTCATTGCAATAGAGGGGAATACCAAGACCTGACACACCCCTGTCATTGCAATGTAAAGTGTGGACAAGATGATTTGAAAATACATTTACAAGCAAGGCCTATTAGAGCTGCCTGTATTTGTCCACAGCCACCAACTGGATTGACAGTGGGAATCTAAAGTTTAGGTCTGATTATTAAATGTAAGAACTTATTTAATAACAATTTCTTATAGCTTGTAGATGCCTAATTGCATATATTTATACCTGAAAACAACCACCGGCAGCCTTATGGATCCCGTGCAATTTGCCTACAAGGCAAATAGATCTTCAGACAACGCTGTTAATATGGCCCTCCGCTATATGTATGAGCATTTGGATAAACCAGACACCTATGTCAGAGTTCTCTTTGTTGATTTTAGTTCGGCATTTAACACCATAAGTTCGAACCTACTGGTGGAAAAGATGTCTAAGCTCAACATTCCTCATAACATCTGTGCGTGGACAGGGAGCTTTTTAACAGAGCGATCCCAAATAGTTAGACTTGATCCGGTACAGTCCAGTGTCAGGCACACCAACACCGGGGCCCCTCAAGGCTGCGTTCTGTCACCCCTCTTATTCTCCATCTACACTAAGGACTGCACCTCCTTGGCCAACTCTGTGAGGATCATAAAGTTTGCCGATGACACAACCGTCATAGGCCTGATCAAGAACGGAAAAGAAGATACCTACCGAGGAGCAGTGGAGAAGCTTGTTAGTTGGTGCACTATACACAACCTGGTCATTAACTCTTCAAAAACCATAAAGATGGTTGTGGACTTCAGGGAGAATCCGGCACCCATGACACACCTGTCCACCAAGGGGGTGGAGATAAAAAGAGGAAGTGAGACAAAATTTCTGGGTGTGACCATCTCCAACAACCTCAGCTGGGAAAGGAACACCATGGCTCTACTGAGGAAAGCACACCAGAGACTTTTCTTCCTGAGGCAACTGAAGAAGGCCGGTCTGTCGAAAGGGTGCTAGTGCTCTTCTTCAATGCCGTCATTGGTTCTGTACTGTGTTTTTCTTTCTCTGTCTGGTTCGAGGGATCTACTAAAAGGGACAAGTGTAGACTCCAAAGAACAATTAAGACAGCAGAAAGAATAATTGGAGCCCCGTTACCATCCCTGCATGAACTGCACGAACGCAGAACCAAGACTCGGGCAGAAAAGATACTTCGGGATCCCTCCCACCCTGGACACGCCCTATTCCATTACTTACCATCTGGTCGCCGTCTTGCAGTACCAGCCTGCAGGACTTCTAGGTCTAGGAAGGGTTTCTTTCCTTTGGCTGTCCGCATACTCAACAATAGCCAGGCATCATAGGCCCCGGCTCAAGTCGGTATCATTTGCACTTTGTATCATTTGCACTTTAGAAGATTAACTGTGTCTGTGTTTCTATTTTCCCCTTCCTATGTTACTGGAACTGAAGTTAACTGTTTACTGTTGCACTGTGTATATGCCAAAAAGAATTCCTTGTTCATCTCACGATGTACTTGGCGAACAATAAATTGAATTGAATTGAATTGTATTTTTCATAAAATGGCTGCTGGAAAATAAAATATTCATACCATATTGTGTACCCATTGTGTGCTTTTCTTCTTTACATAAACCTACATTTGGTGGTTTAAATCTCAATTTCATGGTCTACCTTAAGGGTGATTCAGCAACCCAATGTAATTTTTTACCTGGTGCTGAATCAGCCCCAAGGTAGACAATAAATGTGAATAGCCATTTTCTCTCCTAAGAAAGTAGTGGCTAGTGTTGAATCAAGTTCTAAAACCATATACAAAAGTTGCAGAACCGCCAGATCGGTCCCAGAAGGTCTTTAACAACCAAATGTCTGTTTAGTAAAAAGTATATATCTTTAATTATAAATCAGAAAAGATCAAATAAAGGCACATGGACACAAAAAATTAAAAACAATTAAAAAACACATACAGCTGCCAAGGAAGGAACCGGGACCTAATCAAATCCAATCAATTGATCAAATAATATTGCACAAAGCCCTATTAGTAACCTAAAAATGTTATTTCACCCTATCCATATGCGATAATAGAAAATGAACTATACAGTGAGTGGCTGCCAGCCACTGGTGTTGACAACAAAAAAACAGTGCTATCCAATGAAAATACTTCATGAATCAAACATACAAAATGTGAAGAAAATATATATAGAAAGTGCTAGTGCTCCAAATTAATCATAACCTTGATTTCATATATATACATTAATGTGCAAAGTGCATCTCAATGGGCAAGGCGATAGGTATATAAATCAGCATAAGGGCAAAGTGAGAAAAGTAAATCTGAAGTTATATCACCATATTATAAGGTCTCAATCCTGGCCAGCTGAGCTCACACCGACGCGTTGCGTGGGTCCCAAGAGTCCCACTTCATCAGGATGTAAGTTTGTCAGTGGTATGTGCGCTCCTGTTAAAGCCCCCAGCATACAGCTCGGGTTGTGCAGCAAATGGACGCACCCGAGCGTCTGGCCACGCCCTGTCCGCACTCCCTTCCAGGAGTACATGGGGATCACATGACCATCCTCAGGCCCACAACCGCCATGGAACGCAAGCGCTCCAGCGGTGCCGGGTGACGCGCACGTGCCCCCTTGCCATATGTCTGGGTGCTCTCCCCTGCAGTAGGAGGCGCCCAGACATTGGCTTCAGATACAGTACGCGCGCCGCCCCTCCTGCAGCTGAGATGAAACACATAATGCAGCAGATGACACAATGGGAGGAGGGAACCACGGAGTAGAGCACACACACCATTTGGCAGATGGCAACAGGATCATATACATTCAAAAAGTAAAAATGATATTTAAAGATTTATATAGTTAATCAAAGTATACAAACATAGACAAATATATTCTTATGTTAAGGTATATATATAAGCATCAAGTTCTAAAGGGGATAAGTCAATAGTGAATATAAAAATGAATATATATACAGGCAGCTCTTTTTATATCTATGGAGATTATATAAAGAGCAAAGTAAAAGTGTGGTGGAGGCCCCTAGGCGCAAAATCTGGTGGAGGCCCTAGATACAGTTTTTTTTTTCTTTAAAATAATAGTCCAGCCAAGTAACTGATTGGTGGTTGTCTGGCACCCGTCTACTTACTGGAACGTCAGATCGAGTCCCTTGTGCCACCTGTGCGGGTGTGTGCTGCTCGAGAACTAAACCTAAAGGTTGGTGGAGGCCCCCTTTGCAGGGCAAGTGGTGGAGGCCCCGGGGCTCTAGCCCCTTGCGCCCCTCTTATAATCCAGCACTGGGAACTGGCCATAAGGTAAGAGCACAAACTAGTAGCAGATCCTGTGATTGTAGATTTATAGAAATACGCCCGTGGATTATGTAAGCCTTGAGTATTTTAAGTACAGAAGTACTTTATTTTGGTAGAGCAAAATTTTAGCAAAGCAAGTCTTATGCCAAGAAGTAAGTATCTACTTTGGAAGTGCAGAACTTAAGCTGGTGACTGTAAATTGTATTTATAAGGTGCATTTTCTGTCACGTAATGTTTAAGTTTAATACACTTTTCTCCAAGCATAAACTAGAACGCAAGTTTACTAAAGTAGTGATGTGTGTTAAAGTATTTCTAAAAAATGCTGCCAGGTGCCCCAGCCCTTTGCACTCATTTTCGTGCCAGGACAGTCTATTCCAGTAAACCTGTCACAATACACCATGCCACAGCTCTCCAAGCTTTATTTGGCTAAACTGTTGCTGCTTTCAGTAAAAGCTCAGAGACCAAACAGTAATTACATTTATATCACGCCTGTCGTTTTTTTTAAGCTCACCCAATAACCTTCCATGTTTTATTATTTTACTAATTTTATGGCATTTCTAGCCCAGTAAGGCCTACTGCAATTTTAGAATTTGTCACTCTGCATGGCCATAGTGGTCAGGAACTCTTAGTATGTTATGGTATGTAGAGATGTGCTAAAGCAAACTTGTTAAACAGATTCAAAAATAAACAGATGCCTTCTGTAGTTCTCACCTTTCCAATGTCTGGCAGTTTCCCTGCTCTTCATCTATCTCAATGGTCATGGCGGCACCTAATGGCCCACGCCCCCTTTATTCACTGCAATGTAGGGTGTGTGCAACCCTCCAAGCCCACAGAAAGACATACTCTCCTATACATTGACAAATCTCTATGTGATAAGGGACCAAAAGACCCAAAGGTTTGATGAGCTTTTGGCCCCTATTACATGGAGACCCAAGAATACAATAGGTCTCCATGGGAACAGATTTCCTTTTTTTAGGTGTGTAGGAGGCTGCAAGGTACTGTAAGCAGATAGAGCCCAAGAGGTAGAGCCATTAAATTCCCAAACTAACCAGGTCCCTAAATCTACAAGGTGTCCTGGATCACACTGGAGCGCCCCCACAAAAGGGGACAGTTTGTGCTATGGATATACCCCTGGTCGCTCAACTGGCAGCACTGGGAAACAGGGCGTGAACATGGAAACACAGGTGAACACAGTCAGAGCAAGAGCAGAGAGTCCAATGGGCTTGAGGGACAGATCACGGTCAAAGTCCAAGCAGAGGTCAAATGGTGGGTGGCAAAGATTTGTGGTAAATGTCCAAAGCCAAGATCAATCCAAAAGGTTAGTCCATAAGGGGAAATCCAAAAACAGAAGGTTGAGGAAAAGCTGGGTCAAATACAGAATAGCAGGATCATGATATCAAGGTCACAGGAAAAAGGAGGCAGGAAAAAACAAACCTAGAAACCAGAGCTCTCCTTATAAAAGGCAAAAGACGGGTATTAACATGCGTGGATTGGTTCTGACGGTAATTGGCATCCTGGAAGCACGGAAATTGCTACAGATAGAGCAATCCTTAAATTTCTCCAAAAAAAGATGCCATTGAAAAGCATTAAAGATAGCATTGTTTACTTAAAGGAGAACTATCATGAATTTTACATGACAACAAAGATTTAAGTCATAGTTGATTTTAATTCTAGAAATGGTAATGAAAACTGTGTTGGGCAAGAACGGCAACATGGTGGCGTTGTGGAGTGGTAGTGGATTAAGTTGCCAGGAATAAACCAAGCGGTATGCGGGGGAGAAAACTGCAGCTGGTGCCTTGTGAGCAGTGCAGCGTTATAGCTGGAGCAAAGAGGGGAAGAGGCAGCGTGTGTAGTCAGGTTCTGAATGTTTGTGTTGTGGGCTGCATAGTAGCCGAGGCTCGCTGCCCTGCATTGTAGAGTGAAGAGGGGATGAGGAGGGGGTGGCCGTGTGTGAAGCCAGGTTGTGAATAGGTGTGTTGTGGGCTGCGGTGCTGAGCCGCGCTGCTCTGTGATGTAGTTGAGTGTCACCACTGGAATAAAGCAGAGGGGGTGTAGCAGTAGCAGTTCAGCGCTGACAGAAAGAGATAGAGATTATTAGTTATTATTTAAACTGTGTGGTAATCCATGCTTCGATATTTAAAATTTTTGTCTGTTTTCATCCTCTTTTTGTTGCTCTCTAGTTTTTCTGTGTTACCGCTGATGCTGTCTGCGGCATCTTTTTCCCATTTTTTTTTTCTTTCTAATCTTTACAATGAATTTAGCTTTGTGTGTTTTAAAGCAGAACAAAACCCAGGATTTTCACTATCCCGAACTTTGTTTCTTGCCCCAGTGGCATCCCGACTTGGGGTGCACCGCTATGTAAAACCCCCCAGTTCGCCTGTACAAATGTACCTTTCCTCATCCCATGGCGCATGCATGGGCTCTTGTCCAATCAGCGCCATTTGCTTGGCAAGCGGCTCTGTTTGCACGCAAAGCTTGGCACTGGGGAGCCAGGGGGGCTGCATCCCTGGATGCCCAGCCCACCTGAATGGCTATTCGTGGGAGCGAAGTCAGTTTAGTTTGTTTTATTTTAGAGATTTTATATATTTATTGAGTCATGTGGTGGTCTCATCACAGAATCGGCACTTCACCCACAGAGCTGTTATCGCTATGTACAGCAACTGTCTGGAGCAAGTTCACTGCATCTTTGCTAGCAGACCAGTTGGCTAAATGCTGCTGCTGTCTGCTATCACCTCACTAAATAAAACACAGCAAATCGTCCCATTCAGTAAATGGACTGAGCCATTTTCATTATAAAACTTTAAAAGTTAGGCTTCTTTTTTTTCTTTTCTATTGCCACATTATTTTTACACATGCTAGAAGCTATTGTGCGGATTTGTCTTTTCTAGTGCATATTTTCGCGATAGTGCGTCTGTAAGTCTGCTTCATCTTTGATGGTTCTTTTCCATGAATTGCTAAATCAGACAAAAATATATCCTTGGAAATACCCTCTGCGAAGAATAAAAATTCGTTCATTGGTTGAGTGTTATAGTTATTAGTTATAGTTATAGTATAGGATGAAATTTCTTGTTCATCGCATGACTGTTGATATGTGGAAACAGAAAGCGACCACAAGCCCACAGCATGAGCAAACCAAATGATCACTCTAACAAACAAATAGCTGAGAAATCTTCTGTGTTCAAACTCAAGTCATTCTTTTGCACACAAGCTATATGTATATTCTCTCGCTTCATGAACAATTTATCTATTCATGGAAATGGGCGAAAAGCCTTCAAGCATTACCCCACACAAGTGCACTGGGTACAGGAAAATCCTGGCAGAGTTTTGCTTTACATTGGATGAGCTACCATTTCCCATTAAGCACCTGAGTGATGTGTAGGATCTAGTTATTTATTTTTGAACTCCCTCCTTCACATTCATCTAAACAGTTCTTGTCTGGGCAGAACAAAATATATATACTCACTCTTGTCCCACGTAGATGATCCATCCTACTTCTCCCTGTGAATGAAGCATCTATGTCAGGCAGCCACCACCAGCTCCATCAGTCACACTGTGGCCGAGGGGGGGCATTTAATACTGTGGCATCTGGTCAGTTGAGTTGCACAGTTGCTTGCTGTGGGACTCAAACTCATGATTCATTAAGCTTTTAAAAAACGGTCTAGGACAGATCAGCCACAGAGAACAAAAGGTATTAAGGTTTTTTTTTCTGCCTGGACTTTCAGATGTGAAAAGTCCCTTTTCCACAGTAGCCTTTAAACTTACCGTGAGCACCATTAAAATAGTCTTTTCGTGACCCTATTAACTATGTAACTAGCTATTATAGCTGACCTCTGTAGCAGAGCAAAGCATTGTTCTCTGACCAATGCTAAAGGCTAATACTAAAAAAGGAACACAACATAACGCAGTCTGAATTACGTCTTTGTCAAAAAGATTACAACTGCAGCATCCAAGTTTTTTGTCCTAATTCTTGTTTTTAACAAATTACAATTTAATTTGTGGGCATTGTTAAACAATTATAATACTTTCGTACTCATGCCATGCCAATCGCCACATTGTCTTTCTCTGAAGTCCAGCCTACCTAGATAAAAGCTCCTTGGGTAATAATACAACTTCCTATCGCCATCAAAGTATATGAGCACACAGCCAGACAGTGACAGAGCAGCTTACAGGCCAGTTGTTGTAACTGGGAGGCAGTGTGCAAACAGTGGTGGACTGGGGCCAAAATTCAGCTCGGGGTTTTACCAGCACCTGGCCTGCCCATGTCCAGCCAGTGGCATCGCTGCTGCTTTCTGACATGTCAACCAGTGTGCCCCAAGGCTGAGGCTAAATCATTAGGGGGAGTACATGTGCTGGAGCTGTTTGGGTGAGGGGGTAGAGTGGGGAAGGGGATGGGGGGGGTAGAGGGAGGCAGGTATTAGATGGAAGTAGTAGGTAAGGTAGCAGCTCAAACTGCCCCAAAGCAGTGTGGCCCACCAGGCATTTGCCTGGGTCTCTCTATGGCCAGTCCACCCCTGTGTGCAAGTATAGATAAGGTTTAATCCAATATCACACATAAACATGCCTACAGTCAGTTTGTTATTTTCTTGATATGGAATCTAGAAGGGAACATGAGAGACACAATTTCATTTTAGATTTTCTGAAATTCATGTTGTAGAACAATTATTTCTTGTTTGATGGAAAGATATATGACTGACATATGGGTGTTGCAATAGGATCCCCCCATAGCCAATTTGTTTTTAGGCTGGTGGAAGAGGTAGGTGGTTTATTGGCAGCAAGATGGGCCTACTAAAACCATATTATGAGTTGGTATGAGTTCATTGATGATGTCCTGCTTCTCTGGGATGAACCTTTGGAAGTTTGTAGTGATTCCTTTAAAGAATTGAACCAGATGTATTCCTTGTCTCAAACACAGGTCAATTTCCTGGACCTCTTTTTGCAGATTTGGGAAGATGTGACCACTGAGTTAGTTTTATAGTGGAAGGAAATGACTGTGAATAGTCTTCTGCACGTTGACAGCTTTCATACCAGAAATTTGAAAGAGGGGATTCCTGCTGGAAAAGGAATTGCACAGAAAATTGGGATGAGGATTTAACTAAAAGATTTGCTGCACAAGGATACTCTAGAAAGGTAATCTCTTCTGCTTTTCAAAGAGCCAAAGTGAGCCAAAGCACAGCTTATTAAAAGTCCGTACACGGGCAGGAATGGAAATGAAAATTATTAGATACATTTCTGGTTATAAGAAGCAATAGACCAATTTACGGGCCTTACGGAAAAAAATGGTGAATTTTGTAGATTGACACATAATAAGTAAGATGGATAAATAATCCAATTAATAGCAAAGAAGCTAATACTAATATGCTAATACTAATATGCTAAAGCTAATATGTGGGGCAACAGACATGGCTTTCACAACATGGACAGAGGGGAAGCTTCGCATGTGGATGCTCTTCGATCTGCCCATTGGTAAGACCAACAAAAGGAAGTCTGTAACACAAGGATGTATCAGATTAAGGATCTCATAAACAATAAATATTACAATACTGCAATAAATCTGCAGTAATACATATGATAGAATGGTAACTATTAAAAAAGGAGGTTACTAGCCAAACTATCTTGTGACAATATTAGACTGGATGCTGGCTGAGGGAGAGCCACAACCCAGAAAGGCTAGGCATGTATCTATGTACAAAAAGTGGGCTGCCAGTACAGACCACAAGGCCCTCCCCTATCTATGTGAATCAGCCGCTCTACAGATTGTATATTCAAAGTTCAATAATTATTATTGTAATAGCCAAAAAACATACACATTAAAACCAATTTAAAATATGTGCACGAGATGGGGGACATAATGGACTAGTATCAATAAATATGGCTACCAAGAATTTTGTTTTTTTTGTTTTTTAAATTTACACCAGTATGCAGGTTATTCCCTGGGGTCTCCCCCTTGAGAAGTGCTAGTGCATTGTGCAATACGTTATAGAGATATATAGAGTAGTTAATGTGCAAAAACTGCGCAAAGAAATAATGAAGTGAAGTGAATAAAGTGAAAATTGCAAAAATAATTTACCAATTATAGGTGCACCAGTGAAAGTGCTATGTGCAAATATGTGCAAAAAAGCAAGAAAGAGAGGTAATATGCTCCAGGGCATAAGTCACAATGATACTGAGACAATTACCATAATTTAAAAATAGGGTCAAAGAACAATGTACATTACCGCATAAGATAGTCCTAGTCCACCTCAAACTCAGCCCGCCAGCACCACCGACGCGTTGCGTGGTAACTATCTACTGCCACTTCATAAGAGTGTGGCTGACTGTGCTATGTCCTGTTTAACTAGCCCCCAGAAAGTGTCTCCTCCTCACCCCCCCAGGGGAGGTCGGCCCGTCTTTCCCGCCAAAACCAAATATGAGGTAAGGGCGGAAGTGGGCACATGAGCCGAGTTCTGAGGTCCATAGCTGCGCAATCATATTATGTGGCCCAGAGCTAGTGTGGACGGAAATGGGCCTAACACATAATTTAAACATGTTGGAAATGTGTCATTACCTGTAAAGTGAGACAGGGAATGTCGGAAACGGCCGCGCGCGCCCCTCCCCAGGCAAACGCACTCCTGGTGTGGAGCGCGCCCGAGGGCGCCCACCCCCAGAGGCGCGCATGCGGACCAGCTGACAGGTGTGATGTCAGGACTCCAGGTGCGCGTGCGCATTAAATGGAGCCGGCTAGCAATGCAATGCCGGCACTCGGGGTGCGAGCGCGCATGGACACGCTATAGTCAGATAATAAATTAAATAAAAGTAAAAATATAACTGAAGGGCTCCACCAATCGAAAGAGGTGGGAGGAGTCAAACGGGGGGAATTTCGCCAGGACAGGCTGTCACTACCTATTATTAAACACATAATGATAAAATAGAATGCATAAGGCTAATATCTACACAAACGCAATTAGTTGTACATATAAAGCATAAGGCGACGTGATCACGGTTCTTGTGTATAAATGTCATCAATATGAGAAGCAAAAACTAGGGCATTATCGAAGGGGTCAAGGCTTAACCACTAGCATTATGCATTAGAGAATTGCACAAATTATATATAGAGAATGGGAACACTTTTTAGTATCTAATTGTACACTACAAGCCATATATGCATGTAGCATAATATTGGGCAGAATAATAATAACGAACAAGAGGGACTGTATCACTGACTCGGCATTCCATAAGGATCTGAACTATTTTCCTATATAGTGATTCTTCAAGAGATCAAAGGCTGGTGCCCCGGAGAGGCCACCTCTTCCATTGGTTAAGAGATATAAGTCCATATACGCTTTAGTATTAGGCCAATAATATAGAACCATATATTGTATTTACAGGCTCTAGGGTCCTCCTGCTTTGTTTCTACAATGTCCACTCAGGGGGCGCATGTCAAGGGAAGCAAAACCATGGGTGAAGGTAAAGAGTTCACTTGTTCACTCTGAACATTATCCAACATCAATTAAGGATGTGATCACTTCGAGTTTTCTCCAGGTCCACCAATTTCGATCTCAGCTGCCCAAACGGAAAGGGAGTATACAACCCCTCAATAAGGATAAGATGGAATCCAGAATCCAGATGTTACCAGGCAGGGTGTTATCTATAAAAAAAACACAAAACAGTGAACAAACGTGCTCCAAAGGAAAACATGGTATTTTTCAAAAAAGAAAAACATAATTTTTCAAAGAAATGTGTATGTTTTTTGGCTATTACAATAATAAATATTGAACTTTGAATATACAATCTGTAGAGCTGCTGATTCACATAGATAGGGGAGGGCCTTGTGGTCTGTACTGGCAGCCCACTTTTTGTACATATGATAGAATGAACATACCGTCGAAAACAAGAGGGCAAAACTAAAAACTCACTACATGAGAGGACCCAAGTGCATTGCTCAAACATTACACTTGCTGCAGGAAAAACTATATTGCCAGTTACAAAACATATTTTACAAGAGCATAACAATAATCTGACTGTCCTGCAGACTTGGTGATGTCAAGAACAGACTTATGAAGGAAGAACTGATGCATAATAGTGTACAACTCATTTGAGTTATCATTTTACTCACATGGTGCATGTATAAGATATGTATCTATATATGTATCTGATAAACCACAGCTTTGGTTGATTTTGCTGGATCTGATCTAGCATGTTTTGTGGCTAAAAGTAGCTAAATAGCCACAGATCCTATTTGGCTTAATAGAGAGGAAAATAAATTAGATCATAGTTAATGAGAAACTCAGAGCTATTTTAAGGGACTGCCGGGAGGTTGTTGATCAAATCTACGGTATATCCCATGGTCTAAGCATACAGAATTATCATTCTAACTGCATTAGACCATGCTGATCCTTTAAACCCTGCATCCTATTATTTCTACTTTTCCTCTAATCCTATCTATAGCTTTTATCTAGTTATTTTCTTTATTCTCACTTCCTACCTCTTATATCTAATAATTTTCTTTAACCTTTAACCTCACCTCTCACTTTCCTTGCCACTACTTTTTTTTCACCTATATGTATATTTTCTGATAATACATGGTTAAATGATAATGTCAGTATGTTAGCAAAGTGGATTTTCTAATTACATACATGTTTATCTATGTAATTAAAAAACAAATCAATTGCTATAGCCAAAGAGTGAGGGAGAAGCAGAGGAACAGGCACCTCTCCCAGGCCCCATCCAATAAGGAGCCACGTAAAGTGGACCAAAACCAACCCTGGTGTCTATGAGACTCCAGGGCAGGCTTACTCCCTCCTCCTGGGGCATCTAGATTTGTGATGTCCCGTTGTGTGAAACCCCCCCCAGGTTGCCCAGTTTACTCACCTTCACCCTCATTTAACGGTGCATGTGCGAGCAGCAGGCGCTGCCTGCTATACCTTTGGTAGAACTTTGCCAGGCATTTGTGAACGGGCAGCATAGGCACGCTCCCTGTTAGAGGGTAGCGGGGGTGAGGTGACCCAAAAGCTTGGCTGCATTCATCTCCGTTTGGCTAGACAAGTCCAAGACTATTTGACGTCAGTGCAGTCGAGAGTGAATATTAGATGAATGGCCATGCATGCGCCGTAGGACCTGGGAAAGGTAAATTTTGGTGGGCGACCTGGACCTCACCTGGTAACATAGGCTGCATGTTGGCTTACCTAAAGAAACTTATTCGTGTTTCAAAAAATGTGGATGACTACTTGATAACATGTGACTGGATCCTTGTTACAAGGCAGATTCAGCGGGAGAGTGAACTCCCTTACTTGCCACTGATTAAATGACCAACCGCTGCAGTCCCTGTCCCCACCATATGCTATGCTTTAGCTGTTTATTTACCCTTGTATGCCCATAACCATGTCTGCATGGAAGTGGGTTACTGGAATCTAAGCCCTTAATTGTAAACAAAATGTGTTTCCACAGTAAAATATCATACAAAATTCATGAATAAATAAAAATAAAAACAATTACATCCCTTGTTTTCTGTAAAGACACAACACGGGCATTAACGACCATACAAAACTTCACCGGACCTAACCGACAAGATGTCCCACTTTTGGTGGGACATACCAACTGTCTTGTTATCCCCCCCCCCCAAAAAAAAAACTCTGTGTATATGAATATCCCACTTTTCTGGGCCATGTGGAAGACTGTCCCACCAGATGTAGCATACAGTATGTCTGGTCCATTTACAAATGCTCTGGCTGAATAGTGGTAGTGGAATGCATGGCGAAAATATGCACTGCATTTTTACCGTGAAACATCAGAATGTTGAAAAGAGACATAAAGAGATTATTTGCATGTCTACTCCCTAGGAGTGGCGAGTCATCCTGGCTTTCTAGTTCAAAATGTGCTATGTAGATGTATTTTTTTTATCAAAGTATATTTGTCCTTTAGGATCTTTTGGACATGCCTGAACCTTGCCCATTAACATCAGTGGGTTCTTGAAGAGATTTAGTTCATTGATTTGGCTACTAGGTTTTTGATCCAGCCTCACCAGGCCCACATAATAAGAAAGAGCAAAGCTTAGCTAGTACATTGGAGATGCAGCATAACAGACCTCTGTGCTAAATAGTACTAGGAGCTTTGTCTCGACAACGAGAGTTGCCAGACAAGAGGCAATCATTACAGGAGAGTATAGGGAAGAGTTTGAAATCACAATCACCAAGTCTACGTATTCCTTTACTAGTTTTCCTTTTTTATCTCATCATTCTGGTCAAAAAATGCCTAGAAACTTCAGATGTTGCACATAACCCCGGTTTAAAGCTACAGTGACCTTTCCCACTAATTTCCTACTGAAGTCTTACAGTTACACAAAAGCCATAGATGACATGGACATTGACATATCTCATTGGCAGCCATGTAACACAACACAGTCAGATATTTTACAGAAGTATGTGCAAATACATTACGAAGACTTGCTTGAAACAACTATTACTTTTAGTGAGATTTTAATGTGCATTTGGCTGTCTGGCTCAATTTTTCCATGAAATTAAAAAGTGACGCACAACTGATTCAAATATGTTAACACATTCTGCTCCATATCTCCTTAAATTTATAAACCCAATATAACACTGTGAACTTATTGTGATTCATTAAGTTTGACTTTCACAGTTACTAGGGGAAGCCAACAGATATGTTGGACTTTTATAGAATATGAGTCATGTTGCCTTTATCTAGATATGTTGTAATACAGCAGATTTATTTACATTACACCATTTGTTTTTACATTAAAACTGCTTGTTGAACCTGATTAGGCTATATACAAATACCTTTGCCCAACATGCAATGCCAAAATGACTCATGCATTATGAGCAGCATGATTTAAATCTTGACAGGTCATTGTTTACTTGGGAGGGATATTTTATAAGCTTATAGTGTTTAAAACAACACAAAGAGTATAGATTAATTGAGCTACTGAATTTCATTAAAAAAATAGTCAAAACAAAGTGAGATACCAGTATTCACCACCTCTGTGTATATACACATACCCCCCACTACTAGAAACACAGGTCTGTGCTCACAACAAATTTGCAGGTAGGTCATCAGAATTCAAATGGTATAAAAGCCAGCCTACAAAAAGTCTTTTTAAAATAGTAGAACCTAAAGTAGATTGCAGACTTTATGGTCTCGATCGTTGGTATGGCATTGGTCATCAATCGTTAGAATGAAGATCATTTTGCAATGGAAGGCACGGTTCTTCTTTTTTGTGCCGTGGAAGAAAGTGGTCAGACAGAATTTCTATGCACTTTTCCAAAATCATTTTCACACACAGGGAACTTACCAGTTCTCTCCCCGTGATTCTGGCCCAAAACCTAACTTCACTATTTCCTTACCGACATTGCAGACTTATTGAGACTTTGGGCCTTATTTATCACGGGCTAGCGCCAGGTAGTGTCTGACGAGCGCCATGTACCGCCAGCTAACGGCGGCTACCGACTCAAGTACGCCCGGCGTCGGCCACAATGACGCATTTATCAAGCTAAATGAGGCTAGCGCCGGCGAGAGCGACGGCTAGCGCGGGATTCATCATGTAGCCGACTGCAACGAACAGCGCCGCTGCTAATCCCATCACAGCGACAGGTATGACCTGGTGCTACCTGCCGCTCTCCCATACATTTCAATGGCAGACGCTGCAATGATTGTTTTAAGTGGGTTTTTGTGTTCTTGTCTTTGGCACAAAATTCAACACATGTTTATTGGGATATGTTTTATTAATCTGGCTTGTTATTTTTCTTTTTTTGGAGAAAGTAGTTATTTTTACACTGTAATGTTGTGAGTGACATCTAAAATGCATCTCCTCCCACCAAACTCATTGGGCTCTAAATCGCTTGTTTTCACCACACACGGGGCTTGTAAAGCTACTTTTTAGCCATTCCTGTTTGGCGGTCACGTTCGCTCTTCGAAATTGTCAGCGCCCAAGCTATTCGGCAGCCCTGTCCTTGATGAATCTGTGGTGGTCAGAGTTTGTGCAGTCGCTGTTTTGATTCGCTATGTGGCGTCGCGAGCGTCGCTGTGCTGCGCTGTGCTGCGTTGTGCGGAGCTGTGCTGTTCATACATGTGCCCTTCTGCCATTTGCAAGGAATTCACTTCCTGCGACCCCAGTCATTCTTAATGAATACACTGTAGTTGTGAGCGTGCATGTCCACATTATGCAGGATTTATTCAGGCGTACAAGCTCATAACAACCCGTTATGCATTCTCATGTGTGCCACATTATCATGTAGTTGGATAGTTTTATTGTGTGATGATTTTATGAAGGAATAAGATTTGTCTTTTTCAGCACCAAGTTTTTTGTTTTTCAAGGACCTATGCATTACAGTATCTTGAACCCCCAGCTAAATCAAGCTAATAAATAATGGCGTCTTTGCCAATAGCTTGTTGTAATGCGTCAATTAACTGTTTCCGCCACTTAGCTTGCACATAGCTGATATTAGCTTGTTCCTGGTGCGCGGAGCGTTTTTTTTTTTTTACATTTATTTCACAGTTGCTTTGGTCATATCCGGTTCCGGTTTCCTCCTTTGCGTTTCAAAGCCACCTAAAGCAAAAAAATGACTAGCGCTTAGGCCAATAGCTTGTTGTAATGCGTCAATTAACTTTTTCCGCCACTTAGCTTGCACATAGCTGATATTAGCTGGTGCCTGGTGCGCGGAGCGTTTTTTTTTCTTAAATTTAATTCACAGTTGCTTTGGTCATATCCGGTTCCGGTTTCCTCCTTTGCGTTTCAAAGCCACCTAAAGCAAAAAATGACTAACGCTTAGGCCAATAGCTTGTTGCAATGCGTCAATTTACTTTTTCCGCCACTTAGCTTGCACATAGCTGATATTAGCTTGTTCCTGGTGCGCGGAGCGTTTTATTTTTTTTTAATTTTTTTTTGGTGTCCCCGTCGCTTGGGTCATATCTGGTTCCTGTTTCCTCCTTAGCATTTCTACCATGCTGCCCAGGAGACGGATCCAGCGCCTCCCCAGCTCCTCCTCCGAATCAGACCCCACCACCCCTCCCCCACCTCCCCCTCCCCCACCTACCTCACCTCCCCCACCTAGCACCCCTCCCACCCCTTCCCCTCCTGGGCATGCCAAAAAAAAAAGAATGAGAGTGGATAGCCGCGTTAATGACCAGGTGGTCAAAGTGAGTATGTTTTTCTTGCATTTTATGTTTAAAGTGGACCAACACCCAGGGGGGATTGGCCCTGAAATCTATTCGTTTTCAGGACCAATCTGATCACTCCCCGCGGGGCATCCCCAATCTGGATGTCCTGCGGGGATGAACCCCCCTGGAGGGCCATAAACCTTACCTCAGCCCCGTCCCATCTGTGCATGCGTGAGCTGCGGATGCGTCTTGCGCTTCCCTCTAGCAGGGTGGTCCCCTGCGCCAGACATTTGTTCATGGCCTGCGCAGGCGCACTCGCTGTTAGAGTCAAACGCCACACGCGTCCTTTGGCGCTCAGAGGCAGCTGAGCTGGTATGCACGTCCAAATGGCCTTGGATGCGCATACCACAGCGGCGCAGAGCGCTGTGCTAGCCTGGCGCAGTCACGTGGGAGTGTGGTCAGTGGTGTTTTTCTGGCCTTTCAAGGGGGTTTCAGACAGCGGCCCACCCCCGATTGGTGTGCCCCACCAAAGTGGACCCAAACCCAGAATAGTGATAATCCGGGGTGTGGGTCCACTTAACTCTGGTCTCAGTATAACTGTTTATGCCATTGTTCTGATGTCATGTATTGATTTGTGTTTGTTTTTCATTTCTCAAAGGACTTCTGCGTGATGCAATATGACTATGCCCGTGGGGGCAAAAAACGAATAGCCATGGAGGTGAAGGCCACAGTGTCCCGGCGCTTCAACACCCAGCTCTCCATCCGAGCCATCCAACAGAAATGGTCTGACTTCAAGCGCCGGGACCCTGAAGGCGTGTACCGCCTATATGATGCCTACGCATCAGGTAAGTTTAAGCTTATGCTATGTTTATACTTTAGTTTAAATCATCTGCTAAGCTGTGTCCATTTGTGGTCGTAATATTAATTATTTACTTTCACCCCCTCAACACAGATAAGCGTCCTCCCCTGGGTAAACGTGGGAAGGGATTCCTCCCCAGAACCAGGCAGGCGGACTCGGGGGAGTCATCGGGGGAGGGTCCCTCTCACGGATCCTATTTGGAGGACCCAGGGGAGGAAGGGGATGACGCCCCAGAGGAGTGTGCTGCTGGGGGGCTGGCAGGATCAAGCCTCAGCTCCTCACACTCTGACTCTGAGGAGTCTCACCAGCCAAGGGGCCACTCTCAAGTGGGGAGTCCAAGTGGGGTGGAAGGAATGGACTCTCCCACACTCCCTGAAGGAGCAGGGAGTGAGAGGGAGGAGGGTGGCCCTTTGGCTGGGAGATCTTCCGAGCAGAGTGCGAGGAGCCGAGGCTCCCCGCCTCCTCCTCAGAGCCCTCCCTGGGCTTCAAGTGGCGGATCATCCCCTGGTGAGTGCACATTTTGTCATTGTTAGCCTGTGACAGGTTTCATCTGCCCATTTGTACTTAGCCCTTGCCATTCCTCTCTAATTTGCAGGGCATCATATAGGCGGCACCTCCATGGCCTTTTGGCAACGCCTTCTCCACGGGCATAGTCATGGTAAGTGTTTGTTGTTATCCATCACATTCCCTATGTTATGACATTCCTTAAAGTGGACCAACACCCATTGTTGATTGTGCTTGGAATCTCGAAGCTTCCCTGCCCAATCACCTCCCTCACCCAGGGCCCCCCCCAAAAAAACCCCACAAACTTCTTACCTCATTGGGGGTGGCAGAAGCCACCGGCGCAGCCTCCTGCGTGCCCCTCTAGATGTGTGTGCGCCTGCGCTCTCTGTTTCCTAATGGCCTGCGCGTGCGCACACACTGGAGGAGTGATGTGCGGAAGGCAGCGGCGGCGGACGGTGTCTCACTCAAATGGTGGTGCTCTGCCAAAGTGGACCAAAACACACAATAGTATCAATCCTGGGTCTTGGCCCACTTTTAAGAGACACATGTTTCCTGGTCCATAGTACAAGGTGGTTTGATAATGTACATTAACATCACAAACCCCACTACAGTGCTAGCCAACTGGCAACCACCCCTATGTTTCTGCCCACACCATGATGGGGGCTAGCAAATGTGTTATTTGGTTAAGTTGTTCCGGCTAACACATGTTGCACACTAGTAACATTCGACAATCAACTGCAAATTAGTCCTTAACATTGCACTGTCAAGGTTATTGGCACATTATCTTTAGGGGTCCATGTTGCAACCATAAATAATTTACATGAACTCATGGTCCAGGAAATATGCTAATGTTGGACAACATGTATGTAACCATGCAAGCATTTGATTTTTCAGACTCCCTAACCAGATGGATGTCAAATAGTCAGGTGTCATTGGCCCACTAATTTTGCTTTTCTCTTTTGCTTTCTCCTGACAGATGTTGCTACGCAGACGGAGCCAGTGACCATCCTCCCCACCCCAGCTCCAGGGACGGCCAGCAGCATGGGCCCCCGCCACAGCTGCGATGGTGAGTACATCCCACTTCATATGCACTTGTGAACCCTATGTCTTCGAGTCAAATCTGCAGACATTTACAATGTACCTATGTGTTAATTTAACACACATCTAGGTTACATGTGTTTGGTCAACAATCCTACATGCCTGTCTGCATGCTTGATTGTTGCCTCACATTCTTGAGTTTGCCACATAGAGACAATTTGTGGTTTAGACACAACCAAATGGGGCTGCTTAGGTCGTGACCTCTAAGATTCTTGGCAAAACTAGTTTACTCGTTAGGACTTAGGCCCTGATGTTTGGCTGTGACTAAACACATAAATGTCCACACTGGGACTTATACCTTCTTTGATTCCCAAGAGTTAAGAGTAAATGTATGCCTGGGATGTGGTGGCCAAATTTCAGCCAGCCAATAGTACTCATATAATGTTAACAACTAAGGGCACAGTGGGCAACAATGTTAATGTGAGTGTCAGATAATTGGACACACTGACATTACATTGCTACATCTGTGTCTGTTGAGGTCACATTCCATTTATTAAATCTGTTTTTTTTCTACATCTCTACAGCTTGTGAAAACCAGCATCGCAGACTGTGGCGGGAGATCAGGCGTCTGAAGCTTATGCTGCTGGCCAAGAAGAGGCGGCGGCGTCGTTAGGGTGGGGGGATGACTGGCCCCTTGTTGGAGGCCCTTTGTGGGGCAACGTTGGCCCTGTTGGCCACCTTTATAATAAATAATTGTATATTTTCATAATTACAGTGTTGTGCCTTGTCAAGCATAGTTTAAGTGTCTCCAAACCCATTTGTGTGTAAATTTTGCCATACCTTTGGAGCCATTTAATGTGTAAACCATAGTAAGCTATGGTCACAAATGTGTGGCATAAATTTTGAAATACATTTACATATGTAGATCAAGATACTCATCCCTGACTGTGTTATTAGCTATGTCTTAGGAAAAACACAATTTAGAGGTGGGTTAATCAAATATATTTACTGAAAAAAAAAAAAACACAAACAAATTAATATTCTTGGCTGGGTGGCCGGGGAGGTTGGGAGTCATTGCTAGGGGCGGTGTTGGGGAACAACAGTGCAGTAAAAAATATAGACTGCTGTTGTATGAGCTGTTGTAACAACAACAAAGTTTGGTCCTGCCGCTGGAGAGATTCTTCCTGGCGCTGGAGAGATTGTTCCTGGCGCTGGAGAGATTGCTCCATTAGATTGCCCAGGCGACCAAGTTCCTGGTTCTGCTGTTGGTTTAGGAGCAACTGGTCGATCTGGCGCTGCTGGGCCTCATTTTGTTGCTGACACATCAGCACCTGATGTTCCAACGCCGCAATGCGCTCATTAGTTCCATCACGCGGCTGTTGGCGACTGTAGTCCTCCAGCATCCGGACCCCTAGCTCATAAAAATCCGCACTGGTTGGTGCCACACC
Organism: Gastrophryne carolinensis; assembly: GCA_027917425.1. Classification (NCBI taxonomy): domain Eukaryota; kingdom Metazoa; phylum Chordata; class Amphibia; order Anura; family Microhylidae; genus Gastrophryne; species Gastrophryne carolinensis. Next base: position 131,104,010 of record CM051234.1, read on the forward strand.
TCCTCTTGCTGTGGTTTGAGGCTAACAAAATAGAAAACAACATTTTAGTCAAACCGAACCAATGCAGGTATGCCCCTCCAAATCATTTGCCAAAACTGTCACAATACAACTTACCCTTGTTTGAGCCTTGGAAGCTTGGCCGCATGGGACTTGGGAAGAGGTCCCAGCTTGGGGTTCTGGTTCCGCCTCCTGCAAAAACGACCAAGAAAGGAAATGTGACATGTTGCTTCATCCACTACCCACGAACATGGCAATGTGGTTATTGGTCCTCTAAATCAGCCATGTTACCTCCGTGTCGTCCGGCACAGGTAGGAGCAGGGTATCGCTGCCAGAGAGGGGCAAATCAACATCCGAGATCTCCGGCAAGTTGGCATATGCTAAACAGGAAAGTCAGGTTAGTAGGTCAGTGGACAAAACTCAAATGTAACATGGATAGCCTATCGAGGCCATACCTCCACAAAGTGCCAAATTACACACTAGCCAAAAGGTATCTGTTAAACTCAGATTGATAACATGTATGTTAGAGGAATAAGAGGCAATAATTGGGCCAAATAAGATCAGACACATTGCTAAAATTACACATACCCGCAATCTCCCAGATGTCTGAAGTGGGGCCCTCACTCGACCTTGGACCTTGAAAATACATGTGGAAACACAAGTTGCCTGAAGAAAGTGCCACAAAAGTAGAGCCAAAATACATACTAGATCAAGCCAAAACAACTTACCCTCATCTCTGGCAGCCTGAACGTGAAGGGCCCTTTCCGGACAGCCACTTCCGATATTCTGGCCAACTAAAAAACACAATTAATGTCTCAAAATATTCCTCAAACTACTAGGTTGAATGTTTGTCTAAAAATATTTCAAACAAAATGCATTGCAATCACTCCAAAAACTATTAGACTGACCCTGGGGATGGAATAAGCACTCAAAATAGGCAACTTCAAGTTGACAGAGCAAACATGTAGATTATTAGACTAACCAAATAGAACCAGTGTAACATAAACAGCATAAATGATACATTATGTATTGCTATACACACCAACAGGGTCCTGTTGACCTGCAACATCGGAAGTGGGGTCCAAAGATGAACCAGTCACTTGGCCTACAAATAAAAAAGAGGAATGAGACACATGCACTTGGGTTAAAGCGGATAAAGCAAGGTTGACACATGCACTTACCGACATCCAAAGAATAGCTTGGCTCCTGAGGAGATGCTGGGGCCAATGGCGGGGCAGCTAGGCAAAAACCAAGCAAACATTGAGCCATTGGTAATGTGCGGTCAAAAATCAAACATGCATTAAGGTGTGTGTGAGCAGCTCATTCACTAATATTCACTAATCAAGCCCAGTGTGGCTTACACATGTATATGCAGATATATGGCCACACATCTCTGCCTTCCAACATAGCTACACATGTTAGGGCCTTGTTAGTTAGTTGCTGTGAGGGTTAAAGTGGGCGTGAAATTAGGCCGCAGGTCCATATTATTAATCCTCAACAGTGCCCCGCTCGATTGTTGGAGCTGCTCCCACACCCATTTGGTCCCCAAACAACCAGCACCTAAATTAGTGGTAAATACCTTCAATGGCAGACTGGGTTAGGCTTGAGGTTGGTTGAAGGGCAGGAGTTTGTGTGTCCTGAGGCAAATCCTGGACAGCACCATGTGCACCTATGCAGAAAGCAACAGACAGGAAAGTAAAACATTTATGAGGTATAATGTACTACTTCACAGGTCCTACTGTTAGTTGGGCAGAAAGAGAAAATGCAAATCACATACATTAACATTAGCTTGTAAAAAATACAGAAAATATGTACCTTCAGTCCAACCTGTGGTGTCATCCCCAGGATCCACACCCTGCAGCCGAGCAAGTGGAATTTTGGCCTTCAGCATCTCCTCATACGGCCTGTAGGTACTCTTTGGAGCCTGGATGGTCCCACTGTCCACATCAAGATCGTGATTCATCTTTTTGATAAGGGCCCTTCTCAAAGTGTAGAAGCGTTTCCTGCAGGATGGGCCACTTTGTGGGTGTTGAGCAGTGCTACTAAGCTCAACACCAATGGCATCCCACAGTTTGCTTCTTTCTTGTTTGCCTATTGACTTGCTTTGGGAGCCAAATATCAGCTCCCATTTAGCAAGGGTAAGGCGCACAAGATGATTATTCTCCGCCAAATTAAATTCAGGCTCCCTCTTGGCACCTGGGCGCTTAGCCTGGGGTGCTGCACCACCTTCAGGCTGAGCCCTTTTCCGTAAGGGAGGTCTGCGCACAGCACCCACCACACTCCTACTTGGGCCTGCTGTGGCCGGCAGATGTCCTGAATTTGGCTCCATCCTGTAGCTGCACACACACACCAATACACAACCAACAAGCACGCATGCAGACTACAGAATGGCATCACACTCTCTTTGGGTTGGCCAGGTTTTATGTGCTCTAACAGCCAATCACAAACCAGGCCACTTAATAGATTCACACATACTGCCTAGGTCCTTGTAGCCACACCTCCACTGCACTGACTGAAGCATGTGTGTTAGCCAATTAACTAATTACAGACCTCATTAACCAAACAATACACAACCAAATACAACAATGTACTCATGTATATGAAACACTTGTGACATGTGGCTATCCTAACGGCTATTTAAATAAACAGCAGCTTACCTTTCATTGGCCCACCACTGAATTTTCTGCCATGTCCGTTAATGCACGCAAGTTTCGGCTCACGTACGCTAGTAGCGCTACTAGCGTGCGCGTGCGCACTCCGTTTCACGCACACCTGGGTCAGCTAATTGGCGCCCGGAAAGCAGAGCAACGCAAAAGGCGGCAAAGCGGACCTGTCCTTTTTCAAAGTGAAGTATAAATGGAAGGAATTTGAAAGCTTCTGGTATTGTTACACTGTGGCAAAGGCTGTGGTGTGGTGCTTGTTTCCCTTAGCTCATTTGAGTCTCTGTCTGGGTTTTGTCCTCACTCTCTGTGGCTTGTTGGGTGATTTCTGACATCAGTGCTGTTTCTTTAGGAGATTGATTTTGTTGGCATATGCAAATATTGTGGAGCATACAGCAAGTGAGGCTTGATTTTGGGGCCTTTTGTGGGCTGTGCAGCAACTCCCCTCTTGGTTGTGCCTAACTTAGAAAGCTGCTTTTCAGCAGGCTGGTGGTTTGGACCACTATACTTCTGGTTTTGTGGGGAGCTGCATTGTAGTGAGTGTGTGAGGAGTGTGATTGTTTGTGTGTGTGGTGTGTTTGTGGTTTTTGTTTTTGTTTGTTTGATTTTGTATATCTGTTGAGTGTGTGTGATGGATAAGAGGGTGATGTATGGTGTCTGGGTGGATGTATGTATGCGTATGCTGGAAGAGCAGGAGGACAGGGAGCGGGGTGTATTGAGGCTTAGGGCACCCCGCTCCTTTGGAATCCGCCTTTCAGTATGGGACTTAAGTGACGAGCAGATCAGGAGCCGCTTCCGTCTGAATCGTGCTGCACTACAGTCCCTATATGATCAGATTAAGCACAAAATCGAGCCATCCACCAAACGCACTCAATCCATTCCAGGCATAGTACGCCTGTGTGCCACTCTTAATATTTTGGCACGAGGGACCTTCCAGGCAACCTCTGCCCTCCTCAGCGGGATAAGCCAGGCTACTATGAGCCGCATATTAATCCAGGTAGTTCTGGCCATTTGTGATTTAATCCCAATTTACATCAAGTTTCCTGAGGATGAGGAGGAGGTTGCCAAAATAAAACATGCTTTCTATCTAATGGGAGGGAATCCCGAATGTGCTAGGGTGCGTTGATGGTACACATATCCCTTTCCGCCCTCCCCGTGCACAGGAGCTGTATTACCGAAACCGAAAACAATATCATTAGTTTAACGTTATGGTGGTCTGTGACCATGAGATGAAGCTGCGGGCGGTGAGATCGGGGTTCCCCGGCTCATGCCACGATTCTTACGTCTTGCAGCGGACAGTCCTGTGCCGGAAGTTTGAGAACAACGAAATGCCAGCTGGCTGGCTACTGGGTAAATAATTAACCATGTCAAAGTATTTGGACTCAAATATGTGGCCTAGTAAGCCAAATTCTAAAAAATGAAAACCAAAACATGTACTAGTACTAATTGCTGTCTCTCTCCTTGTGTTTTTTCTACAGCGGACAAGGGATATGGCCAGAGAACGTGGGTGCTGACTCCGGTCAGGAGCCCACAGACCACTGCCCATGAACGCTACAATGCAGCACACCGCAAGACCAGAAGCATTGTGGAAAGAACCATCGGCCTGCTGAAAGCACGCTTTCTATGTTTGGCACGCCCAGGAGGAGAGATGCTGTACAGCCCACAGAAGGTCTCCAAGATCATCCTCGCCTGCTGTGTGCTCCACAATATCTGTATATGCCACCGAATTCAATCCCCTGAAGAGACAGCACTGGTGCCCGAAATCCCCAACTTGCCCGCAGAAAGAAGTGAGGACACCCAGACTGGCGATGAGCTAAGGGAAAGGATGGTCACTTTTTTGCGGTAAGCTAACTACCCTTCACTCTAATCCAAGTACTGCACTACCGGGAAAATTTATTTGACCTCCCATCATAATTTTGCAAAAACCACTCTAAGGGGGGTGTAAGATGACCCAAACCACTCTAAGGGGGGTGTAAGATGACCAAAACCACTCTAAGGGGGGTGTAAGATGACCAAAACCACTCTAAGAGGGGTGTAAGATGACCAAAACCACTCTAAGGGGGGTGTAAGATGACCCAAACCACTCTAAGGGGGTGTGTAAGATGACCCAAAACACTCTAAGGGGGGTGTAAGATGACCCAAACCACTCTAAGGGGGTGTGTAAGATGACCCAAACCACTCTAAGGGGGGTGTAAGATGACCAAAACCACTCTAAGGGGTGTGTAAGATGACACAAACCACTCTAAGGGGGGTGTAAGATGACACAAACCACTCTAAGGGGGTGTGTAAGATGACCCAAACCACTCTAAGGGGGGTGTAAGATGACCCAAACCACTCTAAGGGGGGTGTAAGATGACACAAACCACTCTAAGGGGGTGTGTAAGATGACCCAAACCACTCTAAGGGGGGTGTAAGATGACCCAAACCACTCTAAGGGGGGTGTAAGATGACACAAACCACTCTAAGGGGGGTGTAAGATGACACAAACCACTCTAAGGGGGTGTGTAAGATGACCCAAACCACTCTAAGGGGGTGTAAGATGACCCAAAACACTCTAAGGGGGTGTGTAAGATGACCCAAACCACTCTAAGGGGGGTGTAAGATGACACAAACCACTCTAAGGGAGGTGTAAGATGACCCAAACCACTCTAAGGGGGTGTGTAAGATGACCCAAACCACTCTAAGGGGGGTGTAAGATGACCAAAACCACTCTAAGGGGGTGTAAGATGACCAAAACCACTCTAAGGGGGGGTGGAAGCTGAACAACATAACAATTAGGGTTGGTGTGCAAGTTTGACCCAAATGTTGGTTACCAATTAATGCAATATTTTTTTACAGCGAAAAAGCCAATTTAAATATATATACTAACTGCACTTTTTAATCTTTTTCAGGCACCCCGAGATGCACCATGACGGGCATTATCATTTTCCTTAAAATTTCTGTTTCATTTATTTACTTTTCACCACAAAATAAAAAAAAACTAAAGAAACATGTTGCAATGTGTTTAATTCTGAAGGTACTTGATTTCAAGCCCACAGCAAAGCAAAGCGCAGGCGCTGTGTTGAATAGCGTGGTCAAACTGACTGACAGCGCCTACAAAGCTGAGCTCCAACATCATATTCAGCAATGTAGGCGTTGTTCCCAACAACGCCAGGTAGCGACTGAGGAGGCCTGCTATAGCAAATCGCTACCGCCCGCGGCGTACGCTAGCGGCGCTCATAGCGCCATACTTCAGTCGCTCATCTGTCGCTACCTGCCGCTATTAATGAATCGGCCTCCCCGTGGTCATCAACCAAGCATCTAGTTTTCCATCCATCTGCACCATCCAAGTTTGCATGGCACTCATCAATAGACAAGACTGACATTAGTTTGCACTGGTTAGGGGTGGCCAAATTGTGGGTTTATGCACAACTGCAAGCCTCTAGAGCTGAGTGGTACTCAGGACCCTATCTATTGGTATTCAGCAAGGTTGCAGAATCAACTGTGCACCAACCTGATCTGCTGCGATCTATAGTTTACTCAAATCTGACTTCCTCCATGAGCACAAACCTGCTACAAAATGTGCTGAAAACTATTTATATGGATATTTATTTATGTGAATATTATGCACTTTAAATGATTGTTTTGTGTGTTTGTAATGCAGTGACTGACAAACCATATGTACCAGCCTGGTACCCTTTTCTTGGAAAATTTAGAATATAGAACGTTATGAAATCCTGCTTAGAGGACTTTGAAGTTTGGGGGGCTCTAAAAGTCACTAGCAGAATCAAATACATGTTTGCTGCTTTGTAATGGCATTATAGCAGCTGTTTTTCTAATATAATGATGATATAATGATAAACCTTCCTCATTATACCTTTATCTACACAAACCCATCTGTGCTCTGAATCAGCCAGAAATCTCTTCCCAGATGATTACACTTATTGTGAGATATCTACAGTTTTCATATCTTGGCCAAGGCAATATATGTAATGCTTTTTGGCATCAGATTTTTCCGTTTCCATTGTGCTTGAAAACTGTGGCCTGCTTATCAATGTTGAACATCCTTCTTAAAGTGGCCAATCACCCCCAGCAGCCGGCCTGAAATATAAAAGATTCCAGGACCGGCCACTAGTCTGCCCCCAGGGCATCCTATGCTGGAAGGGCACCCTGCGGCACAGGTATCTCTTACGTGATCCCGGCAGCTACCCCGATGCTGTCTTTGCCGACGACTGCATCCCTGGTTTCTCTGCAGCTGTGGGCGCTCCAGAGCACCAGGCCTATCTGAATAGCTGGGCATGTGCAGGAGCGTGGAGGTGGCCATTGGCACGCAGCTCATATCAGATGCTTCATGTTGCACATTAGTATGTCACCAGGATAGTCAAAGTCTGGTGATTGGTCCACTTTAAGTAATATTAATCTTTATTTATTTATACAGTGGCAACATGTTCCACAGTGCTTTACAATCTGAGGGTTCATATGCAAACAGCATAATATGGGCTACCCTAATTCTTGCTCAATCCTTGCTCAAAAACACTTCAGTCACTTTAGTCATGTCCCATGGCCGGTAACTGAACATGCAAACCTCCAGTCATAAGGCCACTTGTCACAAAAGGGAGCAACATGCAGCCGTTTTAAAAGCTGCACAATAGTTGCTTTGGATGTAGTGTGTGTGCATGTGTGCATGTATGTGCATGTGTGTGCGTGCGTGTGTGCATGTGTGTGTGTGTATGTGTCTACGTGTGTGTATGTCTGCATGTTATACCTTGTTACAATTTAGCAGTTCCAAAAGCTGAGAAAAATGCATAAGAAACTGTTAAATTGCACCTCTTGCACACATGCCTATGACCTTCACTTCCACTAAGAACTATTTCTATACCTCCATCCTGTGCTACTGCTATTTATATCTGTAAACATATTTTCACCATTAATTTCAGACTTTACCGATAAATTCAAACGACCACTTTATAGCCACAACATGTGCTTCTCACAGTCTATTTCACATCTTTTCTGGCATTAGTTTTACACACATCAGCTATAAAATCTGGTGACATAATCAGTTATTTATTTATTTTTGATTCTTCATTATGCTAAGTGAAGCTAAATGCTGGTAATGAGCTGTTTCATTACCGGAACGAGCGCACAGTCGCAGATTTGCACGCATGATTTCAGGCCACTGTGAAAATGATCATGTGAAAGGATCACTTACTGCTAATTATTAACAGTATAACAGTTACTCATTTATCTATGTGGCTGACCGAACAAGAAAAATGCTCTCATTTATCCTAAACTAAGGATAAACCTACAGGGAGATGTACAAAAACTGTCAATGAAACAGCAGCCCTTTCCCTCATTTGTCAGTGGACATGACCCGAGATGTAGCAAAATCAGACAGAGTATTTCCCTGCAATGTTTCCTGTAGTTTTTCTATGTAAAGCTATCAGATAAATATAACCTCTTTCTTAGCTGATGTCTTACCTTATTCAATAAAGATGGACTTTTCACCCCCTTTTTTCTCCATTGTTGTGGGGCTAAGGGACTGCCCCGGACCGAGCACACTGCAATTACTAACCATTACCGGTGTGCATCAACCTTTCTTTTGCTTGATTCTTACCTTAGTCCACCCTGTTGATTTTAGCGATGCATCTCTGATTTTCAGTGTGATTTGCTGTTGCATATTTATATTAGCTTGTTGTATGAGGCCTGTATCCTGGTTTTGTTTTCTTACATCAAACTTCCCAGCTGCAGGGAATCTAATCAAAACATGGGAAGGCTATTTTTTTAATATATGTGCGGGCAACACTTGAGTGCCTCGTCCGAGACGCTCGGCAGCAATGCCGGCTTCAGGCTGGCGGCGCTATCAATTGTAGCGCTCCCTTTATAATGCAGGGTCAGTGCTTCGTCCTTTCTGGCACTGCATGGAACTCTTCCCATAGCTGGGACACTACCTGGCACTATCACAGACGCTCTGGATTCTTGGCTTGATAAATACATCATTTTCACTGAGACCTGACACTCATCTGGGACTATGTGGCACTACCTGGCCTTAATGTTTCCTAAATAAACCCCTGAAATCATTTGTTAGGAGGGAGACACGACAGCAGGGGAGGAGTATCTGCGGATTCTTTCTGACCAGCAGTTCTGTTTTTGGAAAATTCAAATGAAATTTGTCATGATTGTTCAGTTTGTATTTTATCTTCCGTCTGTTTAGCCTGTTACCACCAGCTGAGAGTTTTTACTTTTGCTAGTAATTAGTTGGATTCATTATATACTGCCGCGATGGACTTTGAGTGAAGCCAGACTGCTTGGGGTACACATTCCTTTGAGCTTGTGAATCCAAATGTACAGTTAGCTTTCTAAATAATCAAAGAAAGTGCACTATTGTAATTGCCAATGTTCTTTTTGTTATCACAGACAGGAAATATAAAAAAAAACTGAATATAAAGGTTCATAATGAGGCATTTAAACCTATGGAACAAGGAGGTAAGGCACTATTATACAGATCTTTAGGTGATAAAAATTCAAACAACATCAAATATAAGTACACAAAACAAGAGAGAATAGTAGCCTTCGCCTTGTGGAGAAGACAGCGTAAAGATCAATTAAAGAAGAATGAGAAAGGGGTAGTAAATTAAAGATACCACGCAAAGACAATGTAAAATGAATATCCATGCACAGTATTCTTTTACATTAAATTTATTATATAAAGACTGCTTTATGCCTATCCTATCCTGCGTTTTAAAAGTGTAACAAGAACGTAGGGGCTGGCTAGGATCAATTATAGTTCCAGGATATTACTATTCCTCGGTCAGCCTATGACCCCACTTTACCCTGCCTTCAATGTGCATTCCAGCCAATCAACATGTGAGTACTATAGCTGAGGATATAGCTTCATAGGGACAAATTATGTGCATTGGTGGATCTGGCCATGCTTAAAGCTTTAGTATTGGATGAGCAGGTGGCATAGGTTGCCTGTGGATATAGCATTTTAGGGCCAAACAGTGGGGCAGGGGGGGGGCAGCAGTACACAAACTGGATTCCAGTACAGTATTTGGATGAGGTGGGCTGCACCCATTCTTAAACCAGAGCCAAAACCCTTAAAAAACTATTTCCCAGCATCTAAAATGAATATATTTTAAGTTTTTGGTTTCTTACTTTTTACTCTTTCTTTCGCTGGGCTGCAACTCTGTTCAGGACTCTAGGATATGGGCGCTTCCCTCTTGCCTCAGAAGCATCACACGCACTGAGGAGAGCAGGGTGCAGAGTGCAGAGACGTGGGTTATAGCTGTGCTTTGCACAGACAGAGCAGAGCTGGTGTCAGGAAAAGGACAACAATCCTAGAATGCAGAGCAGCACAGTCAGAAGACACTTCCTGAGGCTGCCTGATGCTCCATAAGCCACCATTTTGGATGTTTAAATGCTCAGAATACGCATTATGGGCAGGTAGGATGATTTTTAATGCGGGCAATCTGTATGTACAGGGTGGGGGAAACATACAAGATATGCTCTTATTCAGAGTGAAGGTCCGCTTTAATGGAAAGCTCCCTTTTTGCCAGATTTTTGGTGTTCTGCCTGTTTTTTTTCTGGAATTAAAAATAAACATTTGTGTTAGAATTGTTCATCCATCCTGTGATTTATTTATCAACACACTGTTTCCAAGTTTCGTTTATTGATGTGGCCCTGTGTTGCTAAAGTGGGAGTGGTTTTCCTGGCATTGAATAAAAAAAACTACTCCCAGACTCCTTTCACTGTAACAGGTGAGCTTATTAGCAGCTGGGCTAAATCAAGCAGCAGTAAAGACCGCCCCAGGTGAGAACACTGCCATTAACCCTTTGGCTACTGAAACGCCGAACACCAAAATACTGAAAAGTTACTGTGATCCACCATCTGAAGAAGGTCAATTACAGCAGTAAGGGTTAAACGTGTGAGCTCAGGAATGTGGAGCGTTGTCTCAGAGAATCAGATGATTAGCAAGCCAGGGAGTCTCTTCCCCCGGGACTTCTTCCAGCTCTCCCTTACTGTGGTCAGTTCACCCCAGGCCATGGGGGAATACGCGGGTAGATTTTTGTTAAAACACTCCTGGTGGAGATCTGAAGACTTAATGTTGGGGGAAGAAAAGACATCAGCAATAGCACAGCTGAGAAAACATTTGCTTCCAGACCCCTGGGCTTCACTATCCCCCATTCTGCCACCTGTTATTCTGTATTCTTCTTCTCAGGCCAGGCATCATCAGATGTTATAGGCCATTTAGTGGTTGCAATAGAGAACAACATATTTTCGCTCCCCATTGTAAACAATCAGAGCCATTTTATGAACTACATAGGTACGACAAACTGCTCTGATTGGGCGAGAGCCTGCGCATGCATCACTGGTCCAGGGTAAGATGAGTGAATACCAGTGACCTGGGGAGTTTCACACAGAAGAGCCTCACAATTCGGCACTGTGGCACTGTAATTGTACATTGTTACAATATTGCCACCCTGATGGGATACATTGTACATCAGCAATGAGCTTGCTTTTACTATGTAAACAGCTTACAGCTGAGTCACAGCTGACTGTGATGTATAAGTTATATTCAATTTACACTGGTGTGATGGAGAAATTGCTCTGAAGAATTATGTCTTTGTATAAGGCAGAAGTTAGTGTATTTATTCAACAATCCATACAACATACAAACATCATCAGGTACCCTGTATTTTCACAATATAAGACGCACTTTCCCCAAAAGTGTCTGCCTCCGTAGTTGCTGCAGGTTCAAAGTGAGCCGGTTCCAGCTACTGTGTGGGCGTGGCCTATGAGTCCTGCCAGCATCATTGGATGCTGTCACTAGTCACAGGCCATGCCCCACCTGGTGACCAGAACTGGCTTGCTCCGAACTTGCGGTGGCTACAGAGACAGCGGGCAGCAACAGGATTGGTGGGTAAGGAAGCAGCAGGTGGTGGGAAGCAGTGATGACTGAGATGGAGGACGCTGGTAATGTATATGTGTGTGTGTGTCTGTCTCTCTGTTTATGTTGGCAGGAGACGCTACACGAGAGCTGGGAAATGAACATTTTTTTTTCTTATTCTTGGGGCATGCGGCATACTGCCTGTATTTGTAAATGGAATGCCATGCACACAGCCTGTAATTGGGATGCCTGCACACTGCCTTTTTTGGGGATGCCTGCACACTACCTGTATTTGGGACACGCGCACATTACCTGTATTTGGGATGCCTGCACACTGCCTTTAATTGCGATGCCCCTCTCTGCCTGTAATGTGGGGTCTGTTATGGGGTGCTGGTGAAGAATTCTACACACTGTCTGTAATAAGGTGATTGGGAGGAAGGTATTTTAGCACACGATTTGGTTCAGAATATTTTTTTTATCTTATGGACAGGTGCGTCTTATATGGCGAAAATTTGGTACATATATAGTATATGGGGTTTAACACACTGCATACATAATCAATTTGCAAAATTTACAAATTCCCGACACATTTCACCATTTTAGCGGCTTCTTTAGGAGGTGGATGAGTAAAGGTGGCACATGAATTGCATAGTACTTGAAGACCGTAGGGTAGATCCATTAGAAAGTCTTCCTAAATTCTGGAATGAAAACAAAAGGTTGGCTGAACTGATTCTAAAAAGAAAGGCATATTATTGCAGCACCATTTATGACTGCTATTTTCAATTTCAAAGAAATATAACTGAGCTGAAACACATAAGATCAGATTCTAATAGTGCTCAGATTGTTGCGACGAGTTGGAGTCTCCAATAAGGAAAGCTACAGTGTGCAGCAGTTGGCTTGTGGAATAAAATGAAGGTCACCATATATTCAGGCTCTATCCCCTCGATTCAAAGAGCCAAAGTTAATTGATTTCGTATCGAGAATCGTAAGTTTGGGTGGGTGTTTGTCATTTTTTCTTGTTTTTTTGGCCATTTCGTATTCGCACGATCGTTCGCGCATAGACGTATATGAACATACGCATTTCGTACGAGAATCGTATAATTTGCGTTAGTTCGTGTGTTTTTCCCGTCCAAATCGTATTATTTGCGTCCGATCCTATTTTTTACGTCCTTCACATGGGCTTGCGACCAATTCAGAGAGGTGATTGCTAATTGTTTGGAAGCCCATTAAAGAGCTGCTTTACGAAATGTTTGCCGGCAGCTATTTGGCCTCGGGAGTAGGATGGAGCGGAGCGAGTTTGTGGCACATCAAGGGCTTATGCTTTTTGGCACTGAGTTGATCGAGATGTCTGAGAGCAGATTGCCCCTGCGTCGTCGCATGAACATCGATAGCATGAATGATGTTGAGCTGTTCGAGCTGACCAGGCTTAATCGCGCTTCCCTCCATAAATTATATAGTGAGCTGCGGCCATGGTTAGCCCGCACCACAAGGAAGGGGCATGCAATTTCAGGTATGACCAAGATGCTTGGCTGCCTGCAATTTTTGGCGAACGGCTCGTTCCAGAGGCTGGGTGCCCTCTCCGTGGGGATGTCACAGCCTACGCTGAGCCGCGCACTGTCTAAATTTTTGGAAGGCATGGCTGCCATAACTCAAAAATATATTTATTTTCCTGATGATATGGCAGCCAGAAACGCCATTAAGCTTGGGTTTTATAATGTGGCCGACATGCCCAACGTTATTGGTGCTATTGACTGCACACATGTGGCACTCGTACCTAGGGCAGCCGACGAGTATATATATAGGTATTGAGATTGGTTATTATGTTGGCCAACGTGTCATGTAACCTGTTTTCCTTTGCGGCAGCATATTTGTTTATCCCTCATTTGTGTAGCTGCTTTATCTAGGCTTTTCATTAGTATTTCCCAATAGAGTGCAGACATGTTTTGTGGTTAATTTTTTATTTTGGGTCAAATATCAATTACCCTTTTTGTATGTTTTTGCCTTAAGGAATCGTAAAATGGGACACTCCCTTAATGTCCAGGCCGTGGTTGGTCCGGACATGCGGTTTATGAGTGTCCTTGCCGGCTACCCAGGATCGTCCCACGACTCCTATATCCTCAGGCGATCTGGGTTGTTTCGGAGATTTGAGGCAGGTGAATTTTCGGGGGCATGGCTGCTTGGTAAGTGTGTCCTATTTGTGTGTTATTAAATGTGGCATTAATCTTGTATTTGTTGATATGTTTGTTTTTGTATTCTTTACATAAGCGTCCAACTGCCTTTTTCTTGGGTCATATATTATGAACTTCCCAAAAAAATGCTTGCCTCGCTTTGTCCTTCAGAATGTTTTCCCTTTAGTTAGGATGTCTGTAAGTTCCTTGTCCCGAAATATATTGGTTTGGAGTTCATACCCAAGGATCTTTGACCTTTGGCTCCTTTTGTACTATTGGTCTTTAAATGTCAAAGTGGACTTAAACTGCATACATTGTAGTTTCCAGATAAATGTGGATAGGCCCTCAGCAGCATCCTAATTGTAACATGTCTGAAAACTAAAAATATATGTAAAATCCAAATACCCTTGGGCGTGCAGATGTTTGTTAATTATTTGGTATATTGAAGTGCCATTTTTAATTAGGTAATACATTAGTGGATTTTTTTTTTGGCCTAATGTGCCCTGTTTTGTTTTTTGGCCACTTTACCTTACATCATTATGATATATGTTAAATTTTTGGTGTTTGTTGTGTTGCCTTTTTAATTTTGATTACATTTAATTCTCTGTTTAAGGTGATTCCGGGTACCCACTTCTACCCTGGCTCATGACGCCTGTGCTGCGGCCCCAGGATGCCTCTCAGGAAGCGTACAACCGTGCGCATCGCAAGACCCGGGCTGTTGTGGAGAGGGCCTTTGGGCTGCTGAAGACACGTTTTCGTTGCCTTGACCATACTGGGGGCGCCCTGCAATATGATCCCAAGAAAGTGATCGACATTATCATGGCATGTGCTGTTTTGCACAATTTTGCCATCCTGGAACGTGTCCCACGTTATGTGGACAGCCTGCCCTCTTCAGCCGTCGAGGATGAAGTCGAGAATTTTGTGGGGCCCCCCAGTGAGTCTGGCCAATCTGTTAGAGCCAACCTGATCATGCAGCATTTTACTTAACTTTTTTCCCTGTCTCAACATTCTGTGTGTCTGTGTTATCCTTTTTGTTACATATGTTGTTTTGCCGTAATGTGGCATTACCTCAAAGTAAAACATTTAGACCTTAATTGTTGCCTAATGCATTTCATGTAGTTTCCTTAGCTTTAGCTTTGCATTGTTACACCTCTTCAAACAAAAATTATCTGGTTTAGCCCAAGCTGTTTAAAATGTGTTCCCACTAAAAACGCCACAAGTATTGTAAGGGAATTTTTTTTTTTACTTAGAAAAGGAAAAATTATAGTGCTTAACAGAAAACATTCCACATACATCTGTGGTTACAAATGGATAACATTACCAAAAAAACATCGAGCACATCTACACCTGGAAGTGAGTGGCACAACCAAACAAGGACACCCAGTCCAAAGGCCAGCCTAGTCCAGTCATTAATATTGCCTGTGCCCAGGGATATTTGGGCATGGCCATAATGTCACACAAACATGTCTGCAAACAGGAGGAGCACCAACCAAATACATATTTAAAGCCATAAGTGGCCAGATACCCTCCACATAGACCTATGGCATTGGCTAGTGGCCTTAAGCATTACTCTAAGGAGCTATATGGGAGCAAATACAAAACACAACCTGCTTGAGCAACACAAAATGGATTGTTTGAAACCTCAAAGGACAAGTAAATACAGTGGGGGTTAAGAGAAAAGATGTCCCACACACCCATGGCTTAATAGGGTGGCTGCCCATAATACCCAGGTGGAGGTCCAGGTGGAGGTCCATGTGAATGGGACCTAGCCTGGGCCATGGCAGCATTGTGAATTTGAAACTGCTCCACAATGTTTCTCTGCATATTGGTCATCTCAGCCATGGCTGACTGGATGCCATTACTTGCATTGTCCACGTTGCTGTTGAGGGTACGCAACTCCGCGAGGATGCCTTGTAGACTGGTATGGATGTTGACCATGTCGGCATGCCTTTGCTCACGCTCTGTAACGAGCTGGGCGTCATAAGAGTCCCTTTGTTGGGTCCATAATTGAAGCAGGGCACTCTGCCTCCCCTGGGAAATTGTGGGGCGGCGTAATGGAGTCCGCCGCACAATTACCCTGGCTCTTGGGCGTGCCCTGCCGCGTGGTGTCGTCCCCTCAACAGCAACAGGCCTGCTTTGCAAATCCTCAGCAGCAGAGTGAACACTGGGGACTGTAGTGTCAGTCTCCCCATGTGCATGCACAATGGATGGAGATTCACTCTGCTGCTGAGGATTGGCCAGAGAAACATTATGGAGCAGTTCCAAATTGGGACCCAGGGGGAGGTCATCCGACGTGCCCTGCATGGAGACATCATCATCTTCCTCCATGTCCTGGATCTCTTCCATGAGTGTGCGGGTCTGTAGGGACATATAAAAAAAAAAGTGTAAGTTGGCGTCCAAATTTGGGATTCCAACAGTTTAACACATTCTTAAGCACTTGGTAGTATTTATGGTACTAAATTAACTTACCGGAAATCTCTGATCTGGGCTCCTATGCTGTACGGACCTGGTAGGCATAACCAAACTGGGGGGTGAGTTTACCCTTGCTGAGGGATCATGCTGGGCTGAAGAAGAGAAAAACAAACCACGTAAACACACACATAACCATTTTTGGGATAGGTAATCAAATTTAGCTCTATTTGTAATATTATTCAACTCTAGAGCAATGGGGACCTTTGTTCAAAGACACGCAAGTTTACATAGGTGCAATGGCTCGCAAAAACTGCTAACTGACCTCAGTTCGAAGTCAGGAAGTGTACCCAGTCAGCATACAACTTTCAACGCACATTTTGGGATTTAGCCTACCATTCGCTAGGTCCGGGGTACTCAAACAATTGTTGGAAAGGCCCATTTCAAGGTATGTGGTGAGAGGTGAATGTCTGGCCATGGTGCTGACGCAGGGGGTGTCTAGTTAGAAATAAACACACTGGTGGAGGGGCTGGAGATTTCAAAGTGCCAACTAATAAAGGCTGCTTGCCCTTGCTGGGCTGGATGGGGCAGAGCTGAGGGGACAGGGATTGGATGGCTAAAGGGGGGAGTTAACGTATTGATGGTGATGGGATGGATGGAGCAAATCTGTTACAAATGTATGGGGCTTATGTGGGGGGGGGGGCATGGGGGGACTGTGGCAGATGGGCCAGAGCAGGGGCAGCGGGACACGATTGTGCCCAGAGAAAGTTTTACCAAGTTACTGTGTACCTTGCAATGCCACTTCCTGTGCAGTACTTCATATTGCAATGCTATGTTTCAGGGAGCCATCACATTGGGCAGGAGAACAACCACTACATCGCCGATCAAGGGGGCAGCTCTGAGCACGTCAACACAGAAGTAACTGAGTGCAGGGCTGTCTGGGCAGGGGTCCTGGAATCTGGTGCCAAGGTCCGCATTGGGACCCCGGGCCGCCAATTGAGTCTCGCTGCTCTAGGTCAGATATGTTTGGGGGTGGCTAATTAAATTGTTAACTCAAACACAACTCACACAACCAAAAGGCAACCCATACATAATGATGTGTGTTTTGTGATTGATTCCAAATATATCACTTTTCTTGAGAAACTTCATGACTTTAACAATCCAATTGGACATTTGATCTTTGCCATAATGGCTGTGGGCCTAAATGTGTGATTCCCAGGGACCAAAAGAGGACACAAACAGGCACAGTAGTGCGAGGCCAAGCAAGGCAAACCATAGGGGCATCCCGTTATCTTGTTACTAGTGAACTGTAGATTATTTAGCAAACAGGCAAACATGCAGATTTAAGAGTACTCACCGTGGGTACGGGTCGGTGAGTCTGTGTCCCTTAGACCAGCATGTCCACCGACCGCGACCGGATGGAGAAGTCCAAGCACAATCTCCTCAGCAGGGGTAAACTCCAATTTAGATGGAAAGCCACCTCCAGTTTTCATGCTGAAAAGAGAAAATCGTTTGGTACTCAGAAAAGGTGCATACAGTACATGCAAAACATTATATTTAGCGAAAACATTTTTTTACCTGTAATTATGCCTTTTAATTTCTTTTTGCCGTACAGCATACTTCAGATCAGAGATTTTCTTCTGAATTTGGGACACATCTTTCCTCTCTTCCCCCGCTGCATTTACTTGTCGGAGGATGGTTTCAAACAATTCCATCTTGCGCTGCTTTGTGGTGTGTTTGGATTTGCTCCCATATAGCTCGTCATAGTATAATGTAAGGCCACTAGCCAATGCCATATTTTGGTCATGGGAGAATCTCCCACTCAACTGGCCGCGGCGCAATGTGCGGCCAGATGGTTGGCTTGGCTGCTCCTCCATGTGTGCAGACACATGTGGTGACATTATGGCCTGGGGCTGGGTAGGGGAATGGCCGGATTGTTGGCTTCCCAACGACTGGACTGGACTGGCCAAGGGACTGGGTGTTCTTGCGTGGCTGGCCACCGAACTTCCAGGTGTAGATGTGGTCATGGTTGCAATTCTGGGCCCTCTTGGGGGGCTATGTTCCCGGCTGGTGCCAGGTCGGGGGCTCTGTTCCCGGCTGGTGCCAGGTCGGGGGCTTCTGGCCCTGGATGGGGTTCTTCGGGCCCTGTAGGGGCTTCTGGCCCTGGATGGGGTTCTTCGGGCCCTGTAGGGGCTTCTGGCCCTGGATGGGGTTCGGCGGCCTCTGGCTGGGCTTCTGGCCCTGGATGGGGTTCGGCGGCCTCTGGCTGGGCTTCTGGCCCTGGATGGGGTTCGGCGGCCTCTGGCTGGGCTTCTGGCCCTGGATGGGGTTCGGCGGCCTCTGGCTGGGCTTCGGGCCCTGGATGGGGTTCGGCGGCCTCTGGCTGGGCTTCGGGCCCTGGATGGGGTTCGGCGGCCTCTGGCTGGGCTTCGGGCCCTGGATGGGGTTCGGCGGCCTCTGGCTGGGCTTCGGGCCCTGGATGGGGTTCGGCGGCCTCTGGCTGGGCTTCTGGCCCTGGATGGGGTTCGGCGGCCTCTGGCTGGGCTTCTGGCCCTGGATGGGGTTCGGGCCCTGCTGCGGGGCCTGGGTTGCCGAACTGCCCTACTTGAAGCCATGGCCTGTGTGGGCTCCCTTGTGCTGCCTCTTCTGGGGGCAGAGGTGGTGGGTGCTGCAGTTGGCTGCTTTTTGGCTGCAGGGGCACGGGGCTTGGGGCCCCTTTTTTTGGTTCCTGAGGGTCCAGGGTCCCTTGGTGGGGCCGAGGTGGGAGTCTTGCCTCTCAGCTTTCTCCTACCTTGCTGGGACCTTGTTGTTGGGCCCTCCGCGGTCTTGCTTTGCTGGGGTCGCTTGCTCATAGGCTTTTTAGGTGCCATCTTACACAAATGCTCAAAGAGAATGAGCTTTGGGTGCAGGGACCTTTAAATAATGAGCCCAGCGTGTGACGCCTATGCGCACGACTACGCGCTCGTACGAACGTACGTTCGAGCGGAACCAGGAAACCGCTGGGGTTTCACTTATCTGCTGCCTTGAAGAAGCATAAAGATGGCGCCCACTATCTTCACCCGTCAACAGGAAGAGATCCTCATGCTGGTAAGTGGCTGCCTGTGCATTTTAATCTAATAGTCAATGATGGCCTAAATTTAAATGATGCGTTTGGAGCTAGTTCGGGGTCTCTTAATGTTTAATCACTGGCTCCTCACACTTCATCCTCAAGGGCCGAGCCTGGCCACGTTTTCACCTGTCTATGCTGATGTCCTAATTCGGCCAATTGCTCCGGCTTAGCAACAGTTAATTAACCTGTGGAGTAGCGGGGCGAGCTGGCAAACCTGGCCTGTCTCGGACCTTGATGCGGATGTTTGAGGAACACTGTTTTCCTAAGCCATAAAAACACAACGGGAAGCCACACACGTGGTCCAAAAGCCTAAGCATTAGCCTACATCTTGGATGTTTAAACCATCCTAACATGCCATAGATGCAGGTGGGCTGATTCTTGATGTTGGCTATTATCTGTATGTACATGGTGTGTGATACATATAACCTAAGACCAGACTCTCATTCACAGTCAACGTCCTCTTTAAGGCACTCCCCAAAAATGGCTGCCACTAGAAATGTGTGTGTTAATGACATGAAATTCTCAACTTGTGATGCAACACATATGTGTGTGTGTGTAAAAAAGTAAAATCTCTGTGTCCATTATGTTTTTCAGATCATGCTTCAACGCCGGTATGACTTCGCGCCCAATGTGTGCGAGAAAAGGGACATCGCCCGGGAGATCATCGCGGAGATCCACCGTGTGACTAGCACCACCTTCACTCACACCCAGATAATGCAGCATTGGTCGGACCTGAAACGTCTGCACATGCCCCGGGTGCGGAGGTTTTTTGGAATCCATTTTCCAAGTAAGTACAAAGCAATTGCATGGTATATGTTCCAAATGTATAAGTTATGCCTTTATTTATAATGACTTTTCTTTGGTAGTGTTGGAAATGGATTTCAGAATTCGCCGCACCCGGAGGCGTACAGGCCGACCAGTGCTGCATGAGTCTGCATCTGTGAGTGAAGGTGGTGGATCTCCCGGGCGACGGACCTACCCCTCCTCTGTGGCCTCCTCAGACCAGCCCCTGGACCTTACCACAGAGGAGGGGCCAAACCGCGTGGGCGTGGAGTCATACCTGGCCACGCATGGGGAAGGCTCTGGTATGTCACTCTTCATGTATAGGCACAAAGATATACATGGCAGGCCAAAAACTAAGTTATCCTTTATTATGTATTTGTAGAAGCTTCTGGTGCGGGTGAAATAGTGGAGGAGGAGGCAGCAGAGATGCTGGAAGTCGATCCTGGCGAAGGTGAGTGATGTCAGCCACACTGGGAGCCAGATATGTTGGGAATAGTGACTCTCTACAAGTACTAACCAAATGTCACATGTTTCTCCAGGGACTTCTTCACAGCAGAGCCAGGACCAAGGGCAGCCTGTTGGCCCCAACCAGCCATCTGTCGGCCACCAACTCCGTAAGTCTCCATGCCATTATTCATATTAATGTTTGGTTAGCTAATAACACACACATAACTAAAGGCGTAGCCAATGTGTAGTTCACACTTTCATGTGGGCACTTCGTTAGCTTAAAGAGGACCCTAACTTGTATTAAGAACCAAATAATTAGCCATCACACTGTACCTACAGATTCGAAACATGGAAAAACACCCTTCACCCATCTAATGCATGTTATTAGACTGAACCAAACCAATATTGCGGAATATGGAATGCGCAATATTTACAGGCAGCATGGGATACAGATTGAAAAAAGGAAGGTGCTACCATGCATTGTGTGAGTGATGACCTTTCCCTCAACCCAGCTATGCTCTGGATTCCCAACGCACCACTGTAACCTACTCCCCTGTACTTTATCCAACTCTCCACTCCTCATTAAGTGTTATGCTTCAGAGTCCAGATGGCGGCGCTGTAATCCAAAAAAAAACCAAATTTACTTTGATCTGGTGCAGAATCATTTGGGAATAGTTAGTGGTTTTCATTAAATAATGTTCAAGGTCCGGTTTAAGGAGTTTAAAGACTTACCTGTGGGGAATGCATTAACTGTATCCCTTGGAAGAATGACATATGTCATGCATTTACATGTATTTGATTAACCCCAAATCTATTTCCAGCATACAAACCGGTCTGGGACTCCTATTTATGTTTCTTTCTCTATTGGTTCCAGGGATGATCCCCCAAACTTTGGCGGAGAAAAAAAAAAGAATGAAGGAGTTGGTGGCCGAGCTGCTGGCCATACAGGCGACGTTGGGGCCAACAGATGAAGAAGACGAGGAGGATTAGTGCCCTTGGTCCTGGCTACTTTGGTTCAATGTTTTACCAACTTTGTTGGAGTTTTCACGTTTTAAAAGTTTTGCCTTTTTTAAAAAAAAAAACAAATTTTAATCTGTTTTTAAGGCAAGCCACACCAAATTTTGTATTTAAAAAAAAAAAAAAGTTTGTATTTTAAAAAAAAAAATGTTTGTATTTTAAAATCAAAAAAAAAAAAAAAAAAAAGGGGTTTGCAAACAAACACCCAAATAAAAACTAAAAATTCCCCTAAAAATATATCCAAACTCACACCAAAAATTTTAAATAAATTATCTTTTAATACTTCATAAATGTGTCTTTTCTAATATGCGCAAACACAAACAATTACACAAACCAGAAAAAAAACGGTTAGAAACATATAGACATATGTACATTATGTGGTTTTGGTAAGTTTTAGGGTCGTCAACATGAAGAAGGATGCAAGCGCCAAGGGGTTTAGGTAAGTTTTAGGGACCGAAAAATGAAGTTGGATGCAGCCGCTAAGGGATTTGGGTAAGTTTTAGGGACCGAAAAATGAAGTTGGATGCAAGCGCTAAGGGGTTTGGGTAAGTTTGAGGGACCGAGAAATGAAGTTGGATGCAAGCGCTAAGAGGTTTAGGTAAGTTTTAGGGTCGTCAACATGAAGAAGGATGCAAGCGCCAAGGGGTTTAGGTAAGTTTGAGGGACCGAGAAATGAAGTTGGATGCAAGCGCTAAGGGGTTTAGGTAAGTTTTAGGGACCGAGAAATGAAGTTGGATGCAAGCGCTAAGGGGTTTAGGTAAGTTTTAGGGTCGTCAACATGAAGAAGGATGCAAGCGCCAAGGGGTTTAGGTAAGTTTGAGGGACCGAGAAATGAAGTTGGATGCAAGCGCTAAGAGGTTTAGCTAAGTTTCTGGTTGAGGGTGCGCATGCGCAAGATCTTATAAACATACGAACGCACGAATCTAAGAGGCCAAAAACCAATGAAAGCCAGAGGCAAACGCAAGTAATTGGAAGAGGTTGACGATGGAAGCAGCCGAAAAAACAGGCTGCCGCCGCAACAGGTGGGCACATGAACGTGATTTTTACGATTGCCAACTGACTGAGGCAAGTTCGGGAGATATCATACGAACGGACGTATATTTTAGGATAGAAACGTATTTGCTTATTGAATCACTCGCAAGTTCATACGAACGCACGAGCGGACGTGAAAAATAGGATGATCGTGAGCCAAATCCAAGCTGTTACATGTTTCTTTGAATCAACCCATATATGTAACAATTTTTGATGACTTCTGAAAAGCTACCATGGGAGAAACTACCCAGACAATACATTTCCTTTTTATTGCTAGTCTCTCTCTCTTCATTTACAAATGAAATGTATTCCTGTCTCACGATAGGAACGTCAGAGGACTCTAAAATAAGGGTTTGTGAGAAAGGGGCAAAGGTGATGCAGAGTTTATTCTGAGTCTGCATTTGGACAATATTTTAAAGAACGCTCAGAAATTTTCTTTAATTTTTTGAAATATTTCACTTTGACAGTGAACCTAAATTGTGCCTTTAAGGACATAGAGAGCGAATGGAGCTGGCACTTTGGGAAACTCAATTCATTTCTTGTTTTCTGTAACTTTTTTTCAGATATTTGGCTGCATGGGCTTGGTCTGATGAGATACCATGCTTTTCAGGGTCGAAGCCGCTTAATCATACCTGGTATCTCATGTCATGAGAGACACAGGCAAGTATTAATGATGACCCACAGTGCCCCTGAATCACCTCTATTGATTAGAGGACAGACAAATATCCACAATTTCCTCCACATTTGTAGTAGTAGGAAATTAAAAGGCATGTTCTTCTCTGCGTGACTCAACTGTTAATTCCTGAGTGTATTATTTACGCAAAGCGTAAGATTGACAGGGTGGTCCCTTTACCAACTCACATGAGTAGAATTATGAATGACTTATAAGTTAGGGTGCATTTGTACCGTATGATACATCAGCAAGCTTTCAGGGCCCCTGTATCCCTCTCCCCCAGGGCATCCTGATTTGGAATGCCCACCCAAAACACTCATCCCAGAAATGCGCTAATAAACAACCATGAAACGTATCCACACCCATTCTCTACTGATCACATACTCACTGGATCATGAGACATCCTCTGTGAGTAATGGACACCACCTGCTATCAGTCACAGTGACATGGCACGCCCCTTCTATTCACTGTAAAGGATGGTCTGGGACAAGAACTCATAACCTGCTGACTATAACATTTAAAAACCTGGGAGATCCAAATAAACTTAGAAAGTCCTGCACACTGCCAGTAATTACACTGGCACCCCACAAACCAATCTACAAAAAATATAAAATAATATAAATATAATATATACGGGGTCCCCCTCATGCACCCTTGCAAACTACACTCCCATACACTCAACACCACTCTCACATTGCACTGTATTGAGCAGGGGCGCTGCAGTGAAGCCCGGGTCCAGTGACTGTCCCGGTCGGCCCCACCACATCTCGCTCCTCGCCTCCACGGCGCGTGCTGTGTACTGCGACCTGATTCTTCGGGACTAAGACTGGCAGGGTAGCATAAGGCAGCACGCAGATCAATGTGGCAGCACTGAGGTATAATAGGCAGTGGAGCCGTGACAAAGGGACAGTCACTGGACCCAGGCTTCACTGCAGCACTCACCTCTCTTTACTTACTTGACATGAGCTTATAGTCGGTCTGCCCCCAAAAAGTCACTACTCGGACGGAGTGGCCTGTTGGCCCAAGAACTGATTTTGGATGCCTCCCTACAATTTTGAGCCAGCATTAGGCAGATCTCACTATCAACTTTGATTCCTGTTAGAGGACTTATCAATTTAAGATATGGCCGGCCAACACAGTACAATGTGGGAGTGGTGTTGAGTGTATGTGAGTGTGGTGTGCAAGGGTGTATGGGGGTCCCGTATATTTTATATTTATGTGTTTTTTATATTTTTCTTCTTGGGGTGTGTACATATTTGTGCCAATGTTCTGTACAATATATTTATTAATGTTATACCTTGTTCTGGCATTTTCAGTTATGCCATAACCTGGTGAATCTGGATTTTGTATTTTTGGTTACCTGGACAGTCTCTTTGTATTTTTACTGTGGAAGAATAATCCCTTTTTACTCCCTTAGACTAACTGTAACACTAGAAGCCCCTTTAACATAATAATATAATTTTAGAGGGGAACTTTACCCCTTATTCACAACTAAGGTTTAAAATGTATCAGTTAGACGTACATTCTTTCCTTTAAATATCTCCCAATAATAAGGACCATTTCTTTCTTTATTTCAGAATAAGCAGTGATTCAAAGAAGTGAGCCCATAACAGGAATTAGTAAATGCTTCAGTGCTCATATGTACACATAAGTACATATATGCTGGTTATTATCACGTAAAATGTTCATGGTAGGACACGATTCAGTAAACTTTCCTTAAAATATGTAACAAAAATTCGGCCGATAAGGGTTAAATGAAGGTATGGTTCAGAAAATAAATAACATTACAGTAGTTTATAAATGCTTAAAATGACATATACACTTATTATTACCACCTAAAACATCCTGGAGAGGTATAAGGATCCAGCGACTCTATAACCTAAAATGACCGCAGGGCACTCAGTCAGCTGAGCCAGACATCACTTGCATCTCTCTTCCCCCTAATTGGAGGCTCAGAGTTTGTTTACGTGCATTGTACAAGAAGCTACCCAGCTTTTGTTAATTGAATTTTATACATCGAGATTAGTGATGAGCGAGTAGTATTCGACCGAGCCGGTATTCGATCGAATACTACGCTGTTCGTCATACTCGATTTCGATCGAGTACAGCGGCGATGGCGCACTCACAATTCGTTTCCCCTCCCACCTTCCCTGGCGCGTTTTTTACACCAATCACCATGCAGGGGGGGTGGGACAGGTCCTGGGAGGACGCTGGCATCGCGAAAACGGCGTCTACACGCATTGGCTGGAAAAACCATGTGACCTCGAATATACAAAACTCAGCACTTCCTCTTCGTCAGCATTAGCAGCTTGAACTTAGTGAGGGACAGACGCTCACAGCAGGGAAAGACAGGCTGTCGCTGGCAGGGCCCCAGAAGCTTGGAATATCGCTTTTACCACCATCTATACCAGCTACCAGAAGACAAGACAGTCCTTAATAGCCCTTATTAGGGCTGCTACGCTGAACAGTATATAGCTCATTTTCTATTTAGTCAGGCAGGGCCCCAGAAGCTCAGAATATACCTTTTACCACCATATATACCAGCTACCAGAAGACAAGACAGTCCTTAATAGCCCTTATTAGGGCTGCTACGCTGAACAGTATATAGCTCATTTTCTATTTAGTCAGGCAGGGCCCCAGAAGCTCAGAATATACCTTTTACCACCATATATACCAGCTACCAGAAGACAAGGCAGTCCTTAATAGCCCTTATTAGGGCTGCTACGCTGAACAGTATATAGCTCATTTTCTATTTAGTCAGGCAGGGCCCCAGAAGCTCAGAATATACCTTTTACCACCATATATACCAGCTACCAGAAGACAAGGCAGTCCTTAATAGCCCTTATTAGGGCTGCTACGCTGAACAGTATATAGCTCATTTTCTATTTAGTCAGGCAGGGCCCCAGAAGCTCAGAATATACCTTTTACCACCATATATACCAGCTACCAGAAGACAAGACAGTCCTTAATAGCCCTTATTAGGGCTGCTACGCTGAACAGTATATAGCTCATTTTCTATTTAGTCAGGCAGGGCCCCAGAAGCTCAGAATATACCTTTTACCACCATATATACCAGCTACCAGAAGACAAGACAGTCCTTAATAGCCCTTATTAGGGCTGCTACGCTGAACAGTATATAGCTCATTTTCTATTTAGTCAGGCAGGGCCCCAGAAGCTCAGAATATACCTTTTACCACCATATATACCAGCTACCAGAAGACAAGGCAGTCCTTAATAGCCCTTATTAGGGCTGCTACGCTGAACAGTATATAGCTCATTTTCTATTTAGTCAGGCAGGGCCCCAGAAGCTCAGAATATACCTTTTACCACCATATATACCAGCTACCAGAAGACAAGACAGTCCTTAATCCCTTATTAGTGCTGCTATGTTGAACAGTATATAGCTCATTTTCTATTTAGTCAGGCAGGGCCCCAGAAGCTCAGAATATACCTTTTACCACCATATATACCA
The DNA here is from genome assembly GCA_027917425.1 of Gastrophryne carolinensis. Classification (NCBI taxonomy): domain Eukaryota; kingdom Metazoa; phylum Chordata; class Amphibia; order Anura; family Microhylidae; genus Gastrophryne; species Gastrophryne carolinensis. The sequence goes on from CM051234.1 coordinate 131,130,643, forward strand.
GCTACCAGAAGACAAGACAGTCCTTAATCCCTTATTAGTGCTGCTATGTTGAACAGTATATAGCTCATTTTCTATTTAGTCAGCAGGGCCCCAGAAGCTCAGAATATACCTTTTACCACCATATATACCAGCTACCAGAAGACAAGGCAGTCCTTAATAGCCCTTATTAGGGCTGCTACGCTGAACAGTATATAGCTCATTTTCTATTTAGTCAGGCAGGGCCCCAGAAGCTCAGAATATACCTTTTACCACCATATATACCAGCTACCAGAAGACAAGGCAGTCCTTAATAGCCCTTATTAGGGCTGCTACACTGAACAGTATATAGCTCATTTTCTATTTAGTCAGGCAGGGCCCCAGAAGCTCAGAATATACCTTTTACCACCATATATACCAGCTACCAGAAGACAAGGCAGTCCTTAATAGCCCTTATTAGGGCTGCTACGCTGAACAGTATATAGCTCATTTACTATTTAGTCAGGCAGGGCCCCAGAAGCTCAGAATATACCTTTTACCACCATATATACCAGCTACCAGAAGACAAGGCAGTCCTTAATAGCCCTTATTAGGGCTGCTACGCTGAACAGTATATAGCTCATTTTCTATTTAGTCAGGCAGGGCCCCAGAAGCTCAGAATATACCTTTTACCACCATATATACCAGCTACCAGAAGACAAGGCAGTCCTTAATAGCCCTTATTAGGGCTGCTACGCTGAACAGTATATAGCTCATTTTCTATTTAGTCAGGCAGGGCCCCAGAAGCTCAGAATATACCTTTTACCACCATATATACCAGCTACCAGAAGACAAGGCAGTCCTTAATAGCCCTTATTAGGGCTGCTACGCTGAACAGTATATAGCTCATTTTCTATTTAGTCAGGCAGGGCCCCAGAAGCTCAGAATATACCTTTTACCACCATATATACCAGCTACCAGAAGACAAGACAGTCCTTAATAGCCCTTATTAGGGCTGCTACGCTGAACAGTATATAGCTCATTTTCTATTTAGTCAGGCAGGGCCCCAGAAGCTCAGAATATACCTTTTACCACCATATATACCAGCTACCAGAAGACAAGACAGTCCTTAATAGCCCTTATTAGGGCTGCTACGCTGAACAGTATATAGCTCATTTTCTATTTAGTCAGGCAGGGCCCCAGAAGCTCAGAATATACCTTTTACCACCATATATACCAGCTACCAGAAGACAAGACAGTCCTTAATCCCTTATTAGTGCTGCTATGTTGAACAGTATATAGCTCATTTTCTATTTAGTCAGGCAGGGCCCCAGAAGCTCAGAATATACCTTTTACCACCATATATACCAGCTACCAGAAGACAAGACAGTCCTTAATCCCTTATTAGTGCTGCTATGTTGAACAGTATATAGCTCATTTTCTATTTAGTCAGGCAGGGCCCCAGAAGCTCAGAATATACCTTTTACCACCATATATACCAGCTACCAGAAGACAAGGCAGTCCTTAATAGCCCTTATTAGGGCTGCTACGCTGAACAGTATATAGCTCATTTTCTATTTAGTCAGGCAGGGCCCCAGAAGCTCAGAATATACCTTTTACCACCATATATACCAGCTACCAGAAGACAAGACAGTCCTTAATAGCCCTTATTAGGGCTGCTACGCTGAACAGTATATAGCTCATTTTCTATTTAGTCAGGCAGGGCCCCAGAAGCTCAGAATATACCTTTTACCACCATATATACCAGCTACCAGAAGACAAGGCAGTCCTTAATAGCCCTTATTAGGGCTGCTACGCTGAACAGTATATAGCTCATTTTCTATTTAGTCAGGCAGGGCCCCAGAAGCTCAGAATATACCTTTTACCACCATATATACCAGCTACCAGAAGACAAGGCAGTCCTTAATAGCCCTTATTAGGGCTGCTACGCTGAACAGTATATAGCTCATTTTCTATTTAGTCAGGCAGGGCCCCAGAAGCTCAGAATATACCTTTTACCACCATATATACCAGCTACCAGAAGACAAGACAGTCCTTAATAGCCCTTATTAGGGCTGCTACGCTGAACAGTATATAGCTCATTTTCTATTTAGTCAGGCAGGGCCCCAGAAGCTCAGAATATACCTTTTACCACCATATATACCAGCTACCAGAAGACAAGGCAGTCCTTAATAGCCCTTATTAGGGCTGCTACGCTGAACAGTATATAGCTCATTTTCTATTTAGTCAGGCAGGGCCCCAGAAGCTCAGAATATACCTTTTACCACCATATATACCAGCTACCAGAAGACAAGACAGTCCTTAATAGCCCTTATTAGGGCTGCTACGCTGAACAGTATATAGCTCATTTTCTATTTAGTCAGGCAGGGCCCCAGAAGCTCAGAATATACCTTTTACCACCATATATACCAGCTACCAGAAGACAAGACAGTCCTTAATAGCCCTTATTAGGGCTACTATGCTGAACAGTATATAGCTCATTCTAGCTATATACACACTGCACACAACGGCTGCTTTAGTGAGGGGTAGCTGCTGCTGCTGGAATAGGGACAGAAAGACTTCAGTGGTGTATTAGCACCTATATACAAAACTATATACACTCTGCTCAAAACGGCTGCTTTAGTGAGGGGTAGCTGCTGATGCTGGAATAGGGACAGAAAGACTTCAGTGGTGTATTAGCACCTATATACAAAACTATATTTTGCACTACTGTTTTGTGTCCTCTGTGCCAACAAAACCTTGTTATATACCCGGTGCGTATATAGGCACCATTTCACCTTCTGGCAGTATACGGCTGTATAGCCAGGTGTTCTTAAAAATATATTGATATTTGGCACTACTGTTTTGTGTCCTCTGTGCCAACAAAACACTGTTTTATACACGGTGCGTATAGGCACCATTTCACCTTCTGGCAGTATACGGCTGTATAGCCAGGTGTTCTTAAAAATATATTGATATTTGGCACTACTGTTTTGTGTCCTCTGTGCCAACAAAACACTGTTTTATACACGGTGCGTATAGGCACCATTTCACCTTCTGGCAGTATACGGCTGTATAGCCAGGTGTTCTTAAAAATATATTGATATTTGGCACTACTGTTTTGTGTCCTCTGTGCCAACAAAACACTGTTTTATACACGGTGCGTATAGGCACCATTTCACCTTCTGGCAGTATACAGCTGTATAGCCAGGTGTTCTTAAAAATATATTGATATTTGGCACTACTGTTTTGTGTCCTCTGTGCCAACAAAACACTGTTTTATACACGGTGCGTATAGGCACCATTTCACCTTCTGGCAGTATACGGCTGTATAGCCAGGTGTTCTTAAAAATATATTGATATTTGGCACTACTGTTTTGTGTCCTCTGTGCCAACAAAACACTGTTTTATACACGGTGCGTATAGGCACCATTTCACCTTCTGGCAGTATACGGCTGTATAGCCAGGTGTTCTTAAAAATATATTGATATTTGGCACTACTGTTTTGTGTCCTCTGTGCCAACAAAACACTGTTTTATACACGGTGCGTATAGGCACCATTTCACCTTCTGGCAGTATACGGCTGTATAGCCAGGTGTTCTTAAAAATATATTGATATTTGACACTACTGTTTTGTGTCCTCTGTGCCAACAAAACACTGTTTTATACACGGTGCGTATAGGCACCATTTCACCTTCTGGCAGTATACGGCTGTATAGCCAGGTGTTCTTAAAAATATATTGATATTTGGCACTACTGTTTTGTGTCCTCTGTGCCAACAAAACACTGTTTTATACACGGTGCGTATAGGCACCACTTCACCTTCTGACAGTATACGGCTGTATAGCCAGGTGTTCTTAAAAATATATTGATATTTGGCACTACTGTTTTGTGTCCTCTGTGCCAACAAAACACTGTTTTATACACGGTGCGTATAGGCACCATTTCACCTTCTGGCAGTATACGGCTGTATAGCCAGGTGTTCTTAAAAATATATTGATATTTGGCACTACTGTTTTGTGTCCTCTGTGCCAACAAAACACTGTTTTATACACGGTGCGTATAGGCACCATTTCACCTTCTGGCAGTATACGGCTGTATAGCCAGGTGTTCTTAAAAATATATTGATATTTTGCACTACTGTTTTGTGTCCTCTGTGCCAACAAAACACTGTTTTATACACGGTGCGTATAGGCACCATTTCACCTTCTGGCAGTATACGGCTGTATAGCCAGGTGTTCTTCTTAAAAATATTTTTATATTTGGCATAACGCGTGGCCAAAAAAGTAAAACGTCTGAAATGCGGAGGGCTAGCGCAAAGGGACGTGGACGAGGACGGGGGCGCGGAAATGCTGGTGGGGGCACAAACCGCGTTGAAGCCAGTGGGGATACAATGCGTGCTGGTGAGGGGCAGCCAGCATTACGCTCATCCAGCTTCCCTGCCTTTATGGGACAGTTATGCGGGGGCGGGGTACACCTCTGTTAAGGCCTGAGCAGCGTGAACAGGTGGTGCAATGGATGGCCGATAACGCTTCCAGTCACTTGTCCACCACCCAGTCATCCACACAGTCTCACTCTGACCCTCCTTCCTCCCAACCTGGCCAACAGAGTCAGCCCAACCTTGACCCCTCCCAGGACCTCTTTTCGGGTCCTTTTCCAGATGTGCTGCAAGAATCCCAGGAGCTAGCAGAGGAATTTGTTTGTAGTGATGCCCAAACACTTGAGTATCCGCCATCTGCTAGTGATGTGGACCCGGAACCAGCATCTGCTATCATGAGCGATGATGATGAGACGCAGTTGCCATCAAGGGAGGCTGTTGGAATGTCCAGTGGGCAGGAGGAGGAGCAGAGAGAGGAAGTGGAAGAGGAGGTGGTGGACGACAAAATGACCGACCCCACTTGGACAGGGGTGATGTCCAGCGGGGAAAGCAGTGGAGATGCGGTCTGCGCATCACCGAATAAGGCAGCAAGAGGCAGAGGACAGTCCAGAGGCAGAGGACAGTCCAGACAGAGAAGGCAGGCCACAGCCAGCAGGGCCGAAGCTCTTCCCGGCAGCAGGCAGTCGCGCGAAGCTCCCCCATCGAGGCCTCGTACTTCTGTGGTGTGGAGATTTTTTAACGTTTGTGCGGATGACAAACTGAGCGCGGTTTGCGCAATCTGCCACTCAAAACTGAGTAGGGGCTCTGAGAAGAGCAATCTGACCACCTCAGGCATGCGCCGTCACTTGGAATTAAAGCACTGGGCTGAGTGGGAGAGAGCAAACGCAATACAACCTGCGCCCCGTCTTGCTGCCACTGCCTCTTCCCCTTTGTTGTGTGCTGCCACTGCGGTCCAGACCTCCAGCCAGGACACCTCCACATCTGCCTCTGCCTCGGCTACTTTGGGGCCTTCTCCTTCAGCCCCACCTTCCCCCGCATCTTCGTCTGCACCTTCCATCTCTTCGTCCCATCAACTGTCCATCTCGCAGGCGTTCAACCGCAGGCGGAAGTACGCCTCCAGTCACCCCCAAGCCCAAGCCTTAACCTGCCTCATCTCCAAACTGCTGGCCCTGGAGATGTTGCCGTTTAGGCTTGTGGAGACGCAGGCCTTCCGCGACCTGATGGCGGCTGCCGCACCTCGCTATTCCGTCCCTAGTCGCCACTATTTTTCCCGGTGTGGCGTCCCCGCCCTGCACCAGCACGTGTCGCGTAACATCAGGCGGGCCCTGAGGTACGCAGTCAGCGCAAAGGTCCACTTGACCACCGACTCGTGGACAAGCGCTTGCGGCCAAGGACGCTACATCTCTTTGACGGCACACTGGGTGAATGTTGTGGAAGCGGGGACGGGGTCGCAAACAGGGACGGCCTACATACCACCCCCGCCCAAGATTGCCAGCACGGGTTCTGATAGACCCCCCTCCTCTTCCTCCTCCTCCTCCTCCTCCTCCTCTGCCTTAACATCGCCCTCAGCCCCTAGCTGGAAGCGTTGCAGCACTGGCGCGGGGAGACGTCAGCAGGCGGTGCTTAAGCTCATCAGCTTGGGCGACAGGAAGCACAGCGCCGCAGAGGTGAGGCACGCCATATTGCAGCAGACAGAGATGTGGCTGTCGCCGCTGCAGCTAGGACCAGGCATGGTCGTGTGCGATAACGGCCGTAACCTGGTGGCGGCTCTGGAGCTTGCAGAACTCAATCACGTACCATGCCTGGCCCACGTTTTTAATTTGGTAGTACAAAAGTTTCTAAAGACTTACCCCAACCTGGCAGAGCTACTGGTCAAAGTGCGGCGCTTGTGCGCTCACTTTCGGAAGTCAACTGTAGCTGCTGCTAGCTTAAAAAAAAATCCAGCAACGCCTCCATTTGCCTCAACATCGGCTGTTGTGCGACCTGCCCACTCGCTGGAATTCCACCTATTGCATGTTGGCCAGGGTGTGTGAGCAGCAGAAAGCATTGATGGAGTACCAGATGATGCATCCACGCGTGCCTCCAACTCAGCTCCCTCAGTTTGCCAACCACGAGTGGCCATGGATGGCAGACATATGCGATGTATTGCGTATCTTTGAGGAGTCCACTAAGAAGGTCAGCAGCGAGGACGCTATAGTGAGCGTAACCATCCCGCTCCTATGCGTCCTTAAAGAATCGCTCATCGCAATAAGGGAGAACGCATTGCACACAGAGGAGACGGGGGTAGGAGGAGACGCAACGCAGGTAGACAGTCAGACCACACTTTTGTCTGCTGCTCGGTGGCAGTTGCAGGAGGAGGAGGATGAGGAGGAGGAGGACAACGTGGAGGTGGCTGTGGAAGAGGATGCTGGCGGCGAGGGTAGCAGTCAGGCTGTGTGCGTCCCATTGGTTCAGCGCGGATGGGGCGGAGAGGAGGAGGAAGAGGAGGAAATGGAAAATGATCCTTCTGGTGGGGGCAGTGAGGTCATGCCTACTCAGAGTCTGGCACACATGGCTGACTTCATGCTGGGCTGCTTTTCCCGGGACATACGTGTTGTCCGGATATTGGAGAACAAACTATACTGGGTCTTCGCACTCCTGGACCCCCGGTATAAAGATAACTTCTCCTCTTTTATTCCGGTAGAGGAGAGGACGAATCGATTACTGGAATACCAGAGGGAACTCTTGCAGAACATGATGCAGATTTTCCAACCCAGCATCGCTGGCGGCAGAGAGGAGAGTGTCTCCCAGAGTCTGACAACATCGATCAGGCCCACAGCCACCAGGGGAACACTCTCCAAGGTGTGGGACACGTTCATGTCACCCCCTCGTGCAACTTCCATCACTGCGGGGCCCGCTATCAGCAGGAGGGACAAGTATCGGCGGATGTTGCGGGACTACCTGGCAGACCACACCCCTGTCCTCCCCGATCCCTCGGCGACCTACACTTACTGGGTCTCCAAGTTGGACACGTGGCTGGAACTGTCAATGTACGCCTTGGAGGTGCTTGCCTGCCCTGCCGCCAGCGTGCTATCAGAAAGGGTGTTCAGCGCAGCCGGGGGCATTATAACCGATAAGCGCAGCCGCCTGTCAACCGACAGTGCCGACAGGCTGACGCTAATCAAAATGAACAGCAAGTGGATTGACCCGGACTTTGCTTGTACAACAGTGGAAAGCAGCCAAGAGTGAAGTGCCATCTGTATGAAGTGCCATTTCCTCCTCCTCCTCCTCCTCCTCCTTAACCGCCGTAGAATTGCTGTATTAATAAAAAAAAATTATGGCTCACCTCTTGGGCTTAATACAATCAATTTTTAAGAGGTCTCAGCTCTTGGGCCTCCACACAATTTTTAAAAGGTCTCAGCTCTTGGGCCTCCACACAATTTTTAAAAGGTCTCAGCTCTTGGGCCTCCACACAATTTTTAAAAGGTCTCAGCTCTTGGGCCTCCACACAATTTTTAAAAGGTCTCAGCTCTTGGGCCTCCACACAATTTTTAAAAGGTCTCAGCTCTTGGGCCTCCACACAATTTTTAAAAGGTCTCAGCTCTTGGGCCTCCACACAATTTTTAAAAGGTCTCAGCTCTTGGGCCTCCCCTACTGCTGGGGTGACACACTGTAACAAACCTCCTCCTGTAAGCTTCCCCTACTGCTGGGGTGACACACTGTAACAAACCTCCTCCTGTAAGCTTCCCTGACTGCTGGGGTGATACACTGTAACAAACCTCCTCCTGTAAGCTTCCCCTACTGCTGGGGTAACACACTGTAACAAACCTCCTGTAAGCTTCCCTGACTGCAGGGGTGCCACACTGTAACAAACATCCTCCTGTAAGCTTCCCCTACTGCTGGGGTGACACACTGTAACAAACCTCCTCCTGTAAGCTTCCCTGACTGCAGGGGTGACACACTGTAACAAACCTCCTCCTGTAAGCTTCCCCTACTGCTGGGGTGACACACTGTAACAAACCTCCTCCTGTAAGCTTTCCTGACTGCTGGGGTGCCACACTGTAACAAACCTCCTCCTGTAAGCTTCCCCTACTGCTGGGGTGACACACTGTAACAAACCTCCTCCTGTAAGCTTCCCTGACTGCTGGGGTGACACACTGTAACAAACCTCCTCCTGTAAGCTTCCCCTACTGCTGGGGTGACACACTGTAACAAACCTCCTCCTGTAAGCTTTCCTGACTGCTGGGGTGCCACACTGTAACAAACCTCCTCCTGTAAGCTTCCCTGACTGCTGGGGTGACACACTGTAACAAACCTCCTCCTGTAAGCTTCCCTGACTGCTGGGGTGACACACTGTAACAAACCTCCTCCTGTAAGCTTCCCCTACTGCTGGGGTAACACACTGTAACAAACCTCCTCCTGTAAGCTTCCCTGACTGCTGGGGTGACACACTGTAACAAACCTCCTCCTGTAAGCTTTCCTGACTGCTGGGGTGCCACACTGTAACAAACCTCCTCCTGTAAGCTTCCCTGACTGCTGGGGTGACACACTGTAACAAACCTCCTCCTGTAAGCTTCCCTTACTGCTGGGGTGACACACTGTAACAAACATCCTCCTGTAAGCTTCCCTGACTGCTGGGGTGACACACTGTAACAAACCTCCTCCTGTAAGCTTCCCTGACTGCTGGGGTGACACACTGTAACAAACCTCCTCCTGTAAGCTTCCCTGACTGCTGGGGTGACACACTGTAACAAACCTCCTCCTGTAAGCTTCCCTGACTGCAGGGGTGACACACTGTAACAAACCTCCTCCTGTAAGCTTCCCTTACTGCTGGGGTGCCACACTGTAACAAACCTCCTCCTGTAAGCTTCCCCTACTGCTGGGGTGACACACTGTAACAAACCTCCTCCTGTAAGCTTTCCTGACTGCTGGGGTGCCACACTGTAACAAACCTCCTCCTGTAAGCTTCCCTGACTGCTGGGGTGACACACTGTAACAAACCTCCTCCTGTAAGCTTCCCTTACTGCTGGGGTGACACACTGTAACAAACATCCTCCTGTAAGCTTCCCTGACTGCTGGGGTGACACACTGTAACAAACCTCCTCCTGTAAGCTTCCCTGACTGCTGGGGTGACACACTGTAACAAACCTCCTCCTGTAAGCTTCCCTGACTGCTGGGGTGACACACTGTAACAAACCTCCTCCTGTAAGCTTCCCTGACTGCAGGGGTGACACACTGTAACAAACCTCCTCCTGTAAGCTTCCCTTACTGCTGGGGTGCCACACTGTAACAAACCTCCTCCTGTAAGCTTCCCTGACTGCTGGGGTGACACACTGTAACAAACCTCCTCCTGTAAGCTTCCCTGACTGCTGGGGTGACACACTGTAACAAACCTCCTCCTGTAAGCTTCCCTGACTGCAGGGGTGACACACTGTAACAAACCTCCTCCTGTAAGCTTCCCTTACTGCTGGGGTGCCACACTGTAACAAACCTCCTCCTGTAAGCTTCCCTGACTGCTGGGGTGACACAATGTAACAAACCTCCTCCTGTAAGCTTCCCTGACTGCTGGGGTGACACACTGTAACAAACCTCCTCCTGTAAGCTTCCCCTACTGCTGGGGTAACACACTGTAACAAACCTCCTCCTGTAAGCTTCCCTTACTGCTGGGGTGCCACACTGTAACAAACCTCCTCCTGTAAGCTTCCCTTACTGCTGGGGTGACACACTGTAACAAACCTCCTCCTGTAAGCTTCCCCTACTGCTGGGGTGACACACTGTAACAAACCTCCTCCTGTAAGCTTTCCTGACTGCTGGGGTGCCACACTGTAACAAACCTCCTCCTGTAAGCTTCCCTGACTGCTGGGGTGACACACTGTAACAAACCTCCTCCTGTAAGCTTCCCTGACTGCTGGGGTGACACACTGTAACAAACCTCCTCCTGTAAGCTTCCCCTACTGCTGGGGTAACACACTGTAACAAACCTCCTCCTGTAAGCTTCCCCTACTGCTGGGGTGACACACTGTAACAAACCTCCTCCTGTAAGCTTTCCTGACTGCTGGGGTGCCACACTGTAACAAACCTCCTCCTGTAAGCTTCCCTGACTGCTGGGGTGACACACTGTAACAAACCTCCTCCTGTAAGCTTCCCTTACTGCTGGGGTGACACACTGTAACAAACCTCCTCCTGTAAGCTTCCCTGACTGCTGGGGTGACACACTGTAACAAACCTCCTCCTGTAAGCTTCCCTGACTGCTGGGGTGACACACTGTAACAAACCTCCTCCTGTAAGCTTCCCTGACTGCAGGGGTGACACACTGTAACAAACCTCCTCCTGTAAGCTTCCCTTACTGCTGGGGTGCCACACTGTAACAAACCTCCTCCTGTAAGCTTCCCTGACTGCTGGGGTGACACACTGTAACAAACCTCCTCCTGTAAGCTTCCCCTACTGCTGGGGTAACACACTGTAACAAACCTCCTCCTGTAAGCTTCCCTGACTGCTGGGGTGCCACACTGTAACAAACCTCCTCCTGTAAGCTTCCCTTACTGCTGGGGTGACACACTGTAACAAACCTCCTCCTGTAAGCTTCCCTGACTGCAGGGGTGCCACACTGTAACAAACATCCTCCTGTAAGCTTCCCCTACTGCTGGGGTGACACACTGTAACAAACCTCCTCCTGTAAGCTTCCCTGACTGCAGGGGTGACACACTGTAACAAACCTCCTCCTGTAAGCTTCCCTTACTGCTGGGGTGCCACACTGTAACAAACCTCCTCCTGTAAGCTTCCCTGACTGCAGGGGTGACACACTGTAACAAACCTCCTCCTGTAAGCTTCCCTTACTGCTGGGGTGCCACACTGTAACAAACCTCCTCCTGTAAGCTTCCCTGACTGCTGGGGTGACACAATGTAACAAACCTCCTCCTGTAAGCTTCCCTGACTGCTGGGGTGACACACTGTAACAAACCTCCTCCTGTAAGCTTCCCCTACTGCTGGGGTAACACACTGTAACAAACCTCCTCCTTTAAGCTTCCCTTACTGCTGGGGTGACACAATGACACAAGAGGACATGTCTGACCACATCTCACACACACACACACACACAATGACAATTAGGGGTGGGGTATATTTATTTTCCCCCTTGCCTATGCCATCTGTGGTTGTCATTAGGCAACGTGATTTTAAGGGGTGCAGAATTTTGTTCTTCTTTTTTGTACAGTTTGGCTTGGGGTCCATGGCAATGTAGAGGAAAGAAGGTTTCCTTGTCTTGTCTCACTTTACGTAGAAGTAATATTGTGTTTGGAGTGTATTGTTGAGAGGCTGTGATAGTGGCGTAATAGTGCGACTTGGGCGCGTTATATGCACCCAGACATGCTTCCCCTGCTGTCCCAGTTGCATTCCAGCAGTGTTGGCATCATTTTCTGATGTTTCAGGGTGGACTTGGTGACCTCCAAGTGGTCGAATTGAGATTTCCAAGTGTCGAGCATTTTTTTCCCATAGACTATAATGGGATTCGATATTCGGTCGAGTAGTCGAGTAACGCGGTCTATTCGAATCGAAATTCGAAATTTCGAATATTTCACTACTCGCTCATCTCTAATCGAGATGGTATCACTCTATGGAAAGGTCTCTTACTCTCTATGTGTTTATTTATCCCTAGTGAGGAGAGCCTTTATTGACTGGGAGGAGGAAATATTACTTCCCATTGGATAAACAAGTGCATTTGGCTTTGACACAAATATAGCCGTCAAATAAAGTCGTTCAAGTGAGTTTTTTGTGGTGGTGAGAAGTCACACACTGAAGGTAATTTTTTTACATTGTTGGTCGGGTAAATTCCTGTATCGCTGTGCGCAGAGTTTATCCATCAATCTAGCTTTACATACAGATCTTTTAAAGTGGACCTATCAAATGTTGTGCCAGCCAGCCGATTATCTACCCCTGGGGCATACCAATTTAGCTGTGAAACCCAGCTGAATGGATGAGTGTCCACACATTCTCCCTGGGACCACCAGTACTGTGAGTTTTAACAGCGATTATTGCGTAATCACAAATTGGAATGCCCCAGAGACAACGACCTGTCACCAGAACAATTAAATTCTTGATGATAGGTCTACTTCAAAAGCATTCCACTTTTGGATTAAGGGAACCTATGATTAGGGATGAGTGGACCCGCTGAAGTTCGAGTTTGCCAAGTTTGGGCAAACTTGCCGTCAAAATTCAGTTCGGACTCGACCGAACCTCATTGATGTCAATGGGGACCTTAACTTGGGGGCACAAAAATGGCTGTAAAATTGGGGTAGCAAGGGCTGCAATTTGAGGGAACACTAGGGCGATTGCCCTGCACAAAATGAGCTAGGGAAAGTGCGGCGGCGAGTCGATTTCCAAGGCTATTTGTTCATGTTATTGCACTTCCATGGACAGGTGTCTCACATACTGAGGGACAGCTAGGGATAAATAAACCTCTGCTAGTTGTCCCTTTGGGCTCTTCCAGGGAAAGGCTGCTTATACTTACTGAGGTGTAAAGGAGGAAAAACATTGCTAATTGTCCATTTTAGGAAACTTCCAGGGACAAGTTACTGATATTCTGAGGGAGACAGGCCACTGTCAGTAACTTCAAAAATGAAGAAATCAGCAAATAAGGCACAGGAACGTGGCTGTGGTGCTGCTGGTGGTGATGAAGCTGATGCTGCAGAGAGAGGATGTGTGATCCATGCCTGCTATACCTTCCACTGGTGCCTGCAGACGCCAGGCTTTGCAGCATATTCTTGTAGGCCCCACTACTGCTGCCAGAATGGTGAGACCAAGTTGAGGCATTGATAGATTATATGGCACACCATGCTTCAAGTTCCAGTTCACCATGGACTTTCAAAGCAAACAAAAAAAACATTATTAGTATTAATATTGTTTATTTACAGAGCACGATTCCGTGGCGCTGTAAAAACTAATTGCCGGAGGATGGGACAACGAATAATCTTTAAAACGTCAATGCCCAGGAACCTGCAAAGCAAACAGAGAAGCATTGTTAGCATTATTATTTTTTTTTTTCTTTTATTTTTCATTCGCCCCTCCTTCCTTTTCTCCCTGGTGCAAGCAAGCACCAGGATTCTTGTAGGCCCCAACACCGCTGCCAGAATGGTGAGGCAAGACCAAGATGATGCATTGATAGATTAGAGGGCACACAGGGCTTCCAGTTCTATTGGATTGTCTTCAACACACTCAACCTCAGCCAAAAGTGCGGAGCCCTCCACCTCAACCCCCTTCAGGTCAGCAAGGCTGGCTCAGCCACAATTCATGCAGCAGTCACTAATGCTTTATGATGACACTCCTAGCTAGGATTCTGGGGGGCATCCACCTGCACTATTTGCAGACAAAGGGGTTTCCAGATGCCCAACAACTTGTGTTGGAGGATGAGAACGGAGATGGAGAACGGACCATTGCAGGTCGTCTACGATGAAGATAAAAGCAAGTGCTGACTGCTGTGGCTTTCTAAAATGTGGAGGCTGGGATGGAGTGTAGCGGGGAGGAATGGGTAAAAGGAGCTCCAAGGAGTGATGATGAAGTCCTAGACCTAACGTGGAATGAAGGCGGATTAAGATTTTGGTGGAAGAGGTGGTGGCCATGCAGTGCCAGGCAGCCAGCAGAAGAGGGTGAAGTGTGCAAACCATCAGCAGTCAACCCGTTGCTACTACTGCCCACCATGCCCAGGGACTGAGCACTGAAAATGCTGGATATAAGAATCTCATCAGCATGGCATTATTTCAGACTGTGCACTACAGGCCACAAGTATTGGGTCATTTGCATACTGTGCCCAGTCACTGAAGAGGAAAAATTGTGAATGATCTCGACACAACAACATCCGTCACCAGGGACCTGAAAAGCAAACAAAAAATTTTTTATTAATATATATATATATATATATATATATATATATATATATATATATTTATATTTACAATAGAGTGAGGCACCGAGTAATCTTCACCATGTCCATGGCCAGGAACCTGCAAAACAAACTGAAAAAGATTGTATTATTATTTGCCTCCGCCCGTTGCCTTCTGTTGCCTCCTGCTCTGCTTTCTCCTCTCCTGCCTCCTCACCCAGTCAGCATGGCGCCTGCAGCACCATTTTAAGCCCAGCCATGGGGAAATGGCAGCAGGTGGTGCAGAAACTCACCTGTCTGTGCAAAAGACCACACACTGCCCAGAAGGTGTGGACTGGAATGCAGGAGCAGAAGGATAAGTGGTTGCTGGTGCTGAACCTAAAACCTAGCAAGGTGGTTAGCGATGAGTGAATCGATCCGGACGAACCCAGATTCGTTCCGAATTTCATGAAAAATTCGATTCTGAATGAATCCGAATTTCCCCGTGATTCGGTCGATTCGGTCGAAGTTTTCCTTTAAACTCCATTTATTTCAATTACAGGCATTGTAAAATGGTGGATGGACATGTCTGGACATATCCCCTGGGGCAAGTTATCATGGGAAGGTCACATGCAGCCTATCAGCAGCCAGGAGCCCCGGTGACGTCACAGCGCTATATAAAGCGGCGGCCATCTTGCTTGTGCGCATTTCAGACTTGCATTCGTGAGAGAAAGGTGGCTGCTGCAGCTAGGGAGAGAGAGTTAGCGACAGGTAGGGAGATTTACAGATAGGTAAAGAGAGAGACAGATAGGGAGATTTAGAGTGGTAGACAGAGCTAGGCAAAGATAGTTTTAAAACCGGAACAATCCAGCAGCATACAAGTCACATTGACAGGGTGCCTAGTGCTGGCTATGATTCATATTTCATAATTACTGGGTTACTGTTAATATATTTGGTTTGGTTTAAATACAGCTGCACACTGTTAACACTATCTGTTAAGCAAAAGCATTTCTCATACTTGGATTAGTGTTAACATTTTCTGTTCAGCTCAAAATATACCAGGCCACACGGGCATCCCAAGGCACACGCTAATTAACCCTATATGTTAAGCTAAAGCATTTCTCATACTTGGATTATTGTTACTTTTTGTTCAGCTTAAAATATACCAGGCCACACGGGCATCCCAAGGCACACGCTATTTAACCCTATCTGTTAAGCAAAAGCATTTCTCATACTTGGATTAGTGTTACTTTTTGTTCAGCTTAAAATATACCAGGCCACACGGGCATCCCAAGGCACATGCTATTTAACCCTATTTGTAAAGCACAAGCATTTCTCATACTTGGATTATTGTTGCTTTTTGTTCAGCTAGAAATATACCAGGCCACCCTGGCATCCCAAGGCACATGCTATTTAACCCTATCTGTTAAGCAAAAGCATTTCTCATACTTGGATTAGTGTCAAAAGTTTCTGTTCAGCTTAAAATATACCAGGCCACACGGGCATCCCAAGGCACACGCTAATTAACCCTATCTGTTAAGCTAAAGCATTTCTCATACTTGGATTATTGCTACTTTTTGTTCAGCTTAAAATATACCAGGCCACACGGGCATCCCAAGGCACACGCTAATTAACCCTATCTGTTAAGCTAAAGCATTTCTCATACTTGGATTATTGTTACTTTTTGTTCAGCTTAAAATATACCAGGCCGCACGGGCATCCCGAGGCACCCGCTATTTAACCCTATCTGTTAAGCAAAAGCATTTCTCATACTTGGATTAGTGTTACTTTTTGTACAGCTTAAAATATACCAGGCCCCACGGGCATCCCAAGGCACATGCTATTTAACCCTATCTGTTAAACAAAAGCATTTCTCATACTTGGATTATGTTATTTTTTGTTCAGCTTAAAATATACCAGGCCACACGGGCATCCAAAGGCACATGCTATTTAACCCTATCTGTTAAGCAAAAGCATTTCTCATACTTGGATTAGTGTCAAAAGTTTCTGTTCATCTTAAAATATACCAGGCCACACGGGCATCCCAAGGCACATGCTATTTAACCCTATCTGTTTAGCAAAAGCATTTCTCATACTTGGATTAGTGTTACTTTTTGTTCAGCTTGAAATTTACCAGGCCACACGGACATCCCAAGGCACACGCTAATTAACCCTATATGTTAAGCTAAAGCATTTCTCATACTTGGATTATTGTAACTTTTTGTTCATCTTAAAATATACCAGGCCGCACGGGCATCCCAAGGCACACGCTAATTAACCCTATCTGTTAAGCTAAAGCATTTCTCATACTTGGATTATTGTTACTTTTTGTTCAGCTTGAAATATACCAGGCCACACGGGCATCCCAAGGCGCATGCTAATTAACCCTATATGTTAAGCTAAAGCATTTCTCATACTTGGATTATTGTTACTTTTTGTTCAGCTTAAAATATACCAGGCCACACGGGCATCCCAAGGCACATGCTAGTTTAACCCTATCTGTTATACAACATAAGCGTTGATCAGCATCAGCTGCTTTATTAAGTTTGCACTTGTTTTTGACTGTTTTTAATAAACCAGGCCGCAGGGCACCCCAAAGCTGCACCTTGCACCCTATCTGTTATACAAAATAAGCGTTGATCAGCATCATCTGCTTTATTAAGCTACTTCAGTTTGCACTTGTTTTTGACTGCTTTTAATAAACCAGGCCGCAGGGCACCCCAAAGCTGCACCTTGCACCCTATCTGTTATACAACATAAGCGTTGATCAGCATCAGCTGCTTTATTAAGCTACTTCAGTTTGCACTTGTTTTTGACTGCTTTTAATAAACCAGGCCGCAGGGCACCCCAAAGCTGCACCTTGAACCCTATCTGTTATACAACATAAGCGTTGATCAGCATCAGCTGCTTTATTAAGCTACTTCAGTTTGCACTTGTTTTTGACTGCTTTTAATAAACCAGGCCGCAGGGCACCCCAAAGCTGCACCTTGAACCCTATCTGTTATACAACATAAGCGTTGATCAGCATCAGCTGCTTTATTAAGCTACTTCAGTTTGCACTTTTTTTTTTTTTAATGTTGGGCTCCTGCTGCTGCTTGCAACTCCAGGGTGTGATTCATCCAATTCTTGGGCTCCTGCTGCCAACTCCAGTGTCTCTTTAAAGCAATGTTTGGGCTCCTGCTGCTGCTGCTTGCAACTCCAGGGAGTGATTCATCCAATTTTTGGGCTCCTGAAGCCAACTCCAGTGTGTCTTTCAAGCTATGTTTGGGCTGCTGCTGCTGCTGCTTGCAACTCCAGGGTGTGATTCATCCAATTCTTGGGCTCCTGCTGCCAACTTCAGTGTCTCTTTAAAGCAATGTTTGGGCTCCTGCTGCTGCTGCTGCTGCTTGCAACTCCAGGGAGTGATTCATCCAATTTTTGGGCTCCTGAAGCCAACTCCAGTGTGTCTTTCAAGCTATGTTTGGGCTGCTGCTGCTGCTTGCAACTCCAGGGTGTCATTCATCCAATTCTTGGGCTCCTGCTGCCAACTCCAGTGTCTCTTTAAAGCAATGTTTGGGCTCCTGCTGCTGCTGCTGCTGCTTGCAACTCCAGGGAGTGATTCATCCAATTTTTGGGCTCCTGAAGCCAACTCCAGTGTGTCTTTCAAGCTATGTTTGGGCTGCTGCTGCTGCTTGCAACTCCAGGGTGTGATTCATCCAATTTTTGGGCCCCTGCTGCCAACTCCAGTGTCTCTTTCAGCCAATGTTTGGGCTCCTGCTGCTGCTTGCAACTCCAGGGTGTGATTCATCCAATTTTTGGGCTCCTGAAGCCAACTCCAGTGTCTCTTTCAAGCTATGTTTGGGCTCCTGCTGCTGCTGCTGCTTGCAACTCCAGGGAGTGATTCATCCAATTTTTGGGCTCCTGAAGCCAACTCCAGTGTGTCTTTCAAGCTATGTTTGGGCTGCTGCTGCTGCTTGCAACTCCAGGGTGTCATTCATCCAATTCTTGGGCTCCAGCTGCCAACTCCAGTGTCTCTTTAAAGCAATGTTTGGGCTCCTGCTGCTGCTGCTGCTGCTTGCAACTCCAGGGAGTGATTCATCCAATTTTTTGGCTCCTGAAGCCAACTCCAGTGTGTCTTTCAAGCTATGTTTGGGCTGCTGCTGCTGCTGCTTGCAACTCCAGGGTGTGATTCATCCAATTTTTGGGCTCCTGCTGCCAACTCCAGTGTCTCTTTCAGCCAATGTTTGGGCTCCTGCTGCTGCTTGCAACTCCAGGGTGTGATTCATCCAATTTTTGGGCTCCTGAAGCCAACTCCAGTGTCTCTTTCAAGCTATGTTTGGGCTGCTGCTGCTGCTGCTGCTTGCAACCCCAGGGTGTGATTCATCCAATTTTTGGGCTCCTGCTGCCAACTCCAGTGTCTCTTTCAAGCTATGTTTGGGCTCCTGCTGCTGCTGCTTGCAACTCCAAGGTGTGATTCATCCAATTTTTGGGCTCCTGCTGCCAACTCCAGTGTCTCTTTCAAGCTATGTTTGGGCTCCTGCTGCTGCTGCTGCTGCTTGCAACTCCAGGGTGTCATTCAGCCAATTTTTGGGCTCCTGCTGCTCCTGCTGCCAACTCCAATGTCTCTTTGAGCCAAATCCAATGTTTGGGCTCCTGCCGCTGCCAGCTCCAGGGTGCGTTTTTCAGGCAATATAGGGGCCCCTCATAGTGATGCCACCTCAACTCTCTGTAATTGTGCCACTCTGCGATTCTAATAGCGATGCCTCTGATCTGCATGTCCTAATTATTTACAGTATTATTTCAGTAACCCAGCACGCATCCTATGCGTGTTACAGCAAGGCAGAATGGTTTACAACCCTATTGAGGCTCTAGGAAGCTCAGAAATAGCCATTTTTAATAGCGATTCGTCACGAATAAATTCGGGTCGAACCGATTTTTGTCGGAAAATTCGGCGAATCAGTCGAATCGAATTTTTCAAAAGTTCGCTCATCTCTAAAGGTGGTGTGCGACCAAGGGCAGAACCTAAAAGCAGCTTTGGACCAAGCTTGGTTGAGGCACATCCGTTGGCCGACGCATGTACTCAATAGTGAAGTTCCAGCACCAAAATGCCCTGATAAGTCAAATGGCAGACAAACAGCACTTCACCACCAATGAGTGGGCCTCCATGAGGGACATTTATGCCATGCTGCTTTGTTTCAAATACGTCACATTTACACATGTGTCAGGCTAGTCCACATGTGGCTTACAGGGTAGGTTGCTGGGCTGGCAGTGGCCAGCCAAGGCACAGTTTTGGAGGCTTCAGACTACTTTTCCTCACAGCATGGTGGCACCAAGCCCATCTCACGGACGTCACTGGAGAGTGGCTTAGGGGGATACAGAGAAGGAAAAATCTCCCAGGAAAGCTTCTCCTTGACTTAGGGCAGCCTGGCTCACATGAGCCACTACATGTTCAGTGCCTGCTGAAGGACCACAGAGTTGCCTGCATAGTCACCAGTACCACTGGGTTGCCACCGTCAGGGCCGGCGCTAGGTCTTTGGGGGCCTTGGGCATGAGAGTCTTAGTGGGCCCCTAAGTAGTGTGTCACATGATGTCACCTTTCTGCTCCACTTTCTCAAATTGGTCATCTTCTGCTGCTCATCGCCCTCCAGTCCTTATTGCCTTCCCCATAGCCACCAATCATCCTCTAGTCCTTGTTGCATTCTCTACTGCCACAAAGCACCCTAACTTGCTCCGCTGCAACTAAAGTCTTTATCATTGCTGTCAACTGTCACCCGCTTCTCGCCACCTTCTGAGCTTCCATCAAATGCCCTCCATTCCATGCCACCTTTTCCAATGCTGCTGATCATCCCATGTTGCTGAGGCCAGCCATGAGCAGGTCTGCACACAACACCCGGGATATGGTGGCTCAGGCCCACTGTAAAATGGCCAAGCGTAAGCCTGAGTGGGCCCCTGAAGATGCCAGGGGCCCTGCCGATTGCCCAGATTTACTTTGTGCTGGCGCTGGCCCTGGTCACCCTGCTTCACCCCATGATTTAGGGATAAAATCACATCCTTGATTCCTACACAAAAGCGTGAGAGAAAAATGAGAAAATTTAAACGCATTCAGTTGGAGGCACTACTGCCAGAGTTCCCAAGTGACAATGAGGGCTTAGCGGAGGCACAGACCGAGGCCAAGGAGGAGTAAGAGACACCTATCACTGAAGCTAGGGAAAAGTCTGAATAATCTCTGCACGACGTCTGTCACCACGAACCGGCAAAACAAACAGAAAACAGATTCTACCACTGGAGCATAATAGAAAAATAGAAAAATTAGTACAAACGCAACCTGAAAGGCACTGCTGGTGGAGTACCCATCTGACATTGTTGCCTCAATGGCGGCACAAGGCCGAGGAGGAGGAGGAAGTCGCTAATGTAGTAGAGGCACCAGCACCACCTCAGAAGTGAGGTTAAGCCTGTCCACAATGTGGGACACTTTGTTCAATTCTCTACCACATCCACCTCCATCAGGTATGGGCCATACTACCAAAAGGCAGACTTTGACTCACATGGTGGATGAGCATCTGTTGACACATCTCCCGGTACTGAATGGTGCATCCTCCATCATTTTATGTCCAACGTTTAATTTCTGGGTCGGTATAAATTGGACACGTGGCAAGAGCTTGTCCTCTATGTCTTGGAGGTGCTGGCTTGCCCTAAGTCAAGTGTCCTATCAGGATGTGTGTCTTTTTTACAGTTAAACCTTTGTGAACTGGTAAGCGATCAATGAGACTCTTATACTAGTTCACAAGGCTGAGGGTCTAGCAAGCCACCTAAGTGGCTTGTAGCCTTCATGTGGGCTTGCCTCCACGCCCTGTTCTATAAGCCCTGCATAGCTGATCCCTGGGCTGATTATGCTGGGTAGGGGGAACCCCACACCATTTATTTTTAGGATTTTTAATGAGGGGACCCTATGTCATTTTTTTCATTATGTCACATCAGCAGGTATAAAAGGCTTCAAGCATCAGCAGGAGAGCAGAAACCAGAGTCGTCCGCATGGATGGCTTGGGGATCGATTGAGGTAAGTATTAAAAAATAAAATATTAACATATTTTTTTTATAATGTCTGTGTTTGGCTATTTTTTACATGTAACCCTTTGTGAACTGGTAAGGAGTCCATGAGACCTCTATATCAGTTCACAAGGCTTGATGGCTGGAAGCAAGGAAGTGGCTTGCCATTAACCCCATCACCCCCATTTTCTGCCTCCCCAAAGCCCAGGGGAGCAGAAGAGCCCAGGGGCTGTGAAGGCTATGCAGGCCTTTTGAAGCTGGCCTCCATGCCCTGTTCTACAAGCCCCCATAGCTGGACCCCAGACAGGTTAAGCCACACCATGTTTTGGCAAGATTTTTAGTGAGTGATCGTGTGGGACACAGTTTTCAGAGATGGATAAATCAGAAGTAAGTATTAAAAAATAAAATAATAAAATATTTTTTGTGATGTTTGTGCGTGTATGTGTTTTACATTTGTGAACTGGTAAGGGATCTATGAGACTCTTATACCAGTTCACAAAGCTTGGGGGCTGGCAAGTCACCTGCTGCTAGCGGATGACTTGCTATTAACCCCCAGCTTTTTATTTTTTTATTTTGCTTTTTTATTCTTTTTTTATGGAAACCCTGTGCCTCCAAATAATTAATTAAGAGATTACTTCCTAAAAACTGTGCCCACGTCAACAAGCCTGGCACACATAGAAAGCTTGAGGTGTGTAGTTCCAGAGAATATATAGTTTGTGGCAAGTATTTCAATGTTAAGGGTTGCTTTTCTTGAAAAACTACAAAGTACGCATAGGAGTTGTATTTTATCTTGAAAAACTTTTTTATTACAAAAAACACTACAAATTGTAAAAAATCATTTTTTTTACTCTGTTGCACATATTTCACCCAAAAATATTGAGAATATGCTAAAACAAGGCCATACAAGACATTTCATGTTAAAACACAGACTCTGCTAAAAAAAACTAAAAATCTATATTTTTCCTGGAAAATCCCTGGAAATCCCTTCAAAAATCACAGTTTAACATGTATAGCGCAAATGATTGACAATGGTCTGACAACAGAGGGTGACAAAATATCAAGGTAGGCTAGCAGTTAAAGGGTTAAACAGCAGTGACACCCAAGTGGCCTTAGCAAGTGGATACTTCACTAATGTTTGTTATTAAAAAGCAGTGACACTCAAGTGGCCTGAGCAAGTGGATACTCCACTAATACTTGTTATGAAACAGCAGAGACACCTAAATGGCCTGAACAAGGGAATACTCCTCTAATACTTGGTAGTAAACAGCAGTGACAAAAGGACAATTTTATTTTCAACAACAACAACCTATCTATCTCTTATTTCAACTACTGGCCCTAAATAAATGTCCTGACAAGGACAATTTTGTTTTTAACAACAACCTATCTATGCCTCACTCTAGCGACTGGCCCTAAATAAATGCTGATCTGTCCCTCACTCAGCAGCAGCAACCTCATCCTATCTAATGCAGAGTGTTCTGGGATTGGCAGGACTTGACCCTACTTTTTATATGATGGAGTCACGTGTCCTGTCTGGCAAATCACAGCAATGCTGAGGATGGTCATGGCTGTGGTTGCTAGGGCAGCAAGAAGTGTGCAGTCAATCAACCTTCTTCTGGGGTTCTGGCTGACTCAGATTAACTCTGACATGGATTTCTATTTGAAATCCGAGTCCGGGGACCCAAACTCACAAAGTTCTGCACGGACCCGAACGTTGCAAGTTGAGTTTGTTAATCTCTACCTATCGATATATTTTTCATCTCTATCTATCAATATTTTTAATTATAGCAAAGTAGCTGCAAACACAAAAATATAACTAGTCTTGGGACTAATTGATCAAGGCTAAAGTGTAGCCAGTACAAAAATTAAAATTTTATTTAAATACATACAAGTCAAGTATAATGGAATTTCTATTAGAATCCCCTGCAAGAGGAGGGCCCATGCAAATAATCCCTTTCCATCTCTTAAAGCTATATCCAAAGTACCTGGAACCACCAGGGTGTACAATGCTCTGGAATAGCATATACCATCCACTCCTACCTGTGTACAGATTTTTGACTCTCATCAGCATAGGGCTGGATTTAGATGATGACAGGCCATGAGAGAAACCCATGTTAGGAGATATAGTGGAATGAAATGGATCTAAAAGTGATCTGTTAAAGGTACAAGGCAAAGAGTGCTTCCTTAAACGGAAATTATTTGCATGGGGCATACAATCATGGAATTTCAGAATCTCTTGCAGTAGGAGGGCCCATGCAAATTATCCCTTTACACCTCTATATAGGGCTATATCCACAGCACCTTGACCCCTAGGGTGTGCAATTCTCTGGAATAGCATGTAAGAATATACATCCGCTCCTGCTTGTGCACAAAGGTTTTAGGTGTTTGGCTTTTGTCAACACAAGGCTTTATTTAGATGGTGACGGGGGGGGGGGGGGTAAGACATAGAGTAAAAGAACATCTTCACAAGCCTGGTTAGGGAGAGCCCCATGATAGGCAGTATAGGTGGATTAAATGGATCAACAATCCCTCTATTTAAAGGTACAAAGCAGAGATTGTCTTCCTAAAATGGAAAGTATTTGCACAATCATGGAATAATGGAATTTCTCCCAGAATCCCTTGCAGTTACTGCTATATGTCCTTGTTAAGCACAGGGGGACCCACCTGTCACACATAATACTTTACTCCAAATAGCTATAAATCTACAGTTTATCCAGTGCTATGTGCTTCAGTAAAGTTTGAATATATGTAGTAAGTGCTCCATGAATTGCCCTCATTGTCTGGAACTGCTAAGCCAAGCCACCTAATTGGCAAGGCGTGGGAGGTCTCAAGCTATGATGGTAAGTAGTTCCAAGGACCTTAGTCTTTTGGTTGCCCAGCTTCCCACTATAAGAAAACCTCCTCTGTTTTACCCTGGACTGTAGTTTTTTTCTCTACATTAGCACTGTAGCCACCTACAGGTTTCATTTTTGCCACAGGAATTATTAATAATATTGTTTATTTAAATAGCACCATCTTCTTCATGTACACTGCATTGTGCAAGGTATAATTACAGACAATCTATAGCATATTGCACATGTAAAATAATAATCAAAATTAATAAAATAGTTAAAAGTAAAATCATTTGTAGGAACACTTTTTCTTCTAAAATTCAAAAATATTGTATCTATATTGAGTAAACAAATGTAGTTTATGGGTGATTAAACTTGTGATAGAGATTGCACTTAGTATAATGTGGAGGGCTTATCCTGTACACACCCTGCATTTAATTCAGCTCTAACCAGGATGGAGCCACCTCCACTGTTTAAACATCTACTGACAGAATTTAAACAAAGCATTCTTTGGTTTTATCTCTGTGTATCATAATTATTACATGTGCATTGCTGCTCCTTGCCTGAGGTCAATGTCTGGGAAGGAGTGAGAACCATCAGTCTATGAAGAGATGCAAAACTGCCATCTGTAATGAGGAAATCAAAACTGGATGAGGGTTCTGCTGGCAAAGGGAAATTATCAGAAAATAAAAGAACTTCTGCAATGTTTGGAGATTAGATAACTTAATACACAAAAAGTTCAAAATATAAATATTTTTCTTCCATCTCCTACATTTGAAGCTGAAGTTCAGCAATTCCGTGCAGCAGTGTGACTCTACTGGCCTGTCACTCAAGTCCAACTGTCACTCAAGTGCATTTCTGCCATGCAGAGCACCATTCCCTGCCAACATCTGGGGAGGTTTTTGGTGATCAGGTGAGTTACTTTAATATTTTAATGCGCAAATAATGCTAAGCACAGGGGAGGGAAGGTTGGCTGGCTGGGAGGTCGCACAGAGGTTGACCCTCCTCTTTAAGACTGGGTGCATTATAAAGAAAGCTCTTTCGGGGACATGATTGCTCTCTAACTAACCATTCAATCACATTTATTTGTGATTGTGTATTGAATGCAGACACTGTTGAAACTGCAGAGAGAGTCGCTTGCACCCTCTCCCTCCCTTAGAAAACCTCAGGATCCTCCAAAATGCCTCTCCTCACAATCCTAACCCATTTTAGCATTGTGTGGGTTATATCATTTCAAAGTGGACCTAAAACTGGAATATTCCTGTCATAGAAACATAGAAAGTTGATGGCAGAAGGAGACCATAAGGTCCATCTAGTCTGCCCTTATGTGTATACTGTATGTTTCCTTTATCTTAGGATAGATTTGTGCTTATCCCAGGGGACCCCGACTTGGGATACTCCACTATTTGGGCCGCCCAGCCCAACTGTGAATACCAATGTGTGCTCTGTAATTAAAATTCATGAGATAATCTGATAGACTGCCTCACACTGGCATTTGTCATGCAATAGATCTTACTGTTTTTCTTCTTCAGCGTTTTGAAGGTATCTTATTAGGTTATTGTGAACATGAAAAATGCACTTGTTAATTATATCCTGCAATTGCCTGGTATTTTGGTAATAAGGAAAACTACTCTTGGGCACATAGTTAGAATATACCCTTTCATCTGGTTCCAAATGTTCTCGGTTTGATGCTTTTATGTGCTCTTGGAGAATGGAGAATGTTTTTAGAAATGTCCATTAATGTCCCATAAATTCGATGACACATTTTTCCTCTAAATACAGCTTTCAATGTGCTTGCAAGGCTGGTTTTAGAAATCTCATGGCCATGAAAGCACTGCTGAAAAGAATGCTTACACGCTTCCTGGATTGGAGGTGCCACCTCAATATAATAAAAAAAGGACAAGATCAGGTTAAAATACTTATCATTTCCACAATCCGCCACTGTGTTGCAATACATATGTATTTGTCCCTCTGCATCTGACTGTCAGCAAACTATTGACAGTCAAAAGCAGAGAGGGGGAGACAGAGTTTATGACCCACCAATAGAACTGACTTTATGGGCAGTGCACATAAACATAACACCAAACTGTATTGTGTGCGTTCACTTGGGATATCGCAAATAATGTCCACCGGCACTAAACCTCATAGCTGACATTTTTTTTATGATAAAATCCAACGTCTTGTAACCACAAGGGGTCCGCTTAAAAAACTTGCGCAAGAATTAAGGTTCTCATACCAAAAATTGTGCAAGAATGCGTTCTTGCACAGTGCTGTCGACCCTATAACCATGTTGTTCCCAGGAAATCAAAGAACAACTCTGTACAAACCAAGGCAGGGAGATTGTGATGTGGGACAGTCCGAGTCTGTCAATGGAACCGGGAAGTTTTTTAAACACATTCTTAGGCTTACATTTCTTATGCTGGGACATAAGAAAACAGTTCTGTTTCCTGTTTCATTAAAAGAGCATTATATATTACTGCCCAATAAAAAAATCTACATAAATATGCTAAGTAGCAAGATGAGGGGACAAATTTAAAACAGCTCACCAGTACTCATGTGGTCATGCATGGAATCCTGAGCTCACAATAAGCTGGCCCAGTTTTATTATTATTATTATTATTATTATTATTATTATTAATAATAAGAGAAAATAATTGATTCTGGCTACAAGTGATCCTTTAAAGTCAGCAATTTGTTCCATCAGATTAAAAGACATACGTCTGTGTTAAGATAAGACATTGGTCAACATGATGCATTTCGGGTGGGGAGTATTCTCCCTCCTTAGTCATATACAATACAAGTGTCATTAAAGGAGCACTATCGCGGAATTGTGTATTATTAAAAATACATATAAACACATCGGCTAGATACTGCCCTTTTCTTTCCATTAAAAACAAGTCTGGCTGTATATTTCTTGATGCCGGCTGTATAAGTGACCCCTCCCCTCGCCATCCAGCATTTTGATATAGAATTATAAAGGCACTCACTACAGATACTTCCTGTTCCACAGATGCCTGAGCCAAACAGAATAAGGAGCAAAGTTGCCCCCCCAATTGGACAGGGGCGCTGCAGTGAACCAATGGGTAAAAACTGCGGCCTGGTCTGCATGACACAGCTGCCGATTCATGCAGCTCATCCGAAGATGGACTTCAGCGCCCAGGATGGAAACCAAAAGGGGATTGGGGACAAGCAGCGCCAATAGTCCAACCTGCTTACCTAATGCACAGCCCAAAATGATGAATGATAAAGTATAACTATAGTATATAACTATAATTATACTTTAATTATAATTATACTTTAAGCTTGGGTTACTCGTTCAAGTAATCATTTAATTTTATATTGTATTCCTGTTGGTGAGTGCTTGGGCTTTGCTCCCTATTGCCCTGTCCAATATCGTTGCACTGTGCACTGGGGAAGCGGGGTTACCAACTGAGCATTGCCCCGATGTATGACTGGCCTGCTGCGGGTTAAGTGACTGTTGCTAAGAGAGGCAGGTCTACCAGCCAATATCCACCTTGGAACGCCTACCGGCTATGTCAAGCACTTGGTATCTTCACAGCTGGGGGCTGGCTTATTGCCGTAGTCCCACATTGGCCCCGCCCACCCCCATTCTGTTTCCATCTACGGTCGCCATGCAGACCAGGTCGGTGTTTTTGCCCATTGGTTCCATTGCAGCATCCCCGTCCAATCGGGGAGCAACTTTGCTACTTACCCTGATTGGCATAGGCGCCTAGTGCGGGACACAAAGTGTCTGTGGTGAGTGTGTTTAAGATTTTTAATCAAACCTGTATTGCATATGACTAAGGGGGGTGAATACCCCCCAAATCGCATCATGGTGACCAAGGGCTTATTGTAACACTGACGGATGCCCTTTAAATTGATGGAATAAATAGAACAAAGGATGGGGTTCCACATTACCCCCAAGAAAACCCTGCTTGTACAGAAGCACCACTAACAATAGTCAAAAATGTAAAATATAATCAATTTTATTCATGTATTCATGTGTACATTTATGTTACAACAATACTATACAACAATCTTTAAAACACCATTAAAAAACATATATACACAACAAGTAATAAAGAGGAGAGGGAAAAGGTGGGGGGGAGGACCAAAAAACCTTTAACCGCTGCTCTAAAAATATCAAACAGAGCCCTCTAGATGATATTGCTGCACAATAACAAAAATCCTAAAAAAATATATTAATTCAAAAACATTCATAAAAACCTACCACTATAAGTGATGCAATTTATAATGTAAGTACAAAACCAATGTTATATTTATCCAAAAGTGCATAAGGAATCAATTCAATAATCTCATAAAGTGTACCCATAATACATCAATAAACACATAAACACAAGAAAAAATATATAAAGTGAAAAATCCTAACAGAAACTAATACCCTAAAAGGAATTGAAGTGTAAACCTATCTAAACAAAAATCTAAACAAAAAGTGAGGACCCACCTGAATAAATAATGATGGAATAAAAATTATTTATAAATCCTTTCCTAGCGAGATGAGGAGTTATTCCAGCCATGCCTGGTTCTTTTTTTTTTTTTTGGGAGACATATAGTATATGTTGCACACACATAGGAAATTTTCCTCCACATTTAATCCATCTGTGCAGTGAGACAAACACAGACAGTGAGTGAGTGCTCCCATGCTCAGAGCAATGGACTGCCCTAGCAACAGCATTCGTGGAGCAGTTGGGGGCTTGGGCGCATGGCTCAAGATCAGGTTAATTGCCTCTGAAGCACTTCAGTCATGTCCCAGCCGGAGATTGGACCTGAAACCCTCCAATCACACAGCTGCACAGATTATGCAGTCAAGTTTCCCACAATTGGGGAAATCATCAGCATCATCATCAAGTCAAATTTCTGGGTCATGCTGCTCTTTAAATGTTCCATTCTGATTTTACAGGGGATAACTACCAAATTCTAATCCGAGCACATTTCTTTTGCGATTCTTCTGATGTGTGTAGATGATTTTATCATGCAATGCTTTTGAGCATATATTTAGAGTGGTTATTGTTGCTGCTTCCCAAAAGCTTGCTTATCAGGCACTGGAAAGAAGCAGATATGCAAAAAAACTGTTGCCCCCAGATTTTTAATACCAGGTGATTTGGCCATATAACTCCTTTAAGTGTGCTCCCCTGCAGCTCCTCCAGCTTGACAATTCTGGATTCAATAGTAAATTGTTGTAATAAATCAACTCAGACAGGGAACTCCTAAAATTACCATAGGCAACACAGGGAGAATTCCCAGTGCACCACACACTCCCTTTCTATTACCCCCATCCACTGCCTGACACTGATATCTCCCACCAACCTCTCCCTTGTACCCTGTCACAGTGTACACCCAGCCAATACATCCCAACCCATGTTCTGTCCTGGCAATTCTATAGCCTCAACATCATGGCTGTGGCGGCATGCCCACCCCTTTCATAATACCTGCCCCTTCACTAAAGCTTCAATGCCATATAATGCTAAAGCCAGAATCATTGTACTGATCTGGGGAGCACCATCTAGTGTTTGCTAAGACAGAAAGTGGGGTGCCACATCTTCCCTCTGCTGCTTTCTGTTCCCCACAATACTTCAACGCAGATGATATTCTGTATGTATTGTTGTTGTTACATTCAAAAATACAAATCTGAACTTCTATTATGAACTTCTATTATTGTGCATTACCCAAGGAGCTTGTTTTAAGATCATACAGTATAATAAAGTAAAGTTCTACGTCAGCGGCTTGAAAATAACTCCTTGGAGAATTCATGGAACAATTAATACTTGCATCAGGAAGTGAGAAGGAAGTGCCAGCCCAGTGGAAATTGCACATTAAATTTCAAACTCAAGGCTGCTGAAATAGCAAATACACTGCTTATTAAACAAGGGTAGGGTCAAACTGATGTCATTTCCATTAAATGATGTACCCACATACACACACACACACACACTGGGTTCATAAAATGGAATCTAGTCACTATGGCAGTGCATCAGGAGTCCTCTAAACAGATACATGTTTAAACGAATAAAATAGTTAATTGTGAAAAAAATATATGGTTGACAAAGTTATCTGGAGGCACGTGGGACTAACAGTAAATTTACTGTATGTAAAAGTGTCACCCTGTCTTTAACTTCTGTGGTGGTCAAGCTATATCCTGAAGCTCTTCTTTTCTAAAGTAGGCATATTTTATTACCGTTCATAAATTCTTTGTAGTCTTTTTAAGTTATATTAAGGTAAATATGTTTAATTGGTTTAATAGTTTAATAGTTAAATGTACTTATATTATTGACTCAGGAAATGTCGATAAGACCCCTTTCACACGTAGCTATTTGCCCCACATTAGAGAAGAAATACTCCAACGTGTCCTAAACGACAAACATTTGCAGACCATGGCATTTTGCAAAATGCTACATTTTTCTCTGCAGTCCAACTGCAATTCAGCCCTTGAAAGTCTGCTCTGCAGTAAAAGGGTCACACTAACCACCACTCCACCACTTCTGGTAAATCGCTGCTGGTCCCCTGCTGCAGGGATTCGTCCTCCCTCTGGATCGACATACGATCATGAATTAACCCTAAAATGGTGGACACTGCTTTATCAGCCTGTCTGATAGCTTGTTCTATGCTTTGAGCCATGGAGGAGAAATAAATCTCACCTGTGGAAATGAAGCCTGTTTGTCTTCAACTGAGGGCCTGCTTTAATACTCCTTTGAGCAACCTATTATATTATATGGCTGGCGAGGCAGTAACTTGCTAGGGTGGGTATGCATTGCACTTTGAAAGTTTTCATTGAAAGGGATACCATTCATGATATAAATCACAGCTAGGGCTTATAGTAGTAAAAGTGTCTCTGAATTTAAAGTCCCTGTCCAGACACACACTAACCCCCCCCCACCTCATCCATGGTGTGAACAATGTAAAATCTTGGAGTGGTAGCTGAGCTAGGAAGGGCATATTATGGTGCAGCCTTATGAGCCATGAGCATGCTTTGCTGTGGTCAGAGACAGCTGCGGAACCTCTGTGGCTTGCCAGGCTGATTCACGTAGAAGGCTCCAAGGGACAAAGCGGTTAGACCATTTATTTTGCATGGTCAAAAGAAATGAATTAAAAGGAAGGTAAATTTTAGAGCACTGCTATGGCTTCTACCCTCCACTGCAGTAATTTGAGGAGAGTCACATGGAACAGACATCGGTGTGCTACTTGCTGCCTTATTATTGCTGTTTGGTTTACAGTCTATTTAAAGAAAATGCATTAAATAGTATTGTAGTGTATTTTCTTTCATTATAGAATAATACCGAATACATTTATGTTGTATGCCAGTTGAGTATAAATTCTCGTATCAAGCTGCAGTAAAAGGAAAAATAAATACAAATAGTGGGTAATAGAATGTTAATGTGGTGTTGTACCATTCCTTAGCCTGGAAGTGGTTACTATTTCTTGCTGGAATGAAACCATCCAGTGCAGTACACTGTAAACAGCTGATGTGTTACCAAGAACAGCATCTCCCTCTGCCCAGCTTGTCCATGCCAAGGATGGCAAAGCACATAGAAAAGAATGAAAAAGCAAAATAAAAGAATTATATTAGAAAAGGTTTCAATTTAAAATGGTGGTGACATAATGTATTTATTTACCAGACACGCTTTACTTGAAATGTTTTAATAAGAATTTAGAATTTATTTGTGGCTTTTCTACAGATAGATACAGAAAGATCTACAGTAGTATCATAACGGTTGCCTATTTTACTAGCTTCGAGCCCCTGTTACCTAATGGGCATTTCTGTTTTTATTAGGTTGGCTGCATAAGCTTCCATACTGCATTTTTATAATGCAGAATAAAGATGCTCTTGTATAAAGAGGAGCCTGATGAGATTAACAGGCTGACTCATTACTAGCGCTAGGTATCGGCAGATGAGCGTCTGTACAGAGGCGCTAAGAGCGACCGCTAGTAGACGCTGTGATCGGCTATCAGGCACCATTAAAGAGCATCTCATTCGCCTCCATTGGCCTCCATTGATGAATGAGATGTATGTTTGGCGTTCTAACACCAGTACAGCGTTGCAGGGAGCGAGAGGTAGCGCCAGCTCATTGCGACCGACTCTCAGCGACTCACACCATATTCAACAAGAAAACAAACTCACACAGCGTCGGCGCTCTGGATCTGGTTGCTATAGCGCCAGATGCTGTGTGATTAAAGTCTGTTTTTGAAAACAGGGGGATTTGGGTATGCACAGCCAGCTATTCTAGCAGCTATAAAGCAGGGTGCTGGCAGAATAGGGCAATATATGTATGAAAATGCTATGAAAGGAGACCCCTAGATTAGCCCCAATGCCCTTATGTAAAACTTCTAGTAACAGGGGTGCACCAGACAAACCACTGAATATAAACATGTGCTCACTCACATGAACCAAACAAGACTGAAGTGGACGTGTCCAATTACACACCTTTCTTCAAAAAGGAGCACCAATATCAATATGGATACAAAATTCTTTATTATGAAAAAGGAGATACTATTAAAATACAAAAAAACACACTGGACAATTAAAATCACATGGATGACCCCATGGTCACAATAATATTAGTGAAAAAACCCCCTAAGGGGAACAATGCATCAAAAGACCCTATGTGCGCTTATTAGATCCTATTATAACAGTTATTTTATGCCGGCATAAAAATTATATGTGTAAACCCTCAAAGTGTACAACCTCTAATCAATATCAACTCTTAACAACAATACCTCATATGTGAAAATGAATAAAAAACTAAATTCCACAGAAAATATATTGGCAGACTCGCCCAGTTCAAACAGTTATAAGTGAATGAAAACAATAAAGATATACTCAAAGTGCACTTGTGCATGCTAAATGACACCAGCAAACCTGAATATTCAAGAATAAAGAATGGCACATAGAGTCAGCATCACAGGGTCATCAAATATAAATCACCACGCCCGCAACTCCCATGTTGCTTCAAGGTGAGGGTTGAAGCAACATGGGAGTTGCGAGTTGGGAGATACATTTGGAATATCCCCCATAAACCATATATTCCCTGAAAGTACACATTTTAAGCTTTCTAAGCGTACCCAGCTTGTTGTCGTGGGCTCATCTTTCTGGAAGTAATCCCTTGAAGAATTTTTAGGTTGCACAGGGTTTCACAAAAAATGTTATAAAAAAGCAGAATAAAAAACACCTTTTCCTAAAATATCAATATGCAAATAAGAAAAAACAAGCTAAATCTGAAAGCGCAAGGTCCCCCAAGCAGAACAATACCCAACATGCATAGGTACTATTAACCCTTTTAATTGCCAGCCTACTTGAACTTTTGTCGCCCTCAGTTGGTCATTTTTCCCCATTTTGCGGCATGTTTAACCGTGATTTTTGTCGGAATTTCTTGGAAAATATATATATATTTTTTGCAGCAGAATTTAGGCTTTAACATTAAATGTCTTGTTTGTAATTTTTCTACTGTTTTTTAAATATTTTTGCGTAAAAAAAAACAAAAAAATAAATAAAATATTTTTTAAACAATTGTCTCCTTTATTTTAAATAAAACATTTTTTTAGTAATAAAAACCATATTGCATGTGATAGCCCCATTTCTCCCGATTACAACGGTACCACATATGTATCAATAGCCCCTCATTCTTGCCCAGGAGACCCCCCAAACTGAAAAGAGCATTTTATAACATTTACAAATAAAATACTACTATCCACACTATAAACATAAGGGGTTAATTTAAAATGACATAGGGACCCCTCCCAGGGGGGGGACCCCAATTTTTTTTGAGAATTTTTGGCTAAGCCTAACCCTAAAAATTTAAAAAATTGTGGGGTCCCCCCCCCCCGGGAGGGGGTCCCTATGTCATTTTCTTTTTAATTTTAATTCTTTAAAATTTAATTTTTTTTTAATTTTTTCTTTTTAATCCCAGGGGGTGGGGGGACCCAATTTTTGGGGGGGAATTTTAAGGGTTAGGGTTAGCCTTACCCTAACCCGTAAAGTGGACCAACACCCAGGATTTTCACTATCCTGGGTTTTGATCCACTTCCGCGGGGGTGCCCCGCTGCGTAAAACCCCTGAGAAAGGTATAAAAAACTCACCTCAAGCCCGCTCCTACGGCGCATGCGCGAGCGCTCGTCCAATCAGAGCGCTCAGAGCCGCTGTGGTATGCATGGACAAGGGACGGACAACCACAGCGGCTCTGAGCGCGCTGGCAGCTGCATCTCGCGCTTCCCTCTAACAGGGAGCGTGCCCGCGTCGGCGATTCACAAACGACCGACACGTGTGCGCGCCCTGATAGAGAGAAGCGCGAGATGCGGCCCGCGCATGCACCGTTGGAACGGGGATAAGGTAAGGCGATTGGGGCATCCTGGGGGCAATTTCGGATGCCCCGCAGGGAGGGATCTGATCCGGGCCGATCAGCCTGGGTGTTGGTCCACTTAAAAAAAAAAAAGTAGGGGGGGGACCCCATTTTTGGGGGGAATTTTAAGGGTTAAGGTTAGGCTAACCCTAACCGTTAAACATTTTTTAAAAAATTACGTAGGGACCCTCATTTTTTTGGGGAATTTTAAGGGTTAGGGTTAGGGTTAGCCTAACCCTAACCCTAACCCTTAAAATTTTTTTAAAAAATGACATAGGATCCCCCCTCACAGGGTGGGGGACCTCATTTTTTTTTTTAATTTTAAGGGTTAGGGTTAGGGTTAGCCTTAAAATTCAAAAAAAAAAATGTTGTAGGGTCCCCCCTACCCGTCATAACCAGCCCGGGACCAGCTATGGGGGCTTGTAGGCACAGAGTGGGGGGGCCAGCTTTTGTGGCCCCCCCACCCTGCAGCCTACGAGCCCACATAGCCTATGTGGGCCCGGGCTCTTCTGCCCCCCCCTGGGCTTTGGGGAGGCAGGTAATTGGGGGTGCAGGGGTTAATGGCAAGTCACCCGCTAGAGCAGGTGACTTGCCAGACCCCAGCCTTGTGAACTGGTACAGGGGTCTCATGGACCCCTTACCAGTTCACAAAGGGTTAACAGTTAAATAAAAAAAACACACAGAAAAAAATAATTTTATTAAAAAATAAAAAAATGTACTCTTTACTCACCTTCGATCGTCAGCTCCTGTGTCCCTCGCTGATCTGCTGTCAGATGCCGGTGATCGGCAGTCAGAGGAGGGGGGGAGGCAGGAGATCAGAGGATCTCCTGTCCCCTCCTTCTCTCACCACCGATCACCGGCATCTGAAAGCTGAGCGGCCTGGAGCTGTCAAGACGCCGGCCCGAGTGACGTCATAAGCCCCGCCCCTTTTGGGACTTCGCGGCAAAATGGCGGCGCCCGTCGGAGGAAGAGGGGAGAGAGCCTGACAGTCTCCTGAAGACAGATAGCCCTGGGGGGGGGGATCGGAGGCCCCCCAGGTGAAGAGGAGGGCCGGCGCGATCAAGCGAACATGGAGGTGAGTAAATGTCATTTTGATTTTATTTTTTTTTTGCAGGAAAAGCCAGCGGCTGCAAAAACGGGGGGGGGGGGCTACTCCGGGCTCTCCCCTTCCTCCGGAGGAGCCCCGACGGGGGATCGGAGACCCCCAGGGTGAAGAGGAGACCCGGCCGGTTCAAATGAGGGGTCAGGTAAGTGTTTTTTTTTTAATTTTACTGGCGCTAGCAGGGGGCAAAGCCAGGCACGTAAATTTACGTGGCTGGCGTTTAAAGGGTTAATCTAATAAAGGAAAAAAGCCTATCCAAAAAGTAAATTCATAATGGCCTAAATGAATAATGTATGGCCCATATGCCAGTATGATACATAAAAACGGCCCAAAATTGAGTGGTCAAAAGAACCACACCGAGGCCCAATAGTTTGTTGGTGTAAGTGACACCACCACGTACATGATTTTGTTCGGTCAACAGAGGAGGGGGGGAAGTATACACTGCCCCACTCATTACATGCCCCATATTGTCAATATGGATCTTCAAGATCGTTTATAAAGTATCTATGTAACCTCCCACATATAGGAACGGAAGGCATATAATCAAAATAATGTGGGGGGCTAATAGAATCCCGAAGTGCAATAGAAAGGATAATCCAATCTGGTGTATCCAAGAAACCTGAGAGTCCAGATTTCATATTTCTAAAGGAAATTTCCACAAGTGGGACTATATATTTTGAAGACTAACACAGTCCTATGATGGAAAGAAGTGACACATCCATTCGGGAGGAAATGTCCAAAGTTCAACATAATGGTGCATTGTCCAGCAAGCTCATTGATTGATTGAAAAGGATCAACATGGAACAGGCAATTGTTCCTCTTAGAACATGGTATGGATCTAGAAAAGTAACCGAGAGAGGGGAGAGGGGGGCTTATTAGGGATCTCAAATATATCTAAAAACTCAAGTGAAACATACAAGAAATTATCACCATCCCAATTGAGAAGACAATACCTCACTACTTCCAAAGTAAATAACACTAAAAACAGGGACAGCCACCTCAAATCATATAAACCACCACTACATTCAACCCCACCCTACCAACCGACACCCAAGAGTGGTGCTTCGCACAGACGGGAGGCCAAGAGCTTTATAAGAGCACGGAAT
This sequence comes from Gastrophryne carolinensis, assembly GCA_027917425.1. Lineage (NCBI taxonomy): Eukaryota > Metazoa > Chordata > Amphibia > Anura > Microhylidae > Gastrophryne > Gastrophryne carolinensis. The sequence continues at coordinate 131,167,222 of CM051234.1, forward strand.
ACAGCCCGGGCCGCGGTGTGACAGCTCCGGAGGACGGTGCACCCCAACAGGCAAGCGGGGAAACAAAATGCAGGCACTTGGCAGGGGACGAAAGAAGGCCGTAAATCAGTGGCCGGAGGCGGCAAGATGGCGGCGCTCGCTGCAGAGCGCGCCCTGTCACAAGACTCCATGGAGCAGGACCCTGATGAATCTGACAGGGAGGAATGCAGGGGAGGATAGCCGAGAAGGTCTCCCTGGACTCATCAGACAGCTGGCCTAGATCCCCCACGACAGCTCAGCGCTTACCTCAGCAGGCCCAGCGGAGCCCCATCACCTCTGACATCCTCACGCAGCTCAGAAGCATAGTCAGAGAGGAGATAACAGCTGTGACGGTTAAGCACACAGAGGCTGTCTTGCAAGAAATCAGAGACCTAGGGGGCAGAACTGATGCTCTGGAGATCAGGATGGATGATGCAATGACAGTTTTGAGCACCCAGGCTTCCCTATTAGACCACCTGCAGGAAGAGATAATGGTCTTAAAGGGCCAGAACGAGGACCTTGAGAATCGTAATAGAAGATCAAACCTGCAGTTCAGAGGCCTGCCCAAGACCATGGAGGACGCTACGGGATCTATAACTGCACTCCTACAAGAGCTTGTCCCGGACATTCCAGTGGAATGCCTGGAACTTGATAGGGCACATAGGGCCCTCACGAAAAGAGCCACCGACGCCCCCCCCCGTGACATCATAGTGAGGTTTCACTATTTCCACACAAAGGAAGCGGTGCTGGCTGCCTCTAGAAATAAGGCACCCCTCTCATTCCAAGGTCACAACTACCAAATTTTCGCGGACCTCCCTCAGATTACCATTCTTAAACGAAGATCCTTCAGACCATACCTCCAAGCCCGAGGTATACGTTATCGATGGGGCTTCCCCTTCAGAATTTCTTTTACAGCACAAGGCAGGATGATCCAGGCTTCCTCAATCTCCGAGCTAGCAGACAAGTTCAAATCACTGGACTGTGTGTGTGAGTTAGATGAATATTGTAGGGGGTGCGCATGCGCAGCTGAGGGTAATGGATGTGTAGTTCCTCAGCTCCGCACAGACGGGAGGCCAAGAGCTTTATAAAAGCACAGAATACAGCCGGGGCCTCGGGGTGATAGCTCCGGAGGACGGCACACCCCCCCAGGCAAGCAGGGAAACAAAATGCAGGCACTTGGCGGGCGGGCAGTACGGCCTCCCGTCAGGCCACCCATACTTCAAACCTTCCAATATGGAGGAATTACTCCTACCAGAGGTCTGGAAGACTTCTCACAAATTGTTTTGTGTACGCTCATTGTTTATGATGTTTCATCTTACAGTTTCTTTTTTTTTCTATCCCCCCCTCCCACCCCTTCCTTCCACTGTACCTATTTACGCCCCTATGTGCCTTTATCCCCTCTGGAAAGGGTCCACCTGGTTCTCTGTATCATCCTGCTTATGGTATCTTCTTTTTTTTTCTATCCCCCCCTCCCACCCCTTCCTTCCACTGTACCTATTTACGCCCCTATGTGCCTTTATCCCCTCTGGAAAGGGTCCACCTGGTTCTCTGTATCATCCTGCTTATGGTATCTTACACCACTTATTATAGACCATGGCACTTAAGGTAGCTTCAGTGAATGTCCAGGGCCTCAAGTCCCCTAACAAAAGGTCTAGAGCCTTCAAATTTTTTGATTCTATACATGCAGATGTAGTCTGCCTTCAAGAAACTCACTTTACAACTAAATCATCCCCGAAAAGGGTCCATTATAAATATTCCCAGTTCTTCCAAGCCGCTATCAAAAGTAAGCAGAGAGGGGTTCTTGTCGCAATTCGTAACGGCATCCCGTTCACGTGTCATAAACAGATAGCAGATCCAGAGGGCAGATATCTCCTAGTGCAAGGCTCCTTGCAGGACGATGATGTGACATTCTTTACCTATTTTGCCCCCAATACTAGACAACTTCCCTTCTTGAGGTTTATATGCTCCCTGTTACATGACCATCAAAAAGGGGTTATGTTCTTGTGTGGAGACTCTAACCTAACACTACATCCCCACCTAGATAGGTCCCTTCCCCCTGCTACCCAGGTTGTAAAGGATAGCTGAACTTTTGCGAGTTTGATAGGAAACAATCTGTTGTCGGATGCCTGGAGGGAGTTACATCCACACTCAAGAGATTATACTCACTATTCGGCTCCGCATAAGCTCTCAACCAGAATAGACCACATATTCGTGCAGTCCGCCTTCCTCCCACAAGTGGAGCAAACCAGTATACACCCGGTCTCTTGGTCTGACCATGACCTAGTTGCTATTACCTGTAGGTCCTTGGTCATTAAGCCCAAACCCTCCTCATGGCTCCTGAACAACTCCCTACTCTCTTCTAAGCAATTGGTGGAAGAGTCCAACAAGGTGGCTACAGAGTACTTTCGTCAGAACGAAAACTCAGGAGTAGCGCCAACCATGGTATGGGGAGCCTTCAAGTCTGTGATGAGAGGATACTTTATAGACCTGGCCTCCAGGAAAAAGAAAGAGAGGACAGCCATGTCCAGTATGAAAAGGCCGTAGGTGACTTTAAGTCTCGTCCTACTCAAAATAACCTACGCCTCCTGGAGCTGTCCAGAACGAAGCTAAACCTCCTGCAGTCAGAACAGGCCGAAGGTAGATACAGGAGATCCAAGCAGAAATTCTACATTTCAGCAAACAAACCTGGATCTCTGCTAGCTTCACAACTAAAATGCCAGAGCCAAGTAATTAAACCTATAAGATTAAAGACAGGGAAGGGTGAAATTACAAACAACCCTGCTTTAATAGTGGGGGGATTCTTCAACGGGGTTAGCTAAATTATATGATGCCCCCCCCCCTTTAGATGAATATCAGCTTTGGGCCTTCTTTACGGATGTCAACATCCCTCCTCTCTCTGATGCACATAGCCAGGAGGTAGATGAGGATATCATGGTGGAAGAGATTCTGAAAGCAATAAAGACCCTGAAAGTTGGTAAAAGGCCAGGACCTGATGGTTTTACCCCCCTCTTTTATAAGAAATTTACCCCCATTATCGCCCCCAGGTTGGCAAGGATATTCAGTTATATAAAGAAAGGTAACCCTATGGATCCGGAGATGCTGAGAGCATCTATAGTTATGGTTCCTAAAATGGGGAAAGATTCCCAAAACTGGATATATTACAGACCTATCTCTCTCTTAAATATAGACCTGAAAATTCTAATGAAGGTCCTGGCTAATAGAATAAATGTGTTTTTAGGGGACATCATACACAGGGACCAGGTGGGATTCGTCCCTAGAAGACAGGCAGGCGACGGAGTCCGGAGAATTCTGCAACTTCTGGAAGGGGTCCATGCCCGGAAATTAGAGGGAATGCTCCTCTCTCTAGATATAGAGAGGGCATTTGACTCCTTGTCTTGGCAGTACCTACGTTTCTCCCTGCAAAGATGGGGGTTCGATCCAGAGTTATTATCGTGGATTTCGGCCCTTTACGCCACTCCAGGAGCCCATGTTAAATATTTAGGCTACAGCTCTCCAGATTTTCAAATTAAAAGGGGTACCAGACAGGGTTGCCCGCTGTCCCCACTCTTGTTTGTCCTAGCATTCGAACCACTTGCTGAGAAGTTGAAACAGGACCCTTCAATCAAGGGTATACAGGGGGAGGCATGGAGAATAAAGTGTCCCTTTTTGCGGATGATATGTTGCTTATGTTTACATCCCCGCATACCTCTGTCCCTAATGCCCTTAGGATACTATCTTCCTTCAGTAAAATCTCTGGACTTAAGCTCAACTCATCCAAATCTATGGCCCTGGACGTGTCATTATCGGCTATGACTAGACAGACCTTATCACACAACTTCTGGACCTGGACACAAAAGTTACCATATCTAGGAATTAAATTGACGGCCAGTTATGATGGAATTTATGGTGCTAACTATCCGGAAATGATTAAATCGCTAGATAATTTATTACATTCCTGGAGGCATATCCGCATGACATGGCTGGGCCGCATATAACCCGAAGCGGGTATTAGATACCCTCCAAAAGAAAATTTTGGCCTTTGCCTGGGATAAAACTAGACCCAGGGTTAAGAAGACCACCTTATACTGTAGGAAAGAAGTTGGAGGCCTATCCTTTCCCTCTCTTCATAAGTATTATATCGCAGCCCAGGTAGCACCTCTAGTACTGCTACACACCCCATGCTACAAACCATTGTGGGTTAAAAACGATATAGCTAGCTGTAACCTGGTATCGCCAGCCTCACTCCTATGGATCCCTAAAACCAAAAGGCCCAGAATTACACCCAGGATCCTTGATTTCTCCCTATCCATCTGGGACAAAATAAATCATATCTTCATTTCCCCACACTTACCGGCCTCCCCGCTGTTAGGCAACCCGACATTCCCTCCGGGCCTTTCACATCAACCGCGATACAAATGGTGGAAGCAGAGAAGGCTCACAATGATAGACAAACTCTGTACCCCTTATGGCATAAAATCTCCTCAGGACTTGACGCCTGGGGAAAACCTCCCACCCTCTGAAACATTCAGGCTATTACAGGTGCAACATTTTGTAAAAAGCATATTGAAGGGAGCACCTCCACCTTATAAGACAACAGATTTTGAGAGCAGATGTCTTCGGGACCACTTTGCAGGGAGTCTAATCTCTAGCATATATGCGGTGCTGATATCCCCCCCCCCCCCCTTAATGAAACACGGATATGTGGTCAAGTGGGAGGGAGAGCTGGGACTGGAGAGAGAGATTGAACACTGGGAAACTATATGGCGGCATACAAATAAAACATCCCACAATGCCTTGATTCAGGAGGGTGCCTATAAGCTTATGTTTAGATGGTACTTTACTCCAGACCGAGTGCATAGATTCTCTCCATCCAGTTCCCCCTCATGTTTTAGAGGATGCCTGGATAGGGGCACAATGCTCCATGTGTGGTGGAACTGTCCGATTGCCTGAAATACCTGGGATAAAATGTATAAACTTATATCGGGCATTTTGGACTTCCCGGTAGTGTGAAACCCATGGGAGGCCCTCCTTTCATTTAAATCTGGCCCGTTTTCTAAGTCAGAATGGCGACTAGTCCAACATATGTTATCCGCGGTACGGTCCACGATAGCTAGAAGCTGGAAGTCCCCCAACATTTCCTGGCCTGAGATTCAGGGCAGAATCTCAGATATTATGTGCAATGAAAAGATCACGGCAATTTCTGAGGATAGATATGATAGCTTTCGGAAGGTTTGGGACCCCTGGCTGAGTTACATAGAATTGCAGATAGGTCAGACGGACCCTGTATTCCCTGTATGACGTTCGGAATTTAGGGGTTACACCCTTCCCCTAATCACACCCCCGCACCCCCGAATTTATTGTCACGATATCACACGACTATATATTCCCGGTGTCCTAACCCCCCCACCCCCTCCCCTCATTCCCCTCCCCCCTCGTGCATCCAACCCCAATCCACCTCTTCAAGTTCCCTAAACTGATATTTGCTGATGCACGCGTATGTGCTTGGTATGGCAAATAATAGTAAATTCTGTCCCCATGAGAATATATAATAAGCTCCTTGCAGATATTCAGTTTCATAATGTTTCATGCTATAATTGCATAATAATTGCTTCATTTGCCACTGTTGAACACATGTTTTATCAAACACCAAGAAATAATTTTACCCTGTTGTAGATCTGTGATGAGAGTTACTATGTCTAAATGTACACGAAAATATCAGCAGCCTACGTGCTAGCCTTTGTATACCGGTACAAATGTCTTCATATGTATTGTTTGATATGTGCAAACGTCAATAAAGATTTTGTAAAAGAATATTGTAATGATTGTTGTTTAATTTCGAAATAAATTCATCACACGTCTCTAGAGGTCCCTGCCATAAGAGTAGGATGTCATCTATGAACCTGTACCAGCCCAAAATAGGGGGCTGGTACAGGTTCATGGCATCCCCCCAGACTATTTCCCTCTCCCACCAACCCAAGAAGAGATTAGCGATTGATGGGGCACACCTAGCACCCATTGTCACTCCACGTATCTGTCTATAGTATTTGTTATCAAAAGCAAAGAAGTTGTGCGTGAGTATGAAAGACAATAGATCCACTATGAACTTGTGTAAAGGTCTCTTCTCTATTGACTCCATGATTAAAAAATACTCCACGATCCGGATTGCCATAGGGTGGGAGATATTTGTGTACAGCGACTCAACATCACATGCCCCAAAATGGTCCCTTCCGGGACTTGTAAAGAATTTAGGCGATTTAAAATGTCAGTTGAGTCACGAATGTAAGAGTTTAAAGTTGTTACGTGAGGTTGTAATAATTTGTCAATATACGTACACGAGTCTTATGTCCCTTAGGCAAGATGTAGAATGTAGGAATCCGTGGAAATTCCACCTTTAAAAAAATTCAGAAGTGTATGGTTAATGATTCCACTTTCAAATGCTCCTGTTATCAAGGCGTCTTTGTATATCATGAGGGGGTTTCCCATAAGTTTGTGGTACGTATTGATATCACTCAATTGTCTAATGACTTCCCCCACATAGTAATCTTGCGGGAGGATGACAATATTCCTCCCTTTATCTGATTCCTTGATAATCAAATCTTGGTAGTTTTGTAAAGTTTGTAGGGCTTCCCATTCTTCCTTTGACATATTTTTATTGGAAGTTTTTGGTTTGAGGTATCTAATGTCTTTACTCTTTACGTATTAAAAAAGACTTGCAATGCCGGGATGTGGGCCCAAGAAGGTGTAAAGGTAGAGGGTCTCCTCAAGGTGCTTAATTCCAATCCTAATGGCTCTTGTTCCTCCAAGAGTGCGGTCAAATCTTTTAGAGCCTGTTGTTCCTGTTCGTCCAAGGGCATGGTTTCTGTGCTCTGAATAGGATTGGAGAAATGATGTTTCAAAGAGAGTTTCCTACAGAAGAGGTACAGGTCTTTTATTGTATCAAATTTGTTGATTAAACATGTTGGAGAGAAATTCAATCCCTTTGCCAGTATATGTTTCTGGACATCTGTTGGAGGTACATCAGTTAAATTGATAATTTCTAATTCCGCATCTGCCGAGTGCGGCGAGGTTCATGTGGGGACACCACTCGTCTGCGTTTGATGTCCCTCGGACGCAGACGATGGTGTTCTCTGGACATTGATTCCCCGTTTCTGCCTGTTCCCTCTCCTCTTGGTGAGCCCCCTTCTGGTTTTCCTGTATGTCCCTGTTCTAAAAAAGACAGATCTGCTGAGGAATATTCAGATGATCTGTTGGAAGTAAGTGATGTCAGGGAAGAGGTTCTGTATCTGGGATTAAAGGCAGATCTACCATCCCTATTCGATCTATCTATTTGTGGGGAGTCTGTTTTTGAACAAATATCCACCAGTAACAAAGCAAAAACACATGGAATGACATTGTTGTAACATTGTGACATTAGTACTTCAATGCCAGACCTGTAATGACAATTCTGCATAAAAATTTCAAAAATTACTTTTTATAGGCCAGGAGAGGTGACACAATTATTTGAGAGAAAAAAAATAAACACAAAAAACCCTGTTTAAACAGAAGAAATGGAACGTCCATTGAAATGTATGAGAGAGTGCTACAGAGCGACAGGTACTACATGGCGCTCCTGAGCCTAGAGCTGCCTGTAATGATGAATCATACGCTACATGGCACTCACCAGAATCGCCTTCATAAATGTGGTATTGCGAACAGCGCCTAGCACTCACCAGACGCTGCCTGCCACTTACATGGCACTACCCCTTGATGAATAAACCCCTAAGCCTACTGCAGCAAGTCAGTTCATGAAATATCTTCCCTCCCCAATTTTTCATGATGTATTGTGGAAGAATGTAAGCTTTTAGAAAGCACAGCTAAAGTCAAGAAATTTCCGACCACATAAAGCTACAGAGAGGGTTCACCAAGCTCCATGGAATGAGTTTGCATGGCTGAATAATGATATGCAAGTCTTACATCTTCAAGCATAATGCCAAATGTCTGATAAATTTTATTCTATATAGCGACCAGTTGCACTTCTCTTTCAGGATGTCTGATGGGTGAGGATTTGGCTACCACCTTTGGTGGAGAATGGATAATTTTATATATTTCAGTTAGGGGCTGGCATAGCCTGGCATAGGCTCACCAGTTTAAGTGAAAGGAAATGTAATGCTTCATCTTACCAAGACATTTTGGACAATTGTTTACTTCCAAACAACATTTTTTATCATGTTACAGTTTGGCTGTGCCCAGAGAAAGCTCCAAAAAGGAATGTTTGAGTGAGTTTGGTGTGAAAGAATTGATTGGCTTGACCTCAATCCCACAGAAAAAGCATACCAAGGGCTAAACCCGATTAGAATCCAGTAGAAAAGCAATGAAAATATAAAGTGCTTAAGTTAAAGGAGTTCAAAAGTGGTCTAAAAATAAAAAGCCACATACTGTAAATATGCTAGATGGCAAGAGGAGGGGTTATTAATATATTAATGTTGCAATTCTTCTAACGCATAGAGATGCATCTGCCGATACTGCAATGCTTTGGGCAAACATTACAGTGGTTATTTGCAGGCTGATACAGGCTGAAAAAGGGTTTAGTATTTGCCTTAATTCCAGTATCCCCCTATAACAAGTAGTCTGCAGGATCGCTCCATCCCCCTATTAAAGGCAGTGAGGCAGAATCCCCCCCAATCCCTCTATAAAAGTCAGTGTGCAAAGTCTCCCCACCCCTCAATTACCCCATTAGAAATCAGTGTGCAGACAAGAACCCATTTTGACCTCATAAGACACATTACTACGGCAGCCAAATTGATTATTGCCCAGTCGTGGAAGAAACCAGTCATTCCCCGGGGTCTTATCACCCGGGTTAACGAGGCCATGCTGTTCGAGAAGATGGCGGCCACCATAAAGGGAGATTTTGCCCCCTTTCTATCCACCTGGGAAGGCGGGATTACTCATTTTCATCCGGGGGGTCCCAACTGTGTTCTCCTTACAATCTAGTACCTCGCTTTGTCTCTCCTCACAATACAAACGGAGGCTCCGAACCCACCTTTTACCCTTCTTCTTCTTTCCCCATTTCCCCCTTTCTTTCCTTCTACTTCACGCCTTTCATTTCTTCTCTAAGCTCTTCTTTTGATGATGCTTGAGAAATGTTCTTTTTATCTTCATGGATAATTTTTGTCAGTGTTCTGTTCATGATCTTCGTATTCTTCTGTATGCTAGCTAATTGTTGGCGCTTTTGTATGACCTTTTTGCGCAGTATGGAAATTGTCCTGACTGTAGTCCTACGCTGTTTATCTTTGCTTTTATCTCAATAAAAACTATAATTAAAAAAAAAGAAATCAGTGTGCAGAATCCCCCTCCCCAATCCCCCTATAACAAGCAGTGTGCAGAACCCACACCCTTCGATAACAAACAATGTGGCCGGATGTAACTTACTGCCCCTCTAACATTTGAACTGGTATAAGGGTCCTTTGGACCCCTTACTGGTTCAAGGTAGTAAAAAATAAAACTCAAAATCATTGTATCATTCTGTATAACTTTACAATTTCCTTACCTCTGCCATCTTCATCCAGCTATTGATGGTGCCCTCCCATTGTTCCGGGGACTGCAATGCTTTGGGTAAACATCAGTGGTTATTTGCAGGCTCAGAGACAGGCTGATACAGGTTTTAGTATTTGCTCTAATTCCAGTATTGTAGAAGAGCACTGTATATTTCAGTAAAAAATATTCAGCATCATAGTTGCAAACATTTTTGAAAAGGATTCACATGTACTATTATTATTAAAATAATGTGGTCGATTGTGCACCATTTGTAAAAAAACTTTAGGTGAAAAATACAATAGAGTTTTTCTTTTTACACCTAATACTGAATCGACTCCTAGATAGACAATGAAAGTGACTAGGACTTTTTACTCAACAAATAAAGCAGAGTACTGGCTCAACCTCAGTGTTTGGTATTTCCAAATTGTCATTGGTAGCAATAGTCTATGCTAAATGATAACATGCTTTAAAATTATACTTAGGCCCTTATTTAACAAGGGATAGCGGCAGGTAGCGACTGGTGAGCGAACGGTAATGACGGTCACCGCCACGAGAACGCCGGCTCCCCACCACAATCACACATTTATCAAGCCGATCCTGCTTAGCGACTGAGAGAGCGCCAGATAGCGAATCATTCATCATTATTCCAGCCTCACCCCACAGCTCCAGCGAGCGACCTTGAACAGCGACAGGTATGACCTCTCGCTACCTGGCGCTCTCCAATGCATTTCAATGGAGCAATCTTTAAATATTCATAATTAATTGTTATTAATGTTTTGTTTTTTTTTTTGTTTTTTTTAAATGTCAAAAATTCTGTGACCACTTCTGCAATGTTAGATTTTTTTTTATGGTAAAAAAATAAAAAAAAAAATGTGTGCAGAATTGATATTACAGGTCTGATATTAATGTATTCATATTACAAAAACATATTATATGTTTTTAAAAACTTGTTTTTTTTGGTTTCCAAAAATATGGTTGTTTGGGGGTTAAAAAACTACTTTTAACCCATCGCCGAAAGCGCTCTGGGGTTTAAACATGCATTTCACAGCGCGAGAATTTTTTGCGCGTGATTTGTTAATGAATATGGTGGGAGCTGTTCGCTATGGCCATTCGCTATCATGCGCTCCCATACAGCGCCGAACCTGTCAAATAGCGAATCATCACCTTGTATTCAACATTACTGCACACCGACTGAGTCGCTATCAACCACCGAACAACGGCCAAGCACAGCGACTACTAGCGGGCGCTGTGAAAATACCGCTACAGTCGCTCAACTGTCGCTACCTGGCGCTATTAATAAATCAGCCTCCCCCTTGATCTTTGTGTAGATTTGTAAAAACAAGCTGATACAACAGTTGAATTGTTGAATTGCATGTGGATTACAAGCCCTTCTACATTTAAAAAAAATGTACTTACTGTTCAGCCCAGACAGCAAATAGCTCCCGGTCTGCTGTATCCAAGTTGTGTGTAAATATTGGCCTTGCTTTTTGGCCATGTTGGAAAGGGCTCCAATCATAGTCTGCTAAGAGCTCCACTGTATCCAGGACACTCACTGTCACCTGCTGCTATCATCACAGTGCTTCATGAACTGTGTACAGTGGGTGGCAAGGCTCTGCTTTGGCACCCCCTTATCGGTCTGGGACAGAGATGCCATTCTCCTTTTGTGTAATGCGGTAGGTAGGCTGAAAAAAGAGCCAGGATCTATGGACTGGTTTTACGTAATGAACCAGGGACAATCAGCTTAGTACAATAAAAAGTATGAATTGTTCTCTCTTTTGTCTTACCGTAGAAGCCCTTTATCAGACAATTATACACGTTGAGCAACTTGTCATCACTAATCTCATGTCACTGAAGATCAGGAAAGCTAACTGTTGACAGCCTTCTTCTGGTGCCTCGGCTCTGCTGATAAATCAGATGCCCTGTCTACAGTTTCCTTTGTATCTCCAATCACAGCATAAGCATTGAAAAGAGCTTGTCAATGGCTTTCTGGACTAAAACTTGAAGGAAAACTCAATTTTGTCCTTTTGGTCTTCTGCCCTATTGTTTTCCTCTTCTAGGTTCTAAAATAAACACTTATAGGATTGCGCCCACACACCAGTGATTTATTTCAAGTTTTTTATATCCCTGTGTCTCTGTGTTGCTTAAATGGGAGTGGCGTTCCTGGCCTTTAGTAAAGCCATTAGTATAGCTTCTGCCTACAAATTCCATAAGCCTTCCACTGTCTAGGGTGAGCTCCCACACACAAAGCAGAGCCTGAAAAATTAGGCAGTAACAACAGACATCCCTCTCCAGTTAAGAACGCTGCCAGAAACCCTTTAACTACTGCAAGACTGGTGATTCCCTAACCTTAAAGCGGACCTTCACTCTGAATAAGAGTCTATCTTATATGTTTCCCACACCCTGCACATACAGATTGCTCACATTAAAAATCATCCTACTTGCATCTACTGCATGTTAGGAGCCTTTAAACATCCAAGATGGCGGCTCATGGAACATCAGGCAGCCTGCAAACAGGAAGTGCCTTCGAACTGTGCTGATCTGTATTCTGGGACTGCTGACCTTTTCCTGACCCCCATCTCTGCTCTGCCTGAGCAAAGCACAGCTATAACCCCACCCCCTGTACTTTACCCCACTCTCCTCTCCTCTCCTCAGTAAGTGTGATGCTTCTGAGTAAAGATGGCGGCGCCCGTATCCTATAGTCCTGAACAGAGTTGAAGCCCAGTGGGGGAAAGAATAAGAAGTAAGTGACTAAAAACTTAAAATATATTAATTTTAGATGCTGGGGAATCGTTTTTTAAGGGTTTGGGCTTTTCAATAAATCATGCTGAAGGTCCGGTTTAATAGGCTGAATTAGAACAGGGAGGGTTAAACCTGTGAACTCACAAGTGTGGAGCATCAGCTAATTAGGTGCAGCAACCGACAGCTTCCCCGCTTTCTTCTAGTAGCTGTCCATACACACGCCAGGGCTATCTACACAGCCAGAGGTGAGCGACCAGCAGCTAGCCATCGATTCAGCATTTTCTGGCCAATCATTAATATGCATAGCTAAGAAAGCTAAATAGAGGTGAGCCTACACATGCAGTTAGAAAACACAGCAAACCTTTTTTCACACAACTGGAAACCTGAAATTAAGGCACCATGGAAGCCTGGACCAAAACCCAGGAAAATAATGCAGGCTCTTTAAATTTGATGAATTCATTCATTTTAGGGCAATTGCTGTTTTTACACAATATGTAATATAATATTATGTAAATTGCAATACTAGTTTACAATCAATCTGAATATATATATATATATATCATGATTTTATGGCATATGCAGTTAATGTTTATCTTTCAGGTCTGTCATGTCCAGATAAGCGGTATATGAGACCCCATTACTATGGTAAGAGTTAGGAACTGGCTGGCACATGTATTTTGTCTAAGCTTTCCCATGGAGGTCTGACAAACTGTGACCTTGAGGACCACTGGTTAAGACAAAATAAGTAACTGGACTGTTCCAGTAAAATGATTGATGACTGTGCTATGTGGATAGTAAGAGAACAAAATAAAATTGTAATTTACCAAGAACAGTTGCATGTGTTGTTGACTTTTAACTAATAATAATTAATAGATAAAGAAGGACACAAGATTTCCTTAATTCATTTTTAACATAAATGTTGTTCAATCCAACAACAAATCTACTTAATATAACAATGGCAACCATGGATAGAGAGGGTCCCCAAAGTTTTAATTTTCACTAGGACCTATTATTTTCAAGTTCATTTCTCTACATCTTTATAAAAAATTAGCACCTTCATTACAAATTTAGTCAAGTGTAACTTAAAATTCAAAAGGCTCTCACATCTCTAATGAATGACACATACAGGTTGTTTTAAAACATTTGCAGATGAACATTAAGCTGTTCAGCCTTTAGTCCAATTACATTTGGAGAAGCAATCATTCCTGATCTGCTTTGCAGTGTGAACAAACTATTGATTGCACATTCTTGTGTGTTAAAATTATTGTAGTTTTTTATACTATAAGATAGACTTGACTCCCCCTATATCAGGCAGTGTGGCCGAATCCCCCCAATCACTTATAACAGGCAGTGTGGTAGAATCCCCCCAATCACTTATAACAGGCAGTGTGGTAGAATCCCCCAAATCACTTATAACAGGCAGTGTGGTAGAATCCCCCCCAATCACTTATAACAGGCAGTGTGGTAGAATCCCCCCAATCACTTATAACAGGCAGTGTGGTAGAATCCCCCCAATCACTTATAACAGGCAGTGTGGTAGAATCCCCCCAATCACTTATAACAGGCAGTGTGGTAGAATCCCCCCAATCACTTATAACAGGCAGTGTGGTAGAATCCCCCCAATCACTTATAACAGGCAGTGTGGTAGAATCCCCCCAATCACTTATAACAGGCAGTGTGGTAGAATCCCCCAAATCACTTATAACAGGCAGTGTGGTAGAATCCCCCCAATCACTTATAACAGGCAGTGTGGTAGAATCCCCCCAACCACTTATAACAGGCAGTGTGGTAGAATCCCCCCAATCACTTATAACAGGCAGTGTGGTAGAATCCCCCAAATCAGCATAACAAGCGAATGTTATGTAAAATCAACCAATCCCTCTCTATCAGGCAGTGTGCAGATCCCCCCCCCCCCAATATTTCTATAACAGGCAGTGTGCAGAGCCCCCCCTCATCTCCCTATATCAAGCAATGGGGCAGAACTGACCCCCCCCATCCCCTATAACAGGCAGTGTGGAAGAATCCTCCCAACAACCCCCCTATAACAAACAGTGTGCAGAATTTCTCTAACCCCCTATAACAGTGTGTAGGACCCCCCAATCCCCCTATATCAGGCAGTATGGCAGAATCTTCGAAATCCATATAACAAGCAGTATAACAGAATACCCAATCCCTCTAAACAATTAATGCGGCAGAATTCCCCAATCCCTCTATATCAGGCAGTGTGCAGAATCTCCTCATCTTCCTATAACAAGCAATGTGGCAGAATCCACCTCCTCTATTCCCTATAACACGCAGTGTGGAAGAACCCTACCAACCCCTCAATAAAATGCAGTGTGCAACCCCCCCAATTCCACCATTAGAAATCAGTGTGCAGAATCCGCCTCCCCAATCCCCTGTAATAAGCAGTGTGCAGAACCCATACCCTCCTATAACAAACAGTGTGGCATGAGGTAACTTACTGCCCCTCTACCCTTTGAACTGGGTAAAATAAAAACACAGAATCATTTTATTATTCTAACTTACCTCTGCCATCTTCATCCAGCTATGGATGGTGTCCTCCCACTGTTCTGGGGACGAGGTATCAGAGCCCCGTGCCCATTGGCATCTCAGCCAGTGTGGGACAGTAATTGGGGGTTGTAGCTTAGGACTCTTTTAGACCCAAAGTCCCAGGGATGGTATATGTCTGCTTTTAGTTTGTGTTGTAATGTCTACACATTTGTGTGTGTAATGTGTGTGTAATGTAATGAACTTTGAGTGTGTGTGCGTGTGTGTGATGTACAATGTGTGTGTTATGTATTGTTAAATGAATTTGTATGTAAGATAGTTTCTGTGTCTCTTGTGTTTAGATCTACATGGACCTTTAATAACTTCCCCATCAATAATAATAATTATTGTTATTTTTTGTAATAATAGCTTTCTATTATCTCTATTAATACAACTTTTTTACTCTGAATAATTTATTTTATAGCAACATGTGTTGTCTTTTAGGCTCTGTGCTTCATTGTCTGCAAACCATCATTTTGTTATTTGGCACTGTGTAAACTGTAATCAAAATATCATAATTATTACCATATTTAAATTGTTATTTAATGTTCAGTAACAAGAATTCACGTAGTGAAACCACCCAAAATCTAACTTAAATAAACATTGGATACATTTAGGCCATGAGGTCAGATAAGACAAGCAGCAGCACACATTAGCCGACAAAAACAAAGAGGCTGATTTAAGACTAACGCCATGTAACGCTATGTGAGCGTCTGTGTAGCGGCACTTATGCCCTTATTCATCAAGCGATAGCGCCAGGTAGCGGCAGCTACCGACTCAAGTACGCCCACGGCGGTCACAATGACGCATTTATCAAGCAAAATGAGGCTAGCGCCGGCGAGAGCGACGGCTAGCGCGGCATTCATCATGAAGCCGCCTGGACCGAACAGCGCCGCTGCAAATTCCCTCACAGCGCCAGGTATGAGCTGTCGCTCCCTGGCGATGTCCAATGCATTTCAATGGAGCAATCTATAATAATTCATGATTAATTGGTAATAATTTTTTTTTTATTTTTTTAATGTCAAAAAATCGGAGACCACTTCTGCAATGTTAGGATTTATTTTTAAGTCCCAAAAAAAAAAAAAAAAATATGTGCAGAATTGATCTAACAGGTCTGAGATTAATGTATTCATATAACAAAATGATTCTAAAAACATGTATAATGTTACATTCAAAAAATATGGTTGTTTAGGGGTTAAAAACTAGTTAATACAGATCGCCGCAAGCGCTCTGGGGTTTAAACAAGGAATGGACAGCGACAGCACATTCGGAGCGTGATTTTTTGATGAATATGAAGCTAGCCGTTCGCTCTGGCCATTCGTTGTCAGGCGCTCACATACAACGCTGGACCTGTGAAACAGCGACTCCCCAGCCCGTATTCAACATTACCGCACACCGACTGAGTCGCTGTCATCAAGCTAATGCCGGCCAAGCACAGCGAATACTGGCTGGCGCCGAAAAAATCACGCTACAGTCGCTCATCTGTCGCTACCCGGCGCTATTGATGAATCGGCCTCCCCGAGTGACTGCTAGTAGACGCTGCAAGCGGGTGTCGAGCGCTGTGACCTAGCTTAGCTGGTGGACAAGTGCCGATGTACTATCCTGTCCAGCATTAATAAAGGTGATGTCTGGAGTGCACTGTAGAAGCGCTCTCCCTGATTCACTGCAGAGCCAATCGCGAACGCTAGGTGGTGTCCTGAGGTCAAAGTGCCCAAGACTCTACGCTACATCTAACAACAGGACAACACTGCAGCGAGCCATAGGTAGCCCCAGTTAAGTGCGTCCGGCACTCGGAGCTGAAGCCCATATTAAAGAAAAAACGACACTCAACCAGCGCTGGCACTCTAAAGCTGGGCACTCTAGCATAGAGCGCCAGACGCTGTGTGATAAAAGTCTGTTTCTCAACACATATCCACCAGCACCAGAGCGAAAACCTATGGAATGACATTGTTTTAACACTGTGACAATGGCATTGAAATGCCAGACCTGCACATACAATTCTGCAAAAATAAATAAAAAAAAACTATAAAAATGTTTGTTTGCTGGGCAGGAGAGGTCACGCAATGATTTGAGACAAAAAAATTAAGGTTTACTTGGCCAACACGCTATTTATACACAACCAGATGAAACACCATTGAAATGTATGGGGGAGTGCTACTGAGCGACAGGTACTACATGACGCTGCTGAACCTAGAGCCCCGGCGCTATACACTGAGCCGATGCTAGTAATACATGTGGAGCTACATGATTCTGTTAGAGGTTCTCACCAGATTGGCTTCTTAAATATGGTTTTCACATACAGCACCCAACGTACACCTGCCGCTACATGCCGCTACGTGACATTACCTGGCGTTATCAGTTCTTAAATAACCCCCTAAGTAGGCACATGTAGTATTACTGTTACAAATGTCACAGAAGTCGGTTTACGCCAGTCTCTTTCACTAAGTTTGCACTTAAGTTCGATTTTTAGAATTAGCTTGTCTGTACATAGTAAGAAAAAGGAAAAAAAATACATCTATTTGAACCACAGTTTGAACGGGGTCTTTAGCATGGCCCTCGCTGAAACATAAGCAAAGCTAATAAATGTGCAGGTCACAGGTCGAGTTCAAAAGCATATTTAGTGACGTAAGAATGGCGTGACAAAGGGCCTGATTTATCAAAGCACTACCCCGGTTTCACTCCTGTTAAAGCATTATGGTGCCCCGGTTTTGTGTAAAAACTGCATTTTGCAATGTTTTTTCACATTAGCATATTGTGAAACAGGCATTTACTAATCCATCAAAGCACAGAAACTCAGCCATTTCAGTGTGGCTGCTTTTTATGGCGCACTGCTTGCGAATCTCATTATTGCTAGATATAATGAGCAAGTGATTCCGCATGTTAATTTAGCATTTTTTTTGTTTATTTTTAAACCAAATTTTGTTTATGGCTTTTGAGACATAAGAGAAGCACAAAGTGAAGTTTATGGCAATATTTTTTTTAAACTTCTCGTAAAACAAGTTATTTCAAATCTGTTATCTGTTATCTAGTGCCGCAGAATCTTGTCACTCACTGTCGGCTCTCCCATCACTTGTGTACAATGTCGGCGGGTGGCGGGCACTGACAGCATGGCCAGCTTCTCCCCGCTCCTCTGCTGCCGTGTATATAGCAAAGCAGAAGGGGAGCGGGGAAGGGCGCTGCACTGTTAGTGCCACCATCAGACCGTAGCAGCAGGGAAGCCGCTGTGAGAGTCCCATGCCGCCCTCCACGGCTGTTCCCCCAGCTCGCTCCGGTCCAGCAGCAGTCAGTTTCTAATTAGTGCCGGAAGCACTGACAGCGCAGCCAGCTTCCCCTTCTCCCCTCCTGCTGTACAATATACACAGCAGGAAGGTAACCGGTGTAGATGGTTGCGCTTTCAGTGTGGGGGGAGCCGGGGTATAAAGCAGGGCGGGCCAATCGCTGCATTGAGGATTGTGGGGGAGGAGGTGAGCATAAGTTATTTACCTGAAACCAGCTCCGCGGTCATTTTTGTTCTGTGGCTGGTGGCTGATGTTTCCTCTGGAATACACACAGCAGCAGGTGAGCGGGGATAAGCTGGCTGCACTGTCAGTGCCCAACACCAACTGCCCACCACTGGACCAGCGACGAGAGAGTGGGGCGTGAAAGAAATTGACAGTGAGCTTTAGAGAATATTTGATTGGCGCAAATCCCCAGATATTCGGATTCGCATCAAATCAAATTTTCTCTGAAATTCTGAGCAAATTCCAATTCGGACAAATCAGTTTGCTAATCTCTACTAATAGACAAATGTTTTCATCAGAAGTGTGTGATTCATGTGTGCCAGTCTGAGCCACTCTGAAACATCCAATAAATATGGATGAGCAATGTTGGAGCACGTGGGCTAACATTGGTGCACCCTATGTAGAGGCTGTCTATTTGCTGCTAGTTAGTCTCACTATGCCACTCTATTTCCCCCTGAGCCACTCTACGTCCACACTGTGCCAAAAATGAGCACACCGTGTCTACTATGGTATTAGTAGTGAAGTTTAAAAGAGCTCACTGTTGGATTAATTACTTATTAATAACCCTTAATCGATGTAGAGTACTGTGGATGTTATTCAAGATGAATCAATTAATTCTCCAATTTCATATGGTTCAGAAAACTTGACAGAATTTTCAGTGGTAAATCTGTTATACTTGGGAACCAAAACGTTCGTTAAAAAGATAGAAAGATGGAGAATCTGTCAGTGGTAAACTGCTTATAAACTGACACTGATATTTCCTTTGTTTGCTAATATGTGTGATAATCCTTAATCAACATTTTAAGATTTCTCTCCATGTTTTCTAGATCTCTCTGTGAATACTGTTTTTAATAAAAATTAGTCAATATTTGGGACCCATCTGTACTGTAGATGTTTTATACCTAGATGTTCACCCAAGGGTAAGCCCCACAGTACACAATCCTGCAGCAGATGCTGTGGCTGTTCATGAGTAGGGTTGAGTACTGATTTCTGGTGGTAACAAGTATGCAAGTTCTGGGAAAATTCCCCCCATATAATAATTCCATGGAATTATTTGCAGATCATCTAATTATCCTAGAGGTCGTTATATCATTATCAGTCATAATCAAACTTCAAAAGCCTGAATGATAATCATAACTTAAATAGCAAGCAATAATTACCTGGGAATGTTTATGGATAATTTGCTGATTGCTACATAAATCATTCAGAAATTCTGGGCAAAAAGTAGGAAGTGAATGATTTTGAATGGCAACAACAGGTTATTTTGCTGTTACGTATAATATAAAACAAAGCCACATTAATTTCTGCCACTTTTTATACTCATGGGATAACTTTGCCATAGATGTATGTGTAGGTTTAGCACAGAGCCATAAATATTTTTTTTCTACTAGTAAATATTTCGATGAGCTCTTATTTAGTGCACATTATTCAAATATTCAAGATATTGATAATTACTTTAGTCCAAATAAGCTCTCATTGAAATATTTACTAGTAGAAAAAAAATGTATGGCTCCGTGCTAAACCTATACATATATCTTATGAAATTCAACCCTTTTTCGGGTCTTTATGCACATTGTAGCTACTTTAGATTGATGTCTGATTGCAGCATTTAAAGACTTACATATTTATTTGCAGCACCAGAACTTATAATAATATAATAATATTTGCTGTAGATGTCTAATTTATTTGCACTTTTTTCTTACTATTTTAATCTCAATCTCAAAATGGCAAATTCGTCAATCTCAAAATGGCAAGTGGGTTAACCCAGAAACTTTGGAAACTTTCCAAATATCACCAGCAGCTTATCAGCAAGGAGTATACTGTATATGTTTTGTTTTTAAAACTAAACCACATGCCACGATACCATTCACGAGGGACCTCAGAGGTGTCGGACAGCAGGAGGACACCGCCTGGCTCTGGACTAAGATGGTGGAGTAAGTAAGTATAAAATATGTTTATGCTGTGTTTTGTTTCTACTCTAACTTGAACTAGTAATGGGTCCAGGGGACCCCTACACTATTTCAAAGAGTAGGGGGTGGCAAGTTATACACTGACATTGCAGCGGGTGAGTTGCCATTACCCCACCACATTATCCTGAGCTCATTGGCACAGGCTCAGTCCCCCCCCCCCCCCCGGGGAGCACTGCAGCAGCACTAAAGGGCTAATGTCTGGTGTGCCTGTTGGTAGCACAGTCCATTTTTGTTTTGAAGCATCTAATTGACCCAAGTGATTATGGTGATGCTCACCACCAATTTTTTTATAAGTAAAATGAGGCTATCGGTGCTTGGCAACATACTACAGAGGGGAGGGTGTGTTTTGAGAGGGAGAGCAGAAATAAATTTGAATAGGGGGGCATCAGTTCTGACACGCTCATGGGCTATGTTCAGGGGTAAAGTTTGCTGGAGTGGTGCTCAGGAGAATCAATGGCGATTTCTTCTTCCAGGCAAAGTGCAAGAAAACAAGAGCAGACAGAGCTGATGCAGCTGAAGGTAAGCTGAGCCAGTATGTGCTTTCACTACATGGCTGGACAATTCCTTTAACCTCACTGAAGTTAATGATAAGTGACACTACCTATACACAATAACACTGATACACAAAGATGAACTTGTTTTATTACTGTAGGTGGGATGCAAGGCTATATTTTTTCAGCATCTAAACTAATGCCACCTCATTCTATCCAAAATCAAGAAAAAATGTGGGGACTTCTCAAAGAAGCTAAAAAAGTCTCAATTGCATTACTCAAAGCCATTCCTATTGCCTAAGGGCAGCAGCAAAATAAGGTGGGCATCAGAGCCCATGGACATACTGTAGCCATCTAGCTTTAACTGGTTATACATGTATTTAAATTACATACAATACTGCATCTTCCTCACTGCTACCACAGTTGGCACTATCTTTAGGCTACTTACAAACTATGGGTCTGTTTCAGAGCTCGTATTTTTGGGAACTGATCTCATAAACCAGGAAATTATGAACACTTGTAGCCGAGATAAGTTTGTTCATGCGTAAGCCGTATTTGCTTTGCGTACGCATACGGTTTAGCCGAACATTTACGGTATTTAAAGTCAAAGTAGTTGCGGAAGCTGAGTTTTTACCTGTTTTCGGATGTAACTTGCAGTGGATCCCATTGTTCTGGGTGTGCCGTGTCCTTCGGTGCTATCCGACATATGCATTTTTTAGTTTTTCCCAGACATTTTAAGGTGCTTCTTGTTGTCCCCCGACAGTGTACCCATGGTAGTCTGCATGTCCTTGCACATACTTACCTTCTCCCCCGTGCTGACATCTAGGGCATCCCTTGTAGTCTACATGTCCTTCCACATACTTGCCTTCTCCCCCCTGCTGACATCTAGGGCATCCCATGTAGTCTGCATGTCCTTCCACATACTTACCTTCTGACCCCTGCTGGCATCTAGGGCATCCCATGTAGTCTGCATGTCCTTCCACATACTTTTTTTGTTTGTTTTACTAACTTTTTTGTTAAATTATACACTACCACTTGTTTGTCCACAGGTGTGCTTGTACTTGCACGCACATTTTTACATACTTACCCAAACTTGTTGACGCATCTTTTTAGGGGGCCACCCTTCTCTGCAGCACCATCCCTCTCTGGGGCTTGTAGAGGGAAAGAATCTGAGTTAGGACTTGGGGTGTGTTTTGTTTGTGTAATGCTCACCATCTCTGTTGTACATCCACTTACCCGGGAAGTTCTGGCTGTAGAACCTCCACACCCAGAGCCACTTTTGCTGTTTGAGGGCCGACCAGTGCTGTGTTTTTTTGGGTGAAGGTGTAAGGCAACGTCCTCTCACCACTCACATGTGCAGCCACTTTGTTTGCCAATGTCTTCTTTTCATGTGTGTTTGGCTTGAAGTCATACCATTCTTCTATAAATGTGTGCAAACAGCAAACAGATGTGCTTTGTTAACTTATGTAATCTGTTTGGGTCTCCATTAGCTCCACATGTACGCCCCTGCCCCTTTAAGTAATTTTCTGGGACAGTGCAAGCACCCAAGCCTCTTATACGCTAGTGTATGCCAGTGCTAACTAATACAGCTCTCCCATCCCACAGTAGTAGAGGATTGCAAGTGCACACAAACTTAGGCCAAAAGCCACGCCTAACTTCCCCCTCCGCTACTACTGTCGCATAGGGCTCACTGACAACAAGGCGAAGCCAGCTCTCCAATCCCACAGAAGTAGCGGATTGCATAGAAATGTCAAACATAAATCCCCCCTGCGTATCATACAAGTTGGAAGGCCAGGCCTCCGCTATTACTATGGCACCATATGCCTTCCCACATATTCCATGGCCAATCTGTCACCTGTTTGCACCACCTTTCAGGGGTGTAGGAGCACATGTGTAGACATGTGTGACATACCATCATTATGTCCTCCTGCGGCTCACGGGTGAACACGGTGGGTGCCATGATGGACCTTTGGATGTTGTCTGTATGACGCACCCCTGCAACAAGGCGCACAAGCACAGATTCTTCCTGGTGGACCCCAGAAGTATGCTTGTGTGTCCATTTAGTCTATAGGTTGCTTGTGCCTGTGATGACCTGTTAAATTAACCAAATTTTCCACTCAATTAGGTATTTCCCACTGACTTAGGAGCTCACTATGCCACACTACAGGTGCCACCACAGCCCCCAGAGCCAGGAACACAGGCATGGCCGAGGAACTGGCAGCAACCAGCCCAGGTACCGCAGCCCCAACCCCAGGCCCCACCATTCGTCATGCAGGCACTCCCCTGATGATACTCACACTAGCCACTCTGAGCTGGTCACCTGCAGCAGTGTAAGGCATCAGCATCGGGAGTCAGAAAACCAGGGCTCCGGGCGCAGCCCACCACAGACCAAGCAATGGTCAGGACAACAGAGCACTATGCGGACTCCTGGACTGACCCTAGTGTGGGCCCCACTGCGGAGACCACAGCGGAGCCCTATGCAGAGCCAATGTGGAAGCCAACTGCTGAGCAGCATTGCCACAGCCAGGCCTGCTCTTTCCCCCACCAGTAGCCTGGAATCCATCCATTCTGGGCCTGGGTGTTGACATAGTGCCAAGACACCACCCAGCAGACCACAGAATTGGCCACTCACCCTGGGTGCAAACTAACAAGGGGCAAGTTGAGTGGCTGATTTAATAATGCCCAGCTGGAGGTTCTGATGGATGGTGTTGCCAAAAATTATGATTAACTGGCTCGGTCCCAGTCTCGCTCAACCCCCAAAGCGTTGCTTGATGAGTTTGGAGATTGCCCGTAACATGACAGGGTGGGGCCAGAACCCAAGGATGGTGCCTTGGCCAAGAAAAAGTAGGATGACCTGAAGGTGGTGGCTTGTCGGCAACTCAGCACCAGATGGGCTGAGTGGTAAATAATGAACAAACGGAGGGCTGCCTGTACAGAAAAATATGGACAACTCACTAAAGCCACCCTTTCCTTTGTTTGAAACTAGCTTCCAAACTAGTGGGGGGCTCCCCAAAACTATACAATTTACCCATGCTGAGGAGTGGGTGTCAAAGATGCTCCACCACAACACCTACCAGGGGGTGTTGGGCACCATGGACACCGATAGGCGGCATGTGCCCACCAGTAGTAAGGCTTGTTTGCAAATTGTAGCTTGGCACAGGGGGTAGTAGGCAAACCAAACACCCCATCCACCAACCTGAGTGGCCACATCCACACCCAACGTTGAGGGCTTGCCTGCACAACATATGTTGTCCGACAACACACACCAAGGGTATTAGACATCCTTTACATGTAACCCCAACATGGTTTGAGCAGACAAAAATTTGGGGGCCCACGCCGATTTTGAAGGGGCACATATACTGTTAAGAGGAAACTACCAGTGCATTTATATTGACTTTGCAGCAACAGCCAGCAGCACCCTGCCCACAAGACCCACCACCTGCAGCCACAGCTGGCCCGCCTGGTGTGCTTACCACCAAGACAACATCTAGGCCACCAAGGCACCCACCAGCCAGCCACCCAGGGAGCAGAGTCCAGACAGTCATTAAAGAAAATGATTGAGCTTATTAGGCAAAGGGCAAGGGGCAGGGTGATCCCATGGTAAAGGTTGGGGCCCTGGAGGCTGTGTGGTGACATTGGGAAAAACGAACACCATTGTTGACCTTCCTCCACACAAACGGCATCTCTCCTGGATTAAATTAATGAGCACTCGGGTCAGTTATCTCATCACCCCTGTTCTTTATCTTTAAAGACTACAAGGCAAATGTAGCGCCCATTTTTAAAAAGGGCTCTAGGTCTACTCCCGACAATTACAGACCTGTAAGTTTAACATCCATTGTGGGACAATTGCTTGAGGGGCTATAAAAGGACAACATCTTCAAATATATAATATTATAAGTGACAACCAGCACAGTTTTACTAAGGACAGAAGCTGCCAGACTAACCTGATTGGCTTCTAGGAGGAGGTGAGTAGAAGCCTGGACAGAGGGGCGGCTGTAGATATAGTTTTTCTGGATTTTGCAATTTGCTAAATTGCAAAATCCAGAAAAACTATATCTACAGTATTTGACACTGTCCCCCATAGATGCTTATTGGGAAAATTAAGGTCTTCAACATTCAGGAAAATACAGCTAGTAAATTGAAAACTGGCTGAAGCATCTGTGCAGAGAGTTGTGGTTAATGATACCTACTCTGAATGGTTACTGGTTGTAAGGGGGTGCCCAAGGGTTCAGTGCTGGGCCCACTATTTTTCAACTTGTTTATAAATGAAATAAAAGATGGAATTGGCACTCTCTATTTTGCAGACGACACAAATATATGTAGCACAGTGCAGTCTACTGAAGATGTTCACAAGTTTCAAGCTTACCTGAACATTTTGAGTGTCTGGGCATCCACTTGACAAATGAAATTCAATGTGGAGAAATGTAAAGTCATGAAAGTCAGTAAAACTGGGAGAATCACTTGTTGAGAAGGATCTGGGGGTATTGGTAGATCACAGGCTAAATAACAGCATGCAATGCCAAGCAGCTGCTTCCAAGGCCACCAAGATATTATCATGCATTTAAAGAGGCATGAAATCACGGGATAGGGATGTAATTTTGCCTCTTTACAAGGCACTGGTGTGCTCTCACCTGGAATATGCCGCCCAGTTCTGGGTACCCATTCATAGAAAGGACACTCTGACTGCGAAAAGGGTGCAGAGGAGAGTCACCAAACTAAAAAGAGGAATGAAAGATCTTAGTTATGAGGAAATTTTACAAGAATTAAATCTGAGAGGAGACAAATGAGGGGGGACATGATTAGCTTGTATAAATATATAAATGGGCAATACAAATAATATTAAAAAACACAATTTCAGGTAAAATCCTCTCTAAAGACAAGGGGGCACTCCCTTCAACTGGAAAAAAGAAATTCAATCTCTGGAGATGGCAATCATATTTTACCACAAGAACTGCAAATCTGTGGAATACAGAAGCTTGCTATGGAATCAACCGCTGACAGCCTCAAAAAAGGATTAGATGCTTATTTAGAAGAAAATAACATTACCAGTTACTATTAGCTGTTAGCATTTAAAAACAAAAAATAAACAATACCTTCCCCTACCCCAGCACCTTGGTTAACTTGATGGGTATATGTCTCTTTTTCAACCATATTAACTATGTAACTATGTAAGAAAACGTGGAGTCCACCAAATGCTGGTAAATGCTTTGGCCCGCACGACTCTGGGTTCCACCATACAGATGCCCAGTAATCTCTGGAGTAGAAGCAGGGGATTGTCTCCTTCAAATATGCTGCCACCCTCCCACTCAAGGCAAAATTATATAGGATGATGCACACCAAAATCATTTTCACAATCTTCTCTGGCTTGTATTGAAGGGTGCCCGCTGTGAGGTCAAGACAGAGAAATCTGGCCTTCAACAGCATGAAGGCATGTTCAACAACTGCCCGTTTGCGGTGGTGGGCCACATTATAAGCCTTCTGGACAGGTGTCTGGGGCCTTAAGAAGGGTATCAGGAGCCAGGGCAGCAACATATAACCAGAATCACCTAAAAGACAAATGGAAATGCAAGTTAAATTGCTAGCAGGCAACACAACATCAAAACAGTCTAGACCAAATAGTAAGTATTACAAAAAAATAGGGCAAAATAAGCAAAAGGTAAGGCAGGATGCTCGGACTAAGCATTTGTAACTCTAACAGGGAGAAGGGGACATTCAAAGAGGGGCAAGAGCACAGTCAAAGTGGAGGGAAGGGAGACCAATTGGCAAACACAAGATAACAGAAATTAAAAACACATTGAAAATGCAACATAAACAGTAAACAAGCAGATCAGCAAGCAGACCAGCAATAAACAGACTTACCCACAAGCCAGTCAGCTTGCCACTCTCAAAACGGGTGTATAAACATAAAACCTCAGGATAAACGCATCATGGGATGAGCCAGGGAAGCCAGCCAAAACACAGAAAAAGCGAAGATTCATTCCCCATGACGCTTGGGCGTTAAGAGAGTGGCCCATCTTGCAGTTGCTGAAAAGAAGCCACAAATCCAAAGGGTAACTAGACTGGCAACAACAAATGAACAGCCAAAATAAAGGATAACAAGGGCCAAATGGGGCATAGGGAAGCTGTTTGGGAAAGGAGAAGTTAGGCTAGCCTCAAGAGAGGAGAGTGGACTACAAGTAGGAGCAATGTGGACCTAAACAGACTGGGATCACAGGGAAGCTGTTTGGGGGAAGGGGAAGCTAGGCTAGCCTCCAGAGAGGAGAGTGGGCTACAAGGTGGAGCAAAACATACCGATACATACACTCCTGAGCAGCTGGGGGAACTAGGAACCACTTGGTATATTCACTATACCAAAAAAGCCCAACCCCACCGCTATCTAACTGCCATGCTGTCAGGAAAAGACATGTATTTCTCCTGTAGGACGGCCATGCCATCAAGAAATGTAGTCAGGACGTGGCTCAGCAAAGGCTGGGACATGCCTACTGACAGTGCCCCTAGCCTTTGGAAGGAGCCGTTCACTAAAAATTGGAGATAGCCAAACACCTGCTGATTGATTATGTGATTGGTATCCAGGTGATGGCAGGTATGCCTAAGCTCTGGTAGGTACATGGTTAACAGCCCCCACTGCTGCAGATGCTCATACTCTTCACTTGTCAATGGGCTCCATCGTAGATGTGGAGGCTGTAGGTTGTATTTTTACTAGCAAAAAGAGGCCGTTCAAGTATTCCCGCTAGCAAAAAGAGGGCACAAGTTTGAACCAGAATCCTATGGCTTTTATAGGTGTGAAAATGCACAAGTCATGGGCAAGCACAGGCTAAAGCCGTAAAATTTCGGACACACGGGCCCCTTGAGCCATAATTACTTGGCTCAACTATCATTTTAAAGGAAAAAAAATGCTGTATCTTGGGCCTCCACTGGATTATGTGCCCAGGGGCCTCCACCACACTTGGTCCGGCCCTGATAATAATTGTAGAGAAATGGGCCAATAGGCAAGGTAAATTGTAAAAAGTTTCTTCTGAATTTCCTGTATTACAATAATAATAATTTTGTGTTGCATTTTAAATATTAATGTTTTCTATTCTAGTAAATACAGATTATGGCAGTGAAAAGCCACAGTACAAACATATCAATGCTCTTATAACTAGCAACATGTTTTATCAAGGTATTTTCTATTTTCTTGGACAAAATCTGAAAGAAAACACACACGTGAGCACCTTTTAAACAGTGTTATCTGCATGACATTATGACGATACAACTCAAGCATGTGCATACAACAATGTGCTGGAATTTGGAAAAGTGTAACTTCAAACAGATGGTTGAATATTTAAACTGAAATAAAACATTCTTTTTTTTTTTGCTTTAAGACGTACATATAAACCTTTTTGCTGGATACTGTTCAAGGTTAAGTTTTAAATGCCCAATCAACAGCCAACTCCTCATGGAAAATTAGAATTTTGAAAATAGAATTCCTGCTGCTTTGTGAAAGGAGTGGTTGGTACCATTAAGGTTATGAAGAAAAGAGTTTGGATCTACAAACTTCTTTAATATATCTTTGGACACAATACTGTGTACATATGCCAGCAGAAATGGCAAAAAGCAGAAAATAAGGAATGTTTTTGGATTATTGACTGGCGTAATAAACAAATTTAAGGGGCCATAATGTTTGACAAAAACACATTTTAATTATAACAAAGAAAAAGTAATAGCCCGAAGAGAACATTTCAGGCTTATAGTGGAAATACATTTGAATTCTAAAGTAATGGTTAATAAATATAAGTCATTATATTGTATATAAATTTGGGCATCTACTGTAGCAACTGTTAATGCTGTGTGCCACTGACCATTTACCAGGGGGATGCATGCAATGTAAACTAAATGATTCCAAGCAGTCTACAGTGGAAAAAAAAACTGCGGAAAACCTCACATCAAAAACTTTAAAGAACATTGAGTAACACATCAAATCTATTATTAAAGTGTCATGCTTCTCCATCTCACTGAACTCCTCTTTCACAATACTATTGCTGGCTAAACTAAATATTAGTGTCCTAATATTCTTGGTGGAGCCCTGGCAGATGAGAAATGACAGCAATCCCAACAACAGCCTGAAACACAAACCTACTGTCAGGCATTGTGGAAAACAAACTGGAGGTTAAGGACAATCAGTGAAACAGAGGTAGAAGAGGTCAGATTGCTAGAGAGGCATCTGTTGTGTTGGTAGCATTGGAGACAAATTAGTGAAGATTCATGGCCCTTACGCCAAAAACCACGAACAAGTGCTTACGCATAGTATGTTTGAAGTGCGAGCACAAGTTTCTGATTCATGTGCAAACCTGTGCATTGCGATGAAATTCATCTATTTTTATGTGGAAATGGCCAGGCTCTGTGTGCATTGTGCAGGCTAAGGCAGTAACTGGTCCCTATGGCCCCCATGTTTCTTTCCTGTCTTTACTGTTTAGCAGTGTTACATTTGTTTCTCCATCTTTTGTGTTGGAGGCGAATCTCTATTTTCCAATCTGTATTGGATTACCTGTGGCAGCTGTGTTCTCCTTGTGTTTATGTGTGGTGTTTTATTTGGTGATATCTTGATTCCTATTGACCTATAGTGTCCACGGATGTCCACCTTTTTTTATTTTTGGATAAAAATACAGAAAAATAATGTGCTGATTACACTTGTTACCACCGCCCCCATAACTGGTGATGAGCCGGAGCGGGGTCTATCCAATTTGGAAGCCCTCCAGCCTTATAGTCTCCAGTATTCAGCACTCAGCACTCCCAGTTGCCAAATACAATTGCTCCAGCTCAATTGGTACTGCTCTGGCTCCCACTACCATGTGAGCTAGTAAAAAAAAATAGAACTTGCTTGTCAACTGAGTGGGAGAAAATGTACTGCCTTTTATTCCAAACAGGATACAATGCAAACATTCTGCCACACTTGGTACCACTGGGTGGCCTTCCAAGATATGAGGGTTAATTCAGAGCCCCTTTCTTAACTTTTTTTTGAAGGTCTTGCTACCAAACGAAAAAAAACACAGAAAAATTAAAACATTTCACACAAAAATTCACTCCGAAAAAAGCATTGCAAGGTGGAAAAATTTACGAGAACGGAAATTTTCAAGCAAAAAAATGATGAGAAAGGGGCTCTGAATCAACCCTATGGATACTTATACACACATTTTGGTTCTCTGATCTCGTTTACGTTAGGTCCCCTCATGTGCTTTATTCCTAGTCATACCTCTTTGGAGGTGTCTTTGAGGCTCAGCCGGTGCCTCTCCCCCTTTTTTGTCTCTGCCTTTTCCTTCTTTTTTTTTTTCTTGTCTTACTTTAATTTGTCCAAACAAATGGTCTTCTGCACTTTACTTTGCAGTATCTCTTTAGTTGATTATACAGCTCTGCTGCAATGTTTGACATGAAGATACAAGCTGTAATATATAAGCCACAATTTTAGTTTTACTGATTTGATCCTATGCAGGAGTTTGATATTGTTATAATTTGTTATAACTTTTTACCTTCTTTTCTGAACAACAAAATATAGTTTGGAACAAAAAAAAAATCCTTTCCTCATCTGTCCCCTGCCACGCTGTGTCCTCTCAGCAGTCCGGGGGCTCCCTGCTGGCCTAATGGGTTCTCATGTTCTTCTGTGGCTCGCCCAAGGATGAGGACATTACATGGGACAAGAACATGGATTGAGGTAGATTTTTTATGGGTTTTTTGAGCGAGTTTGTTAAAAATTCAATTGGGACAAACTTCAATTTCTAGGGGAAATTCGCTGAATCACCCAAATCTAACTTTTGCTCATTTCTACCTGTCACCACCCTAGAAACCCTTTTATATCTAGACCTTTTATATTGCATATACACACATATCAATATACATACACATGAGGATTAAATACTGAGAACATAGCCAGATCCCTCTGCTGAAATTTCTTGGAGAAAACTGGGAAAAAGATGACACTCTGATCTCTATTGGTATCACATACCTGGTTGGGTGCTGGTTGCCAAGGGGGCTTCTTGTGTCTCTTGGGCCTCTCTGAGGATGGAAACAGGGTCTCCCAGGCAGCAAGGAACAAGAGCGCCAGTGATCTGTGAAGTAGTCAGTGGGCAGGCTGGGCAAGATGCCCAGGAAGGAGCAGGACCCTCTTGAGGGAGCAGTGGGAATCCTGGAAAGGCGGGAACAAAGTCCTAGGCGGAGTGCTCAGTTCTGGTATTGGTAGAAACAAGGAGTCCGGTCCAGGTTTGCAACAGGAGGACAGACAGGAACAGGAAGATCTGGAATAGTCAGGGACAGTCCTGGTTAGCAACGTATGCAGTGAGCAAGAGAAACCAGGTCCAAATCCAAATTGGCAACAGGGGAGAGCAAATTGAGAAAAGCCCAGCCAAGGTTCCCAACAAAAGTTCAAGCAGGTAAGCGTATAATTCAAAGGAGATGGCGGAGGTGTAGTCGAGGGGCAGATATGAGCAGGTCAGGTCACAAGTAGTCTCTACATTCCAAGTAAACAGGAAGGCTAGCCCTGAAGTTCAGACAGCAAAGTGTTCACTGTCAGAGTGGTTTAAATAGCTGTGTCGATGCATGTCGACATGCTCACACTATTGCATGAGGCAGCGCAGTCCAGATTGATCTGTCCGTGGTTTAAATATCAGTGTTGATGCACGTCATCATGCTCACACTATTGCATGTGACTGCACAGTCCAGATTGATCTGAGTGCGTGCATACCGCCATTCGAGCTGGTGACCAGGAGTGCATGCACACGGGCACCTGAAGATTGCGCAGAGATGCCTGGAAGCTGCAGACCAGATTCTCTCCCTCTAAGGGACAGTCTCCGGATGTCCCCAGGGCTTGGTTTGTTGGGATGGAAGCAATGAAAAGACCTGGCTAGTCGGGGGTGGGGGAATAAACCTCTTGTGTCGGTTCCTAGGAATTATCCTCCTGCCTTTCCACTTGATGAGGTAAGGAAGCTGGTTTCATTGTATTCTACTGTCCGATACTTTCTCAACCTCGAATTCTTCCTCACCTTGGACCAGAATGCTTTCGGGCTTTCAAGAGGGGGCCAGAAAAACAGGGTGGATCTTGTATGTTAAGTTCATAGGCTTCTAAACTGATCATTGGGAATGGTCCAATAAAACGTTGAGCAAACTTTTTTGAAAGTTTACTGGAAACCATCAATCAGTCCAGACTCTTTTTATTAGTCTTCTTTAGGATCTGAAGATTGGTGGTTAAGGAGTTGACTATGTTTTGAGCTGCAGGAACTGTGAGAGTTGAAGGTGAGTCAGGTAGAATAGAAGGGTGATAACCGAGGTTGGTGAAGAACGGAGATTGTTTGGTGGCCAAATGTACAGCATTGTTGTATGCGAAACTTGGCCAATGGCAGAAGGTCAGACCAATCGGTTTGAGAGTGTGGTGCATCCTCTCAATCTGCCTGTTCATTTTGGGGTGATAAGCTGATGACAAGGTAAGATAGATGTTCAGAGTCTGGCACAGGGTCTTCCAAAACTTGGAGGTGAACTGTACTCCTCTGTCTGAGAGATGTTCAGGGATCTCTTTAATGAAAACTCTGGCAGTCTTTGTTGCTAAGGGAGTGCCCACCATTGGAACGAAGTTTGCCATCTTGGTGAGATGTCAAACACCATGAAGATGGTGGTGAAATGGTTGGAGGGAGGTAATTCAAGTATAAAGTCCATTGAGATCATGCTCCATGGTCAGAAAGGAATTGGTAAGTGCTCTAACAGTCCCCAAGGTCTTTGTTGAGAGTCTTTGTTGCGGGCACAAATAGCACAGGCATTGATGAAGGCTTTGCAGTCTTTAACTAGTTCAGGCCACCAGAAGATTCTCTTGGCTAAATTGATGGTCTTTTCAACCCCAAAGTGGCCTGCCAGTGGATGGTGTTGAGTGATCTGACGGACTAACTGACAGGCATTCTTGGGAACAAAAGAATATATAAGATATAAGATATAAGATGAGGCAATCGTGCTGGGTCTGGAAGGCAGATGTTTCTTGAGAACTATTTTCTTCCCTGATTCTCAACATCAATTCTGTTTGGATGATCAGAAAGTTTTTAGGAAAGAGTATGGGTTGACACTCCTTGGAAGAAGTGGAACCATTTTCTGTACAAAAAACATGGAGGGTAGGTGGAATGTCGAATGAATTCGTTTTGAAGGATTTCATCTATGTAATCCTTCAGGGCCTTGAGGTCTGGATCAGAAAGTTGAAAACTCCACCCAAAGGGGATAAGGGCACCCGGAAGAAGCTCAATCGGGCAGTCATATGGGTGATGAAGAGGTTGCTGTTTAGTCCCTCTTTTACTGAAGGCATCCAAAAATTGTGGTATTGTAGGGGAATCAGTTCTTTCTTCTCTTCTGAGAGTAAATCGATACAGTGCAAGGGTATTGAATGCTGCGATGGGTGAAGCAACGGTCTTGAATGAGATCTGGTCCATGTGGCAGATAAATAGAGGGTTATGAGCCTTCAACCATGGTAACCCTAAGATTATAGGTGATAACAGGGACAGAACAATGCTGAAACAAACAGTCTCCCGGTGACCTGTGGCAGGAATGATGACAACCACCATGGATTCTTGGGTAATAGGCCCATCTTTTATGCAAGAGCCATTGGCCAAAGTAATAGAGACAGGTCGGGATTTATAACTGACAGACAGTCCATGGGTTAGGGCAAAGGAATGATACAGTTGTCTACGATGAGCCCTCTCTTCTGAGGTTAAGGTGGATTGAAGATTGAAGACCCCGGTCTGCATTGGTTCTGATCCCCCACTTACAGGAGGAGTAGCAGTGCCGGCAAAGGCTGGAAATCCATGTTCTCGAGACACAACTCCCAAAGATGTCTATCAATCTGGATTGAGCGGGTAATCAACTCTTTCAAGGTCTCTGGGACCCCAACTCAGGCAAGTTCATTTTTTAACCCTTTAACTGCCAGTCTACCTTGAGATTTTGTCACCCTCTGTTGCCAGATAATTTTTCAAAATTTAGCGCTATACATGTTCAGCTGTGATTTTGAAGGGATTTCTCAGGAAAATTATATATTGTTTTTTCAGCAGTCTGGGCTTTAACATGAAATGCATTGTTTGGCCTTGTTTTAGTGTATTCACAATATTTTTTTGGGTGAAATATGTGCAACAAATGTTAAAAAAATTGTAGTGTAATAAAAAATGTAAGTTTTTCAATAAAATCATATTGTGTATAAGAGTCTTATTTCTCCTGGTTACATCTGTACCACAAATGTATTGGTAGATACCCTTCTCTGCCCAGGAGACTCCCCCAAACTGAAACAGCATGTTAAGAGATTTTAAGATAAAATACAACTCCTATGTGCATCTTTTGAAGAAAAAACACCCTTTACATTTAAAATACCCCTACAAACTATGTATTTTCTGGAAAGACATACCTCAAGCTTTCTAGCCATACCAGGCTTGTAATTTCAAGGGTTGCCAAGCACTCCAAAGTAAAGCATGTGCGTAAGGGTAATTTCACTTGAAAATGTCACTTTCAGCTCTGAAGACAAAGTACGCACCTTGCATTTTTTTCAACTAAAACTTGCACTTACACTTGTGTAAGCCAGCCTCCAAGCCTTGTGAACTGGTATAGGGGTCTCATGGATCCCTTACCAGTTCACAAAGGGTTAAATGTAAAAAACACACACACATCAGCAAAAAATATTTTAATAACTTATTTTTTAATACTTACCTCCCATCATCCTCGAACACACGTATCCCACGCTGATCACTCTGGTTTCTGCTCTCCTGCTGCTCCTGGAATCATTTTACACCTGCTGAGTGATGGGACATAAAGGGTTATTATAATAAAACAAATGACACAGGGACCCCCCCCCCCCCCCGTCATTTGCTTTTTAAAAAAGTTAAAACCCTTAAATATAAGGAAAAATGGAGTATGGTCCACCTTAGGGAGCAGGGGCCAGCTTCGGTGCTCCCCTGCAGTCTACAAGCCCATATAGCCATCGCGGCCCCCTGGAATCTTCTTTCCCTCCCCTGGACTTTGGGGTGGCAGGTAAATGGGAGGATAGGGGTTATTATGTGCGGCTGCTCAGTCCAGATTGATCTGTGTGCTTACACACTGCCATCGCGAGTTGGTGGCCAGGAGCACATGCACGCAGGCTCCTGGAAGCTGCGCACAAAAGCCTGAAAACTGCGGACCTCTAGCTTATGTCAGTCATTGTTGAGGTCCGAAGTGATATGTGGTCCCAGCATTATGAATGGCATCCAGTGTAAGACAGAGAAGCTCTTCAGTTTCAGCCCTTAAGTATATAAGATTTCTTAACATCTTTAAAATGGCAGGATTTGGTTGAGGAGCAACCTTTGGTGACTTGAGGTCAGCTTGAAACTGTGAAAAAGTTACACTGGGTTCTGTGGCTATGGTGGACAAGGCATTCGGGGTGAGGGACATAAAGTGCGAGCTGGGGTCTCTTTGCCTTTTATAGAGGAGAGGGGATATGGGAAAGAGGGGATATAGAGCAGAGGGATTTGTTCAAGCAAATGGGGTTCACAGGGTTCGATGTCTGGTCCTGGTCTTAAACTCTTCCGCTGCCACTCAGAACCTCTGTTTAAGAGGAGATGTTTTTTGATCCTGGGTCAGTGTTGGGGGGACCCTTTAGAAAAATCCAATTTTTTCCAAATCCAAGTGTTTTTAGATGAATGTTAAAAGGCTCTGAGGCATATGTGGCCATCACAGTAGGGGTGGATGCCCTAAGGGCATAGACAAACCTACCCCACGCAAGTTCTAGTAGGTTCACTGTGGAGGGGTGGAACCTCCTGCACCCGTATCTTGTAGTGGGGTAGCTGGACAGTAAGTGGGTGTGAAGATGGGCTCCATGGTCCCGCAAGCACTGTTATTGCATGGCTTTTAGGGATTCCCCATTAGTCATGGTGCTTATGTACCCTCTATCTTTAGGCCTCGATCTGACCTTGTCTCCCTCTGGCTGGTCTTGTAGTTCTAGTCAACCTGCTGCCTTTTTGCACCTAGGCATGAATTAAAAAGGGTTTTGTTTCACACCCCCACTGTATTTCTTGCTGACAGGCTCTGCAGCAAAGGACACACTCTCACCCTACCAGGATCTTTCATATTGGAAACTACAGTCTTCTCCTACAGAGCACACATGCTCAACCAACTTAATTGGCTGCCAGCTGTTACTTGGGGCACTTCAGGCTTATTAGAGGTTGAAAAATAGTGAGACATCCCAAATTGGGATTTCCAGGACATAGGCGTGATATTCATAAATAAAGTGTGCTTTTGAAATGTCCATACAGCAGCCCCAACTGTAAGATAAAGCAGAACAACATAAATCATGCATTTTAATTTAAAACCCTCTGACAAAAATAAAAGTGACTGCTATATCTAATTCTAGGAATCTGTTTCCTGGGGCTACGTGCATTCCCCACTGCTTCTATTTACTGTGACATTGGCAATTATATATGGACGACTACTGGATTGCTACCTTGTCTTCGCAACTGGCAAGCATAGAAGATATGGACTGGAAGCTAGCAGTTTTTTGTGTTTTGCCTGTACAGAGCCTTTAATGAATGAATTGGGGAACTGCTGCAGTCCCAAGCATTGTTCTAGATCTGGAGTTCCCAACATTTTTTCATCAGGTACCACTTTCCACTGGGTGGTGCACCAGCGTTGTCAGCCACCTTAATCTGTATTCAGAAACATACAAAACAACCATTTAAGGTGAGTGAAAAAAAGGCACAGTTTTTTATTTATGGTGCAAACTATGATTGAATCAAGCATATATGGCAGCAGATCAGATTGGGGTACAGGTGCAAACAAGTCTGCAGCCTTGTCGAGCACCACCTGAATGGATCTCAAGTACCATCAGTGGTACTAGTACCATCTGTTGGAAACTCCTGTTCTGGATAACATAGTACTGTAAGAGTGTAATGTGCTAACAACTTATTTAACATGCCATGTTTGATGAAGAGAAGTACATACTGTATTGTTCACCTAACTTTACATGTTTTGTTCCTAATTACATAAACTGAAAACAAAAACTTTACATTTTGCATGTTTGTGATATAATAGTCTTGTCTCTACAGTGCACTTCAGGTTTGTACCTGACATTTGTTTTTAATATGTTTGGTTTTTCTAAAAAAAAACATTTATACTGGGCGTAGCCTTCAATAAATCAGGCAGAGTTATAAAAGCTGCAGGTTATCGGGAACTAATTTCTCTTAAGTCCCCCCACCCTGTATATTCAATTCCGCTTTGAAAATTAGAATTGAGCGTCTTAATGGTAACCTTATGGGTGAAGCCAGTGTGCACATTTGATAAAGTTTGGAATGCTCCAGAATTGGAAAGGATGTTGTTTATTCACAAAACAATATTTTTTATGTATTCAAGTGCAGTCAAAGAATTCTAATGCAGTTTACTTGAGCTAGGTTAAATTTTACTGCTTTAAAGACGACAAACAAAAGAAAGCCTGACATCACCCAGAATTTACTGCCCCTACTCCTCATCTATCATCCTATTAGTTCCTAATGCGCATACTCTCATTTGCAAGTGGGCTTTCTGAGCATATTCTGCTGGAAGTCAGTGACCCGCATGCAGTAGACTTTCTTTACTTCTATCGGAGGAGGGTGTTTTGAGAAGGACTTTAGAAGCTAAAAGTAGTGAAGTTGTCGAGAGGGCCAAGAATTCTGCCATACTATGTATGGGTGTGAATATTCTTTTATATATTAGAACAGGCATTTGCATCCACTTGGATACTAACACCTAATCTGGTGCAAAACACACTGATTGCTTCTCTTCTTCCCCAGTGTATGTTTTCCTTGTCTCTTCTGAAACCAGACCTTTGATACTGTAGGACAGGCCCCTTTTGCTTAACACACCATGGTACACTGATTTACTTTTTCTTAATAGTGTTTAATTCATGATTTGAGGAATATGAAGAACCGGCATTGGTAGAAAGAATAAATTCCATTAAGGTGTACTGAAAATCAAGAAGATCCATCAGGATCCATGTTTCCATGGTTGTTTTGGTATGCAGCCCCCTCCCCCAGTCCCCCAAATGAACTTGCCAGTTGCCTGTGAGGCTAGCTAGTGGGGAAGTAAGAGAATTAAGAAGTCTATGAGAATTAAGAAGTCAGTTACTCTGATGTATAATTATATACCACACCCTCTAATACATTTTACTAGAAGTCTGTGACACCTTTCTCCTGACTACATGCACAATGCACAATTGTACCACATTTCCATATTACCATTTTCCATAAAAATAGATGTTAATGTTTAAATATGCGACAAGCACAGATTGTGACCAGAAAACAGATAAAAAATTTGATGGCAAGCACGTCTAATATAATTCTAACACAAAACTAGTCTATGTCTTTATCTTTTTATCTTTATTATCTAAGCTATGGCAAATTGACTGGAGAGCAATGCCATACATGAAATCTGATTTAAGATGAATATGTTACCAAGTCAGCTAAGGATTGTAAGTAATGGCTTCTGTACATGGAGAACCAAGTAGGTCACTATTGGAATAAATATTTATTTTGTGACTGTTTTTTGGCTTCTGGCTTTAGCTTACAAACTCAGTAAACATCTATGAGTTCATAACCATATTTCTTAGGGGGTCTTCATGCTTTTTTGGCACCTTCTAATTAACTGACAAAGCTCCCACTAGTTGACTTAAGAGACATGTGTGGTAAGTGCCAGGACCCAATGGTATGTTAAGTCTATATGAAACCATTTGCTGTCACAGCATGTTGTTCTCTTCTAGTGCTTGACAATATTTTCAAATATAAATCACCCTATATTTATCTATACCAACTAGGTTTTAGCGATATGGGTGGTGGGCAATTTGAAATTAGAACATTTTCATTTCAAGGGACCAAAAACGTGTAGAGTTGATCCAGTGCAGTATTTTAGCACAGATTGTATGTTAGATATTAGGATCTGGGTGTCTATATGTGCTGGGTTTGCCAAAAGTAAAACAGAATAGGTCAAACTGTCCTTTTGTTTGGGAGTAATATAATATATCATCTTGCTTTCAAGAGAACAACAAACACAATTGCTGATTTAAGTGAAATCAGAGTGTGTCATATATCTGGTAATGCTATCAATCTGTATTGCATTTCCTTTAATAAACAGTTTTATTGAGCACATATTTTTAAGAGAAATAAGAACATCAAATGAAGATGAAGTGAACACTCTGTGTAAGTCAACTCAATGAACTGCGACAAACAGGAAAGTCATAGATACTCGTTGGGATGATTTTCATTTTCCAGTAACTTGTATTGCTGCACAGAACCAGGAGTCACAGCGGTTACAGTGGTCCCATGGCTACAGATCTTTGTAGAGCAGCAGGTTCCCCACCTGGCCATAGATAAACAATATTATTTTTCCATTTACATTATTTGTCATCTACTATATACAACCATGAACTGAGGTGAAGTTCACTCACTGACATTGTAACGAAAATGAAGCAATTGTATCAATTAAAATCTAAAATTAGAGGAAAGTGCACAACATGCTCATGTTTCAGGCATAGATCACTTACTTACTTACTTTACTTTACATTCGTCATAGCCATGCCTGCAGCAATTCAAGGACACCTAGATTGTCCATTATAAACACATGTAAGCTAAGGGAGGAGCTTCAGAATCAAATTCAGATTCAACTTAATTTTGTCAGCTACATGGACTTTCCAGTCTAGGAGGTTTTGCTCAGGCAGCCAATGCACCAAATAGAGGGGATCCTACTTCCAGGAACTGACGATCTTGAGGAGGCATCACTTGTTAGGGCTACTGTATGGTAGATAGGAAAAGCTTTGCATGGCACACAGTGGGGTGAGGTGTGTGTAGGGAAGAAAGGTTAGGTATGTAGAGGGGGTAGCATGACTGTCAGGAGGCAGAGGGGTTAGAATGTGGCACAGCAGCGTTATGCTAGAAAAGGGAGGCATGTGGTGGGGCAGCATGCGTGTGTGACGGGTAAGAGGGCTGAGACATGGAGGGTCAGCATAATGTAGGCAGAGGTTTGCTGTCAGTCACAACCAATCTGATTAACAGATCTTTGAAGAGATGCAGGCAAGGGTGGGAGCCAAAGAAAATGTGTCTGAGGGATATAACGACTTCCATGCAACTGTCTGTCCTCTGAGCCACGCTGCAGGAAATAGTAGGAATAAGCCACTGTAATATCTGTTTAAATAAATCTTTAAACATCAGCCAAGTATTAATAGCCGTTATTGCGACATATGAAGGCATATGATGGCTCAGGCATTAGTTCCCCTCGTAATAGCAGAATGGTACCTGTTGCCCCTGATTAGTCTTCCTGCCAGTAAAAGGATAACAAGGTTGGCTAGATTTTTTTGAACCCCTCCTCTTGCTACCTAGAATATTAATGTGCATATATTATTAAGATAATAGAGCTGCTCTAAGCCGGACAAAGCCGAGCTATGTGTTTCTAATATCTAAGCTGAGGTCTGTTTTGCCCACATTTTGCCAACAGTGAGAGTTATTGTATGGTCTTTGGACTTCACACCACATTTAGGTGGAAAACTCCTAGTTAATCCTCCAAATAAGTTATGGTGGCTCTTTGCATCCAATGATGTATAAGTCCCAACATCTTAAGCAGTGTTTTTTACTTATGAAGGGTCATCCATTTTCCATTTTGTATTTTGTTTTTTGTTGTAGGAAAAGACAGTAAAGAAAATCTTGGTTTCTCTTCATGTTACGTTGTAGTTTCCCTCCTGCCCAAATTATTTTGTAAATTGTAGAAATTGCATATTAATTAAATGAATGGGTTGGAGATAAACAGATAATAAACAGCATAAAATTATGCACATTGAATCAACACCATCCAACAAATTTAGCTCTTGTGTTCCCATGGATACTCTAATTTGGCAAACATCTACCCTACTAACTATACTAAACCCCATAAACATAACCACAATTATATTGTATACAAAATGTAGAGTAAAATGTGTTAGAGTCTTGCTAGATAATTAGTATTCTGGGTACACCTAGCCCTT
The DNA here is from genome assembly GCA_027917425.1 of Gastrophryne carolinensis. Taxonomy (NCBI): domain Eukaryota; kingdom Metazoa; phylum Chordata; class Amphibia; order Anura; family Microhylidae; genus Gastrophryne; species Gastrophryne carolinensis. The sequence goes on from CM051234.1 coordinate 131,207,996, forward strand.
TAGATAAAAAAAACAAATATGCTTTTTCAGAAAATATATGTAAACTACATCATAGTTTTGTAATGCAAGAACTAAAAAGAATCACATTTTGTAAATGCCTTAAATGATCATATTTATCTTTTTAAGACTTTCCTTTAAAAGCATGGTGCCTTTTTTCTTTATTTTCCATACCCATATAACCCATTATTCTAACTATATTAATTCATCCTTGAAATCCTACATTTACAGAGGTAGTCTATATATTTTGTCATGTCGACTATATATTTTTATGCAGTGAAATGGAAAAACTAGCCTACATCTAGTAGACTGTGTATATTTTAGTAAAATGTTAAATAGATTTGTTCTGATCTTATCCTTCTTCTTTAGTTGTGCATGAATCTAACACATGGAAATGAACATTATGTTAAAGAAGACCAAAAGTCAAAAAAAGAAAGTTTTGTTAATTTTGTAAATTGTTGCACCAAAACTATTTGAGAGGGCTTACCTCCATGCAGATGTTCTAGAATAACAGGCCAATTCTTTGTTGCAGAACTGCATGGGAGCGGCCATCTTGTCACCCACATAAGCATGAGGGCAGAGCTATGCCAGCAGCAGCCCACTCTTAACTGAGAGATAGATGCCTCATAAACACGTATTATGCTATACAAACACACACACACACACACACACACACACACACACACACACACACACACACTGAATAAGCAGCTGCTAGAGAGATTGTTTGTGAGATGGGATATCTGTGACAATGTTCTTTATCACTGTTCACTGTGGACTTTACTGCACACCCATTCAGTCAATGTAAACAATATGTATCTAAAATGTTACAATTCTTTCAGCTCTGCAGCAGAGCAATGAGTCATCACAGATGATGACTTTCTACTAATAATAAAGGAGGATTGCACTGATATGTTAGGCAATTTTGACTGTAGGAATGGGTTTTTTATATCAGCTAGACTCATTTATGTGGCAAGATGGCCACTGCCATGAAGTTATGCAGCAGAGAATCTGCCTGCCATTCCATAACATTTGCATGGAGTTAAGCTTTTTCAAATAGTTTATTTCACCAATTACCAGAGTGGGGCTTTAGGGGAGCAATTCAAGAATTAGGGATTATGCATCAGTTTACCAATAGACACTTGTAGACACGATGCTTATAGCCCCCAATTTTTAGGGCCTCCAGAGATGTAAAGATATAGAAAAAAAGAAATTGAACAACATATTGGTGTTATTTCCTCAAAAAAACCCTTCTTCTTTCTTCCTTCTTTATTACAATAAAGACATTGTAAGATAACAAAGCAACACTGGGTGTAGGAAGAGAGTTTTATTCCAAGGTGTGCACCAATGAGAGCTCACAAGTAGGGGAATCTGGATTGCATTGAACAGCAATGATACTAATAGCTATGTTTATTTGGAGTGTTGGCTTCTGGTGGTGTTCATTTTTGAACCTGCGATTAAAAGGCAGGAGGGGATCTACAAGAAATAGTTTAAACTAGACTAACCACCTTACAAGAAACAGTGCTCATACAGTATGCATCCCTCCCAAGAGCTGCACATAAAAATGAATGTACCTTTTTGTAACTCCTGCCGTGGTCGATTCTCTAACTCAATGACATCCTTTGGATCTGCCAAAGAGGAAATGCTGCTACGTTTCCTGCCCCTTTGCATTGTGGGTTATATTAGATAAGCCCAATCTGCAGCACTGATGGGATGTTGGAAAAGGAGAGAGCCTCCAGGGTACTCCAAGATGGCCATGACCAGGAAGCAGTCAGTGAGGTGACATTTTAGCTTTCATTGTATGTAGGAGCAAATGTGCTGACAAAGGGGTCATGCTAAATATTTGGTGAAGCCAGTGTGACTTGCAGTGTGCAATGTGGTGTGGAAAGCATGCTGCATCTCGCTGAGCTTTTTAGCTTCTAGACACAAAATGTGCAAAAAAATGTTTTTCTACCTTTTTCCCCAAAATGACCTGTTCCTGTGATTTTTACAGGTTAGGCACATCCTTTTTCCTATGAGTTAAGGGTGTGAAAACAAAACAGAACCCTATGGGTTATGCAGAAACAAATGGTGCAATCTTTAGCATAGCCCATAGGGTGCTGTTATTTCCAAACTTTAAAAATATCCTTTCGTCACTGGAAAATTGATGTACCTAAACTGTAAAAATGTGTCATCACATGTACAGATGATTTTTGGGAGGAAAATGTGTGTGTCATGGCTAAAAAGCTTACCAGGATGCAGGTTGCCATCCACTTTGCAATGCCCAACAGAAGTCACTTTGGCTTCACCAAATATTTAGCATGACCACCAATGATTCAATATCATGCATGTAGATGGGGCGTGAGTTTGCAAGTGAGTTTTTGGGGAGTCTTTTTTTTTCAACTGTGCAAGGCGGCTGCTGGTCCAGTTTAAAGGAACCATGGCTTATGGCCTTAGTGAATTAAATCTAGTTGGCTGCGTTCTTTAATTTTGTTCTGAAAAATGACATCTAGCTACAAATCTCCAGTCTCTTACTTGCCATAAATAATTAAGCTTTTGAAGCCTAAAAAAGTCTGAACTGCTGAACATGCAGCTGCCTTTTAAATGTAACAATGATTGGGGCAACATGATAAAAAGAATTAGGGCAATGTGCTCATAGAATTTGTTTCAGTCTGAATAATTTGGTTAAAAATCAAAAATGCCCCAAATGCCCTGAACTGTCTAGAGAAGTCATAACAAACTAAATAAATACAAATGATTCCAAAATATATCTCTAAAGTTTTGGATATAATTCGTATATGTCTTGAGTCTATATAATGGATTACATTTTATTCATGCTGAATTGATCTGAACTCATACCTATTCTCCACAACAGAAAATGTCAGCCTCTACGCTTTCTCAGTATAGGCTGCCTTTATAGCAGAATAAAACCCACCAGCGGCCAGCCTGGAATCTGAAAGTGTGATCCTGAATCAGAATGCCCCGCTGTATGAAACCCCAAGAAAGCCTGAAAAAGACTCCCCTGGCCACGCTCCAACAGTTCATATGTGGGCTCTCATCCAGCCGTTTGTTGTGACAACTTCATTCAGCAGATAGCTCTCATTGTTTGAGGCACGCTCAAACCTGAGAAAGTCAAATTCTATGGTTTTGTTCTGCTTTAAATTATAGCAACCACTGCTTACAAAAATGTTCAGCTCTTGTGTGAATGTGGATATCAGGTTAATTTGAAAAGGACAAAAGAGCACTTATTTCAGAGCTTTTCCACATCATTTTTCCCAAGAATAAATACGTGAATTCCTTCTGCATGAGGCTCAAGCGGAGTAAAATAAGATTAGTTCCCTGTTTTGGCTGAATACAGACTTTAAACATTCAGTGAGTGTAACTGGGGTTTACAGTAATCTAAAACTGTTCTATTATAAATCTGAAGATATTTTCCTAGTTCCTCATTAAAATGATAAATTTGTACCTGTATGCTGTAGATAAGGATAGACTCTAATGTCTGGATGCTATTATCAAACAATAAGGGAATAATCTACATTTTGGGGGAAATTTAATAACACACATCCTCACAATCCATTCCCAGTCCATTCCTACTTTTTCAAGCAGAGAAAATAGAGTAAAAAATTTTTGTAAACTGCGAACAGAGACACTTGCAGCAGACCCATACAGTGATCGATGAACAGAAAATAATCAAGATCAGGAAATAACAACCTTGATTTCAACTGTATGGAAAACTTTTTGGCAACAATTAAAGGGTCAATCCAGTCTAAAAAAAAATCTTGTGGTCTATGGGAGCAGCCATGATGGGATTACTGCAAAATGCCACCCCACTGACTTCTATTGAGATGAGAAGGGGGGGGGGGATTGCTTTGCTTTATGCATCTCAATAGAAGACCATAGGGCAGCATGCCACAGTAATCCCATCATGGCTGCTTTGATGCTAACATGAACCACAAAAGTTATTTATCCCGGACTGTCTTTTAAGGTTAGGCTAGGGGAATGCACTATTGGAAAAACATGTAATAAAATTCAGCAATTTTTAAAAAGAAAAGTGTGTTTGAAGCCAGTTGAAGGAAAATGGTAGAGGAGGCAACAACTATTTAGCACTATTCACACCCAGCTTAAATAGTGCCCCGATATACACAAAATGGTAGGTGCATTGAAAGGTTTACTTGAAGCCAGCACCTAAAATAACTGTTTACTGGTTCCTAATGGCTGCCCCTGTGTGGTCAGCTGACGGAAAAAGGGAGTCTGAATCCTTGCTGGTGCGCAGACACCATACCTCTTAAGTGAGCAGGCAACCGCGCCATCTTGGTGGTGTTAAACTGTGCATATGCAACATTTGGATGGGTGTCTGGGAGAAAACTGGGACATTAGGGACTCTGGGTGCTCCAAGATGGTGGTGGCAGGTCAGATCTACAGGGATACTAAGGAAACAGATTTCAATTCCATGTTACCTAAGTGCTAGAATTGCCAGAGGGGATGATTCTATTGTTGATTCTGTATTACGTGTATAAAGGCTCTTAGTCCTTAAAACTTTTATGCAATCATCAATTTTGACAATTTTAACAAAAAAATTATCTGAACTAAAGAACAAAAATGAATGTAATGAGCAGCTCCCTAGAATCCCTGAGCTTCCTGTATTTCACTTTAAAAGCACAATGCACACTTACTCACTGGATACCATGGACAGAACTTTATATAGTGCAGTTTTCTTTACGTGAAGCATTGTTGGGCTTTGTACTTTCACAAGATACAATACTGGTTATATTTAGAAACAACCTACGTAGCAGCATATTCGCATATCCGCAGCAAACCAACTGGAAACTATCAAATGCCCAAAACTGTGTGCTTCTATTTTTATAGTGAGTGGGGCATTGTACACCATACATAGACTATGGCTACACTTTCCCCTGGGAAACCAAATAAAAGCTGACCTTACTTATCTCAAATTCTGGAACGGCTAATTGCAGGGAACATTATACAGTTCAAGCTCCTGACATTTATGGCATCTATAATTAACTTCAAGCTAGTACATAAATGCAGTTCTAGATAACCCCACCCAGGCTCATCTGACACATCAGAAATAACCAAAGCTGTAAATGTTGCTTAACTGTCACTAGGAAAACTCAAAGATTCTTAAAATGATCTTTCAGCTGACACAATAAAATAGAAATAACAAATTAAAACATAACATAATGCTGTGGCTACTGTTTCTATAACAATGACACATTGATAGATTATTATTCTATTATTATTTATAGTTATTATTCTATTAGTATGAGCCCCACAGTGAAGCAGCACAGTATTCAAGAAAGCTGAAGGACCCAGGGGTTGGTTAAATCCCAGGCTGATTTTTGCCCCAGTCTGTCACTGAAGACAGTCCTTGCAATGACATACGGGCCTCTCTGATCCAGCTTGGTTTCTCTGCAGGTTCCATTGTCTGCTGCCCAGTTTGTGCTTGTCCCACTACATCTTTCAACCCAACTAGTTCTAACTAGACTTTAGACCTACCTAAAAACACCTACATGGCCCACATTGCTTACTTTGAGCCAGGTAAGTCCCAGGGATACAATTGTTTGTATAGAAAAAAACATAATTTTTATTTCTCCTGTGTAAATACAATTTTACTGTCTGACTACAACTTTTTATATATACAGTAACTTCTAATTTTATATGCAGAGGCTTAGGCAAAAAGAAACACAAACTAGCCGAAAGCACCTTTATCATAAAGTGAAGTGCCAATCAAAACAGCACTTGTTCTTATGGATGATTAAAAAGGGTGACCATACAGAATATACCATATATTCTGAAATTATTCTAATAGAGGTACAGAATTACACATCAAGAAGCAAACACTTTTGAGGCAAATGTAATAACATGGACCATTCCAGTAGCTTTAAGGGCAAATGCTGTTCAATTGAGAATGCCGGTTTGGCACTCTAAACATAAGCCTTTAGCGCACCAAAAAGGAACACACTTTGTCTAATCCAGACTGAAGAAGTTGAGAATCTTTGTGAAAATCAAGGGGCTGACACTCCTGATTCTCTCACCATCCAAATTAGTGTCTATGGTAAGGTCTTGCAGAAGCACCTTTGCATATCTTCAGTAATCCTCCTTTGGAACCACTAGGTGGATTCCTGTTAAGCAACCCCAATTCACCCCTGTTGTGCTATTATTGGTTGGTACAAAACCTGGCCCTTAACATAAGACACAGCTTTGTCCCAGGCTAGGTAAACCTGGAAAATTTATTAGTATAAATGCTGTCTCTATTTATTGAATACATTTAAATACATATATAAAAAACCAATTGTCCACAATAGTGGCCTTATTTACAATCGATAATATTGTTGCGTACACCACAATACATATGACATCAAAACCTGTCCTTCCTTGTTACAAAAGAAGCTCTCATGAGTATAGAACACAATGTATCATCAGTTTTTCAATGGGGCAGACATGTATCATGTTTCGTCTTTCACGGCTTCCTCAATGCCCAATACACAGAGACCACGGCGGGGGCATGGGACATCTTCTGAATTGAAAATTGGAACTGCCCTTTGTGGCCCTATAGGCTAACTGCTCAAAGATGACTACAATCATGTCAGGAGAGTGCACACCACCGGTTCGCCTTGTGAAATATGTAATCTACATGTAAGATATCATTACTACTTGTGAAAACATCAGAATCAGGGCATTGAGGAAGCCGTGAAAGGCGAAACATGATACATGTCTGCCCCATTGATAAACTGATGATACATTGTGTTCTATACTCATGAGAGCTTCTTTTGTAACAAGGAAGGACAGGTTTTTATGTCATATGTATTGTGGTGTACGCAACAATATTATCGATTGTAAGTAAGGCCACTATTGTGGACAATTGGTTTTTTATATATGTATTTAAATGTATTCAATAAATAGAGACAGAATTTATACTAATTTATTGGTGTGGTTATAGTCCTGAGCCTAACAAAATTTTCCAGGTTTACCTAGCCTGGGACAAAGCTGTGTCCTATCTTCAGTAATGGCAAGGGCTGTAAACCTGGATGTATTAACAGATCCTGAGGTAAAAGGTCCAGTCATATTAGACATCCCCATCTACAGGTTTACCATGTCTGCATACCACAAAGTAATTGGCAAACTTGAAGTGGCCAATACCATCAAAAGGGCCTCTGAGCAAAACCTTTGAACAAGAAGTTGAGCAGTTCAATTTTACCCTGACCAAGACTTTACAATCATGTCTACTACCAATAATGGGATTCCTTATACTGCTTACACATGCTTTGAAATTCCTGTTGTGCCTGAATACAAACAGATCATCATCAAGGACCCCCCAGTGCTTGAAAAGTTAGTTTATAACTCTGATTTAGCTCAAACCTTCCATGGTGTATCTGCTGATTGCCAAGACAATCCATAGCCGTGTTTGCAATTCCCGGAATATAAAACTTCCTAAAATACTAGCACACTCAAATGCAAATCTCATTTGCTGCATTGTTTCCAAAGATTGATGTAAGATTGATGTAAGCTACCTCTGTAGAGGTTTGTGCTAAGGAGAACTGGCACTGGCATGATGATACCTAAAATTATTTCTTTTGAAAGAAGACTTGTCTCTGAAATTTCATATGGGTAAAATAGGCTTTCAGTCATTTTTTCTTTGACTTTTGACGTATCAAATATAATGTTCAAAGAGATGTCCCCACCTATATGAGAACCCTGATATTTGTGGCTGCAAGGCTTGTGAGTATGCCTTCATCCATATTCCTTCTAGCATGAATAGCCATATACATGGCACTGTCTTGACTGCATCTATATCAGAGACTGGATAATAGGTGTTATCTGATCTGACAATGACCCTTCAGATTTTGTGAATACAAAAGATTAGGAGGGACCAATATATAATATTTTTATTAGTCCCATACTAACTTTGCTTATGTCCTTTCTGGTGGAAGAGACATCATTACCTTCTGAAACCCATACTTGTATCACATGAAATCTCTGACCACTACGATGCCAGCTTCTTTTTTTCCCAAATCTCTGAATACATTAAAGGTCTGGGCCCTTTACTAGACTTTTGCACGACTGGCACCATTACTGATACTACTATAAACTGAACATTCAAGTTGAGAAAGACATTGTCATATTCTTGGTGCTGAAAAAATGAGTTAAGTTAATGACATGTAGATGTTATGTGCCAGTTATAGATTAATCTCCCTCTTGAACTCGGGCTTCAAACTGTTTGCCAAAATCCTTGCCTCATGCTTAGCTCACCATCTTGGTCACCTATTACATGTGGACCAGACAGGCTTTATCCTAATAAGAGAGCCAAGAGACAATGTCACCAGGATTCTCAACTTCATTCACCTAGCCAACTCCCAAAATATCCTGTTTTCTACTATTGCAGGGAAAGCATTTGACAGAGTGAACTGGAATGTCAGAAAATCAGAGCCACCCTAAAACATATCGGACTTTAGACAAATATGCTCTAGTGAATTTTATGCTTGTGTTTCTCGCCCACTGCTAGTATAAAGGTCAACAGTATCTTATCTCTCACGCCCTTCCTCTGAAGCATAAGAGCCAATTTAAGCATAAAGGTATCTTTCCGGGCACCATGGAACACAGTGGCAGCATTACGCAGCCATTGATCTATGCCACTAGCTTGCTGTGGAGGATACTATTGCATTCTTTTATACTGTATATAAGTTATATAATTAACTTACAAAAGTCAGTGGTCCCAAATGCATCCCTGTCAGTGGCTTATATAGGTGGTTCTAAAACTAACATTCCATTTTGTTGGACACAAAATGAATGAAATGGTCTGCTCTGGATCATTAAAGCAGACCAAAACCCACCAAATGAGAAATACATTTGGCCAAAGCCTCTGCCAATATTCCCTTCTTAGGGTGTAGAACTAGAAACTGATTTTTTTGTTTTTCGAATCGTCCTGGAACACTGTTTTTTTTTTTTGCTGTCCCTCTCCGTAAGATGGAAGGTGAACAGTCATTGCATTGGTGTGGCAATGACATTATTGCCACACACAACAGTGGCAATGAATGAAGGAGGTGGAACTTTACAACTTAAAAAGTCTATTATCTGGGATTAGAGTGAAGCAATAACACAAAAAATTGGCAAAAGGCGTTCTTCATGGGGAGAGAAATTCAGAGGATGCTAGTTAAAAATGTGGGTTTTGGTCCGCTTTAAGGAAGACTTGATAATACGGTAAATCACTTGGTTTGGTTGGCTAAATATCAAAATAAAAGTGATTCCTTGTTTCTTAACCCTTTCGCTGCCAGCCTACCTGCAGCTTTTGTCACTCTCTGTTGCCAGACCATGTTTCACTATTTTGAGCTACACATGTTCAACTGTGATTTTTGAAAGGATTTCCAGGGATTTCCCAGGAAAATTATATATTGTTTTTTTTCAGCAGAGTCTGGGCTTTAACATAAAATGTCTTGTATGTCATTTGTCAAGTGTATTCTTAATATTTTGGGGTGAAATATGTGAAAAAAAATTGTAAAAATCTATTTTTTACAATTTGTAGTGTTTTTTTGTAATAAAAAATGTAAGTTTGTCAATAAAATCTTATTGCGTGTGAAATCCCAATTTCTCCTGGTTACAACGGTACCAAATATGTATTGGTAGACACCCTTTCCTGCCCAGGAGACTCCCCCAAACTGAAACAGCACTTTAAGAGATTTTTAGAATAAATACAGCTATGCTAAGCGCTATGTGTACCTTGCAGTTTTTACACTTGAAATACCCCCCACAAACTATATATTCTCTGGAAATACACACTTCAAGCTTTCTAGGCGTACCAGGCTTGTTGATGTTGCCACCGTTTTCTGGAAGTTCTCTCTCAATGTATTCTTTGGTTACACAGAGCTTCCCTAAAAATGGATAAAAAAAGCAGGATCAAAGCCACATTTTCCCAAAAAAACTATATGCAAACAAGAAAAAAACAAGTTAATCTTAAAAAGCAACATCCCCTGAACCGAACGATACCCAACATGCATAGCTACTGTCAAAAGAAGAGTTGCCAAACACCAAAAAGTAAAGCATGTGCACAATGGTAATTTTGGTAATTTTGCTTGAAAATTTCAGCTCTGCAGACAAAGTGCGCACCTTGCACTTTTTCTACCAAAACAACCCTTTACATTTGGAATACCCCCTACAAACCATACATTCCTGAAAGTACACATGATAAGCTTTCTAAGCGTACCCAGCATGTTGTAGTGGGCCCATCTTTCTGGAAGTAATCCCTCAAAGAATTCTTTGGTTGCCCAGGGTTCCCTTAAAAAATGTATAATAAAGCAGAATAAAAAAAGAGTTTTCCTAAAATATCAATATGCAAACAAGAAAAGACAAGCTAAATCTATAAGCGCAAGGTCCCCTGAGCAGAATGATACCCAAACATGCATAGGTACTTTTAACCCTTTTAACAGCCAGCCTACTTGAGGTTTTGTCACCCTCTCTTGACAGGTCATTTTTCACCATTTTGCGCTATGCTTAACTGTGATTTTTGCAGGTATTTCCAGGAAAATGATATATTTTATTTTTGCGGCAGAGTTTAGGCTTTAACATGAAATGTCTTGTTTGTAATTTTTTTACTGTTTTTTAAAATATTTTTGAGTAAATTAAACAAAACAAAATAAAAAAAATATTTTTTTAGAAAATTGTCTCCTTTATTTCAAATAAAACCTTTTTTTTTTTTTTTTTAAAGAAAACCATATTGCATGTGAAAGCATGTGCATGCATATTGCATATTGCATGTGAAGATCGGTAAGTCCTGGGGGGGGGATCGGAGGCCCCCCAGGTGAAGAGGAGGGACAGCGGGAGCCAGCGCACACGCAGGTAAGTGAATGTCATTTTTATATTTATTTTTTTTACAGTTAGCAGCTGCTGCTGCCGAAGCGGGGGGGCTATTCCGGGGGCTCTCCTGAAGCCATCCGAGCCCCCACGGGGGATCGGATGGCACCAAATTAAAGAGGAGACCCGGCCGGATCCAACGAGAGGTCAGGTGAGTATTTTTTATTTTTATTTTTTAAACTAGCAGCGGGGAAAGTCAAGCACGTAAAACCTACATGCTTGGCACTTAAGGCCCAGCCAAGCCAGCACATAGGTGTTACGTGCTTGGAACTTAAAGGGTTAAATCTGTTCCAGGCTTTGCCAATCCATAGCAATGTTAAAAAAATGCAAACACATACCAGAGCTGTGCTGGTCCCAGCGTTACTATAAGCTTTCAGGTGGGGGCCCTTCATTAGGTGTTCAGTGAACATGTGCATGGATATAAACATACAGTATGTTTCACCCTATAAGACACACCTAGGATTTAGAGGGGGGAAATAAGAAAATAATATTTTGAACCAAATAATAGGCAAGGTGCAAAATCCTCCAATTAAAGGCAGGATGGCAACCCCATCCCATTCCCAATAGGCAGTGTGTCATTCCCCCTTTCCATAGGGAGTATGGCATTCCCCATCCCATTTCCATAGGCAGTGTGGCATTCCCCCTCCCTTTACCCATTTTGACAGTGTGGCATCCCCCACCCATTCCCCATATAGGCAGTGTGGCATTCCCCCTCCCATTACCCATATAGACAGTGTGGCATCCCCCCACCCATTTCCCATATAGACAGTGTGGCATCCCCCCACCCATTCCCCATATAGACAGTGTGGCATTCCCCTCCCATTCCCCATATAGACAGTGTGGCATTCCCCCTCCCATTCCCCATATAGGCAGTGTGGCATTTCCCTTTACCATTGGCAGTGTGGCATTCCCCCATCCCATTCCTATAGGCAGTGTGGCATCCCCCCTCCCATTCCTCATATAGGCAGTGTGGAACCCCCCCTCATTCCCCATTCAGGCAGTGTGGCATTCCCCCTCCCATTCCCCAGATAGGCAGTGTGACATCCCCCCATTCCCATAGGCAGTGTGGCATCCCTCCACCCCATAGGCAGTGTGGCATCCCCCCATTCCCCATATAGAGAGTGTGGCACCCCCCCCCCCCATTTCTATAGGCAGTGTGGCATTCTCCCTCCCATTCTCCAAATAAGCAGTGTGACACCCCCCTCCTGTTCCGCATATAGGCGGCAGAAGTCAACTCACAAGAAAAAAAAAATCAACTCACATGCTACAGGCGCTCCAGCATTGCTGGCCAGGCTGCCACCCTGCAGGCCACGCCCATCTGCTGCAGGGAACTGGGTGTTTGCACATTCCCCATCCGGAAGAGGCAGCGGCAGCAGCTGGAGGGCAGGAGAAGATGGAGGAGCGGCGGGCACTGTCGCCGTCCCTGCCGCTGCTGTTGCCGCCAAAGACAGTGATAGCAGGGGCAGGAACGAGGACAGAGCCCGCTGCTCCTCTGTCTTCTTCTGGCCTCCAGCAGTGTGGCAACCGGTGATTTTTTTTTTTTTTTTTTTTTTTACATTGGCCTGATAAGGCGCACTGACATTTTCCTCCCACTTTTGGGGAAAAATAAGTACATCTTACAGGGCAAAAAATACGGTATATACAAAAGGATGGGTTAAGCCACACCCATTTCCAGTTTATGTGACAATAGCGGTCTAGTAAATCTTACCATAAATACATTAATTCTAAGTGCAGATTGTACATGTTCCTGGACATAAGTGAAAACAATTTAAATTATATAACCCTGTTATTGGTGTCAGGCAGGGAAGTAACCCTGCTAATGTTATGTCCAAAGTTTGTAACTGACATTTAGCTCATGCCAGGCATAAAGTGCAAGAAGTTCCTTTTTAAGATTGTATATTAGTATCCACAACAAAGAATGAACTGTGATTGTTCAGAACTGCGATCGGAGTTAAAAAAAAAAATAGTGTCGTCCAGATCAAAGATGGCATATAAATATGATGATGTCATGTCGACCTTCCAATCATTTTGGTCAGGCGCGTGTGTCCTGGGTGGGGTTTATCAGTAAGCGTTCCAATCACTTTAGTCCGGTGCACTTGTCCTGGGCAGGGTTTACCTGCAGACTTTCCAGAATGACTCACACTTGTCTGGCATATTCAGCATCCAGTGGGCGGCATACACCATTGTGTGGTGATCAGTCGATCCTGTGGTCATGCATTAATTCAATAAAACTAGGACCAGTACCCACAATTGCAACAGCTCTGGTATGTTTAACATTGTCATGCATTCGGGTGCTCTAAGGGACGCCATTGCAAAACTACCCACTTGTAGTTGCCCAACTCATTTATTTATTTTTCTGCCTACCTCTATATCTCAAGTCAGAATTTATATATCATGTTGTGGTCCCGCCAGTGGACTTCAGGACTTCTTTGCTGCCCTGAGGAAGTAGGGGTGCGGCCATGATATGCGTTGGAGCAGCCTCATGATTTGCTGTGGTGGAGACACCCTGCTGTTTACCACTACGGTGATGTTGATGTTCTTTGTTGTGACTTGAACTTTCTGTGGTTTAGCCGAGCATTTATGGTGTTTGCAGCTGAAGTAGTCTCTGAAGCCGAGTTTTCACCTGTTTTCACTTGCTGTGGATCCCATTGTTCTTGGTGTGCCATGTCTTTCGGTGGCTTTCTGGCCTACTCCTTTTTTTTTTACCAGCTTTTTTAATGTGCTTCCTGCTAACCCCCGCCAGTGTACCCATGGTAGTCTACATGTCCTTGCACATACTTACCTTTCTCCCCCCTGTGGGCATCTAGGGCATCCCATGTAGTCTGCATGTCCTTGAACATACTTACCTTTCTCCCCCCTGTGGTCATCTAGGGCATCCCATGTAGTCTGCATGTCCTTGCACATACTTACCTTTCTTCCCCCTGCTGTCACCTAGGGCATCCCATGTAGTCTGCATTTCCGTGCACATACTTACCTTTGTCCTCCTTGCTGGCATCTAGGGCATTCCATGTAGTCCAATGTTCTTGCACATACTTAAGTTGGTACCTTGGTTGCCATGTAGTCTGCTTCTACACACTGTTACTCACCTCCAACTTCGGCAACCTTCTGTTTTAGTGATCTGTTTACACCCCTGTTAGTTTGGTCTGTTTTATGTAGTTGCATAGAAAACATGCCACCACAAAGCATAGAACTTTAAACTCTTTGTTTATTATTTTTTTTGTTTTTGGTATGAACGTTTTTGTAATTTAATAATAAATATTATTTTTTGTTATTTTCCTGGGACCAACATAGTACCTGCAAAGAGAAAAAAATATACATTACCATTTGTTTGTCGACATGTGTGCCTGTACATGCACGCACATTTTTATGCATAGTTTTAGGGGGCCACCCTCCTCCGTGGCACCATCCCTTCTTCAGGGTCTGTAGTGGGAAAGAACATGAGTTAGTATTTATGGGCATGAGTTGTTTGTGTAATGCTTAGGTATTGTTCTGCTTCACTGTCTTTACACCCACCTGAGTGTCACACCGCTTCCGTCTCGGGTGCCCCCATTACTGCATACTCACTCTCTGATGATCTGTAGGGGACAGAGAAGCACAACACACCAGCACTTAGCAAAAATGTCTTTAGACTTTACATGCAGCGTTGCACTGTGCAGTAGCTGTGGGGGCGACTCCATGCCCAATACACCCTCCTCTTCATCAAACTCCATGGCTAGTAGTGATGCTGGACATTGGCAGGGTTTAGGACCGCTGCTTTACACACACACACCCTGTCTTCTGGTCGGACCTCTCACCTTTGGGTGGGCTTGATCCACAGCCAGAACTTCCCAGCTACAAAAGAAAATATAATTTAGTAAAACGTGTAACTCATTACCCTGATAGCTCACCATCTCTGTTGTATATCCACTTACCTGGAAGTTCTGGTTGTAGAACCTCCACACCCAGGACCGTTTTTGCTGTTTGAGGGCCGACCAGTGCTGCATTATTTGGCTGAAGGTGTAAGACGACATCCCCTCACCACTCACATGAGATACCCCTTCCTCTGCTTCTTTATGTATGTTGGGCTTGAAGTCATACCTATGATCCATGGAAGTCTGAAAACAACAAACAAATGTGCATTTAACTTATGTCCTCTGTTTGGGTGTCATTATGCTCCACATGTACGCCCCTGCCCCTTTAAGTAATTTTCTGGGACAGTGCAAGCACCCAAACCTCATATATGCCAGTGTATGCCAATGCTAAGTAATCTAGCCCTCCTATTCCACAATAGTAGCAAATGCAAGCACAAATGCACTTAGGCCAAAAGGCGCAAATAACTCTCCGCTATTACTGTTGGATAGGACTCACTGACTGCGGCCAGCAATAAGGCAAAGCCAGCTCTCCCATCCCAAAATAGTAGTAAATTGCATCGAAATGTCAAACCTAAATCACATAGGCACCCCTGCGTTGCATACAAACATGCCAGAGTGGTCCATGTGGCAGCAAAGTACCATGGCTCTGTAACGTTGGAAGGCCAGATACAATTACCCACTCAATTTGGTATAAAAGAACACAGTTGAAGGTCACCACAGCGCCACCACAGCCCCCAGAGCCAGGAACACAGGCATGGCTGAGGAACCAGCACCACCCAGCCCAGGTACCGCAGCCCCAGGACCGGCCATTCATCGGACACTCCCCTGCTGGTACCCACACTAGTCACTCTGAGTGGGTCACCCGCAGCAGTTTAAGGCATCAGTAGCGGGAGTCAGAAAACCAGGGCTCCCGGGGCTCCAACGGTAAGGACACCAACGGTCAGGACTCCGGAGCACTGTGCGGACCCCAGTACAGACCCCAGTGCAGGCCCCATGCGGTGCCAATGGGGGAGCCAAAGGCTGAGCCTGGAATCTATATGTTCTGGGCATGGGAGTGGGCAGTGATTCCCCCTTCAGCCAAGACGCCACCCAGCAGATCACAGCATCAGCCACTCACCCTGGGGACAAACTAACAAGGGGCAAGTTGAGTGGTCGGTTTATTGATGCTCAGCTGGAGGTTATGCTGGATGGCGTTGCCAAAAACTATGATCGACTGGCTTGGTCCAGCACCATTGCCAAGTCCCTGATCAGAAATTGCAAACGCGGAAGGAATGGCATACCCAAAAATAAAAAATAAAGTGTATTGCTCGTTATTCTGGAGGCAGTGTATATCATTGTATTACAATGTATTGCTGGTTATTCTGGAGAGAGTGTATATCATTATTTTATTTTGTCCTTGTATAACTATACTATTGTATCACTACTAACATTACATGCTTAATCTATAGTGCTGGACATAAGCCGATACTGTGTTAAACAAGGGCTGTGACTCATATAATATTTGTGACATTGTCCGCAAATGCAGAGAATTCATTGCATCATGCGAATATTTTTTTCCTGTAATCAGATAAACCAGTCCATAAGATGGGGAGGCCGATTCATCAATAGCGCCAGGTAGCGACAGATGAGCGACTGAAGTATGGCGCTATGAGCGCCGCTAGCGTCAGCCGCGGGCGTTAGCGATTCGCTATAGCAGGCCTCCTCAGTCGCTACCTGGCGTTGTTGCGAACAACGCCTACATTGCTGAATATGATGTTGGCCCTCAGCTTTGTTGGCGCTGTCAGTCAGTGTGACCACGCTATTCTACACAGCGCCTGTTAGCTTTGCTGTGTCCTGCCCATCCAGTACCTTCTGAATAAAACACATTGCCACATTTGTTTTGAAATGAAAATTTTTTTTTATTGTGTGTAAAAGGTAATTACATTCTACCAGATCTTCGAATATAAATGGAAAATAAAACATAATTAAACACATAGTCACAATTTTTTTAATTTTTATTTGTTACCTAAAAAGGAAATACAATTAAATCACCAATGAGAAAGAAAAGGAAAATAAAAACAGAACAGAGAAAGAAAAGGAAAATAAAAACAGAACAGAGAAAGAAAAGGAAAATAAAAACAGAACAGAGAAAGAAAAGGAAAATAAAAACAGAACAGAGAAAGAAAAGGAAAATAAAAACAGAACAGAGAAAGAAAAGGAAAATAAAAACAGAACAGAGAAAGAAAAGGAAAATAAAAACAGAACAGAGAAAGAAAAGGAAAATAAAAACAGAACAGAGAAAGAAAAGGAAAATAAAAACAGAACAGAGAAAGAAAAGGAAAATAAAAACAGAACAGAGAAAGAAAAGGAAAATAAAAACAGAACAGAGAAAGAAAAGGAAAATAAAAACAGAACAGAGAAAGAAAAGGAAAATAAAAACAGAACAGAGAAAGAAAAGGAAAATAAAAACAGAACAGAGAAAGAAAAGGAAAATAAAAACAGAACAGAGAAAGAAAAGGAAAATAAAAACAGAACAGAGAAAGAAAAGGAAAATAAAAACAGAACAGAGAAAGAAAAGGAAAATAAAAACAGAACAGAGAAAGAAAAGGAAAATGAAAATAGGAATTAGAATGTAAAGGAAACTTACAACCAAATTAAACACATAGCCACATGTATATATCTAATTTTTGTTTAATTTTTTATCTTAAACTAAATTAAGAATAAAATATAAATGAAATAGAAAAAGAAAAGTCCTGCAGAAATGCAAAAGAAAAGAAAAGTCCAGGAAAGGTTTGTTAGAGGAATGTCCTGATCACGGTGCATCTCTTGGTGCCTGAAAAATTAAGAAAAGTGCAGTTAGTATATATCTTTATAGTTATTTTGTGCTTTATTAAAAAAAAATGCATAACTTGATAACCAACATTGGCGTCTTACACCCCCCTTAGAGTGGTTTGGGTCATCTTAAACCCCCCTTAGAGTGGTTTGGGTCATCTGAAACACCCCTTAGAGTGGTTTGGATCATCTTACACCCCCCCTTAGAGTGGTTTGGGTCATCTGAAACACCCCTTAGAGTGGTTTGGATCATCTTACACCCCCCCTTAGAGTGGTTTGGGTCATCTTAAACCCCCCTTAGAGTGGTTTGGGTCATCTGAAACACCCCTTAGAGTGGTTTGGATCATCTTACACCCCCCCTTAGAGTGGTTTGGGTCATCTGAAACACCCCTTAGAGTGGTTTGGATCATCTTACACCCCCCCTTAGAGTGGTTTGGGTCATCTTAAACCCCCCTTAGAGTGGTTTGGATCATCTTACACCCCCCCTTAGAGTGGTTTGGGTCATCTTAAACCCCCCTTAGAGTGGTTTGGGTCATCTGAAACACCCCTTAGAGTGGTTTGGATCATCTTACACCCCCCCTTAGAGTGGTTTGGGTCATCTTAAACCCCCCTTAGAGTGGTTTGGGTCATCTGAAACACCCCTTAGAGTGGTTTGGATCATCTTACACCCCCCCTTAGAGTGTTTTGGGTCATCTTAAACCCCCCTTAGAGTGGTTTGGGTCATCTTAAACCCCCCTTAGAGTGGTTTGGATCATCTTACACCCCCCCTTAGAGTGGTTTGGGTCATCTTAAACCCCCCTTAGAATGGTTTGGGTCATCTGAAACACCCCTTAGAGTGGTTTGGGTCATCTTACACCCCCCCTTAGAGTGGTTTGGGTCATCTTAAACCCCCCCTTAGTGCGTTTGGTTGCTCTTTTGGATGGGAGGTCAAAGACATTTAAACAGGAGTGCAGTACTTGCATTAGAGTGAAGGGTAGTTAGCTTACCGCAAAATAAGAAGTGATCAGCCTTTCCCTTAGCTCATCGCCAGTCTGGGTGTCCTCACTTCTATCTGCGGGCAGGTTGGGGATTTCTGGCACCAGTGCTGTCTCCTCGGGGGCTTGGATTCGGTGACAAATGCAAATGTTGTGTAGCACACAGCAGGCAAGGATGATCTTGGAAACCTTCTGTGGGCTGTAGAGCATCTCTCCTCCTGGCCGTGCCAAACAAAGAAAGCGTGCTTTCAGCAGGCCGATGGTTCTTTCCACAATGCATCTGGTCTTGCGATGCGCTGCATTGTAGCGTTCATGGGCAGAGGTCCGTGGGTTCCTGACCGGAGTCATGACCCACGTTCTCTGCCCATATCCCTTGTCCGCTGTAGAAAAAACACAAGGAGAGAGACAGCAATTAGTACTAGTACATGTTTTTGGGTGGTAGTTTGTTGAAAATTGCCTTACTAGGCCACATATTAGCAAAATACATAGACATGGTTAATTTATTACCCAGTAGCCAGCCAGCTGGCATTTCGTTGTTATCAAACTTCCGGCACAGGACTGTCCGCTGCAAGACGTAAGAATCGTGGCATGAGCCGGGGAACCCCGATCTCACCGCCCGCAGCTTCATCTCATGGTCACAGACCACCATGATGTTAAAGGAATGGAACTGCTTCCTGTTTCTGTAGGACAGCTCCTGTGCACGGGGAGGGCGGAAAGGGATATGTGTACCATCAACGCACCCTAGCACATTCGGGATCCCTCCCATCATATAGAAAGCATGTTTTATTTTGGCAACCTCTTCCTCCTCCTCAGGAAACTTGATGTAAATTGGGATTAAATCACAAATTGCCAGAACTACCTGGATTAGGATGCGGCTCATAGTAGCCTGGCTTATCCCGCTGAGGAGGGCTGAGGTTGCCTGGAAGGTCCCTCGTGCCAACACATTAAGAGTGGCACACAGGCGTACTATGCCTGGAATGGAGTGAGTGCGTTTGGTGGATGGCTCGATTTTGGTCTTAATCTGATCATATAGGGACTGTAGTGCAGCACGATTCAGACGGAAGCGGCTCCTGATCTGCTCGTCACTTAAGTCCCATACTGAAAGGCGGATTGCAAAGGAGCGGGGTGCCCTAAGCCTCACAACACCCCGCTCCCTTTCCTCCTGCTCTTCCAGCATACGCATACATCCATCCACCCAGACACCATACATCACCCTCTTATCCATCACACACACTAAAGATATATACAAAATCAAAAAAAAAAAACAAAAAACAATCACACACAACACACACACAAACAATCACACTACACACACACCCGCTACAATGCAGCTCACCACAAAACCAGAACTATAGTGGTCCAAACCACCAGCCTGCTGAAAACCAGCTTTCTAAGTTAAGCACAACCAAGAGGGGAGTTGCTGCACAGCCCACAAAAGGCCCCAAAATCAAGCCTTACTTGCTGTATGCTACACAAAATTTGCAGATGCCACCCAAACCAAGCTCCTAAAGAAACAGCACTGATGTCAGAAATCACCCAACAAGCCACAGAGAGTGAGGACAGAAACCAGACAGAGGCTCAAATGAGCTAAGGGAAGCGAGCACAGCACCACACCACAGCCTTTGCCACAGTGTAAGAATAGCAGAACCTAGTTCATTCCTTCCTTTTATACTTCATTTTCAAAAGTGACAGGTCCGCTTTGCCGCCTTTTGCGTCGCTCTGCTATTTCCGGGCGCCAATTAGCCGACCCAGGTGTGCGTAAAACAGAGTGCGCACGCGCACGCTAGTAGCGCTACTAGCGTACTTGAGCCGTAACGTGCGTGCATTAACGGACATGGGCCAAAAATCAGGTGGGGACCAATGAAAGTGAAGCTGTTGTTTTTTTAAATAGCCGTTAGGCTAAGCACATGTCACAAGGGTTGCAGATACATCAGTCCATTGTTGGATTTGGGTGTGTGTTGTTTGTTGATTGAGGTCTGTAATGAGTTAATTGGCTAACACACATGCTTCTGTCAGTGCAGTGGAGGTGTGCCTAGAAGGAACTGGGCTGTATGTGTGAATCAATTAAGTGGGCTGCTTTTGGATTGGCTGTTAGAGCACATAAAACCTGGCCAAGCCTAAGAGATTGCGATGCCATTCTGTAGTGTGCATGCGTGCTTGTGGGGTGTTGATTTGTGTGTGTGTGCAGCTACAGGATGGAGCCAAATACAGGACATCTGCCGGCCACAGCAGGCCCGAGTAGGAGTTTGGTGGGTGCTGTGCGCAGACCTCCCTTACGGAAAAGGGCACAGCCTGAAGGTGGGGCAGCACCCCAGGCTAAGCGCCCAGGTGCCAAGAGGGAGCCTGAATTTAATTTGGCTGAGAATAATCATCTTGTGCGCCTGACACTTGCGAAATGGGAGCTGCTTTTTGGCTCCCAAAGCAAGTCCATAGGCAAACAAGAAAGAAGCAAACTGTGGGATGCCATTGGTGTGGAGCTTAGTAGCACAGCTCAACACCCACGTAGTGGCCCATCCTGCAGGAAACGCTTCTACACTTTGCGAGGGGCCCTTATGAAAAAGATGAATCACGATCTTGATGTGGACAGTGGGTTCAGCCAGGCTCCAAAGAGTACCTACAGGCCGTATGAGGAGATGCTGAAGGCCAAAATCCCACTGGCTCGGCTGCAGGGTGTGGATCCTGGGGATGACACCACCGGTTGGGCTGAAGGTACATATTTTCTGCCTTTTACAATAACCTAATGTTAATGTCTGTGATTAGCATTTTTACATTCTGACCAACTAACTGTAGGACCTTTGAAGTATTACATTATAGCTAAAACATTTGTAACTTTTCTGTCTGTTGCTTTATGCATAGGTGCACATGCTGCTGTCCGGGATGTTGCTCCGGACAACCAAGCTCCTGCCCTTCCAGCAACCTCAAGGCTACCCCAGTCTGCCATTGAAGGTATTTACCCATTATTTGTTTGCTGGTTTTTTGAAAAACAAATGGGTGTGGGAGCAGCTCAAGCAATAAAGGTTTGCCCTGTTGACTATTAATAATATGTGGGTGCGCCCTAATTGCACGCCCACTGTAACACTCACAGTCAGTAACTAACAAGGCCCTAACATGTGTAGATATGTAGGATGCCAGAGATGTGTAGCCATATATCGGCCTATCAATGTGTGAGCCACACTTGGCTTGATTAGTCAATATTAGTGAAAGAGCTGCTCACACACCTTGCGGTGTGCAGGTTGTATTTTGGCACGCACATTAGCTATGGCTCAATGTTGGTTTTATTTTGCACTAGCTCCCATGCCCTTGGCCCCAGCATCTCCTCCGGATCCCACCTACTCTTTGGATGTCGGTAAGTGCATGTGTTCACCTTGCTTGATCCACTTTGACTCAAGTGCATGTGTCTCATTTGTCTTTTTTCTTTGTAGGCCAAGTGACTGGTTCATCTTTGGACCCCACTTCCGATGTTGCCGGTCAACAGGACCCTGTTGGTGTGTAGAGCAATACATAATGTATCCTTTATGCTGTTTAGGTAACACTGGTTCAATTTGGTTAGTCTACTAAGCTACATGTTTGCTTGGTAAACTTGAAGATGCCTCTTGGGAGTGCTGGTTGCCTCCCCAGGGTCAGTCTATTAGTTATTTTAGTGATAGCAATGTATATTTGCGGACATATTTTTAGGAAAACATTCACTGTAGTAGTTTGCTGAATCTTTAGACCCTTTTTTATTTGGTTTTAGTTGACCCGAATATCGGAAGTGGCTGTCCAGAAAGGGCCCCTCAAGTTCCAGCTGCCAGAGATGAGGGTAAGTGGTTTTGCCTTGCTCTAGTATGTCTTTGGGCTCTAATGTTGTGCCACTTGCTTCTGGCAACTTGTGTGTCCACATCTATTTTCAAGGTCCAATCTCGAGTGAGGACCCCACTCCAGACATCTGGGATATTGCGGGTATGTTTAATTTAAGCAATGTTTATGATGAGATTTGCAGAAATTAGTGCGTCTTAGTCCTGTAACATACATGTTAACAATCTGAGTTTAACCAAGACCTTTGGTCTACTGTGTATTTTTTAAATTTTGAGAGGTATGACCTCGATAGCCTAACCAGGTTACATTAGAGTTTGGCCCACAGACCTACTAACCTGATTTTCCTGTTTAGCATTTGCCAACTTGGCCGACATCTCTGATGTTGATTCGCGACTCTCTGGCAGCGATACCTCGAGCCTACCTGGGCTGGAGGACACGCAGGTAACATGGCTGATGTTGTCGACCTCTAAACCCATTGGCATATTCGTGGGTAGTGGAAGAAGCAACATGTAACATTTCATTTCATTGTTGTTTTGGCAGGAGGCGGAACCAGAACCCCAAGCTGGGACCTCTTCCCAAGTCCCATGTGGCCAAGCTTCAGAGGCTCAGACAAGGGTAAGTTGTCTAGTGAGTGTTTATGGTAACTTTTGGGAGGGGCATAGCTGCATTTGTTCCGTTTGACTAAAATGTGGTTTACTATTTTTTTAGCCTACTACCACAGCAAGAGGAGGTGTGGCACCAACCAGTGCCGATTTCTACACACTAGGGGTCCGGATGCTGGAGGACTACAGTCGCCAACAGCCGCGTGATGGAACTAATGAGCGCATTGCGGCGTTGGAAAATCAGGTGCTGATGTGTCAGCAACAAAATGAGGGCCTGCAGCGCCAGGTGGACCAGTTAAGGCAAAACCTACAACAGAACCAGGACCTTGGTCGCCTTGCCAATGTTATCGAACAATCTGTACAGCGGCAGGAAGAGGCAATACAGCGCCAGGCAGAGGCAATACAGCGGCAGGACCAAACTTTGTTGTTGATACAACAGCTCATACAACAGCAGTCTATATTTTTTACTGCACTGTTGTCCCCCAACACCGCCCCTAGCAATGACTCCCAACCTCCCCGGCCACCCAGCCAAGAATATTAATTTTGTTTGTTTTTGTTTGTGTAAATATATTTGCTTAACCCACATCTAAATTGTGTTTTTCCTAAGACCTAGCTAATAACACAGTCAGGGATGAGTATCTTGATCTAGATATGTCAATGTATTTGTAAATTTAGGCCACACATTTGAGACCATAGCTTACTATGATTAACACATGAAATGGCTCCAAAGGTATGGCTAAATTGACACACAAATGGGTTTTGAGACAGTTAAACTATGCTTTGCAAGGCACCACACTGTAATGATGTTCATCAAAAGATTTAATTTTAAAAAAGGGCCAACAGGGCCAACATTGCCCATCAAAGGGCGTAAACAGGCCAGCCTTCCCCCCACCCTAACGACGCCGCCGGCGCCTCTTCTTGGCCAGCAGCATCAGCTTCAGGAGCCTGATCTCCCGCCACAGTCTGCGATGCTGGTTTTCACAAGCTGTAGAGATGTAGAAAAAAAAATTTGTTAATAAATTGAATGTGACCTCAACAGACACAGATGTAGCAATGTAATGTCAGTGTGTCCAATTAGGTGACACTCACATTAACATTGTTGACCACTGTGCGCTTATTGGTTAACATGATATGAGTACTATTGACTGGCAGGAATGTGAACAACACATGCCAAGCATACATTTACTCTTAAAGTGTACCAACAGCCACCGGTGATCGGCCCTGGAATCTATCAGATTCCCGGCCTGATCACCTCCCTCCCCGCGGGACATCCAAGATCGGGATGTCCCTCGGGGTGAAACCCCCCCAACACCCCAAAATCCCTACCTCAGTAAAAAGGGACGCGCGGGAGGCGGAGGAAGAGCCACTTGGCCACGGCTTGTACGTTTGCTGGAGTAAAAGTGAGTTCAGGGGGTTGTCACACAGCGGTGACGATCAGGGGTGCCCCACCGTAGTGGACCAAGACCCAGGAAAGTCAAATTCCTGGTTGTTGTTCCACTTTAACTGTGGGGAAGCAAAGAAGGTATAAGTCCCAGTGTGTCCATTTTTGTGTTTAGTCACAGCCAAACCTCAGGGCCTAAGTCCTAACGAGTACACGAGTTTGCCCTATAATGTTAGAGGTCCAGACAAAACAGGCCCAAGACAGGCAAAAATAGTCTCTATGTGGCCAAATGAAGAATGTGAGGCAACAATCAAGCATGCAGACAGGCATGTTGGATTATTGTACAAACACATGGAATCTAGATGTGTTTGAAATTAACACATAGGTACATTTTAAATTTCGGCAGATGTGACTAGAAGACATAGGTTTCACAAGTCTTTAGGCATATGAAGTGGGATGTACTCACCATCGCAGCTGTGGCGGGGGCCCATGCTGCTGGCCGTCCCTGGAGCTGGGGTGGGGAGGAGGTTTTCTGGCTCCGTCTGCGTAGCAACATCTGTCAACAGAAAGCAAAAGACAAAAACACAATTAGTGGGCCAATGACACCTGACTATTTGACATCCATCTGGTTATTGAGTCTGAAAAATCAAAGGCTTGCATGGTTACATACAGGTTGTACAAAATTAGCATATTTCCTGGTCCATGAGTTAATGTCAATTAGTTAGGGTTGCAACATGTATCCCTAAAGATAATGTGCTAATAACATAGACAGTGCTATGTAAAGGACTCATTAGCAGTTGATTGGCTAATGTTACTAGTGTGCCACATGTTTTAGCGGGAACAACTTAACCCAAGAAAAGAAATGAGAACAACCATCATGGTGTGGCCAGAAACATAGGGGTGGTTTCCAGTTGGCTAGCACTGTAGTGTGGTTTGTGATGTTAATGTACATTAGCAAACCAGCTTAGACAATGGACCAGGAAACGTGTGTGTTAAAAGTGGACCAAGACACAGGATTGTGATTATTCAGTGTAGTAGTCTACTTTGCCAGAGCAACACAATTTTAGTCCGCCACCGCCCCTGCCTTCCGCACCTCACTCCGCCAGTGTGTGCGCACACGCATGCCAGTAGGAAACAGAGCGCAGGCGCACACACATCTCGAGTGCCACACAGGAGGCAGGGACAATGGCTTCTGCCACCCCCAAAGAGGGAAGTAGTTTGTGGTGTTTGGTTGGGGGGGGGCCCTGGGTGAGGGATGTGATTTGGCAGGCAAGGCGCCATAATCCAAACAATCTCAGCAAGGTTTGTGGGTCCACTTTAAGGAATGACATAAAGTCCAAAATGTACTACCTTCAAACATACACTTACCACGACTATGCCCGAGGAGGATTTGACGCCAAAAATCCATGGAGGTGCCGCCTATATGATGCCCTGCAAATTACAGAGGAATGGCAAGGGCTAAGCACAAATGGTCAGATGAAACCTGGCACAGACTAACAATTAAAACATGTAAACTCACCAGGGGATGAAGCGCCACTTGAAGCCCAGGGAGGGCTCTGAGGAGGAGGCGGGGAGCCTCGGCTCCTCACACTCTGCTCAGAAGATCCACCAGGCAAAGGGCCACCCTCCTCCCTCTCACTCCCTGCTTGAGAGTGGCCCCTTGCCTGGTGAGAGTCCTCAGCCTCAGAGTGTGAGGAGCTGAGGCTTGATCCAGCCTGCCCCCCAGCAGCACACTCCTCTGGGGCGTCATCCCCTTCCTCCCCTGGGTCCTCTAAATAGGACCCGCGGGAGGGACCCTCCCCCGATGACTCCCCCGAGTCCGCCTGCCTGGTTCGGGGGAGGAATCCCTTCCCACGTTTCCCCAGGGGAGGACGCTTATCTGTGTGGAGGGGGTGAAAGCAAATAATTAATATAAAAAGCAAAAAAGGACACAGCTTAGCAGATGATTGTGCACAAAGGCCAAAAAGAACATAAGCTTTCACTTACCTGATGCGTAGGCATCATATAGGCGGTACACGCCTTCTGGGTCCCGGCGCTTAAAATCTGACCATTTCTGTTGGATTGCCCGGATGGTCAGGTTGGTCTTGAAGCGCCGGGACACAGTGGCCTTCACCTCCATGGCAAGGCGTTTTTTTGCTCCTCGGGCATAGTCGTATTCGGCCAGGCAGAAGTCCTATGAAAAAAGTAAAAACAAAAAAAAAAAAAAATCACAACATGACCTCAGAACAATGTCATAAACAGTTCTACAGAGACAAGATCAAAGTGGATCCACACCCAGGATTTACATTAGTCTGTGTTTGTGTGCACTTTTGTGGGCCACAACTATTGTGGGTGGCCCACTGTCTGCAAGCCCCTTTGAAGGGCCCAAATACACAGCTGAGGACACTCCCACGTCACTCCGCAAGCCAAACACAGCGGTCCACGCCGGTGTGGTATGCGCAACCAAGGACCTTGGGAGGTGCATACCAGCTCAGCTGCATCTGCACGGCAAAGTACGCATGTGGCGTTTGACTCTAACAGGGAGTGCGCCTGCACACCAATTGAAAATATGTATGGCGCAGGGGTACACCCTGCTAGAGGTAAGCGCAATAGGCATCCGCCACTCACACATGCACAGATGGGAGGGGCCAGAGATAATTTTTGGGGGCCTCCAGGGGGGGGGGGGGGCATCCAAGCAGGACATCCACAATGGGGATGCCCCATGTGGAGTGTACAATTTTGGACTAAAAACAAACAAAAAACAGCCCCTATCCACCCTGTGTGTTTAGACATTTTTAAACTAAAAATACAAAACTCAAATACTCACTTTAACTACCTGGCCATTGACCCGGCTATCCACCCGGGTGCGCGTTTGTTTTTGGGGCACAGGAGGGGAATGGGTGGGAGGGGTGGAATTTGGGGAAGGTGAGGTAGGTGGGGGATGTGGGGGAGGGGTGGTGGGGCCGGAATCTGAGGAGGAGCTGGGGAGGCGCATTACTCTCCGTTTGGGAGCCATATTGGAAACGCTAAGGAGGAAACAGGAACCGGAAATGACGCTAGCGACATGAGACATAAAAACCAAACCAAAACAAGAATACGCACCGCGCCCCAGCAACAAGCTAATATCAGCTATGTGCAAGCTAAGTGGCGGAAAAACATTAAAATGACGCTGAAAAACAAGCTATTGGCATAAGCGCAAGACAGTTTTACCTTAAGGTGGCGTTGAAACGCAAAGGAGGATCCCGGAACCGGATATGACGCAAGCAACTGTGCTTCCAAACTAAAATTCAAAAAATGCGCGCAGCAGGGACAAGCTAATATCAGCTATGTGCAAGCTAAATGGCGGAAAAACATTAAAATGACGCTGAAAAACAAGCTATTGGCATAAGCGCAAGACAGTTTTACCTTAAGGTGGCGTTGAAACGCAAAGGAGGATCCCGGAACCGGATATGACGCAAGCAACTGTGCTTCCAAACAAAAAAAAAAAAACATGCGCGCAGCAGGGACAAGCTAATATCAGCTATGTGCAAGCTAAATGGCGGAAAAACATTAAAATGACGCTGAAAAACAAGCTATTGGCATAAGCGCAAGACAGTTTTACCTTAAGGTGGCGTTGAAACGCAAAGGAGGATCCCGGAACCGGATATGACGCAAGCAACTGTGCTTCCAAACAAAAAAAAAAAAACATGCGCGCAGCAGGGACAAGCTAATATCAGCTATGTGCAAGCTAAATGGCGGAAAAACATAAAAATGACGCTGAAAAACAAGCTAGGGCCCACGGCGCCACAAATTATTAGCTTGATTTAGCAGGGGGTTCTACATACTGGAATGCATAGGTCCTTCTAAAGCATACACCGTTGTGCTTACATATACAAATCTTATTCCTTCACAAAGTCATCACACAATCAAACTAGACAACTACCTGACAATGTGGCACACATGAGAATGCATAACGGGTTGTTATGAGCTGGTACGACTGAATGTTAATCCTGCAATATGTGGCCAGGCACGCTCACAACTACAGTGTATTCATTAACAACGACTGGGGTCGCGGGAAGTGAATTCCTTGCAAATGGCAGAAGGGCACATGTATGAACAGCACAGCGCCGCACAACGCCGCGCAGCGAGGCACAGCGACGCTCGCGCCGCCACATAGCGAATTAAAACAGCGACTGCACAAACACTGACCAACACAGATTCATCAAGGACAGGGCTGCCGAATAGCTTGGGCGCTGACAATTTCGAAGAGCGAACGTGACCGCCCAACCTGACAGGCTACAAAATAGCTTTACAAGCCCCGTTTGTGTGGAAAACCAGCGCTTTTGAGGCCAATGAGTTTGGGTGGAGGAGATGCAATTCCCATGTCACTCACAACATTACATTGTGAAAAAAAAAAAAAAAAAAAAAAAACATAAATAACCAGCTAGATTCATAAAACATATCAATATAAACATGTGTGGAATTTTGTCCCAAAACAAAAAACCCCCTAACCACTAAGAACAATCATTGCAGCGTCTGCCATTGAAATGTATGGGAGAGCGGCAGGTAGCGCCAGGTAATACGTGTCGCTGTGAAGGAATTTGCAGCGGCGCTGTTCGGTCCAGCCGGCTTCATGATGAATGCCGCGCTAGCCGTCGCTCTCGCCGGCGCTAGCCTCATTTAGCTTGATAAATGCGTCATTGTGACCGCCGCCGGGCGTACTTGAGTCGGTAGGCGCCGTTAGCTGCCGCTACCTGGCGCTCGTCAGACACTACCTGGCGCTATCGCTTGATGAATAAGGGCCAAATTGTTTCATTAAGACAGAAATTTAAGTAAAGTTAAGTTAAGTAAGACAGTAAAACAATGATTGTTTAGATGAGGCATTAGTGATGGGTGTTGAGGAAAGGCTTCCTTGTATTATTTCCATGAAGTTTCCTGTCTGCTTTATCAGTGATAATTAGTTTGGGAGGGTCCCTGCAGCAGCCAAGATAACTTTATCAAACATTACGTGGAATTGTTTTCTGCCAGGTTCAATTGGGCTCCATAGATTACATAATTTGCTATATTTTTCACATATGCAGTGACACATGGAATCCATAGAATGTGAGGATGTACAATAGGCAGGGTGCCTCCAGGTTAATGCGGGCCCTTGAGCGATTGAGTCTCAATGGGCCCCTTGCAGTGTGGTATTATACTCCGTACATGCTGATGAAGTTGCATGTATGGTGAATACTGCTAAAGAATGGAAAGGAATGAAGGAATGACAGAGAGATAAAAAGAATGAAAGAATAAAAGGAATGACAGAAAGAGAATGAAAGCAGGAAAGAAAGAGTGAAAAAAGAGTAGAGTAAAAGATTAGATGGAAAGAAACAATTAACGGAAGGACACAAAGAACAAATCATACATTGAATGACAGAAACAAAGAAAGAGAATTAATGAATGGCAGTAGCTTAAAAGGAATGACAGAGAAATAGCAGAGAGAGAGAAGGAAAGAAAGAATAGAAGGACTGACAGAAGAAACAAAAGTAGAGGCAGATGTAAGAAGGAAAGAAAAAAATTCGAAGGAAAGAAAAGAATAAAAGAAAAGAAATTAAGAATAGGGGAGGCTGACAGAAATAAGTAAAAGAAAGAAGATAAAATGGCCAATCGGCCCCTGGCTGACAGTCCTTAGTCCTGGTTACTACACAGTCCTGCGTCCTGCACAGAGGCTGCCCAGGGTAAAGGGAATGAGGTGGGCCTTCCTGCACGGGTACGCCCAGTACTGATGCCTACCCTGACAATAGGTATAGATAATTATTATATCGAAGATAAGTCTAAGTGTATTATGGGCTACTACAGCTGAACTGTTTTATAATTGTCTATCTTTCTATAAAGAATCACATTTAAAAAAACTTCTTTTTTGCTTCTTTGGTAAAATTGTGACAGCATTTTCTGCAGGCCTATGTAATGGCGGAGAAAAAAGTTATTTTGTGTTTTTTTTCATTGACAATTGTAGTTAAATAGATTCACAGTGGTGTTTTGAGCAAGGGTTCCTCTCCAGGCTGCCGCTCAGGCTCTTTTAAATGTATGCTAAGAAGTCATTAAGAAAGGAGGGAAACACAGGTTCCCCTCCTGCTCACCCTGGCTCCTGGTCGGGGGAGCCACTTGGGAGCAGTTTTTTTATTAAAAGGTGGGGCCTCTCTGGAATCTACCCGGCATCACTTATAATGTCACAAATGGCGAGGGGCCTAGAGGGGCGGCACAGGAAAATGTTCTTCTGTGAGGTCAGCAATGACATCCAGGAGTTTCCATGGAGGCCACGCCTTCAAGTATAAAACCTGTCTCCCCCTCAATTCAGTCCCTCACCTGGTAGTGAGGATGAAAGAAGGGGAACCTATGTTACATCTTCATCAAAATGAGAACGCAGCAGCCAGTTTCAATGTTAAATTGAATGCAACACTGGAAACTGAAAAAATACAATTAAAAAATAAAAAGTCAAGCTATTTTTCATTATATTAAAATTGTATCTAATGCAAAAATGCCTGCAGGCAGTTACCCACAGCTGTAACTAATTAAGCACAGGAAAACTCTTTATTATTTATTTATGTATTGAATTAATTGTTTTAGTTTTTTGTGAATTTTCTGAGTATATTTCCTACTCCATTTGGTGCAGGGCTATATCCATAGTGTTACCCCCTGATTTGCCCTCTGACACCCATAAAAAATAATATTTATATTATATTAATATTATATTATTACATGTTTACTTATGCATTTCTTACATTTTTGTGTTTCCTGTTATTATTTTGAGTACTTTTCCTACTCCATTTTGTGCAGGGAAATCACCCTGGGGTCCCAACCATTTGCAGCCCTCTAGCGCTTGTTACCCCCATTTTACAGCCATTTTGGGCCCCCAAGTTCGGGCCCCCTTTTGACTTCAATAAGGTCTGGGGACCCGAACCGAATTTTTGCGGCAACTTAGATCAAACTTGTACAACTTGAAGCAGGATTACTCATCCCTTTTTGTCAATAATGGAAACACAGGATCTAAATGTCACCAAATGACATTTTGTTTTTCATAGAAAAATCATTTTTCGTTGCTTCTTTTGGTGACAAAGGTTTAATTTGGACAACAAACCTAAACGCACTGTAAAGTTTGTCCTTTTTGTCCCCAGCAGTGATTTCTTGTAACTGTAACAAATTAAACGCTGACCAGCATCGGAAAAATACAGCACCATAAATATGATGTGCATCGTCAAAAAGACAGCGGTACAAAGTGGGACTCTCTGGTGCTGGGATTATTGTTATTCGAGTCCAAAAAGTACTGACACAGGCCGCCCAATACCCATGTAACAATCAAAGCTAATTAGTTAGCAGCAACTTCTAGCACTAAATGGTGCCATTATCATAAATAGGGCCCATAGTTATATATATATATATATATATATATATATATATACATATAAAGGTTCATTGTTCTTTTAAAATGTTTTTTTGGCACACAAAGCTGTTGAACATCATTTAATGGGTGGATGTGGTCATTATAAAAATGAAAATAATTAAAAAAAAAATAATAATAATAAAAACAATTTTAAAGTTATAAAAAGAACACTTGGTTCATAGATTTATATATCTTTTACCTTCCTGCCTCCACAGCCTAGTACTATGTTTATAGAACAATGTGTTATAACGCACATTGTCCCTTTTATAAACAAATTGACAAGAGTTTCATGCAAAGATCATTTTGTAATTTTAAACTATTGGATTTGGTGCTGGCTTGGAAATAAACTTATTTCTGGCTCTCCTTCAAGCCTTGATTACTGCATTCTTAAGCACAATGCATCGGATAAGGAGTAGATATCCTTCTCTTGGCCTGTCAACTTAGAAGTGGTACCTTTCCAGCTTGAAAAACAAATTGTGCATGTGATTGCCTTTAATCAAATTCAACACGCTAGGCTGCATTTGACAATGATTTGTAAACCATTGTTGTATTATGTCTCACCATTGATGAATTATACATTTAAATACTTTACAGACAACAGTCAGAAGTAAGGAGAAGGGGTCTATGCCTTCAGGAATCATTGTATTGGTCTTACAGTAGCATTTTGTGTTTCTTTTTGTCTTCTCTGAATTGAAATGACTGAAGCTAAGATGAATTCATTTTTATAAATTTTCTGGCCTGATAATTAATGTAAAAGCAGCAATATTAGGGTGGTAATTGGGGGTCATGCCAATTATTTTGTAAAGTCAGTGTGAATTGCAACCTGCTTCTCAGTGAGCTTTTTAGCATTTAGACCTTTTTTCCCCAAAAATGACCTGTACTTGTGATGGGGCATTTTTATAGGTGAGGCCAATCATTTTTCCTAGGAGGAAATGTTTTTCATTGCACCTTTTTGTGTGTTTAACACTAAAAAAGCAGGTTGCAATTCACATCGCAATGCACACTGCAAGTTACACTGGCTTCACCAAATTATTAGTATGACCCACAATTCTGGCTGGCAAATAGCATTTGCAGAAGTAGGCTTAAAACATAGAAAAGGAGTTAAGGGCATTTACAGCTCCTCCAACGACAATCATCATGACTCTGCAAAGCGAACTTAGGGCCTAATTTATGATGTGCGTCTGTAAGCAACTGTTTTGAGGCTATAGCGCCAGCTTCGGAGTGGCGCTATTCCCATCGAATTTGGGGTTGTGCTGGGTACTACATTGACCCTTGCAGATGTTGTGCTAAACGCTAATTAATTAGACTGTTGCACTGAGGTATTGGCTGGCCTATGACAGCACCTGTTTGATCAGGAGATGATCAGGGCATGCACTAGGATTTTGGTGGCATCAGGTGAGAGGAAGGGCGGATGTAGGAGAAGTTTTGGAGTTAGAGACGCAGGAGGTGGCAGGGAGATTGAATGTGAGGTTTGAATGAGAGAGAGTCCAGTATAACCCCAAGGCATGGTGCTTGGGGAATTGCAGAAATTGTGAGGTTATAGATATTAGTGGTGTGGAGGCAGTAGGAGAGCTTGATGGTATGAAAGCAACAAACTCAGTCTTGTCCATGTTTAGTTTGAGGGTGCGAGAAGACATGAATGATGAGATAGCTGTCAGACAGTCAGGAACATAGGATAGGAGGGAGATCTGGCCCAGAGAGGTAGTTTTTAGTGTTGTCTGCATAGAAGTGGTATTGGAAGCCAAATTAGTTTATGAGTTGTCCAAGACCATATGTGTAAATTGAGAAGAGAAGCTGTCCAAGAAATTTGTGATACACCAACTGACAGAGGGCAGGGAGAGGAAACCGTGCTTGAGTGGGACACACTAAATGTGCGATCAGAAAGGTAAAAGGAAAGCTATGAAAGTGCATGGTCTGGAATTCCCAGAGAAGTCAGAATTTGGAGTCAAGGAGGATAAGGATAGAGTAGTGGCCTTTCGATTTTGCTGTTAATAGATCGTTAGTTACTTTGTTGAGGGCGGTTTTCGGTTTGAGATTCCAGGCTTGTGTTGATATGAGAGAGGTAAAGTACGCTTGCTTAGCGGATGAAAGAGCCTTCCGGAGTTCCTGAAGTGCTTGTTTATATAGAAGGAAAGCCTCATTGGATTTCAATTTCCACCAGGGCCATCAGTAACTCTGGAATGTTGTTTCAGTTTAGTGATATTCATGTTTGTTAGGACATTAAGGGTGGCTGTCAGTGAGGGGAGCAACATAGTCCAGCGCTGAATTCGAGGTGTTGTGGTAGTGTAAGGCTGCTGAGAATGTGTCCATAAATGAGGAGAGAGCTGCAGGGGTTTCAAAGAGTCAAATATGAATAAAGGATTGATTGAATTGACCTAGATGTCACAAGATGTTTGTTTTTTGGGGTTATTAGAATAAATTGTAATGGCCTCTTTTGCTTAACAATGTGTGATTTGGAGAACAACAACTCAAAGGCAACCTTAATGTGCTGTAAAGTTTGTCAGCTTGTCCCCAGTAGTGATTTCTGGTAACTAATAATGAAATGCAGACCGGCACCGGAAAAATACAGCTCCAAAGATTTCAAGGAGGAAAAGAAATTCAAGGAGCATGGGGTCGCTAGGGGTTGCTAGCACATCGGCTTTTAACAACCCTGTGCTAGCGCCTGGTGGCCCGATGGGAGCCAACGAACACAGAGTGATGCCTGTCTTCAGGCAGTTCTGCAGTGTAGGCGCAGAGAGCACCTCGCAAGGTATGCTCATCTAGAGACTGCACAAAAAATAATGAATTTGGCTCTAAATAGCGTTCTGTGCAGTGACTGCTAGCACCAATGTAGTCCACAGCACAGCGTCAGATAAGACAAAAATGTTGGCGCTCCAAAACTGGCGCCATAGCCACAAGAAAGATGCTAATAAATAAGGCCCATAGTATATCTAAATGTATGTACTGTAATGTAGGTCAATTTTTAATTGTGCATAGGTAAAAGCCCCCTTAGTATGGAAGTGGCAGCAATTTACATTACATGATTTATTGTAAAGCT
This sequence comes from Gastrophryne carolinensis, assembly GCA_027917425.1. NCBI lineage: Eukaryota > Metazoa > Chordata > Amphibia > Anura > Microhylidae > Gastrophryne > Gastrophryne carolinensis. The sequence goes on from CM051234.1 coordinate 131,242,664, forward strand.
GGAAGCAGAAGGACCTCTTTTACAAATAAGTCATTTTTTATTTATATGCATTATAGCTTTAAAAACAATTCTAATGTAGTTGTTTTAATTCAAACCAAAGTTTGGCATATTTATCGATGGTTTATGTGTACATGTAAGACAACACAGGTTGACTTTAAAGCTTTATTAAAATACGCCAACATTTATTTCAGCAGACAGAAATCTTATCTTGCAGTATGGTACCTTGTAATGTAGCATTACATTCTGGCACAACATAATTAAGGGAAATATTTTACTCGTACATAGTGTATTGGTTAACCTGGACTATAAGTGACTTTGCTTGTAAATATAAGTAATAGATATTGGATTGCTTACAGCATTTTATTGCTTGGAAAGACAATAGCGAAGTCGGCCTGATTGTAGAAAATAATTATGAACTCTTTTATGAATACTCAAGAGCATCTGGCCAGTGTCTGCATCAGCTCCAATGATCCTGAGGGTCTTACCTAGCTTTACCTTACTGCAAAACCTTATAATTTTTTTACCCATCTGGATAAATAATTTTTTTTTACATCATTGTGATAAAGACAGTTGGACCACAAGCATTGACAGTAATCTTGGAATTAAAAATGATTTCCTTTTTTCCCGTACTCCACATACTAGCCCAGTAAAATGAAAGCAATGCTAGCAGCTTTGCTTGAAATATGTAAGATATTTACATATTATCATAGATTTTGAGATGTAGAATTTGCACAGTTCCCATGTGGGATACGAGGCCAGAAAGTTAGCATGTGTCTGGACAAGGACTTTGGGGTTTATTCATGCAGCTGTAGCGCCAGGTAGTGCTTCGTAGTGTCAGGCAGCGCCTGGTGAACGCTGTACGAAATTAATGAACATTTATAAAAAAGCGATTCCGTAGAGTGACTGGAAGAGCGACATGTAGCGTACGATTCAGCATTACAGGTGGCTCAGCGTAGAGCGCCGGCGCTCTAGCTTCCAGAGCGACAGGTAAGACCTGTTGTTACCGTTTGCTCTCCCATACATTTCAGTGGACGTTCCTTCTAATCCCTTTCCTGATCCCATTTTTTTTACTCTCAAATAATTCTGACATCTCTCCTGGCCTGCAATAATATATATTTGATTTTTTTACAATTTTATGCAGAATTGTTCTTAAAGGTCTGCCAATAAAGTGTTAATGTCACAGTGTTCCAACAATGTCATTCCATGTTTTTTCGCTTTGTTACTGGTGAAAATGTGTCCAAAAAATCACTTTAATCACACAGCGTCTGGCGCTCTATGGTACAGCGACCCAAAAGTCAGATTTTTTGTTGAATATGGTGGGTAGCGCCGAGGGCCAGACGCTCTGAGCAGCTGCTACCTCTCGCGCTGTACACTTGTTAGATGGGGTGTAGGCTTCACTGCTATTGTTTGGAACACTGCCTTGTGTACGTTGTACGCAAACAGTCAATGCTTTACAGTTAGGAGTGTATTATTACAGTAACTGTAAAACATTGTTAAAGTTAAGTTATAAACATTATTTGCAACACATTGTACTTATTTAACATAAACCAATGTGTATATGTATTTTTTATCTATTGTTGATGTTAAGTAAACTACACATACATACACATATCTATAGCTACACACATGTATACACATGTATGAAGGTTGACTTCTTAATGTCAATAAACCACACGTTATTTTTATACATTTTTTTTTAATAAAGTAAATCCAAAATAGTCATAATGGGACTAAAAATAAATTAATATTGTTACAGCACAAAAATAAATATAATTAATAAATATATATAATAAATAAATGATTCCTCTGGTTGTGGCCCAGAGGGGTCAGCCATAGAGACCTGGTTGGAGGCCAACTGTGCTGCAAAAAATATTCTGCTGTTGGATATGCTGATTTAACATTCATTGTTCTCTTGCCAACTTTCTTCCTGTTGTTGCAACACCAGCACATGTGATTCCACTGCTGCAATGCGCTCCTCAAGTGTTACATGCAGATGATGGTGACTGTAGGCCTCCAACATGCGGGTCCCTAAATCAAATAATTGGGCAGTCATTAGTGGTGGGCATGGTGGATGCTGTGCCATTGTGCTCTATAAAAGTTATTGATGAAATAAAAAAAATTAGTTTACAAATAATACATATCCTCTGAAAAACACAATTCCCTACATGTACCGTTTGTGGTGTTGGAGGTTGTTGGGCATATGGCACTTGAGAGGAGTCCACACCAAATCCCCAAACAATGATGACTGCTATGAATAAACAGGGGTGTATGTTAAACGCTAATCTGTATTATCCCACAACTCTAAAAATATTTCAATATGTCATACACATTAAAAATTATTTCTATCATACCTGTGCGTGGTCCTCCCCCAGAAAGGTCAGGAGTCTGGCTGCCAGGATTGGGCAAATCAACATCCGATAATGATGATAATCATCATCCGATATGCTAAATTAAGAAGATTAAATTAAATTAAACAAGGTAGATATAGCACTGGTTGAAGTTAGCATGTGATTTCCACAAAAGTATAACCTTGATTGTGCATTTTTAACTACATACATACACAATGCTTGAGGAATAAGATTAAAACATAGCAAATGGGCTACATTTTTGAAAAAATTGTCTCATTAAAATACAATTACAAAACCCATACCGGCCATATCGAAGATGTCCTGATTCAATCTATCATCGGAAAGTTGCCTTCAAACACAATTAAACCAAAACTATTGATGGATAAGCACAGCCTAATGAATCTAAACAAGGGGGTGCCAGAAATATTGGTGCTTGTAAAACTTAATCAGATAAGAAACATAAAAGGGACACTCTGGTATATCCCATACATGCACCAAGAATTATCCACACTCACCCTGAATAAATAGTGCGATACAATCAATTATAAAAATAATCACTGATTTTATTAATTTCAACAATAAACCAAAAAAGACCAAAAAGACACTACATGGTTAAAAAACATATACACAACACAATACAAGAAAGGTGGGGAGACTTTGGGCAAGGCAAAGAGGAAGGCTCTATTATGGATAATACATTTAGTAAATTTTTAGTAAATTATCACATATAGCATGTGTATTATTGTCTATCTGATGATGTAAAAAACATAAAAATCTAAAAATATAAATATGTAGAAAATATTTTTAGCCTGGCCAGTAAGTGTGGATTAAACCAAGTGTTGTACCAAAATATCTTATCTATAATATGTAAACATATCAAGTGCCAAGAATGGCTGTAAGACCTGTGTGCAAACTGTGTCTGTGAAAAGACACAGATAAAGTGCTGAGTGTGAGACAAGATGTGCCCAAAAAGATACTGTGCAAAGAATATATGTGCAATATATGTGCATGGATATATAATCAAGACACTGACTGGCTTTGGCAAGTAGCACAATACAATCAAATAGTATAGAAAAATAAATACATCACTAAATTTGTAACATGAGCCAGAGCCCGCCGATCCCCCTACCGATCTATACAACCGCCGACGCGCTGCGTGGATACGCCACTTCACAATTAAAACACATTAGCCAATTCATACATTAAAAATAGGCCTCAGGCATTAATGATATACAGCATTATGTTAAATTTAAACTAAGAAACATATTTACCAACATCCATAGCAGCCTCTCTTTGAAGAGCCATTTCAGGACCAGCACTTCCTGTATTCAGGCCTAGAATAAGCAGAAAGTATAACATTTTATTCAATGTGTCAAAGGGGTTTTTGCTGAAAGTATGCAATACAAATGTCCACAATAAATACTACATGTTACATATTATTTTTAAGCAAAGCCAGATTAAGCTTTACCTGTGGGACAAATACAGCTTATAAAATATCCAGGGGTGTAGTTATATAGGTCATTCATTTTTACAAAAAATAAATAAATAAATAATCAAAACACTTACCTTTACCTCAGACTGTGGTGTCATCCCCAGCATCTACACCCTGCAGCCGACAACGTGGAATCTTGTTCCTCAGCATCTCCTCTTATGGGCGATATGTGCTCTTTGGAGCCTGCTTTCTCCCACTATCCACTATAAGGTCAGTCTCCATCTTTTTAATAAGGGCCCTTCTCAATGTGTAGAAGCATTTTTTGCAGACTATGCCAATGCGTGGATATTGAGCTGAGTTGGTAAGCTCCCCCACAATGGCATCCCACAATTTGCTCCTTTCTTGTTTGCCCAAGCCCCGACTTTGTGACCCATATAACAAAGGCCACTTAGCCAGGGTCAGCCTCACAAGAGTATTGTTATTCGCCAAATTACATTCTGGCTCCCTCTTTGCAAAGGGACGCTTAGCCTGTGGTTGAGCCCCAGCAACAGGCTGCGCCCTCTTGCGTGAGGGAGGTCTGCAGCCACCACACAGCCCACTGGTTTTGGGGGCCCCAGGGGACCCACCAGCCCAGTCAGATTTCCAGAATTTGGCTCCATCCTGTAGCTGCAAACACCACCAACAACAACACACACAAGGACGCATGCAAACTACAGAATGGAAACAATTGATGTATGTGTGGTGTAATTTTAAGTGCTAGTTGAACCAATCTCAAGCAGGCCATGTTAATTTAAGTTCACAATTTATACAGGTGTGTGTGCATTTTTGCGCTACACATGCTCAACCTTGATTTTTGAAGGGATTTACAGGGATTTTCCAGGAAAATTATATATTGTTTTTTTCAGCAGAGTCTGGGCTTCAACATGTCTTTTTTGGCCTTTTTTGTGTATTCTCAATACTTTTGGGTGAAATATGTGCAAAAAAATAAAAAAAATCTATTTTTTACAATTTGTAGTGTTTTTTTGTAATAAAAAATGTAACTTTGTTAATAAAATATTATTGCGTGTGAAAGCCCTATTTCTCCTGGTTACAACGGTACCACAAATGTATTGGTATACACCCTTTCCTGCCCAGGAAACTCCCCCAAACTGAAACAGCAGTTTAGGAGATTTCAGATAGGATACAACTATGCAATATGATTGCATAGTTGTAAGGGGTTAATGTAAAAAAAATCCCCCCCCCAAAAATGACATAGGGTCCCCCTTACCCAGCATTACCGACCCGGACCAGCTATGGGGGCTTGTAGAACAGGGCACAGGGGCGAGTGTTGGTGGCCCCTGGCCCTGCAGGCTACTAGCCCACATAGCCACTAAGTGGCCCGGGCCCTTCTGCCCCCCCCTGGCCATTGGGGAGGCAGGTAATGGGGGGCTGGGGGTTTTGGCAAGTCACCCACTAGCCACAGGTGATTGCCAGCCCCAGAGCCTTGTGAACCGGTATAAGGGGTCTCATGGACCCCTTACCAGTTCACAAAGGGTTGAGTAAAAAAAAAGACACAGACACAAAATTCTTTATTTATTGTTTTTTCACTTATACTTACCTCTGATCCCGTGTCCCGCACCGCTGCAGATGACAGTTGTCGGTAGTGATCGGAGCAGGGAGGGTGGGAGGCAGGGGATCAGAGCCTCCCTGCCTCCCACCCTCCCTGCTCCGATCGCTACCGACAAGTGACAGATTGGAGCTGGGTGTGACACTATGAGGAGCGGATGACGTCATCCCGCTCCTACCACAAGTAGGCAGGGCTAGGGGAGGGGCCAGCGCCGGCCGAAGAGGATGGTGAGGGCCTGTTTCTGGGTCCTCACTAGCAGCCTGGAAAGCCCAGGGGGGGATCGGAGCCCTCCCTGGTGAAGAGAAGACCCGGGGAGAGTGATCACGCTGCAAGGTGAGTACTGACATTTACCATTTTTTTTTTCCTTGCAGATGTCGGCGGCGGAAGCAGGGGAGGCATATTCCAGGCCCCCTCCTGAAGATCAGAGGCCGGGGGTGGAAATCGAACAGGTGATACTTGTAGAGAATTGCTGGCACTTTCACACGAGGGGTCAGGTAAGTCTGTATGCTTTTTACTTTTTTGTTTATGGGGCTCTAAAGTCAGCTACGTGAGTCTCACGTAGCTGGCACTTAACGGTTGGAGAGTTAAGGGTTAAGCTTTGTAGACAAATTGATCTACAATACATGCTTTATGTAATTGGATTAAAAAGCTAGCATTGAAAACAATCTAAACACATGATTACTTACATCTGCCATTATGTGGGAATACACTCCAAAATGCTGAAAGCCTAATGGCTATTTTAATTTGTTAAACAACATTTGTATGGTTGTGCCCTAGCGTAAGGTATGTGACGTTATACGCACAATTACGCAGAAACTGTTACGCAAGGCGTTTCCACAATACTTGCGTATCGTTAATTACATACTGGAAACCACACTGAAACTTGCATGTGGCTGTATAGCGTACGATACATTGGGATAAGTTAAGTATAAATAACGCTTTATGTGTAATGTTTAATCTTTGTACACTGTGGCAAAGGCTGTAGTGTATTTCTGATGTGCATATTTGAATTGAGCCAGACAAAAGCAGTCTGTGTCTCATTAATACTGTCTGTGGGTGTTTTTGGTCTCTCTTACTTCAGTGCTGTTTTTGTCTGAGCTGACATTTTGTGGCATGTGCAAATATTGTGTAGGACAGAGCAAGTTAGAAAGTTTTGTATAACTTTTGTGGACTGTACAGCATTTTCCCTCTTGGCTTCAAACTTTGGAACCATATTTTCAACAGGATGATGTTTTTTTTCTGCAATACACCTGGTTTTGTGTTGGCCTGTATTTCTCTTTTTATATATATTTTTTTTATTCTGGATTGTTCGTGTGTGTGGGTGTTAAGTTAATTAGATTTGTGGATTGTATGAGATATGGCCACTTGTGGGCAGCAAGATTTTGGTTTTATGTTTGCTTTGTGCATATCTTGTATTGGCAGCACAGAGGAAGGGCAGGACCCAAGGGAAGCAACTGCTGTGAGAGTACGGGCACCCAAATGTTTTGCCATCCACCTCTCTGCATGGGATCTAAGTGCCGAGCATATCAGAAGTAGATTTAGTCTGAATCGTGCAGCACTTAGGGCCCTATATGTTAAAGGGAAAATAGAGCTCACCACTAGACACACACACAAGTTCCCTGCCTTTGTACGGCTGTGTGCCTCCCTTAACATACAGGGAAATTTCCAGGCAACTGCAGCACTCCTCGGTGGCATCAGTCAGGCCACCATGAGCCACATATTCCATAAGGTAGTGCTGGCAATATGTGATTTAATTCCTCTATATATCACCTTTCCTGAGGAGGAGGTTGCTCCTCAAGCGGGCATTCTACCGCATGGCAGGGATACCTAATGTCCTAGGGTGCCCGGATGGAACACATATCCCTTTTCTGCCCACCCTGAGCACAGGAACTGCATTGTAGAAACAGAAAGCAGTTTCATTAAAAAAAAAAAAAAAAATTAGAACATTGGTTAATACACCACTACAGCATTGTAACGCTCAGGCGCTGCATTGAATTAGGGTGAATGCCCTTTCAATGACTTTACGGCGACTCACATACATGACATTTAACATTGGTAAACTGATTCCTACAGTGTGGCTTTAGTGACTGAGGCGCTCTGTTACAGCGCCCGATAGCTGATCACAGCGTCTGCTAGTGGTCGCTGTTAGCGCCGCAGTACAGACGCTCATCTGCCGATAGCTGCCGCTAGTAATGAATCAGCCTGCCTGTTAAACAATATAGGGTATGAATAGCAGACTGGCAGCTTTTATACTAAGGTATTACCTTTCAATGGGTATTTCATTTCAATGGGAGTTCACTTGCTTGTGCTTAACCCTTCTAGTGCCAGCTATGTGAGTCTCACGTAGCAGCCTCTCCTACCGTTAGGTGCCAGCTACGTGAGACTCACGTAGCTGACTTTAAACCCCCACAGTAAAAAAAATATAAAAGTAAAAAACTCACCTAACCCCTCGTTGGATCGGGCCGGGTCTTCTCTTCACCCGGGGGGCATCCAATCTAGGACTCTTCTGTCTTCAGGAGGGCGCCCGAAATAGCGCCCCCCTCACTTCGGCCGCTGCCACAAACTGTAAAAAAAAAAAAGAAAAAATGACATTTACTCACCTGCAGCCCCGATTCCTCCCGTGGGGTCTCCTCTTCACCAGGAGGGCCTCCGATCACCCCCCCTCGGGCTCTTCCGTGGTGAGGAGAGGGTGAGAAATCACCCTCTCCCCCCACTTCCTAGGTCGGGACTGCTAGCCCCATCATCGGTGACCCTCCACCTGTCACCCGGCAGCCGGGACCCGAAGCTCAGTTGCTGTTGGAGATCGGAGGAGGAGGGCTGGGCTGGTTAGCTCTCCTCCACCAATCTCCAGCAGCTGTCATCAGAACATCGTGGGACATGATTGGGACATCGGAGGTGAGTAGAAAAAAAAAATAATAAATGTCATTTTTTCGTATGTGTGTGCGTGTGGTTTATTTTTACTGTTAACCCCTTGTGAACTGGTAAGGGGTCCATGAGACCCCTATACCAGTTCACAAAGCTGGGGGCTGGCAAGTCACCTGCGGCTAGCGGGTGACTTGCCATTAACCCCCGTCACCCCCAATTGCCTGCCTCCCCAGAGCCCAGGGGGAGCAGAAGAGCCTGGGCCCACACAGGGTATGTGGGCTTGTAGGCTGCAAGGTGGGGGCCACAAAAGCTGGCCCCTCCACTCTGTTCCTACAAGTCCCCATAGCTGGTCCCAGGCTGGTTATGACGGGTAGGGGGGACCCTACGTCATTTTTTGGGGGGGATTTTTAATCCTAGCCCTTAAAATTCCCCAAAAAATGTCCCCCCCCCCCCAGGAGGGGAGACCCTATGTCATTTTTTTTTAATTAACCCCTTATGTTTATAGTGTGGATAGTAGTTATATTTTATATATAAATGTTATAAAGTGCTCTTTTCAGTTTGGGGGTTTCCTGGGCAAGAATGGGAGGGCTACCGATACATATGTGGTACCGTTGTAATCGGGAGAAATGGGGCTATCACATGCAATATGGTTTTCATTAATAAAACAAATGTTTTATTTAAAATAAAGGAGACAATTGTCTAAAATATTATTCTATTTATTTTTTTTTTTTTTTACGCAAAAATATTAAAAAAACAGTAGAAAAATTACAAACAAGGCATTTCATGTTAAAGCCTAAACTCTGCTGCAAAAAAATATGTATATAATTTTTCTGGAAATTTCAGCAAAAATCACGGTTAAACATGGCGCAAAATGGGGAAAAATGACCTGTCAACAGAGGGTGACAAAACTTCAAGTAGGCTGGCAATTAGGGTATTGTTCTGCTCGGGGGACTTGGACTTGTACTTTCAGATTTAGCTTGTTTTTTTCTTGTTTGCATATTGATATTTTAGGAAAACATGTTTTTTATTCTGCTTTTTTAGAATTTTTTTAGGCAAACCCTGCTGTTCATGCTTTACTTTGGGGTGTTTGGCAACTCTTCCCTTGCCACTACCTATGTACCATGTTGGGTATCATTCTGTTCAGGGGATGTTGCTTTTTCAGATTTTACTTGTTTTTTCTTGTTTGCATATAGTTTTTTTAGGAAAATGTGGCTTTGATTCTTCTTTTTTATTATTTTTTTTTAGGGAAACTCTGTGCAACCAAAGAATTGATTGAGGGATTACTTCCAGAAAACTGCACCCATGTCAACAAGCCTGGTACGCCTAGAAACCTTGAGGTGTGTACTTCCAGAGAATATATAGTTTGTGGGGGGTATTTCAAATGTAAAGGGTCGTTTTTCTGGAAAAACTGCAAGGTGGGCTTAGCGCGTAGCATAGTTGTATTTTATTACTGAAGCGCTGTTTCAGTTTGGGGGAGTCTTCTAGGCCGGAAAGGGTGGCTACCAATACATATGTGGTACCGCTGTGACCGGGAGAAATTGAGGTTTCACACGCAATAAGATTTTATTGACAAACTTAAATTTTTTATTACAAAAAACACTACAAATTGCAAAAAATGTATTTTTTTTATTATTTTTTTGCACATATTTCACCCAAAAGTATTGAGAATACACTAAAAAAAAGACAAACAAGACATTGCATGTTGAAAATATATAATTTTCCTGGAAAATCCCTCGAAATCCCTTCAAAAATCAAGGTTGAACATATGTAGCGCCAAATAGTGAAACGTGGTCTGGAAACAAAGGGTGACAAAAATTCTAGGAAGGCTGGCACTTAAAGGGTTAAACAGCGTGCTTGACAATTTTTTTTTTTTTTTGCTGAAATCATTGTGTGACCTCTCCTGGCTAAAAACAAACACTTTTAGAAACTTTTTTGTCTTTTTATATTTTTATGCAGAATTGTCAGGTCAGGCACTAAAGTGTTATTGTCACAGTGTTAAAACAATGTCATTCCATGTGTTTTCGCTTTGTTACAGGTGTATATGTGTTCAAAAACAGACTTTAATCACACAGCGTCTGGCGCGCTATGCTATAGCGACCAGATTTAGAGCGCCAAAGCTGTGTGTGACCTTTTTTGATAAGTATGGTGTGTAGTGCAAAGAGTCAGTCGCACTGAGTTGGCGCTACCTTGTGCTCGCTGCAGCGCTGTACTGGTGTTAGAGCGCCCAACATACATCACATTCATCAATGTGGGCCATGTTACTAGAGCGACTGAGGTGCTCTGTTACAGTACGCGATACCCGCTTACAGCATCTACTAGAGGTCGATCTAAGTGCCGCTAAACAGGCGCTCATCTGCCAATACCTGGCGTTAGTAGTGAATGAGCCTCAACGTAAAATGTGTGGGCACTACGTGACACTAGCACTTCTTAAATAAACCCTTTAGAGCCCAATTTATCGTTTTTTCTTGGAGGTGACGCTGTGCCAAGCCATCTGGAGACAGCTGGCGCTCAGCATTCAAGCACTCCTGACTGGACAGTGTCCACAGAGCAGGGCTTGTAAAAAGGGGATTCCAGGCATACAGAGCAATCAATACATTTTAAAAACACCGAAAATTGCATTGGGAACACTTAAAAGACATGCCATAGGGTTTTTCATGGCCCAAATCACAAGTTTGCAGCGCAACACAAAAGTGTCAAAATGCATACAAAAAACAATTCTAAATAGCCAGGGATCTCGTGGCACATGCACCAGTCCCCCAAAAAAATTATAACCAACCCAGCCCATTGATATCTATGGGATAAGGCCATGCAGTGCAGGGGGAGCACCTGGTCCTATCTGGCACTGTAGAGAACTCAGCCCACTCATTCATCCCATCGTCGGCGCTGATGATAAATGGGACACTACCTGGCACCACAAGAGGCACTGATAACTACACATTTTACACTGGGGCCTGACATTCACCTGGCGTTTAGCCTTTAAGTGCCAGCCTACCTGGAGATTTTGTCACCCTTTGTTGCCAGACCATTTTCACTATTTTGTGCTACATATGTTCAAATGTGATTTTTCAAAGGGATTTTATATTGTTTTTTTCAGTTGAGTCATGCATGAAATCTCTTGTTTGTCATTTTTTAAGTGTATTCTCAATATTTTGGAGTGAAATATCTATTTTTTACAAATTGTAGTGTTTTTATTTTAATAAAAAAAGTAAGTTTGTCAATAAAATCTTGTTGTGTGCGAAATCCCAATTTCTCCTGGTTACAAAGGTACCACATATGTATTGGTAGACACCCTTTCCTGCCCAGGAGTCTCCCCTAAAATGAAACAGCGCTTTAGGAGATTTTAGGATAAAATACAATTGCTGGCGCTATGTGCACCTTTCAAGAAAAACAACAATTTACATTTGAAATACCCCCACAAACTTTATATTCTCTGGAAAAACACACCTCAAGCTTTCTATCCATACCAGGCATGCTGATGTGGGCACAGTTTTCTGGAAGTAATACCTCAATTAATTCTTTGGAGTTTTCCTAAAAAAGAATAAAAAAGCTGAATCAAAATCACATTTTCCTAAAAAAATAAATAAAACAATATGCAAACAAGAAAAAGCAAGTTCAATCTGAAAAAGCAAGGGCCCCCAAACAAAACAATACTCAACATGCATAGCTACTATCAAGGTAAAAGTTGCCAAATACCCCAAAGTAAAGCATGTGCATAAGAATAATTTTAATTTAAAATTTCAGATCTGCAGACAAAATTTGCACCTTGAACTTTTTTCTACCAAAGCAACCCTTAACATTTGGAATACCCCCACAAACCATATATTCCCTGAGAGTACACACCTTTCTAAGCGTACCCAGCTTGTTGTAGTTGGCTGATCGTTTTAGAAGTAATCCCTCGAAGAATTCTTAGGTTGCATAGGGTTTCCTTACAAAAAAAATTATGAAAAAGCAGAATAAAAACGCATTAAAAAAAAAAATATGCATACTAGAAAAAACAGGCTAAATATGAATGTGCAAGGTCCCCTGACCAGAATACCCAACATGCTTAGATACTTTTAACCCATTTAATTGCCAGCCTACTTGAAATTTTGTCATATGTTTAACCGTTATTTTTGCAGGAATTTCCAGGAAAAATATATATTATTATTTGCAGCAGAGTTTAGGTAATTTTTCTGTTTTTACTGTTTTTTATAACATTTTTGAATGAAAAAAGCAAAAATAATAAAAACGATTTTTTAGAAAATTATCTCCTTAATTTTAAATAAAACGTTTATTTTATTAAAGAAAACCATATAACATGTGAAAGCCCCATTTCTCCCAATTACAACGGTACCACATATGTATTGGTAGCCCCTCCATTCTTGCCCAGGAGACCCCCAAACTGAAAAGAGCACTTTATAGCATTTACAAATAAAATACAAGTACTATCCACACTATAAAGGGTTAAACCTAAAAAATGCCTTCCTGGTGGGTGGACCCCATTTTTGGGGAATTTTAAAGCTTAAAAATTCACAAAAAAAAGACATGGGGTCCCCCTTACCCAGCATAACCAGCCCGGGACCCACTATGCAGAGCTTGTAAGAACAGGGTGCAGGGGCCAGCTTTGGCGGCTAAAAGCCCGCACAGCCAAATGGCCCGGGCCCATCTGCCCCCACCTCCCGGGCTTTGGGGAGGCAGGGCACAGAAAGAATTATTATTATTAATATTATTTTTTTACTTACCTCCCATCCATCCCAAAGCACTGTGTCCCACACTGATAACTTTGGCTTCTGCTCTCCTGATGCTGCTGGAAGCCTTTTATAGCTGCTGGGTGATAGGTAACAAAGGGTTAATTAAAAAAATGACATATATATATGTTGATATTGCGGTGTGGGGTCTACAGCTCTGTAGGAGTAGGTGGAGAAGGAGCCGGAGGGAGGGCCTGGAGGAGGGAGGGACCAGCAATCCTGTCCGGCTCTGCTGAACTGATTTTGAGATTGGGATGAAAAGAAAAATGTCATTTGCTGAACCTGTAAACCCTGATATCTCAGCCATTTCTGGTTCTATTTAAAAATGGAAAACAGTTTAGGGCAGTGCCAAATGTAGTCCGACACAATGGTGTAACAATTACCTTTGCCCGCAGTATCACTTTAAAATCGATATTAATTAACATAACTAAATAAGTGCAAGATTTACTTCCACAGTTTCTTAGTGTTCAGTTTTGTCCCAAACAAACTCAATGGAATGCTACAGAACAGGACATGCTGTTGTTTTCTATTTAATAAATAATTGCCCTTACTGAAATGAATATTGTTTTATTTCTTTATCAGTTGGCTTCAATATTGGATGACAAATAAAATCCATGACGACATACCATTTTTTAACTTTATATCCTACCAGAAGAACATTCAGAGCCGTAATTTTATGCATTAACTCAAAGTTCCAAACATTGTGTACCGTAAAAGCCCACTGTATTAAAAGTGACGGTCGGTTAGTGGTAATGCCTCTGCATGCAACCATTTTGCCATTAGGTAGAAATTAGTGCTGAGTTCCAGATACAGATCCGTGTTTTATTTGAGCTGGATATTGCCTATTTGTGTCAGCTAAGCAATATCTGCGCCGCAAAGAACTCCCTTGAATGCTGGGGAAACCATCAGAAGCAATGCCACCAATGTATAAAAGCCTCTGCCCAGCACAAAGCTACAACTACAGCAAGAGTTCTAAAAGGGTAAATTAATTTTTATGTACAGCAATCTAAATTGCCCTGGAGAGGGATGCATATAAGCACTGTTTGTTGTGTCGGTCTGGTTTAGGTCATTTTTGACTGTTAGACTGCTTTAACCCTTTTAGCGCCAAGCCCGTAGCTACTACGAGGTTGCTTCTCCGGACGTTAAGTGTCAAGCCCGTAGTACCTAAGGGCCTGGCTTTCTCCCCTGCTAGCGTAAAAAGTAATGTAAAAAAACACCCACCTGACCCCTCGTTAGAACTATCCGGGTCTTCTCTTCACCATGGGGGTATCCGATTACACCCCCAGGCTTCTCTGGCTTCAGGAGGGAGCAAGAAATAGCTGCCACCCCTCCCCCCGCTTTGACAGCCCCTGCTGCAAAATGTATTAAAAAAAAAATGACATTTACTCACCTACGTGACCAATCCCTTGGGCTGTGTCTCCTCTTCACCAGGGGGGCCTCTGATTGCCCTCCCGGGCTCTTCTGTGGTGTGGAGGGGGCTTAAAACATGCCCTCTCCAGCGTTCACGACGCCAGCACTGCTCATTGTAGGCGGGGTGGGTGTCTTCCCACCCCGGGCTGTCAGAAGTCAGAGATGATCACCGAAGGCTGGTTGAAGAGTAGGGGGCTGTGGCCCCCTGCCTTCCCAGACCCCCTCCAGTGATTAGCCCTGGCAGCTGGCAGCGGTTCACCGGGGGACAGGATAGTTGCGGACACAAGATCGGAGGTGAGTGTTAAAAAAAATCTTTTTTTCTCAGTGTCTGTGGTTTTTTTTTTTACACTTAACCCTTTGTGAACTGTTAAGGGGACCCCTATACGAGTTCACGAGGCTTAGGAGGCTGGCAAGTCACCTGCAGCAAGTGGCTATAAAAGGATTCCAGCATCAGCAGGAAAGCAGAAGCCAAAGTGTTCAGCGTGGGACACAGTGCTCTGGGATGGATGGGAGGTAAGTATTAAAAATAATAATAAAATATTTTTATCTGTGTTTTTTTTTTACATCTAACCCTTTGTGAACTGGTAAGGGGTCAATGAGACCCCTACACCAGTTCACAAGGCACAGGGGCTGACAGGCTGGCAGGAAATGGGGGGCTCGGGGTTACTGGCAAGTCACCCGCTAGCCGTAGGTGACTTGACATTAACCCAGAGTGCCCCATTACCTGCCTCCCCAAAGCCTAATGGAGGGCAGAAGAGCCGGGAATATGACACTTTGGGGCTTTTAACAGACATGGTGAGGTGCTACCAAAGCTGACCCCTGTGCCCTGTTCTACAAGCCCCATAGCTGGTCCCCGGGCTGCTTATGCTGGGTAGGGGGGACCTCACACCATTTTGGGGGGATTTTTAACCCTTCAAATTAAAAATAAATGGGGTCCCCCAGCCCGGGCGGGGGGAACCTATGTCATTTTTTTTTTTAAATGAACCCTTTGTTACCTGTCACCCAGCAGCTATAAAAGGCTTCCAGCAGCAGCAGGAGAGCAGAAGCCAAAGTGATCAGCATGGGACACAGTGCTCTGGGATGGATTAAAAATAATAATTAAAGTATTAAAAATAATAATAATAATAATAAAATACATTTTTCTGTGTCCCTGCCTCCCCAAAGCTCAGAGGGGGGCAGAAGGGTCCATGCCATTTTGCTGTGCGGGCTTGTAGCCAACGGGGAGGGGGGCCACTAAAGCTAGCCCCTGCGCCCTGTTCCTACAAGCCCTGCATTGTTGGTCCCAGGCTGGTTATGCTGCATAGGGGGGTCCCCACGTGATTTTTTGGGGATTTTAAGCTTTAAATTTCCCCCCAAAAATAGGGTTTTTGGTTTAATCTTTTCAGTGCCAAGCATTTAGATTCTACGTGCTCACTTCCACTCCACTAAGGTGCCAAGCATGTAGAATCTATGTGCCTGACTTTCCCCCCTGCTGCAGTAACACTAAAAAAAAAAAAACACTCACCTGACCCCTTATTCGATCTGGCCGGGTCTCCTCTTCATCCAGGGGGGGCTTCAAACCCCCACCCAGGCCCCCCCCGGGTGCAGGGGAGGGCCCGGAATAGCCACCCCCCCCCCCCCGCCGGAATTACATGTAAAAGAAATAAATAAATAAAAATGACATTTACTCACCTCAGTGTTCGATCGCTCCCACCGGGTCTCCTCTTCACCAGGGGGGCCTTTGGGGGCGGGGCTTATGACATCACTCACAGGGTGTCGTCCTGGCTCCCGGCTGTTGTTCATTCAGATGTCATAACATCGAGGGACACAGGAGCTGACGACCTGGGGTAAGTAAAGTAAAAAAAAAGTTTTTATTTTTTAATAAAAGTCATTTTTAATTATGTGTCTGTGTGTTTTTTTACTGTTAACCCTAGCGGGTGACTTGCCATTAACCCCCCGCACCCCAATTACCTGCCTCCCCAAAGCTAAGGGGGGGCAGAAGAGCCCAGGCCCACACAGGGTATGTGGGCTTGTAGGCTGAAGGGTGGGGGGCCACAAAAGCTGGCCCCTGCACCCTGTTCCTACAAGCCCCCATAGCTGGTCCCGGGCTGGTTATGATGGGTAGGGGGGACCCTCTGTCATTTTTTTGGGATTTTTAAGGGTTAGGGTTAGCCTAACCCTAACCCTTAAAATTGCCCAAAAAAATGGGGTCCCCCCCCGGGAGGGGGTAGCCTATGCCATTTTTTTTTAAATACCCCTTATGCTCTGTCACCCAGCAGCTATAAAAGGCTTCCAGCAGCAGCAGGAGAGCAGAAGCCAGAGTGATCAGCGTGGGACACAGTGCCCAGGGATGGATGGGAGGTAAGTATAAAAAAAAAACAAATAAAATATTTTTTTCTCCATGTGTCTGTGTGTTTTTTTTACACTTAACCCCTTGTGAACTGGTAAGGGATCCATGAGACCCCTATACCAGTTCACAAGGCTGGGGTCTGGCAGGTCACCTGCGGCTAGCGGGTGACTGCCATTAACCCCTGGCACCCCCAATTACCTGCCTCTTCAAAGCCCAGGGGGGGCGCAGAAGAGCCCGGCCCTCCGAGCTTGTAGCCGGCAGGGCGGAGGTCCACCAAAACTGGCCCACGGAGCTTTGTTCCTACAAGCTCCCATAGCTGGTCCCGGGCTGGTTATGATGGGTAAGGAGGACCCCACGTCATTTTTGGGGGGGATTTTTAAGGGTTTTTAACCCTTAAAATTCCAAAAAATGGGGTCCCCCCCCCAGAAGGGGGGACCCTATGTCATTTTTTTTTTAAATTAACCCCTTATGTTTATAGTGTGGATAGTAGATGTATTTTATTTGTATATGTTATAAAGTGCTCTTTTCAGTTTGGGGGGTCTCCTGGGCAAGAATGGGGGGCTACCAATACATATGGGGTACCGTTGTAATGGGCAAAAATGGGGCTTTCACATGCAATATGGTTTTCTTTAATAAAATAAATGTTTTATTTAAAATAAAGGAAACAATTTTCTAAAAAATTTTTTTTTTGTTATTTTTAATTCAAAAATATTTTAAATAACTGTAGAAAAATTACAAACAAAACATTTCATGTTAAAGCCTAAACTCTGCTGCAAATAATAATATATATTTTTCCTGGAAATTGCTGCAAAATCACAGTTAAACATAGCGCAAAATGGTGAAAAATGACCTGTCAACAGAGTGTGGCAAAATTTCAAGTAGGCTGGCAATTAAAAGAGTTAAAAGTAGGGGGCGTGGCCTGGCACGCGGATGGAATGGTTGTGAGTCTGTGAGCTCCCGACCCCACCGAGAGAATCTTATCTTTAAAAGCGACTTATCAGACTGACCAGCTGAGCACAGTGAGCCTTATGAGGGGCAGAAGGGGGAGAGACAAGAAGAAGCCCAAGATCGGGGGCGCGCGAGCTGGAATGACGGCGATGGAGGACAGTGACAGACACGTGAAGGCAAACATGGCGCCGGCTCCTACCTCACCAGGGACCAGCAGCTCGGAGGAGGACGTGACGGCCGACCGACGAGGCGGGCGCAGCGGCAGTTCACCGCACACCTCGGAGGGAGAGACGGCTGCGGCTTCAGACGCTGGGAGCTTGGGGTGGCTTCAGATGCCGGGAGCAGACTCGGGGGGGGGGGAAGAGCCCCCAGCAGCAACACACGTGGTCCCGCGCTGTCAGCAAGGCTCCTCACTGACAGACCTGCCCGGAGACGGAGAATCTCCCGGAGGTAAGAGAGGCAGCGGCAGGGGGAAACGGACTGCTGAGGCAGTACGCCACTCATCAGGCAGGGACTCAGGAGGGGACGAGAGGGGCCAGAATGTCCGCAATAAAATGGCGCCGATGAGCACACACCAGGTACCCCTACCTGCTCAGGAAGAACAGGACAGTGAGCCAGGGGAATGGAGGGAGGTGGGCAGACGGGACAGAAAGCCAAGACCCTTACAGTGTGTAGTAGATGAGCCAGCTGCCCAACGTCATCCTAAAGACTCAGGACTGGTATCAGAGGGGAGTCCAGGGTCGCAGAGCATTCCCCCTAAAGATGGTGGAGAGCAGTCCCAGACCGCAGAGGCCACAGACTGCCACTGGCCGGTTAGACAGATCTACAAAACCTTAAGAGAGGCTCCAGCAGTGGGAAGGTTGGAGGACTATGGATTCACATCCTCTGACCGCCCGCAATGATCGATGACACGAAACACTGGGAAGCCTGATCGTCCAGCGCCCCCGCTGCCCCACCCCCTCCCACAGAGAACACAGCGTGACAGAAGTGCCCCTAGAACAGAGCCCGGGCTGGGGAGCGAGTCATGGCCGGTGCCTGCAGCGCCCCCCGCAGGGAGCTACAGGAGACCAGAGGAATATGCCACTGGACCCCTGCACCGACTGTGGCTGGGGAGAGGAGAGGCGCCTTCACTTAGCCCGCCGAGCGGTGTGCCCACCACCCCTCGGGACGCTGTTTCGCCACCGGCTGTGGGCTCCCCGCAGCTGATTGAACTTCCGCAGAGCTAGCAGATCAAGAAGGCCAAGGGAGAGACCCCCGAGACCCACAGATAACGAGCAATAGACTTGTTCTGATGCCTGATGGTTACTGCTTACTCGGAAGCTAATGTCTTTCCCTGCTTCCTCATCTCACGACTGTGTTGTTCTTAGTATTTGTACTCAATTACAGAAGTTGCTTACTGTTGTAAGTGGGCTCCCCGCAGCTGATTGAACTTCCGTCCCCGATCTCTGATCCAAACTCGCCGGCGGCGGTGTCGGGAGCCGGGGGGCACCCGGGGGCGTTGGGGGACAGCAACATTCACCAAGAAACGCTCTCCTTCCTCAAGTCCATACCCACCAAAGCAGATTTTGAAGCTCTGATTAGGAGATATGAAGCGGCTTGTAAAAAAGATATAGCGGAGGTAAGAGGCCAGCTACAGTCACTAGACGCCAAAGTCTCCTCCAACCACTCAGCCACAGAAGCAGCGCTGGCAGACATGGCAGCTAAGATCGAGAGCCAAAATGCGCAAATCATACAGTTGCAAATTCAACATGACGACCTGGAAAACAGGCACAGGCGAAATAACCTCCGAGTGCGAGGCATCCCTGAAGCCACATCGGGTGAAAACGTCAAGCAAATAATTACTGCAATTTTTAATCAACTACTTGACAGAGAGCCGACTACCCCGATTGAGATTGACAGGGCGCATAGGGCGCTGGGACCACCAAGCAATGACCGTCCCGACCAAGAGACATTGTATGTCGCATCCACCACTACACGAACAAAGAAGAGATCTCCCGGCGGGCCTGGAGGCACGGCCCACTAGATTTCGACGGTGCAAGGGTCACCATCCTCCCAGATCTCTCGAGACGCACTCTCCAGATGCGCAGACTCCTGCGACCGGTTCTGGACCTGATCAGAAACGCCGGGGCGACATACAGATGGGGATACCCCCTCCACTTGATAATCAACAGAGGTGGGAACTTCTTCACCCTTCGAGCTTACCAGGACTTAGAGAGACTGTTCGCGTTCCTTAACGTTAATCCAATCCCAGTACACAACTGGCTGTCGCCCGCTACCAACTTCCCACCTCGGAGACTGGATGGAGCTACACCTGGGTACCGCAGAGCTAGCAGATCAAGAAGGCCGAGGGAGAGACCCCCGAGACCCACAGATAACGAGCAATAGACTTGTTCTGATGCCTGATGGTTACTGCTTACTCGGAAGCTAATGTCTTTCCCTGCTTCCTCATCTCACGACTGTGTTGTTCTTAGTATTTGTACTCAATTACAGAAGTTGCTTACTGTTGTACCATGTTACTTGCCACACTCGGTGGGGGAGGCGGTCTCCGGAGCCCGTCGCTGGACACAGTTCCCCCACTTAGGCCAGTCTCTGACCTCTCCTGATTGGGGATAGGCCACAGACTCTAGCGAGACCGCTACTTAGCTACCCCTCATTAGAGGGTTTGACCGGTACACCCGGTTTTGTTTGGTTATCGTATTTGGAATTGTTTATTGTTTATTCTTTTGCCTTCCTCTCGTCCCCATCTTACCCTCTCCCCCTGTCCTTTCCCCACTGCCCCCACTTCCAGTGACTACTCCTCCCGCTCTTCCTGATCCTTCCCCCCTCTCCCGCCAAAAACATAATGGGCGAACCTGATTTGGTTTCTTTCAACGTGAAGGGACTGAACACGCCGGAGAAAAGGAGACAGATTTTGAGAAACCTCAGGGCCTTGAAAGCTAACGTGGCTTTTCTCCAAGAAACGCACTTTAAGGCAGCGAACCCACCCACCATGAGAGACAGAGCGTTCCCGATCTCCTACCACAGTTACTCCCCGGACTCCCGATCGAGAGGGGTGAGCCTGCTGATTTCAAGGTCAGTGCCGTGGGAAGAGGCGGGTGTGCTGAGTGGTGGAGAGGGGAGATGGCTCATGGTCAAAGGGAGGTTGTGGTCAGAATCCTTCACCCTCGTAAACATTTACTGCCCAAATACAGGACAGCTGGACTTCCTAGAGGAAGTATTAGCTAAAATGGCGGATTTCTCGGAGGGGAGGATAGTAATCGGGGGGGACTTTAACCTCACATTGGATCCATTAAGCGATACCTCCAAGGGCCATACATACCTACCTTACACTAAACTCAGAAAGCTCAAGAGACTCCTACATTCATACCAGCTTGTAGATCCCTGGCGCATACTTAATCCTAACGGCAGAGACTACTCGTACTACTCGCCCCCACACAACATGTACTCCAGAATAGACCTATTTCTTATCCAACACCACACACTACAGAGAGTTAAAAAGGCGACCATTGGCAATATTGTCTTGTCCGATCATGCCCCAATAGGTCTCACTCTATATGCATGCTCCCAGTCGCCTCAATGGTGGGACTGGAAGCTAAATAGCTCACTCATTCAAGATACAGAATTCAGGGAGACCTTTCAACAGAACCTAAGGGAGTACTTTACTAGGAATACCACACCAGGGTCTAATCCCGCAATGGTCTGGGAGGCGCATAAATGTGTTGCTAGAGGCCTCCTGATCCAACAGGGGGCCAGGATAAAAAAAGGAGAAAGGCAAGGTAGTGAGCGAACTAATGGCTGAAATCCAGAGGCTGGAAGTTATCCATAAGCAGTCACTAGCGTCTGAACATTTAGTGGCTCTGACTTCCCTCAGGGACCGGTTACGCAGGATAAGCAATGACTCCGCTAAACTCCAGCTCATTAAGTGTAGGAAAACCTACTACGAGTCAGGGGACAAATGCGGTCGACTGCTGGCCATGGCCCTGAGGGGAGAAAGAGCCAAAACATACATCCCCAAAATACAGGACAAGACGGGAACCATTAAACATAAGGCAGTAGAGATAGCCAGAGTCTTCAGACAGTACTACGAGGAACTGTATAACATACCTACTGATAGGACAAGCAAGAGAGCTTCCGACGTGGCTGCCTACCTTCAGCATTCTGGGTTACCTAAACTGCCGCCGGAGGTACTAAACGAAATGGAGGACCCGATCTCCCATGAGGAGTTAGCCAAAGCACTGAAAGACTCGGCCTCAGGGAAAGCACCGGGTCCAGACGGATTCCCCCTCATATATTACAAAACTTTTGCGGGGGTGTTGTTGCCCAGAATGTTGGAGGTATTCAACTCAATGGGCTCAGGTAACACTTTCCCAAGAGATAGCCTATCGGCGCGGATCGCTGTAATACTGAAGGAGGGTAAGGACCCCACACTTAGCTCTAGCTACAGGCCAATATCCCTCCTGAACGCCGATATTAAGCTTTTTGCCAAAATACTAGCATCCCGCTTAGCAATGCACCTCCACCATGTCATACATTTGGACCAGGTTGGATTTATGCCCTATAGGGAGGCCCGTGATAACACCACAAAGACACTAAATCTTATTAACCTGGCAACTCAGTGCAACCTCCCCGTCCTTCTCCTATCAACCGATGCTGAAAAAGCGTTCGATAGAGTACAGTGGGATTTTATGTTTGGAGTTCTAAGACACATCGGCCTGAAAGATAGTATGCTAAGCTGGATAGCGAGCTTATATCATGGCCCTTCTGCAGTAGTGGGAGTCAATGGTACGACTTCAGAACCTTTCGGCATCGGTAATGGGACGAGGCAGGGGTGCCCACTGTCGCCTCTGATATTCATTTTAACGCTGGAGCCTCTCCTTTGTAAGATTAGAGACAACCAGAGCATACAGGGCATACGCCTGCCCTCTGGACACTGCAAAATAGCGGCATATGTAGATGACTTTTTTGTGACTAGCCCGGAAGTATCTCTTCCAAACTTAATTAAAGAACTTGAGACATATAGAGGCCTCTCCAGCTATAAAATAAATATGCAGAAGTCAGAGATCCTCAACATAAATCTACCAACGGCTAGAGAAACTAACCTCAGTCAGTCTTTCCCGTTTAAATGGGCACGAGATCATATCACGTATCTGGGCACGAAGATAGGGAGGTCCCTGAGTAGGATATTTGAACTTAACTTCCCCCCACTCTTGAAAACCTTCACCAAAGATATAGGTACATGGGCGCACAAAAAGCTTTCCTGGTTTGGGAGGTGCAATTCACTGAAAATGAATCTGCTGCCTCGCCTCCTATACCTATTGCAGGCCCTCCCAATCGAGATCCCTGGCTCTTTCCTGCGGAGGATTGGCGTGGTCTTCTCTGACTTTGTTTGGCTTGGCAGGAGCCCGAGGATTAGCAGAGGTTTGCTGACTAGGCCCATAGAGGAGGGTGGGCTTGGGGTGCCAGATCCTGGAATGTATCATGCTGCCGCTCACCTTACTCGGGTGGTAGACTGGAGCAGGCATGCTGAACACAAACAGTGGGTCCAGATTGAACAAAGGGGCACAGTAATTCCACTAAGAGGCCTCCCCTGGGTAGCAAGGCAGGCTGTGATACAGGAGCTGCTTCACCCAACAATAGGGGCTACACTCAGGGTGTGCCACAAGCTCCTACAGAGTGACGAGCTGTCTCCCCTCCTCTCCCCGTTATTCCCGATTCTTGGAAACCCAGAATTTATGCCCGGGTTGGCTGAGACACATGGACTCCCGAGGTGGGACTCGTGGCAGTGGAGACAGCTTAATCACTTCCTGCAATCCCTCAGACACCAGTTGCTCCAGCTAAGGGAACCAATTGGCTTTGTGAGGAAGAGGGCCCTGCTAGACACACTCTCTCCCTCGCATATAAAATCCTGTTAAACACGCAGAGCCAGAGAGATCCCCCATGTTTTGCTAGATGGGAAGAAGACTTGGGAGTTACATTCACGCCGAAGCAACGTAAGAAAATTCTTGAATTGGCCCACAAGACCTCGACATGCACTAAATATAAAGAATGCAATTATAAGGTGCTAATGCGTTGGTATAGAGTCCCGGCGCAGCTCAATAAATGGTTCCCGTCTGTTCCCCCGCTGTGCTGGAGATGTAACTCCGAGCGCGGTGACCTCCTGCACACTTTTTGGTCGTGCTCGGCCTTACAACCGTTCTGGAGGGGGGTCAGAGAGGTAACGCAATGTATAACTGATAGAGAGATTCCTTGGGACCCTGCTTTCTTCCTCCTCCACCACTCGGACATACCTGCCAAGACTTACCGGAGATCGGTGGTGTCCCAATTGGTTAACGCGGCAAAGGCGTGTGTCCCTTCGCGTTGGAAGAGCCAGCCGAACATCACACAGTGGTTGAATAGGGTAGGAGACATTGAGAGATTCGAGGGGATGATAGCAGCCCAGCGAGAGTCGGAGGAAGCACACAGACTCAAGTGGGCCTACTGGATAGAATTCACAATGTCGCAGGCCTACAAGGATCTACTTGGGACGGAGGCGCAAAGTAACTAGACCTCCAACGAAGGTTCTGCCTTCTCCTGCAGCCTCCCCTCCGCGCCTACCCCCCCACCTGTGTATTCCCCTCCTCCCCCCCCCCTACTGCCATCCCCTCCACACCCATTATCTCTACCTCCACTTCGTTAGTCATTATCTGTTCTAGTTACCACATCGACTCTTACTTCACTCTTATAGACATTGTATGTATTAATGACAGCTTGGAGACACCGCAACTGCCTAACAGCTGCTGTGACTGGACCGATTGGTCATAGGTTTTTACCAGAGGAGACAACGCGTGTCGCCCCCTAGAGGTGCCCGCGCGATGGCCCTTCAACGCAGTCAGTTACTTGCGGCCTGGCTGCTGAGGCGCCAGCAGTGAGCAGTGATCAGTCGCTGAGTCAAATGTCAAAAGGGCCGGAAAGGCCACTGGCCACCCACGTGCCCCCTGCCAGGCAACAGTACGTGGGTGGTTGTATGTTTAAGACGGAGTCTCGTTCTGTTTCTGTGCAATCCATGTGTCATGTAATTGTTCACTTTATTTTTTTTTTGTGTACTGAAAACTTTAAATAAAGAATATATTAAAAAAAAAAAGATTTAAAAGTACCTAAGCATGCTGGGTATTGTTCTGCTCGGGGGACCTTGTGCTTTCAGATTTAGGTTTTTTTTGTTTGCATATTGATTTTTTAAGAAAATGATGAGCCCACTACAATAAGCTGAGTACAATTAGAAAGTGTAACATGTGTTCTTTCAAGGAATATATGGTTTGTGGGGGGTATTCCAAATGTAAATGGTTGTTTTGGTAGAAAAAGCGCAAGGTGAGCACTTTGTCTGCAGAGCTGAAATTTTCAAGTAAAATTATCCTTATGCACATGCTTTACTTTGGGGTGTTTGACAACTTTTCCCTTGAAAGTAGCTATGCACTTTGGGTATTGTTCTATTTGGGGGACCTTGCTTTTTCAGATTGAACTTTTTTCTTGTTTGCATATTGTTTTTTTTAGGAAAATGTTAGTTTGATTCTGCTTTTTTATTCTTTTTTAGTGAAACTCTGTGCAATTCATTGAGGGATTACTTCCAGAAAACTGCACCCATAGCCTGATGCACCTAGAAAGCTTGAGGTGTGTACTTGCAGAGAATATATAGTTTGTGGGGAGTATTTCAAATGTAAAGAGTTGTTTTTCTTCAAAACCCCAAGGTGCGCATAGCTCCTAGCACAGTTGTATTTTATCTGAAAATCTCCCAGTCTCCTGGGCAGGAAAGTGTGTCTACCAATACATATGTGGTACCCCATAATATTTCACCCGAAAATATTGAGAACACACTTAAAAAATGACAAACAAGACATTTCATGTTAAAGCCCAGACTCTTTCGAAAAAACAATATATAATGTTTCTGGGAAATCCCTGGAAATCCCTTAAAAAATCGCAGTTGAAGACGTGTAGCACAAAATAGTGAAAAATGGTCTGGCAACAAAGGGTGGCAAAATCTCCAGGTAGGCTGGCAGTTAAACGGTTAAGCAATGCTAAGCATGGTGCTGCACATGTTGAGGATCATGCTATTTATTTTGTGCATCTGTTCCTTTTTCTAAAAATAAAAAATCACTTGTGTCTGTGATGTGTCATTTTTACAGGTGGGGTAAATAATTTATTCGATGATGTATGGTTCATTTCATGAAAGTTTGGAAATAACAGCACTCTATGGGGTATGCTGAAGAATTTGCAATTTTTTTCTCAATACCCCATAGGGTGCTGTTGTTTCCAAATTTTAAGCAAAATATCCCTAAATTACTGGAAAGAATAATGTATCTCACCTGTAAAAATACCCCATTGCACACCAATTTTTTGGCCTCAGCGGCACTCAGCGTTTGATCTAAGAAATGAAAAAATGGCAGCGCTGATGCGGCTGCAATCTAGCATCTTTTTTGACACTAGTACCAAAAAGCAGCATCTGGCACTCTGGTAGAAGCAGCGCCAGTTGTAACCTTATGTTATAGGTCAAGATCCCATAGAGCACAATGGTCAAAACTGGATTGTAGTGTTGCATGCTTATAATTAATATTAAACACATTTATTTGTATAGAACTTGCATTGTGATTTGTCATTTACGCAGGAAACGCAGGCCCTAGATGTCACAAATAGCTTTTTTTGGGGTGGGGGTTACTAAAATTGATATTAATGGCTTCTTTTGCTTAGCAACGTGTCATTTGGACAACTAAAAAAAAAGCAGCCCATACGCACTGTAAGTTTGCCCCCTTATCCCCAGTAGTGATTTCTTGTAACTGTAATGATGAAACGCAGACCAGTGGAAAAAAAATACAGTGCCAAAGACTTCAAGGCGGAAAAAATTCATAAATATGCCATGGAGCGCCGGAAAAATGGTGGTACAAAGTGGAGCACATTAGCGATTGGATGTTCTGCAGTCGGGTCCAACAGGCGCTGACATTGGCTGGCCACTTCCTAGTGCAACAATCAAAGCTAATTAGTTTGCGTTCTGTGCAGCAAATGCTAGCGCCAATGTGGTCCAAAGCGCAGCACCTGATAAGACAAAAATGATGCATTCCGAAACTGGCGCTATAGCCACAAAAAAAGATGCAATATGCTGCACGTTATAAATAAGGCCCGTCCTCTTCGTCTATATACAACTGTACATAGACACATTTGTAAACAAGTCTAAGTGCATCCTTTCCTGTAATTAATTCGCCAATTTGTTTGATTTTCTTGTAAAGGCCTTTTTCTATTGTTTATAGTCTAACAAAATGTTAGGACCACTATATAATTCCCTTTTAACCCTTTAAATGCGAAGCCCTTAGTCTCTGCTTCTTCTACCGTTAAGCACCAAACCCATAGTGCTTGGCTCTTTCCCCGATTTACAGAAGCTTACAAAAGCTCAGTTCCATCCAGTATCCAGCGCCTGGGGTCTCCTCTTCCCCCAGCGGGCCTCTGATCCTGGGTCTTCAGCAGGGTAGAGAACAGCAATTATCTACCTGCATGCTGGATTATGACAACTTCCTCCCTGCTGTAGGGAGGGGCCTTTTATACCCTGTAGAAGGAGTGAGCGACTAAAACCAGAGTAAGTGGCTGAAGCTGAGAGCGGGCAGAGGATCATGTTCTCCTGGCTTCCGACGCTCACTTCCAGCTGTCGGAAGCAGAAATCAAACAGGGGGGAACAGTAATGGGCATTGAAAAGAGGTAAGTAGTAAAACAAAAGAAAATTAAGTAATTTTTAAAGTGTTGTTTTGTTTTTTCAAGTCAAGTGGGTGACTTGAAACCTCATCCCCCCGCCCCCTTACTTGCATCTCCAAATGCCGGGGGGGGGGTGCAAGAGCCCATGCCATGTAGGTTATGTGTGCTTCTAACCTTCAGGGTCGGCGGCTGGTCCTGGAATACCAGCCCCATAGCTGGTGCCTGGGCTGGTTTTGCTGGCAAGGGGGAGGGAACCAGACTTAGGCTTACTATAAGGGAATTCTGAGAATCAGTTCCTCTCACTGAATCCAACATCAGAACAATCATGATGTGTCCGGAACACTCTCTCAGACAGAACATTCTTAGCTAACTGGACAGTTTTTCCTCCTGTTGTCTCTCTAGGTCCCCACTGACACACAAATACATCTCCTCAGGTCCCCCTCTTTCCCTTCTAGGGCCTAGCACAGCAGGTGTAAAGATGTAGGCCACACATGTCCAATGTGACCAAATCTACAGCAAATTAGATCCTACAGCAACATGGGTAGAGATCAAATGTTTGGATTAAAGAGCTTAAATTTAGAACTCATCCAAGGAGCCAGCATGTGTATTATAGATTTAATGTCTCTTTTCATGTTATCTAAAACATATCTGTCACTTGTATATTGTGCAGAAAACAGCTATGGTTTCTAAATTAATTATAACAGATTGCCCACAAGGTCCCATTTTTATATTTAATGCGACTCAAATAATTTTAACATGTGCCACGAGCAAATATAAATAAAGTCACATAATGGCTGGGATATTTAGATTAGCATGGATTTGGAAAGTACAATGGCTTCAGATTTTTAAAACCTTCTTGAAGGTCACATCCTGCTCTTGACATTTTATTCCCAATGTATCCAATACCCTTCAGACTATAACATTCCTTGAACTTGTTAAAAAGTGAAAGATAAATCAAATTTTTCCACTGCGTGATTATCATTGTAAAAACACATCTGACATCATGAAAACCAGAATGCATAAATATTATAAATTGGTATGCACAGTGGTATTTTAATGACACCATCTCTGCAGAATCCTAAACATCTAAATTAAATTGGAATCAATAAATGATTTCATTTGTATTGTATGAGATTAAACACAATGTTAGAGCTCAGTTTAGAATGAAGAATGTAAAATACTTGTTTGCAGTTATAGGTTTTCTAGAAAGGCCATGACGTCTGTAGTGCTAAATACAACATGTTCAGTATGCCACATTAGGGTTGATTCAGCACTGTAAGGTTTTTTTACTTTGCCAAAAACCCTTTTTCTCATGATTTTTTTCTTTGGTGCAATTCAGCATCATATTTACCTGTGCAAATTTTGTAAAGAATTGCATAGCTAAATATGGTGCTGAATTGTACAGAGGAAAAAATCCTGAGAAAATGAGTAAAAAATGCAGTGCTAAATCAACCCTATTGTGAGATTGTCCTACAATGGTGGCTTTCTTTGGTGTCTGCGTGTACCTGTGTCCACATATCTGCTTCAAATGGCTATAAGAGAGTACTGGATGCAATAAAAAAGTAACAACACCAAATTCAGCTTTGCACATTTGACCACTGCAACTTTCTTTTGCAGTCTTTACCGCCACAAATTTGAGAGGTACACCGTTTAGCGTCAATTTGCTGACCATAGGGTCAGTTTTGGAGCACTGGCATCTCTTCTTGTTTTGGTGCTGCTATTTTGACAGAATGGTACTGGAAGTCAGAGCACCTGATGTTAAATCATTAGCTTTTATTGTTGCATTGGGCATTAGCCGGACTATGTCAACGCCTGTTGGACCCGAATGCAGATTATTAACAGTGCCAGTGAGCTCCCCTTTTGTACCACCATCTTTTAGGTGCTGCACAGAGTATATATTAATTATAGCACGCTGAAAATATTGGCACTGTATTCATCATTATACTTACAGGATATTACTGCTGGGAACAGTAACTACTGTACAGTGTGTTAAGGTGGCATTTTAGTTGTTGTCGTCTAGGGGTCAATTCACGGATATGTACCAAAAAGCCCAAAGCCATGCGCAAGTGTATCTGTATGCGGAAACTTGCACTTAAACGCATGATTCATGACCCCGTGCATTCCGATTCTTGCACAAAATTGCGCACTGGGCGTAAAATTCAGCTTTTTTGTGTGGGAATGGCCCAGCTCCATGCATATTTTGCTGGCTAAGTCGTTCACTGGTCCACATGGCTCCCATGTTTCTCCGCCGGCGAATGTGTTTCCTGTGGTGGCTACATTCTCCTTGCTTTTTGTGTAGTGTTCTTGCTATATCTTGATTACTGTTGATCTACATTTGTATTTCCCAAATGTTCCCAGATGTTCTCTACATCCCTCCACCACTGCCTTGTTGTTTAGTGTCTTTGTAACAATTGAGCTAATTTGTGGCCAAATGTCCAAAAGTTTTTTTCTTTGCTTAAAACAATATTATATTGTAAAACTATTTATCAATTTAAAAAAAATCAATATTGTAAAAAATAGTTAAAACTTCTGAAAAATAACTTGCAGCTGACACTTTCATTCATAATGAATTCATAATAAACATGCCAGCTATAGCCGGAATATGTTTAATGACTAAAATATGCATGTCTGTTAGTGGTGTCAGCATGGCGCATGAAACACATTTGCACACCCTTTTTACCCTTCCATGCACACATTTCCACATAAAAATAGGCGGACCAAAAAGAGTAGACTATTTTTGGCACATGTAATTAGTTTGCGTGTAATTGATTGCAGTTTGGCGTGTGCAAAGTCCATGAATCGATCCTATAGAGTAGGGACCACACTAAGACAGAGTGCCTTGTTGGGGCTGAGAGGCTTTCACATGTATCTGCAGATATATGCAACCAAACCTGTTTTTGTTGCTTAACACTTATATAGGATGATTGGGCGGTTCTGATAGGTTCCTCCCACACCAGTATTTCTCAGAGCAACTACTACACAATAAAAACAAATTAAACACATACAATAAAATGAATATATGCTGTTCATATTTATAAAAAAATAGAATCATAACACAAACATACCTGAAAATAGTTGAGCACCCATGACCTGCACTATGACAATATTTTGGAATGCTTAGCAGCTTGGCCATCAATTTTTAATAACTACACAGAAAGAGCCCTGTTAAGTGTCTCTTTTAGTTAGGTCATGCTGTTTTTGAGTGTTCATTGGGGATTCCAAAGTTTGGTATCAGTTTGTTTGAAGTCTAACACTTAGGGCCATTTTTCACAATTAGACAGCAAACATGCACTTGTTGAGCCAATATTCATATTAAAATGTTGGTCTGAAAAGTTCTTCCTAACATATGTGCAAAATGCTTTGTAATGTACTTGATAAGAGGAAGCTATTACAAACTCCTAATTAAAAGTCATTTCCCTGAAAACAAAAGAATTTTAAATTGTCTGAGTAAGCATGGTAAAATATTCCCTGAGGGACTTTAATCTCTTTACAGCATCAGTGTATGGGACACGTTTCCATGTACAAACTCAGTGGCAAAAGTTCATATTATTGTAATGTCTCTATGAGGGTGTAATATAACTGTACTCTATTAACGACTGATCGTAAAGTGCTCATTCAATAGGAAAGTTAGCATCACTAACGGCTCCATCACTAACACTTTTCTTGAACAAATTGAGGCTTCTTTTTGGAGTGGAGTCGAATGGAGTGGGTTGAGGCGCAGCTCAAGTGGTGAGGCTAAAGCAGAAACTTGTTTTTCTACATGGGAAAGTTTCATGGACACGTTGCCACTAGAACTTAGAAAAACTCTAGCCTCTAATTTCGGTCAGGCCTCTTGGTACCTTGCTAGGATGGCCTGGGGACCTCCCTATAAGAGCGACTTAAGACTAATGGGTCAGTGATTTCAATAACAAGCAATGGGAACCACTGGATCAATGGCAGCCATGTGGTCTAGGAAACATAGAAAACTGACTTATTACTGTCACAAACCGGCACTTACCTGGACCCCGTTCCGGCGTTGTCCTCAGGCTGCTGCAGCTCCTGTCCGGCGGCCGCGCCGAGCTACGGCGGCGGCGGCTCAGACGGCTGCTCGCACGGCTGCTCGCTCCCCTCGGTCCCGCGTCTCTGTCTCGCGCGCGCACGCCGGAGGCTGTAGTTAGGGGGGGTTGAACCAAGGGGCACAGGCACGCCCCTTGGTTCTGGCTATAGGCCTATGAGCCTAGGGAAGTTCTGGGCTACTCGCCCTGCTGGTCCAATCCTAGGTTGGATCTAAGTTGCACCAATCACTACACTCGTTCCCTTTGGCCACTCATACCTGGTTCCTATAAAGGTTCGCCCCCGTCACTTCTTCAGTGCCTGTTATAGCGCCTTGTACCCTGCATTGTCTTGTGATATATCTGTTTTATCTCCGTTGCCGACCCCTGCCTGAACCGACTATTCTCGATCTGATCTCCGTTGCCGACCCCTGCCTGAACCGACTATTCTCGATCTGATCTCCGTTGCCGACCCCTGCCTGAACCGACCATTCTCGATCTGATCTCCGTTGCCGACCTCTGCTTTGTACCTTGACCTCGAGCTGCCTCTTCCCTCTGTACCGCTACGATCCCTGACTTCCCCGTGTCAACCTCTGGCCTGGTTCTGGACTTCCGCTACACTTGCTCTTAGCCATTGGTTCTTCAGACCTCTAAACCAGTAAGCTCTCATCCTTTGAGCCATTGAAGTCCTGGGGGCAACCGATCCCGGGCAGGCGTATTCTGCGTCCCGGCAAGCGGGAGCTCCTACAGGTGAAGCTGGCTGCGGAGATTGGGGGTTGAGGGCTTACCTAGAGGGCTGGAGTTACCAGAGCGTGACAATTACCTGACCCAAACTCGTTAGCATTAAATAACATATTCTGTAAAGAATAAAACAAGAACAAAACAATATAGACCTGTTTAGTAGCAAAGATCATCATTACTGTACAAAGCTTTAATATGTGCTTAACTCTAGATTTTACAAGAATGCCATATAATCTCTATTATATTCTGACATGTGATTCTATATTATACTGATGCTATGTCTATGTACTATATTGAATTTGGGATTGTCAAATTCTTATTGCAGCTATAAAAATATTTGAAACTAAAACGAAAATGGAAGGGTACTGTAAACCTTGCTCCAGCTGCCAAAGTCAAAAGAAAGGCTAGACATGGCGGGACTAATATTTGAAAACAATATTCTTTTGTTACAGCTTAAACTGGGATTTCTGCCTAAACTTCACACATTTCTGAAATGGAGTTAAGTGTGATTTACTGGGAAAATAATGATTAATATGACTTTAGTACCATATGCTTACACTATGTGAAAATATATTTTCAAACAAAAAATTAACTGCAACAAGTTTGCTTCTATCCCCCCACCCCCCCGCCCACACCCTAAGGTAGTTATTCAGGGAGGGTATACATTTCCTAGAGATAACGGGCAGAGAAGTTTTGAGGTTTTATGTAATCATCCATGTAACTCTAAACACTTGATGTGTGTACGTATTAAATGCAACAACCCTTTATCATTCTGTAGATGTGTCTTGCTGCAAGATGTTAAAAATCAGACTCTGTGACAAGTTATTCTGACAGTTATTGTTACTTATTCACCCCTAACAATAGTAACGGAATTATATATATATATATATATATATATATATATATATATATATGAATGTAGCCCACACCTCTGGCTTTCAAAACAAGTTCTCTCTTAAAGTAGATCTCCAGTCAAAAATGATCATCACTGGGCAGCCAGAGCATGGAAATTTGGGATTCCCCCATGCTGCCACTGAAAGGACGCCCAAGGACAGGTAGAGGACAGGCAGAAGAACGTCTACTTCCCACAAAATTGGGAAAAATGCCAACATGAAGCAGCAGACAGTGGAAGCGGGTAAATGCCTCTGGCAGGCCCCGGTATCTTGTTGGTTGCAGCCCAGCAGGGAAACTGAAATTGGCATCACCTTTGACTAGAGGACTACTTTAACTGCCTTTTGCTTATCCCCAACCCGAATGTTTTCCATTACTACTCTTGGGCCTTTTGGAATAAATTATGTGAAATCAATTTTTCTATATAAATATGCAGAATGGCTGGATGGGTAAGAGGGGTCACTTATACATCCAGCATCAAGAAATAAGCCAGGTTTATATCTTGTTTTTAATGGAAGGAAGAGAAAATAAGGTGGGCAGGTTCTGTCACCTGTGATACACTCAAACCTGTTACCCCTGGACGAAAACCACAAACTTGGTGGGAATTTTACTCAGCTTGGGTGTATAAGTGACCCCTCCTCTCATTAACTGATGTGTTTATATGGCTTTTTACACAATTTCGCGATACACCTCCTTTAAAGGAATTGACCACCCTTATTCACCTTTAGCCCCACAGCTGACTGGTCCTACTTTGGCAGATCCATATAGCCATTTCTGTGTGAGGATTGTGGGCCCCCTATCAGTCACGGAGGTGCTGCCAAACCCTCTCCATTCATGCCAATAGATGGGATGTGCCAAGGCCTAATACACCTGGTCCACTGCAGAAGTGGTAATGCTTCTGAGACTGATGGCAGAGGGGTGTGAGTCCAACACGGAAGTACCAGTGACTGGAATTCATGGCCAGCTGGCATGGGATGTGATCGATAGGGCCAATCAGCTGCAAGGGAAAAAAAAGAGTATCTTTTTGATTTTTTTAAATGTGGCTGGTCAATCCCTTACATTGGGTAATAGTTTTAAAACTAGCTTAGAACCACAATTATGTCTCTCTGACCAGAGGCTGTGAGAGCAGGTAGAGTGAGATGTGTGTAGTGGCAGACTATCTAGGTATTACAACCACCAGTCCAAGATCCTTAATAGAAATCAGGGCATAGTTAAGCCAAGAACAGTGTTGATAAGTTTAAGGCAATAGGCAAAAGCAATAGCACACCTGCAGCAAAATTCTGCCATTGAGCACACAAAAGAGAGGGCATAATGAAAGAAGCAATATTAAATCGGAACAAAACCCAGGAATTGGACTTTCCGGGTCTAGTTTCGTTCCCCTGGGGCATCCTGGCAGTGTGTGCTCCCCATTCACAACAACGAGAGCCATTTGCCGAATAACATAGTCACGGAAGACTGCCCTTATTGTACAGGGGCCCGTGCGTGTGCTGTTTGAGCTGGTAAAGGTAAGTGTTTACGGGTGCCCCAGGGGGTTTCATCCAAATGGAGATGCCCCGGGAGAAAGTCTGGATGGGTTTTGTTCTGCCAGCACTCCGACCAGGTCTAAGCCAACTTTTCCATAACAAGGCAGAAACAGGCTATAGCTGTGCATCCTGCCTTTCTAGCATTGGTCTGTAAGTGTTTTTAAGGGTTTTTTTTGGTTTGTAAAGATGCCAATAAAGCATTGTATATTTTTGATTAAAAAAATCTTGAAAAGTGAAGGGGAATGTTGTTTTGCTCATGAATATAAAAAAAATATTTACATGGCACACTTTGTAATCTGTCGTGTGAAAATATCTGGATTAGGAATAGTTAATGATTTGGAGGTTTAGTTTGTTCCAAATGCCTGAAAATCATAATTAAATAACTAAATAGGTTAAATAAAAAGACTGCTACAAACCTGCATACACTAACCCAGAGAACCTTCTGATATGTAGAAAGTATATCTAACAGATTTAAAGGGGGAGGCTTGATGTTAAGTTATGATGATAGTTACCAGATTGGTTAACATATCGCCTAAAGTACAGATACCACAATCGGACTTCCCTAAAATGTTCTCTAAAGTTAAGGCATGATAAGCTGTCATGTTCCAAAATTTTTTCAAACGAAAAGCATTCTCTAAACAGTGACACTTTTTCAGTCTGGCAGGATCCTGAGCCCCAGAGAACTCATTATCTTATCATTTTGTTCTAGGAATAGAAAATCAATCATGACACTTTTATCAGAGAAAGGGAGCAACATGTTTGCCTTTAAAACTTTTGTAGTTTTTTGTTGCATTCTTTAAGTTTTATTTTGTGTAAGTAGTATATTTATTTTACTCTTACTAAAAATAATATGCAATGTGACCAAGAAAAACTGTTTACTAGAGATGAGAAAACTTTTCTAAAGTGTGGTTTGCCGGTTCTCCGAACTTTTGTGCAAAACGCATGTAAAACAATGCCTGACGGTCCTAAAAGTCCTTTATAACACTCTGAAATCACCCAAGACTGTATAAAAACATGTTTTAGTGGACTAATTAGCATTTGAATTGTCCGTGGCTAATTAGCATACAAAGCACCTGCAACCTAATTAGCATTCCAATAGCCTGTGGCTGTCTTTGGTAGTTTAAAACACATAAAAAAATGGGGAGAAACAACAGGGTTGGAAAGTGAAAAGAAGTAATGACTTTTTACAAGCGCTGAAAAATGTATCCATTTTGGGCATCACAGGGGGTAGACCTGCGGTTGTGTAGGGCTTGCAGTAGTGGACAAGCTTTCAAAAAATGATCACATTTGTAAAGGCGGGTAGCAGCGGGATTGGCATCTTGACAATTTAGTTGAAGAAGACAAAACAATGGGTTTTTACAAGCCTCAAAAAATGTACCCATATTGGGCATCACAGGGTTAAACTGCGATTGTGTAGGCCTAGTAGCAGCAGAGGGTGGCAGCAAAGGTGAGGTTGGTGGTAGTAGTTGTATTAGCAGTACTTAAAGACTAGGCAGAGGGACTGGAGACCTGTGGGGGTTGTGTAGGTCTGGCAGTAGTGGGCAAGCCCTCAAAAAATGATCCCATTTGTAGAAGGGGT
Organism: Gastrophryne carolinensis; assembly: GCA_027917425.1. Classification (NCBI taxonomy): domain Eukaryota; kingdom Metazoa; phylum Chordata; class Amphibia; order Anura; family Microhylidae; genus Gastrophryne; species Gastrophryne carolinensis. Next base: position 131,278,802 of record CM051234.1, read on the forward strand.
AGCAGCGGAATTGGCATATTGGCAATTTATAATTGAAAAGAAACAGAGCAACAAAAGACAACAGTGTAGTGAAGTAATAGGGAAGTATTTGTCCCAAAGTACATGCACTTCTCAATTGAAGTTGAGAAGTATAAACAGACGCACATAAAAAAATGGCAGAAAAAAGGAATCTAGTGTAATTCTGTAATGGCCAAATTTTAATAGAAAAATTAAAATGCACTCACAAATTGAATAAAGGTAAAAGCAGAATATAGTACAATCTGTATTCCTGATTATATATCTGATTCCAGGGCCAGTGAGATTCGGATTGTACGGATTGTACTATATGCTGCTTTTACCTTGATTCAATTTGTTAATGAATTTTAATTTTTCAATTAAAATTTGGCCATTACGGAATTACAATAGATTCCTTTTTTCTGCCATTTTTTTATGTGCGTCTGTTTATACTTGGATTGCCTCCATCATTAAGTGCTATGTTCTGGGATAGAACGAGCTTGGAGTTTGCACGGCTGGTGGTGGATTCACCTCAGTTTCTTCACATTGAGAAGTGCATGTACTTCGGGACAAAGACTTCCCTATAACTTCACTACACTGTTGTCTTTTGTTGCTCTGTGTCTGTGTGCACACTTAAAACAGAGTCCCCCCCCCCCCCCAAAAAAAAATGCTTGGTAGGTGAGAAATAAACTTTTTTCACTGCTGTGGTCATACCCACCAGGCATTTTTGAGATCAATGATCTCAAGAATGCTAATGTGACCTGCTGCTTGCTGCACCCCCAGTTTCAATGTAGACTGGAAAGTGCTACCACCACCAGCCTATCTATGGCCTATCCTATATGCTGCCAAAGTGAAGACAGCATAGTGGGGGGGTAAAAGTGAGTTTACTGGCAAGACTCAGGGAATGCTAGCGGCAGGCCACAGAAGAGTTGGTCCACTTTATGACTTAGACTCCTTTGACACAGTGCATTTCCACCTCATAAGGGCTGATTCAGAGCCTATTGAGAAAACTCACTCCTTTTTTTAGGAGAGGATGTGGAGGAGGATGAAAGCCTGCCAACTATTCAACTGTTATATTCTGTGGGAGCAGGAATGGCAAGTAGGTACGTTGTGCAGGCCAGATGTCAGAGCCTGGCAAATCTGAGCAAGTGCTAGGAGCCATTTCATTAAGGGGGCTCAATGACAGCCATTCAGTGTGTGTACCCTCCTTGGGCTTAGGCTACCATTTCCAGTAAAGGTTGCAAGAAATTTAGGTGGGCCTAAAAGGATAAGGCTTTGGGTTGTAGTGAATGTATAAAATGATGTTTTAAAGTTTTCAGTGAATTTCACTTGTATAATATGTAGTTTTACTGCTGACTATGTTGTGACACCATGGGCCCACATAAGCCGGAAGCTGGTCCTGAACTTGAGAATGTAAAAAGTTTAGTAATAGGTTCTGAAAGGTGGACATTTTTTACTTTTAATCATCTGGCACTACCCCATGAAACCAAAATTAATGTTAAACATAGCATAATTTATGCAACACAAATGGCAGTAACATAAAGAGGGTAACAAACACTGGCTTTTACTTTTTATAATACTTAGAGGCAATAATTTGAAGTAAGATAAGCACACAAAATGGAACATTGTACTTTCCATTGCATGTTATATTGGACACAAATGAAACAGTAAAAGACTTCAGAGGAAATAATGATATAAGCTAAGAAACAGACATATTATACAGGCCATTACCGAGAAGACAATGCAGACATCTTGTTACTATTAGAAACTCGCTATCATTTTTTGCCTGCAATTTAAGTCAAAGACTTGAGTAAATGATAATTCTTACAATATGTTTTTCCCTAACGTGTCTCTGTGATAGAACATGTAACTTACGTCATATGCTCAAAATATTAGCAATATTGAGGAGACCAGCCCTAACACTATCACCGCATGCACTTGTGGCTAGTAGTTCATTCTGTTGTACATTGTTAGAGGTTTTACCCAGAAATGATGCACAAAGAAACAGGGTTACACATGATAAAGTACGTAATGCATTCAACAGTTAAAGAAAATTTATAGTTTAGCAAATGGAGATAGAACATAAACTGTAAATATCGTGACTGTAATTGATTAAAATGCTCTCTTCGTATATCTAATCTGCAATTACCGATTTTAAATTCAGATTGGACCCTTGTACATCTGGCTTCTGATATTTCTATGGGGAACGTACAGTGAGAGAAATGCTGGCTGCAAAACTAGGTTAAAGAATATACGGGGCTGCGGGCGCAGGTGTACCTAGATGTCACAGGGCCATGGTGCAAACTTTAGTAACTCATACATAGTTACATAGTTAATACGGTTGAAAAAAGACATATGTCCATCAAGTTCAACCAAGGGTGTTTGGGTCGGGGAAGTTATTTTTAATTTTATAGGGAAAGCTATTTATTTTATTTTTTGTTTTTATTTTTTATTTTTCTACTGATAACCGCTAATAGTAACTGTTAATGTTATTTTTTCTAAATAAGCATCTAATCCTTTTTTGAAGCTGTCAGCGGTTGATGCTGTAACAAGCTTCTGTGGGAGGCTATTCCATAGATTTAAAGTTCTTATGGTAAAAAGCGATTGTCGCCTCCGGAGACTAAATTTCTTTTTTTTCTTTTTTTCCAATCGAAGGCAGTGCCCCCTTGTCCTTAGAGAGGATTTTACATGAAACAGTGTTCCCCCATATTTTTTGTATGGTCCATTTATATATTTATACAAGTTAATCATGTCCCCCCTCAATCGCCTCCTCTCAAGACTAAACAGATTTAATTCTCGTAATCTTTCCTCATAAATAAGATCTTTCATTCCCTTTATTAGTTTGGTGCCTCTCCTCTGCACCCTTTCCAGAGTCAGAGCGTCCTTTCTATGACTGGGCGCCCAGAACTGGATGGCATATTCCTGGTGAGGGCGCACCAGTGCGGACATATGTGGCCTTCAGGTTATTAGACCCCAAGTGCATCACTTTGCATTTTTCCACATTGAACTTCATTTGCCAAGTGGATGCCCAGACACTCAATGTGTCCAAGTCAGCCTGAAGCTTGTGAACATCTTCAATAGACTGAACTGTGCTACATATCTTTGTGTCATCTGCAAAAATAGAGATAGTGCTTTTAATACCATCTTCTATGTCGTTTATAAACAAGTTAAATTATAGTGGGCCCAGCACTGAACCCTGGGGTACGCCACTTACAACCGGCAACCATTTAGAGTAGGTATCATTAACCAAAACTCTCTGCACACGATCCTTCAGCCAGTTTTCAATCCAGTTACAAACTGCATTTTCTAATCCTGAAGATCTCAAATTTCCCAATAAGCGTCTATGGGGGACAGTGTCAAATGCTTTTGCAAAATCCAGAAAAACTATATCCACAGCCGCCCTTCTGTCCAGGCTTCTACTCACCTCCTCATAGAAGCCAATCAGGTTAGTCTGGCAGCTTCTGTCCTTAGTAAAACCGTGTTGGTTGTCACTTATAATATTATGGATAGTTACATATTCGTGTATGTTGTCCCTTAATAGCCCCTCAAGCAATTTCCCCACAATGGATGTTAAGCTAACAGGTCTGTAATTGCCAGGAGAAGAGCTAGAGCCCTGTTTAAAAATGGGCACCACATTTGCCTTGCGCCAGTCCCTTGGCACTATACCAGTTGCTAGTGAGTCTTTAAAGATCAACAACAGAGGTGACGAGATAACGGAACTGAGTTCTTTGAGAACTCTTGGGTGAAGTCCATCTGGTCCTCCAGTCTTATTCACATTTAAATTATTTCGTTTTTCTTGGATGATATCCACACATACCTGGGCTATTGCTATCAATGACATCTCCTGTGTTGGCTCCTTGCTCCTCTCTTGTGTACACAGAGCTAAAGAATCCATTTAAACAGCTCTGCCTTATCTTCATCCCCAGTGACCATTTGCCCGTTATCATTAATAGGGCACCTACCTGTTCTGATTTAGTTTTCTTCGAATTAATATATTTAAAAAATCTTTTAGGGTTTGTTTTGCTTTCTTTGGCCACATTTCTTTCATTTTGTGCTTTTGCCAACCTTATTTCTTTCTTACACATTTTATTTACTAGTTTATACTTCTTAAGTGTTACGGCTGAGAGTTCAGCCTTGTAATGTTTAAATGCCCTTTTTTTGTTCTTTATTGCCCTTTTAACCGCAGGTGTCAGCCATGAGGGGTTAAATTTTAGCCGCTTATGTTTGTTACCTGTAGGAATACATTTTGCAACGTTGCTACTCACAATTGATTTAAAGCACTCCCATTTGGCATCTGTATCCTTATTCCTAAACAGATGCTCCCAGTCAATGTCCTTGAGTGCAGCTCTGAGCCTTGGGAAGTTGGCCTTTCTAAAATTTAATGTTTTTGCCTTCCCAGGCAGAAAATCTTTCTTACAGTTTATGTTAAATACAATTATATTGTGGTCACTGTTACCAAGATTTTCATGGACTGTTACTGCCCCCATCAGGTCATCATTATTTGATATTACAAGATCTAGAATAGCATCACCCCTAGTAGGTGCCTCCACAAACTGGTTCATATAATTATCTTGTAGCAAGCTGAGGAATGCTCTCCCCCTTGTAGTGGAAGCTGAACCGTGTCTCCAGTCGATTCCTGGATAGTTGAAGTCCCCCATCACCACCACTGTACCAGCCTGTGACGCCCACTCTATCTGTTTATGCAGTTGACCCTCTATTTCCTCAGTTATATTTGGGGGCCTATAGATTACACCAAACTGTATTTTAGCATTGTTTACATCGCCCCTTACTTCTACCCACAAGGATTCTACATCCTCACAATCTTCTGCTAGTTGCCCCTCATTAATATATGCTTTGAGTTCTTGCTTTACATAAAGACACACGCCACCCCCTTTCCTTTTTGCTCTGTCTTTCTGAAAAAGAGCAAAACCTTGTAGATTGACAGCCCAGTCATGTGTGGAATCCAGCCATGTCTCAGCCACACCAACAACATCAATATTCTCTGCCAGCACCAGAGCCTCAAGCTCCCCCACTTTACTTGCCAAACTTCTGGCATTTGTGAACATACACTTTATGTTCCTATCTAGTTTGACACACTGGGGTATAGTATTAGTTCCTGCAGTAATGCATCCGTCTAATTTTTTACTGCTGGTTTGCAACACATGGATCTCCTTATCCATAAAAGCAGCCCCCCCCTTCTAATTCTCCACCCACCATTATGTACTGTCCCATAAATAACCTGTCTTAACTTTTGTTTTCACTCTTGCCCTCCCCCCTCATCTCTAGTTTAAATAACTCTCCACCCCCTCTAGTATCCTCTTACCCAGCACAGCAGCCCCCCTTCCATTCAGGTGCAAATTATCTGTGGAATACAGTTTGTACCCCAATGAAAAGTCAGCCCAGTGCTCTAGGAACCCAAATCCCTTTGCCCTGCACCAGGACTTGAGCCATGCATTTAACTCTCTAAGCTCCCGCTGTCTTTCATGTGTAGTGCATGGCACTGGCAGTATTCCAGAGAACACAACCTTGGAGGTCCTTCCCTTCAACTTGGTGCCTAATTCCTTAAATGTATTCTTAAGGATCCTCCATTTTCCATTAATTCTGTCATTGGTCCCCACATGGACCACGACAGCTGGGTCATCCCCAGTCCCTCCCAGTAATTTGTCCACCCTTTACACCACATGCCGAACCCTGGCACCAGGGAGACAGCAAACCATTCTATCAGTCCGCCTGATAATAGAATCCCCTATGACCACTAACTGTCTAGTCTTACCTGCAGTCCCAACCACCCGCTCACTAGCTGGGCTGTTCTCCCGGCTGTCAGGGAGAACAGTATCCACTAGGGCTGCCATTTCTGAGACTGACACTCTTGCATCATTACCCAACTTGGCAATTTTGCTAGGGTACGCAGACACAGGAATGGCCTTCCTTTTCTGTGCAACCTTTCTACTCCCTCTATCTACATTTACCCAGCTACTTATCTGCTCCTCCTGACCCATTTCTCCACCCTCTGTATCTACCCCATTTACTACCTGCTCAGTGAGCAGAAAACTCTTTTCCATATTGTCAATCCTCCTCAATCTTGCATTTTGCTCCTCCAGATCTCTAACCCGAGCTTCCAGGTTTGCAATTTGCTCACATTTACCACAGCGGTATTCACCCGGGAACTGCTGCTCCTGAAGTGTAAACATATGACAAACTGTGCACTGAAGTAGACCTCCAATATTTCTAGCCATTATCCTAGTTACAATACAGCAGTAAAAACAATTTTAGTGCTCACAGTTGCAGCAACTTTGGCTTTTACCTTCTTATTTTAGCACATAGGCAATAAGAACACTTGAAGTCCCCCAATCTAAAGTCCCTTAATGAAAAGTCCCCTCACTTACAATACAACCTCACTTGAAAATACAACTGGAACTCGCAAAAGCTCCTGAACTCGCTTCAAGCAATCTTAATTATAACAAAGCAATACTTCCCTTCACCTGTGTCAGGCTCTGTCTGGCAAACAGTCAGAAGGCTGGCCTCAGGTGAAATAAATAGGCTGCTAATTAGGCAGGACCACCCCCACCCAGGTACTGCTTTCTATCAGGTGGGAGCAACTAATGTAATCAAATGCAAGGCTAAACCCTGCAATACAAGAAAGGAGAAAGAAAAAAAAATAGCACAATTCTTTTTTTCTTCCCCTCTTCCTTTTCCTTCCCTTAATGAAAAGTCCCCTCACTTACAATACAACCTCACTTGAAAATACAACTGGAACTCGCAAAAGCTCCTGAACTCGCTTTAAGCAATCTTAATTATAACAAAGCAATACTTACCTTCACCAGTGTCAGGCTCTGTCTGGAAAACAGCAGGCTCTGTCTTTCTGTACCATTAGGCTATAGAGAAGGAGGATTTTAGTATCTTTTTCAGAATCATCTTACTTATCTAGAGAATTACTGTAGGTAATTAAGGGAAGCTATTCTGTGGTCTATTTTCATTTTAGTTGTGTAGTGTAGGAAGCCACCAACATCCAGTAAGTGCAGGGGGTGGGAGTTTATATTTAGCAACCTGTATCTGATGATGCCATAAACTCTTTTGGTATCATCTCCTTGCCTCAATTTTTCAGATGTTTAGGCTCATTAGAATAAACATGTACATTTTGATTACACACAGATCATCAGGTTATATGGAGGCTCCCCAAGAATATTATAAAACAGCCCATCTGAGCCTGGTTCTGGGGTAGAATTTGTATTCCCTAAAAAAGAATGGGTGGCTATCAAGAGAGATGCATATTCATGCAGGCTCTCTGAGACACAGTGTACAGTTCAACAAGTCCCTAGCTACACTGATTATTTTTTTCTACAATGTTTAGACAGAAACAAGGAATTCTGAGATCTTCGGAGCCTCTTTCACCTATTAGATGGAACCCAGATTTCCCCTGGGCCTGGATACTGCCTATCTATCAAACTACCCTGAATCTGCAGTGTCATGAGCCTGGCAATACAATACAATACAATGATTTCAAAATGTAAAGGAATCTAACAGCTAATGCTGAAAGCAGTGGTAGGAATACTTGCTTATAAGACATTTTCTTATGTCCAGGAGGGATAGAGCAGCCTAATTAGGGCCCTTATTTGAGAGCACTACATGCATGACACTACATTGCATCGTTTCTCTTTGGCATATGGCATCTTTGTTGATAAATTGTGTACGAACAGCACAAGAAAGTGGAAGGAAATTCTGGAAAGATAGGAAGTGATTTTGATATCTCATTTTCAGAGGCAGAGTGGAATAACATCTGTAGCTTAACTCACAAATGTTCTGTAAACAAATCATTTCAGGAAGCTAGCTAGAAGATCCTTTCTAGGTGATATCATACTCCCACAGTCTGGCAAAGGGTCTTCTCTTTAGTTTCGGATTTATGCTGGGGCTGTGGAAGAGGACATGATACTCTACTCTATTGGGTTGATTCAAAGAAACATGTAACAGCTTGGATTTGGCTCACGATCATCCTATTTTTCACGTCCGCTCGTGCGTTCGTATGAACTTGCGAGTGATTCAATAAGCAAATACGTTTCTATCCTAAAATATACGTCCGTTCGTATGTCAGTTCGGGAATCAGACCTATGTCAGTTTCCATCCTGAATTTTCCGTTTCATTTCTCAGGTTGCAACATTGGTTTTGCCCTTTTTCCTTTTTTGTCTGGACGTAAATCCTTCTGATCTTGCGGCTCCGCACTACAAACTTACCTCATTAAAGTGCATTCTAAATATTTGGTCTTTTATTTTTCTTTATTTCATTCATTTTGTAGTAACCAACCATTAATGAATGCATTTGCATAAGTAAATCTTACTTTGTGTAATTTTTAGTTAACTTGCATTTTTTACTTGTGGATTTAATTTTAATATTTATGCTTCAAATGGTACAACTTTAAATTTTTTGTGTGGTTACCCACACCCTCTACATACAGATTGCTCACAAATATTAAAAAACACCCAGCAACTTCTGCATGTTATGAGCCTAGAAACAGCCAAGATGGCGGCTCAGGTATTATCGGGCAGCCTGCAAACAGAAAGGGCCTTGTGACTGTGTTGCTCTGGATTCTTTGATTTCTGACCTTTCCATGCCCCCAGCTCTGCTGTGTCTGTGCAAAATACAGCAGTAACCCACATCCTGCACTTTATCCCGCTCTCCTCTCCTCAGTAAGTGTGATGCATCTGACCAAAGATGTGCTTAAATAATTAAACAAAGCAAAGGTAAACAACTACACCAATAAATGCAATCTAAAAATATTATTCTAGTACCTCAATTTTAAAATAAATACCAAAGGACATAAGTTTCTTTAATTAACGCAAATATATTGCCAAATAAAGGTTTACATGCAAAGGACTAATTAAGGTCCACATTAAAATGCTTTTATAAGGCATACATGAATCAGGTATGCATTGCCATACAATTTATGGCCTCGGCCATGCTGATACATGCAGTTCATTGGAGCTCAAGACGCGCAGACTCCTCCACATAGCCAAAAAACCTGTTCACGAACAGCAATCCGACTGCTAAAAGGTGTCGGCTGTGGCTTTCTTTTAAAACGCGTTTAGAGGTTTCTCTGAATCACACCTAAACACATCCAATTAACCTAAGTTTTACGTTTTGATCCTAAGTTTTAGGATTTGATCCTAAGTTTTACGTTTTGATCCTAAGTTTTACGTTTTGATCCTAAAATTTAAGAACGAACTTCCGCTGATCGTAAGAGCATATACGCATTCGTACGTAGGCTCGTGCGAGTCGGAAATGGCCAAAAAAACAGGAAAAAATGACTAACACCCACCCAAACTTACGATTCTCGATACGAAATCAATTAACTTTTGCTCTTTGAATCGAGGGGTATATCTGGTGGTCTTGTCCAGAGAAAATGACCTTTGGACTCAAGTAGTAAATTGATCAAATACTAGATGCAGAACAAAACTTTTCACTACCTGCCTACATCAGCAATACTCAACTGGCGGACCAGGGTCCGAATTCAGACCTCGGTGCCAGATTTTCGGACCTCTGCCCTGACAGCCCTGCACTCAGTTGCTTCTGTGTTGCCATGCTCAGAGCTGCCCTCTTGATCGGCGATGTAGTGCTTAGTCTCCCTGCCAGTGTCATGGCTCCCTGGCACCTAGAATTGCAATATGAAGTACTGCCAGGTCGGGAAGTGGCATTGCAAGGTACAAGCAGCTTTTTAAGTTTAACCTGGGGAATCTACCGCCCCTCCCCCAGTGTGCTGATTTATAACTATCCACCCGCCCCACCCCCCGCAACAGCCGTCCACCCAGACCTTCACCTCTCACCGGATGCCTTTAAATGGACTTTTACAAGAAGTGGTTGAGTACCCCTGTATTACATTATGCAAAGTTTCTAGTTAAATCATACAGTATTATCGTTTCCTTGGGATCTACCTAGTTAACCCTAAATACATTTATAATCCCAAGCTTTTGGAAAGTAACTAACCTTCCCAAAATATGGAATTGATTTAGACAAATACACCACACTGAGAAGATGGGGGCATGCATCAAGTCAAACTGAACAGAGCTCAGAATCATTTTAAAACCTGCAACCCTTGGTCCTTGTTTAACCAGAATAATTTGATTTGTCAAGTAGATCTTTACAACATGCAGGGAAATTATTGTGGTTTTAGGCAACCGGGTGGTAGGAAGGGGGGAAACAAACACAGTGAATATTTTAAGCAGTTGTTCATTTATGGCTTGAATGGCATGGGAAAAAGTTTTTCTTGAACCTGGAATTTTGCAACCAGGCCCTGAAGGGAGTAACTGGAAGAGATTATATCCAGGATGAGTGTGATCTCCAATTATGCAATTTTCACCTGCTACTGTACAGGACTTTGATTGCTGGAAGCAGTGGTGGATTATTTACTGCTATTTTAATTGTTCTTTGTAATATCTTCCTATTGCTGCAAGAGGCACCTCCAAAGTATGAGGTGAAGAAACAAGATTGGGTAGTTCCAAACACTGAATTAAAGAGGACCACTAGCAGTAGTTTTAGCAGACCAAACTTTTGTCTAAGAAAAAAATGTCTGTGCTGGGCCTTCCTCAGTATTGTTTGATGTTTGATTTCTGGATATTGTACACCCAAGGAAGTTTGTGTCTTCATCTTCATCGTGGATAAACATTAGCTGAGGGTTTGAGTCATTTTCCTAAAATCCTCCATCATTTCTACAGTCGTAGCAATGTTTAGGATCAGGTTGTGTCTTACAGGCCAATAATAGTGGTGTCATCAGCGAATTTTAGTACTTTGACTGAATCTGGTGGAACACAGTTACTTACATTCATTGTGGCCTAACTTGCTGCCATTTGCCTGCCTTGTAATGGTCCTTTGCTCCTACACCTCTCCCCTTTTTCTTTACCTTTTGTCTCCCTTTCTCTTTTAACTGATTACCAGGAGAGGGGCTATACCCTTTTTGTCTGCTGGGTATTTGCTAGGCTGAGTTGGAGATCACCAACAGCACAACTACAAGTCTGAGGAGTTATAGAGCATCTGTTCTACTCAAATTATGTTCTGTCTTTTTCTATCTCTTTTTTCTTTCTCTCTTGCTTTCTTTCTTTCTTTTCTAAGCTGGTCTTTCAGAACTGCCTTGCAACCAGGTTATTTGACAGTGTGCACATAATTTTCCTGACTCTTGAGATTTGGGTACATTGTTAAATGAATGTAAAAAAAAACATTGTCAAAAAGAATAGATTTGTAGGTTTGTATAGGAAGAGGCTGATGTAAGTAAATGTTTGTAAGTCTGATTTCAGAAAATTGTACACATCCTACTTTGTTTTATCTTCTACTGTTGTATTGTTAGCTGTTAACATGACTGACCGCCATTGCTTAAAATTATTGGTGACAGTCTAGTCTCCCATTCACTGCAGCAACAGCTGTGGGCCCTCAGGTCAACAGTCTAAGCAAGGCCCCTTTGCACTGTGTTATGGTGACTCACATGGTGGAAAAGCTGCAGCTGTGGTGGATATTGTTCCTTGTTACAGTTTCCCATTTAAAGGGAAAGTCCATCTTCATAGACTTACCCCAAAAACCTCAAAGTGGGTAGTGGCAAAAGTTGCCAGATGGAAAAAAAGGAGGAATGTACCAAAATGAAAAAACAAAAAAAAAGGAATGACATAGAAAGGAAAGAGGGAATGACACAGAAAGGAAAGAAGGAATGACACACAATGGAAACAAGGAATAGCAAAGAAAGGAAAGAAGGAATAGCACAGAAAGAAAATAAAGAATGACACAAAGAGGATATAAGGAATGGCACAGAAAGGAAATAAGGAATGACACAAAAAGAAAGGAAGCAATAACAAAGAAAGGAAAAACACAAAAAGAAAGGAAAAAAATAGCACAGAGAGAAAAGAAGTATTGACACAAAAGGAAGAGAAGTAATGGCACAGAAAGGAAGGAATGGCACTGAATGGAAGGAAGGGATGGCACAAAAAGGAAAGAAGGAATGACACAGAAAAGAATGAAGTAATGACATAGAAAGAAAAGAAAGAGGGGATGAGGAACTGGAACCACTGGGAAAAGCTGTGTCACATGACCACCATATGAGGTGGGCTCTCATAGTCGGGATGGCATTGGTGCAGACAAAAGCTGCAGTCAGGTTAGTGTCTTTACTTTTACTTAAACTGGCCAAGAAGGGGGGCGGCTATGGCCTGTATGACATGTTAAGTGTCAAAATGAGGACTACTAAATTTTTTTTTAACATTGTAAATTTTTTTAACATTTGCTTGGAAATCTACTATACTTTCTCCCTACTCTTATGGTCAGCTTGTATAAGAAATTATTTTCCAGCTGTAGTGCTCCTTAGTATTGTCGGGCAACCATTTATCATTCAGTAAATGGTGCCCATTTTTTAAGAAAAACTACTGTTGTTTTGGCAACTGTAATAAACACATTGTAAATATATTTGAAGTTGAGCATTACAACAAACCTCGGCTCAGCCAGGAAAAAGCACTGTTTAATTTTTTGTTTTATATCATTGTTCTTTTTTTAATTTATTTTTTACAACGCTAGCCAAGGCGATGGAAAAGGAATATTGAATTGCTTTAGCTTTTTGACTTTAGTGAATCACAAGTTCGCCATTGCTTAAAATATCAAGAGGTATACAGCATGTCAGATCTAAGTAAAGAAGTCATGTTGGTGTTTTATCTGTTGTTTCCAGGGAAAAGAGCTGGAGTACGAGGAAACTATTTTATGTAACCTTGGAAATTACCATTTCAACTCTCTGAGGTGAAAAGACCTGCCACAAGCAGCCAGTGAATCATCAAGTTATGTTGAAATTGGCGCAACTATTGTTTTATGGTCCGTTTATCATCATATTAACCTCCAACATGGGGTTAAAGCAAACGTGTTGGATGAAATGCACTCATACTACAACATGTTGTTAAAGAAAAAAAAAGCACTGTAGATGAGGAACAGCACAGCACCCAATGAGGGTGTTTTTAAAACACATGACAAATTTATAATGTGCTGAAAAGTGGTTTCACTATGAATGCATGGGACAGTTGTATGCAATATATATCATGGGTGTCAGTGACGTGGAAGAACAAGGAACCAAACACAGTTTGAATGCTGGGAGTCATCCTACACATCATCATCAGTTTATTGGCCAGCGTGGTGCAAAGAAGCCATTTAGGGTTAATATGCAGCACATACCTGCATTATTTGATGGTTATAAACAATATATGTTTGTCAAAGGGAAAAAAGAGAAAAAGAACACAATTGGGTCGATTCAAAGAAACATGTTACAGCTTTGATTTTGGTGCCGATCATCCTATTTTTCCCGAACGCTCGTGCGCTCGTATGAACTTGCGAGTGATTCTATAAGCTAATACGTTTCTATCCTAAAATGTATGTCCGTTCGTATGGCAGTTCGCAAATCAGACCTATGTCAGTTTCCATCCTGAATTTTCCGTTTCATTTCTCAGGTTGCAACATTGGTTTTGCCCTTTTTCCTTTTTTGTCTGGACGTAAATCCTTCTGATCTACTACAAACTTACCTCATTAAAGTGCATCTAAATATTTGTTTTTTTTTTTTCTTTATTTCATTCATTTTGTAGTAACCAACCATTAATGAATGCATTTGCATAAGTAAATCTTACTTTGTTTAATTTTTAGTTAACTTGCATTTTTTACTTGTGGATTTAATTTTAATATTTTGGCTTCAAATGGTACAACTTAAAATGTTTTGTGTGGTTACCCACACCCTCTATATACAGATTGCTCTCAAAAATTAAAAAACACCCAGCAACTTCTGCATGTTATGAGCCTAGAAACAGCCAAGATGGCGGGTCAGGTATTATCGGGCAGCCTGCAAACAGAAAGGGCCTTGTGACTGTGTTGCTCTGCATTCTTTGATTTCTGACCTTTCCGTGCCCCCAGCTCTGCTGTGTCTGTGCAAAATACAGCAGTAACCCACATCCTGCACTTTATCCCGCTCTCCTCTCCTCAGTAAGTGTGATGCATCTGACCAAAGATGAGCTAAAATAATTAAACAAAGCAAAGGTAAACAACTACACCAATAAATTCAAATTAAAAATATTATTCTAGTACATCAATTTAAAAATAAATAACAAAGGACATAAGTTTCTTTAAATAACGCAAATATATGGATGTATTGCAAAATAAAGGTTTACATGCAAAGGACTAATTAAGGTCCACATTAAAATGCTTTTATAAGGCATACATGAAATGTATTGAATCAGGTATGCATTGCCATACAATTTATGGCCTCGGCCATGCTGATACATGCAGTTCATTGGAGCTCAAGACGCGCAGACTCCTCCACATAGCCAAAAAACCTGTTCAAGAACAGCAATCCGACTGCTAAAAGGTGTTGGAAGTGGCTTTCTTTTAAAACGGATTTAGAGGTTGGAAAACTGCTCTCTGAATTACACGTAAACACATCCGATTATCCTAAGTTTTAGGTTTTGTTCCTAAGTTTTAGGTTTTGATCCTAAGTTTTAGGTTTTGATCCTACAATTTAGGAACGAACTTCCGATGATCGTAAGAGCATATACGAAATCGTACGTTGGCTCGTGTGAGTCGGAAATGGCCAAAAAAACAGGAAAAAATGACTAACACCCACCCAAACTTACGATTCTCGATCCGAAATCAATTAACTTTTGAATTTTGAATCAAGGGGAATATCTGGGAGCGAGTGATCATCCAATGTGTAGTGTTGGGTAGTACTGCTTCTTCTTTTTGACAATTATGCATAACCAGCCCCAAGACCAAGGCACACTGTCCCATCGCTGCAGCACTGATGGAGAGGTGACTGGCGCACCAGAATGATCATATAAGTAGCCCAGAACCTGGAGTCTACAAAAAAAAGGCTCATTACTCTAGTTCCTGAAGAAGGAAGCAGTTCACTGAGCCAGAAGAAAAAGTGCTAAGCTCAAGACTAAGAGCAGAAGAGGATGGCTGAGAATGGTAATTGGTGAGGAATTGTTGAGGAAGTGTCATGGGCAGGCAGCTCAGAATTGTGGTTGATGAAGATCGGTTGAGGGCAGGCAGTTCAGGAACATGATTGAATAACAGGCAAAGACAGTGGGCAGACAGCTCATAAGCAATGCTAATGGACCGATAAGGTGGAAATGTGAGAAGGCAATGAAAGGAACGCAGCCATATGTAATAAAGGTAAAGCAAGGGTGAGTATTCAGTTTGACATCCAGTCAACTTAGGGTTAAAATAATAAACCACCCAAAGTTGGTCTTAAAAAATTGTGCTTAAAGGACATTTTGTCAAATAGTAAAAATGTTATATTTACCTCCAATGCTACAGATGCATCCAAACAGGGAAGTTGTGAAAGTTTGACATCCAGTCAACTTAGGGTTAAAATAATAAACCACCCAAAGTTGGTCTTAAAAAATTGTGCTTAAAGGACATTTTGTCAAATAGTAAAAATGTTATATTTACCTCCAATGCTACAGATGCATCCAAACAGGGAAGTTGTGAAAGCAGGGTGATTGCCATAGGTGCCAAGCCATTGAGGTGCGCCTTTAGTGTTAGTGGTGTCGGCCATACAGCAGGCCACTCATTTGCCCCATATTGGGTTCAGTTATGGGTAGGAGCACTGCATTCAACTTACTAGTATGGGACAGCAGCAGCACCATAGATAACACCATTTTGCAATGGGCATTTACAGTCTGCAAGGCAAACAGCTGTGGATAAAATCTCTCCAAGTGACATGGTGCAGTGTGTGAGTAAAAGGCTTATTCACTATGTGCAGCTTTGAAGGCCTTGAAGAGCTCCTCAAAGAAAGCAGCATTACATTGAGATGGACGTGTGCCGTAGTGACTCTGCAGGGATTTCCAAGCCTGTCCCACCTCATGCTGTCTATTCCCACCCAGCTGACTAGGAACACGTAGCAGCAGTTGGGTCCAAAAATGAAGAATTACTGAGAGAGAGATATGTGAGGGGGGTTTATAATTTAGTGATTAGATTTACTACTGGCAGAGGTATTCTTTGGTCTGAGGATGCCCCACTATATGAAATCCACCACACACCCACAAAACTCACCTATCTGGGGGTCCCAGACAGCTGCATCGCCAGCATCTTGCAGATGAGGTGCACTCCGGCACCCAGCTATTCAGATTGAGAGAAGGGAGACCAGGGATACAGCCTTGCCCCTTTTTCTATGCTGTAGCTCTATTTCCAAATAGAGCTGTATGCCATGCATTAATATACACTTCATAGAGAGCTGACTGGATGAGGGCACATGCATGTGCCATGGGACAGCCAGAAAGGTTAGTTCATCTGCAATATGGGGGGCTCGCACAGCAGAGCATTCCAGGGAAATGGACCAGTCACCAGGATATTAAAAATTTCCTCTGCTATGTCCCATCCACCATGCCGTGCTTTTGAATAAATTTGTTGAAGTGAAGTCTAGCTACCTTTCTAAAGCCAAACCCCCAGCTTAAAGTCCTTGTACATGCAGTAAAATAAAAAGTTTATACTCACCTTTTGCCTCATCACAGTTACCCCATGCTGTGCCACTGTCTACATAATTACTGATGTGTCAGAACTAGCAATTTCGTTGTCCAGTACCATCCATCACCTGTTTCCATCAAGATGGCTTCAGATCCCCTTTCTGCTTACTCTGTTCATTACATGCTGGACCCACCTTGGCAATACTACAGCCTTGACTGTAGAAAAAAACAAATCAACACTATTCTGAGAGATACTGTAAGATTGGCAGAAAAGACTGGGAGATAAGATATTTACAATATGCTTTGATTCTATTCTTATTCCTTTATTCTTATTTAATATTTATGCCTTTAGAGGTACTTTAAAGGATTTCCTGGCCTGGGAAGATGTGCCCAGGTCTGTGGAAATCTTTCAGATCATAACTGCCCAAGCTTTGGGACAATCCTGATCCTTGTTGGAGCAGCCAGATGCACAGGGTGTCACCCATTAAATGTCACTGGTCTAACCACGGAAGAAGTCCAGTGCCGTCTCAAGCAGGTAAAAATCAATAAATCACCAGGACCAGATGGCATACATCTATGGGGTGTGATGACATGTCTCACAGCGTCTGTATCTGAAGGTCAGACCTAATGAATTGCCGCCAGAATCAGAGAGAAGGCAGAAGCAGGATGGAAGGTGGCTAGCACAAGCTAAAAAGCTGTAGTATGGCTGAACAGTGATCCAGAGCGTGGCATGGCCCCAAACATGATTAGCAGAGAGGGATAGCAATTGTAATGTCACATAAAGCTAAGTGTATATACCTGAAATTTCTCAAAGGAAGCATTAGCAAATATCTACTTAACATAATTTGACACACTTCAGTAAATTACAGCTATTACCAAAGGAAAGATATTATATATATTAATATAAAAAATAATATGCATAGGAAAGTAATAATTAGTCTACAAAAGTTTATGGCTAATATTTGATGATGGCTCTACTATATAACCAATTAATTAAGTAAAGTAAACACAAATACTGTAATAATCATGAAAAAAAAAACTTAAAATAATGCATACTCAATTAATAAGCATATCAAATAATGATAATAGTAATAAATATAATATAAACAATAGACAAGTAATGTAAATTGTTCTCATTTACTAAAACATTGTAAGTTATTTCAGTAGGCTATAGCACACAAAGGGGAATGATGGAATGATCAAGTCTGGAGAGAATTAATGCTGGAAACAACACAGCAATACTCACCCCATCCTCCATCCATTGAAGTCATGCCAAACTGAGAGGCTGCTGCTGTCCAACCAGAATCACTGAGCAGACCTGTCAACACTATGTGCATCGGTTATTCTGATTGGTCGGCAGCCATCACATGGATGATGGAAAAATAAGTTTTTACATGCCAGCTCCTGGTCCCAGGCCTAACAGGTGGCCCTGCACAGCAGTACACCTTGATTTGGCATGAAATATGCTGCCAGTTCAAGACACCATAAAGAGGGTGTAAAGTCTATGCTTACTTTACATTCTCTTTAACTATAGGGGTCCCATTAACTGTTGCTACCTCCAATTAGTCCCTATGGAGAATTGAGAACTTTTAGACTATCATTTTCCTGGCATAGCTAGACTAAAGAAGAGTTTCTACCCTTTGTCACTAACTTCACTGTCACTGCCAAACCAACCCGTCATGCTAGCTGCTTTGCAAGGGGAAGCGTTTCATAATGACTTGAATAAAAACTTTTGAGCAGAGTAACTTCTTTTTACAGTACTGTGTCATGTTTCCCACTGCATTAACTATGGGCAGAAAATAGCAAAAGGATAACATGCTTCACTACTAAATGCTGACATGCTGAAGTTGCACAGACGGGTCCCATTTCTCATTATCCATGCTGATGTATATCTAATCCTAATTCTTTTTCTTTGGCTGAGAAAAATAATTCAGAACCTCTAGCTTTCTCATGCTCATAACGTTGTATATGTGCTCTGCTTCTCACCATATATCAGCCCCATAACTTAAATGAAAAAAGACTTCTCTGCTCACTATCTTCATCCTTGGCCAAGGCGTTTATAGCTCTAATACCCACTTTTCAAGATGGCACCGACTTCCGCTGAGAATGTAGCAGCTTCTGGGGGCGCTGCTGAGCATGTAGTAGCTTCTGGGGATATTATTTTCCCCACCCAGGACTATATATAAATATATACCTATTTTTCTTTCCCTCTCATCTCACTTACTCATCGCTCTTGTTAAGATAAAGCATATAGGTCATTAACTTTGATTTGATAGATTCGATTTGATAGATTTGATAGAGTAGGAACAGTCAATTTGCAAACCATGATCCGGATGCGGACCACGGCCACCAGCTGTCCAGACCACAGAGTTGATGCCGCAGCTGCAGTGTGGCTCAGCCTTTGAGTCTTCACTAGTGGAGTTGTGCAGCCTTGTTGATAGTCAGTGCTATTATGCTGGGGGAAGGCAAGGGCTAGGGGTCCAGGGAGATGAAGGGGACACGAGCTGTCTGACGTGTGCTTGCATAAGAGCGGCTAGAAAAGATAAAACAAAAACAATATAATTGCATTGATTGGCAGAGATGCTGTTAAATAAGCAAATATTTCCCAAATCAGCATGCTCCGCCATATTTTCGATGCAACCAAGCTCGGCCCCATCCATCACTCTTATTCCCAGCTCTGCCCCCATCCACCCCTATTTTCCCAGCTCTGCCCCCGTCCACCCCCATTCTCCCAGCTCTGCCCCCGTCCATCCCCATTTCTCCCAGCTCTGCCCCATCCATCCCCCATTTTTTCCAGCTCTGCCCCCATCCAACCCTCTCCTCACAGCTCTTCCCTCCATCCCTCCTTTTCCAAGCTGTGTTGTTATTCATTCTTCTTAATCCCAGCTTTGCCCCTATCCTTCCCCCTTATTCCCAGCTCTGTCCTCATTCATCCCCCTTATTCCTAGTGCTGCCCTCATTCATCCCTCAAAATCCCAGTTCTGCAATCATTCACCCCCCCCCCCCCTTATTCCCAGCTCTGCTCCCATTCATCCTTCTTATTCCCAGCTCTGCCCCATCTATCCCTCTCCTCCCAGCTCCCCCCCATCCCTCTATTTCCAATCTGTGCTGCCATTCATTCCTCTTATTCCCGACTCTGCCCCCATTCATCCCCTTTATTCCCAGCTATACCCCCATTCATCACTCCTATTCCTAGCTCTGCCCCACCCATCCTTTTTATTCCCTGCCTTGCCCTCATTCACCCCCCTTATTCCAAGCCCCGCCCCATCCATCTATCTTATTCTCAGCTATGTCCCTTTATTTCCAGCGCTGCCCCTGTCCATCCCTGTTACCAGAGCTGTAGGCTCAACAGGGTCAAACTAAAAAAAGCTGCTTTCTGTTTTATCCTTCAATTCCCAATATAGAAAATGCTGGAGGGGGATCCATTATTTAGTTCTGCTCATGAAATATAGGAATATATAGCCCCTTGTGGGGCTAATTTCATCTAGAACCTGCCCACCCTCAACTTACTTCAGACCACAATGAACAGACCTTGATTAAAAGCACTTGAGTACACCCGGAGTAGAGGGTAAGAACAACAATGTTGTTTTCTGCTTGTTTCAATGTGGTTGCTTTAACCCAGACCAAATACTTTTTACCTTGGCACCTCACTCTTAGTAATGGCCCTATTGGGGGGGTTGTCCTTCTGCCCCCCCCAACTATATTTTCAAGCTGCTTTGCAATTTTCACTAAAACACTGGATTACACATTAAAAGCCATAGATGCTCAGGTGTCGACCCTGGGAAGGTTGTCTGATATATTCAGATGATAGTTTAATAAGGGTGGATATAAAGTTATGGTTTTGCTTGGGTGAAAGCACCTCAGTCGAGTTGGCCTTGGCATGCATTCATATGGAATAATGTTTTCAGACACCAGTTCATGGATAAGAGGGAAACCTTTCAGTTAGATTTGATTTATACACTTAGGCTTCATGCTATGAATAGGATAACATGATCCATAAGCTTCAAGCCTTTAGTTGTGGAAGATTTATTGTCCATCTCCCCTCTATGTGCAGCTTTACAGGCAGATAACACACAGGTTAATAATTATTAGGTTGAAGTCTGTGGCTTTAAAAACTAGTTGTCGGAATGGGATTAAACTGAGAAATAAACATAAAAATAACAATTAGAATACACAAATATAATGAATACAGTACAGCAGTTATGCTTTAGGGTAGCTGGAAACAATAATCACAATGTGTATTTACCAGCAATGCACTCATCAAGAGGGAGATTCAGATGTAATGGCCCCCTGCGACTTCGTGTGGTAATAAGAACTACCATACTCTTCAACAGTAAGCACTGCTTCACCCAGAAGAGGAAATACAGTATACATACAGTATATAAACATTTCCTGAGTAAATGCATGAAACTGAGACCAACATATCTGCTGGCACCATCTAGTGGCCCTTTGTAATAATAACACCAAAGTGTTCTTAAAGTGGACCAACACCCAGGATTTTGACTATCCTGGGTTTTGGTCCACTTCGGCGGGGCACCCAGATCGGGGGTGCCCCGCTGTGTGAAACCCCCCAGAAACCCCAAAAAACTCACCTCTCAGCGCTCCCACGTGAGCGCCGCAGCCAATCCCCGCCAACGTCCAGGCGGGGATCAGGAACGTCCAAGACGCTTCCGCCGCCGCCGCCTCCCGCGCGTCACTCTCGGCGCGCGCGCGCCCCCGCCGGCCATTCACAGAGGGCCGGCGCGGGCGCGCGCACGTCTGGAGGGGCGCGCGGGAGGCGGCGGCGGCGGAAGCGGCGGCGGATCAGGTAAGGTGTTTTTGGGGTTTCTGGGGGGTTTCACCCCGCGGGACATCCCGATCTCGGATGTCCCGCGGGGTGGGAGGTGATCGGCCCGGGAATCTTATAGATTTCCGGGCCGATCACCCCTGGGTGTTGGTCCTCTTTAAGAACAACATTCTGCATACTAAATGTCCAGAAGACAGAACACTCCCCATCTGACATCATTAGATTTCACTGTATCCAGATGAAAAAAACAGAACAAGTTCAGCTACTGGTTTGAGGAACCAATTAGATTCACCATGTTTGTGGATCTTAACTTTTTGCACCTTTCCTTACTTGGGAGTGTTTCAGTTGCAAGGCCTAACGGCCACTAATTTCTATATTATTTTTATAAGCACAACATCACCAGGTTTGATGTTAGGTTAAGTGGACTGCAACTTTCTTCTTGATTGCGATGTGGATATCTATTGCTTCCTCCACTTCCTCCAATTGTATGTTCAGGGAGTGGAGGTATTGCCTTGCCCATGACAAACCATTGCATTACCCTCTGATTTCCACAGGTTTTAGGTAGGCTACAACAGCTATTGCCTTGACTGAAGCATCAGAGAAGACACCCCGTTTTTGAGTTTGGAATCTGTGAATGGTACAGGGGCATATGACCATGCAAAGTGAAAGTTAGATAAGTCAGTTAAATAGTTTCTATAATGTACCCATAGATCTCTTTTCTCAGTGGGAATAGGATCGCCCTAGTCTGAAGTCTCACAGGTCTCTGATTATTGCTTTACAATGAATAGTAAGAGGAACGGCAAACCCTAAGGGATCGTAAAGGCTGTTTATGACAGACAGGACATCTCTGAGAGTAAAGGGTTTCTCCCCCCCGCTGACTTGGAAGGTAAAGCTGTCAGATTGTAAGTCCCAGAGCAACCCAAGACTACAGATGTAGTAAGGCTCACCTTATCTCCAAATTGGTTAAATTGTTTCCCTTGTTGTGAGATTAGTCCCATCACTTAATTAGTTGGGATGCTTTTTTCTCAGAAAATCCTGCATTTTACTCCAGCAACCACTAAGGGGAGCAAATGTTTCATTCATTGGCAAATACAGTACAGCATGCTGCATAGTAAGAGTGTCAGTGCCCTAGTCTAGGACCCTCACGTCATTTGATTGGTCTTGGGAAGGACATGCTTCCATTAACTCTTTACTTTTACTAATCTTGTGAAGTCTCAGATTGGAACATGCAAGCATTCTCTGAGCTTTCTTAAAGAGACTGATGGCTGCTTCATCTGCATAGAAGTCCTTTTCCACGAACCAATGGAAGGACTGTTGCCAAAGATGTGTACCCTTATGTGGTAATCTATGATGTCTTTAGAGCAGTCATTGTCCCTAAACCAGAGAAATCTTATGAAGTTACGGTGCTCTTCTTTGATAAGGTAGCAATGTTGGATGCCATAAAGGCAATAGAGTCTCTGCAGAATTAGCACTGCTGATGTCTGGGCCCGAGAGAAGGACATCATTCTCCTAGAAGATGAGGAAATGATCTCTCATCTCTGGTTTTCTTTGGAAACTGCGCCTAAGGGATATAAAGTGTTTATGGACCTGTTCCCTGTTGCTGGGCAACCGTGGTCTTTGAGGTTTAAAGGGCAGATTATGATCCAGCTATTGGATTCATGAGCATAAGTCTGGGCATCCTAAGTGGTTTGAGTCACTGTCAGAAGTGTGATTGTGACTGCATATGCAGCAGCATCTGATGTGGAAATTTTAGACTTTTTGTCAGAGATCTGATTACACTCAATTATAGTTGGCAAATGCAAGCATTTTTTTAACCATCTATGAACTTGACTTGGTAGCCAGAAGCTCTCTTCCAAATATTCTCAACAGTACCTGTACAAGTCTTTAGGGAGTAAGAAGAGCCAGGGACCTTAATGCTGAAAATATCTTTTCTTGTGGCCTGTTGGGTAGATCCTGACCAGGAACATTTTTGAGCAGAACCTGCCACCTATGAGTGCTTTGCAGACCTTGGTGTATTAGGATATGCTGGCATATCCATTTTAGTGTCCCTTTGCTCCCCGCCATGCTCATGGACACTGTTTATCTAAGTAAGAGTGCATGAAGGTGGCCAAGGGTGAAAAGCAGTGTTGTGATCTCTGCCTCCCCCTTTTTTTTTACATTCGGGCAATTGTTACTCACCTCACCAGGGCATCCAACTTCTGGGTCCCTCAGATTCTGGGCAGCCTCCCGACAGGCGGGGCCATCTTGCATCCCATCAGGCACTGCGCGCGGCCCCCAAATCTTGCGCCTGCACAGAATATTTGCGCTGATTTTTGTATAAATATTTATTCAAATGGGGTTGATGTATCTGTCTGTATATAAAAATATATTTTTTTGCCTTGGGTGTACTGGGGGGGTTGACTGGGACCCGAAGCCCACTGTTCATATGCGGCCATGCTGACATGGGACAGCTCCTGAACCATTGCCCCAGTACTGCTGGATTGGTTGGCTTCACTGGACGCTCCCTTTGCTATACATCTGTAGTAATGTCAGTAGGCACCCTGTTTGCTGTTAGGGGTGGTTTAGGGGGGGGCCTGTTGACACCCATCTCAACCCTTTTGTGCTCACCGTTGGTGCACGCAGGAATTGGTGCTGCCCCTGTCCAGGACCCGTCCGCCAACTTGTCACTCTTCAGCCCAGGAACTTTGATTGGTTGGGCTGCAAGAGAAAGCACGCTATGTGCTGGTTGCGTTCCAATACTCTTCTGGATTGGTGCACTTCCGGTTGTTGGGTCAGACGGCCTTCCACTTTTCTGTCAAGTACATCTCCACTAGCTGGGGAGAAGCTTCAGCATTCTGTTTGGATGGGATCGGGCTGGGCATGTCACAGTGGCTCATTGCTGTTACCACTGCTGCCCCCATCCAACTGATTTCTATGGAGGTCATTTTATGCATTACTTAAGTGGCTAGCCTTGTGCTGCCCCTCACTCTGCAAACTGGTCCTCCTCACAGAGCGTGTGGAGTGAAGTTTTGGGAGCCCCCCTTCTTAATCTATGGCTATCTCCATTTCTTTTATTTTTTTTTCATAGGGTGGTTTTTAGATACTGAGAGAAAGTCTCTTATTTTCAGTTGTATTTACACTTTTACAGGCACTTGCACTTTATTCATTCACTTTAATGTTTAGCACGTATGATAGGATATTGATATTAATAATATTAATAATTATTGGTGTGTATTGTGTATTATGGATGTGTGGCAATATTAATGTAATTAATGGCCATATTGCTATAGTGTGGCGGTGAATCCCTTGTTTTTAGTCAGTGTTGTTGTGTGATTTTTGTATAAACCCATTGTTACTCAATACATTTGAATACCCTTTGTGCAGCCCTTGTGTGTGTAGGGATTCTGCGGCTATTTGGGGCCAGATGTCCCAAGGGCGGCTTCCTGGACTTCTGGTAAGAGGTTCTGGTTGCAGCCAGATGATGTCATACTGTTTCTGTAGAAACAACATCCTGGAGTGTGAGCTGGGCTGCTTGCTGGGAGGTTGACATAGGCAGGGTCAATTGTGGCCCCACTGATTGCAGCGCTGGGGTTCAAGGTCGGCTTCCTACTTTGTACGCTGTACCTTTTTGGTTTCACTGAAGACATCCTTTGTTTCCTGCTCAGGCCGAGGGTCGCTGACAGGAGTTAGTTGTTAGTTAGACATATTCTGATATTTGCTGCAGTGAATCCTGATAGTCTGCCTCTGCGCAGAGCACGTGGCTTCTCCTGCTGTTCTTATTCAAGGAATTATTATTATTTTTCTATAGATAGTCTCTCTAGGTCTGATTCCCTCTGTAGCTCTGGATTCTAGGCGTACCCTTTCTTGCTCTCTTGCAGCCTCATGGTGAACCTTCTCTCTTTTAAAGTGGACCACTACCCACATTAGAATCTATGAGACTTCAGGGCAGACATACTTCCTACCCACTGGCCATCCAGATTCAGAATGCCCCACTGTGTAAAACCCTCCCAGATGGCCCAGCAAACTCACCGTCTCCCTGATCCAACGGCGAATATGCTCCTGCTATACCTTTATTAGGTGTGCATCCGGACCAGGTATTTGTGAATAGTTACTGCTTTTTAGAAATTTGATATCCTTAGCCCAGACTTGGATGATTATACCCTTATACCCCACCTTCACATTCATTTAAGAAAAACCCTTCAGGATAAAGATCCATCTGTTTCTGTCTATGCATGGGACCTGGGTGACCCTCCTGAGTTAACAAACATCAGGCACTCAGCCCTTTCTTCAGGCTCTCTTAACCCCTGTCTTCTTCTATACCTGTCCCTTTTTACTGCACAGACACTAGGTTCTTCTTGGAGGTTTTTTTTGGAGCAATGCTGTACAAAATCGTTCACTTAAATTATGTACCTCTGTTTTGTGTGGATGAAATTGTTGTCTAGTAATTTTGTGCAGGTGCTATCAATCTTTTAAGGATCTGACAATTCTCCTGGGGACACTGCTGGTTTCAAAAAGCATAATCCCCATACCTAATGTGAGGCACTTCTGAGAAGAAGATATTTATCCCCCTCCTCTGTCTCTCCTCCCTTTACCCATTAATTTTAATTTCACCCCCCCCACACACACACACACACAATCTGATTAACATTTCCACTCCATGTTTACAAAATTGAAATTCCCCACCTACATGTCTCTTGGTTGCTATATACAGATACATCTAAGATATGGCCAATAAGCCTAATGTTATAGAAGCTTCAAACTCCACTGTTGGTCACTGACAGAGGATGACAGTGATGTGAATATGTACTATGCATGTACATCCCGAGGACTTTCACAGAATGAGTTTTACATTCATTCATTCACTCTAGCCAATGTGTATGCTCCAAATAAAATGCAGGGAAAATTTGTCTGTGCTACCCTTAATAAATTACCAACATTTCAGCATGGCATGGTTATCCTGGACAGAGATCTAAACTGTGCTTTAAACACTTTTCAGGAAAACCACCATGGCATTTAATGTGTTGAGGAGAATTAAGCAAAAGTTTCTGGAGCTCTGTTTGTCGGCCTTACATAATAATAACAATAACAAGAATTGACTACATTTTCTTATCACAAAAAGATCTTAAGACGTTGAAAGGAACAGCCATTGGGAATATTAGAAATTCCAACCATGCGCCTACATTTGCAACTATAAAATTGGCATGCTATGTGAAAGACAAGTTTTATCATGAATCTGGCAACAAAAGTGGTAAGCTACTGTGCCTTAAAAGAGCAATTTTTCAGCTCCCAAATTTGGCGTCTTTTGGATTCGGTTGGAGCTTCTTTACACTCACCAAAGGAAACAGCTGGTCAATTCCACAAACTTTACAAAGCTTTATATTATCTGCCGGCTGCTGGTGGAAGCTCAGACGCATGCACGCGAATGACGGAATTCCTAGCTAACTCTTGCCTTCCCATACTTTCGGCTAAGGGAGGGGAGCTACTTGACCTTCCAATTTCTGTTGCCGATCTGGCTTTAGCTACGAAACGTACTAAAGCAAGAAAGGCACTGGGGCCAGACGGATTGCCAACGTGGTATTACAGAGCATATTCTGAAATTCTCCTTTCACTTTTGGCTAAGGTCTTTGAAACAATGATAGTTAGAGGTGAACATATCAGTAATTCCAAAACCGATTAAACATCCGTTACACTGCTCAAATTACTGACCAATTTCTTTACTCAATGTGGATGTCAAGCTCTATGCGAAAGTCATTGCAGATAGACTAGCTACTTTCTCTTGTCTTAACAATTTTGGTAGCCCAAGATCAGGTGCAATTTGTCCCACAGAGGGAGGCGCAAGATAACACTCTCAACATGCTCAACATTCACCCTTTAAAAATGAAAAAATAGATCAATTCCTTTTTTTCTATCTACTGTTGCAGAGAATGCTTTTGATAGAGTAAACTGTATCTGGATAAGAGCAGTACTTTCCCATATTAATGTTGGTCAAACTAGCCTAAATAGATTTATGTCCCAGACAAGGATGTCCCCTTTCACTCCTATTTTTGCCAATTCTCTTGAGCTCTTCCTGCTGCAAATATAGCAAAATAGGGACAGTAAGGGTATTAACATGAGAGGTAAGGAATGCAAGGTAGCTGCTTACACAGAAGATGGTATGTTATTGGTATGTTATTCTTTATATCATCTCCTCTCATCACTTTGACGGTGTTGATGGATGAATTCAAAGTTTTAGGAGCATATTCCAATTTGAAAATAAACTACTCAAAATCAATAGCGACTGATGATTCAATGATGATTCAATGGAAAGTGGCACACATCAAGAGGGAATTCCCATTTTCATGGGATAATACTATCTAAAATATTTAGGCATTAATCTGACGGTTCAGCTAGCTGATATTTTCCTACTTCCCCCTTATGGCACACTATTAAGAAACATCTGTAAAAATGGGCCAACCTTAAGTTATCTTGGTTTGGCAAGATTGCAGTTCTCAAAATCAGTGTATTACCAAGGCTCCTATATCCCATGCAGTGTATGCCCATTGCTCTGCCTAATTACTTTCTTTTGGAAATAAAATTTTTTTCAATTTATATTGGATGACAAAGGTGCAAGGATTAGGAAACAAATCCTGATCCAACCTAAAAGGGTAGGAGGGATAGCTGTTCCATGTATTAAAATGTATTGCTTAGCCTTGCATATGGCACGAATGGTCAACTGGGTTATAAATTAAGACACAAAAGACTGGGTAGCGATGGAGCAACTTGAGGGGAGATTTGATCTAACCTCTTTGGGATGGCTAGCAACTCAGACCATCAACCAAGAATTTAAGGAGTAGCCCCTCATAGGTGCCCTGAAAGCCTTTGCTAAAATCCAAAATAAGTGCAAAGTTATAGCAGCCCTATCTGGTCCCCTTATCCCGGTAAAGGGAAATCCCCAAAACATTTTGGCATTTTACTTTATTGCCAACCAGCAGATAATGGATAGGGATGAAATAAATAAGAAATACCAGATAGAAATGCCAGTATGGAGCTACTTCCAGTGGATTGTATACAAAAGGAATGAAAGAAAAGTATGCTGACTCCCTAAAAGAATTAGAAAAAGTATTCCAGGGACAAAGGGCCTGATGCAGAGCCTCCCCCGGTCTGAGCTTAAAACCTTCAGATTGTCTGGGGCTCCCGTTTGAATTGTGGCACAAATGTGATGCAGAGCCTCCGTTGGAATGGCTCCCTAACTGATCCGTCAATTTGTCTTTACTCTGGAAGTTTTTTTTGCTCTCTCGGGTGCCTTCAATTTGATCGGGGCTTCCGTTCCCGTTCACACGGGCGGCCCGTTTTTCCCTGCTTTTTCCTTGGTTTTTGAACGTACCTGCTTGGTTTCCGTCGTTTTGATCTTCCATTTTGGTGATTTTTCCAAGTATACTTACACCTCCATGGCTCTTCAGTTGCCAATCTGGCTACACGCAAGCGCACATCCCTAAACCTCCATTGGAATATGCATATGGCACCAACTGCCAATTTGACACATATATATATTGTCAAATTTATTTTTGGGTGTTCCTTCTTTCTTGCCATTAATGCATACCTTAATCTCCTTGGTGTTCCTTCTTCCTTGCCTTTAATGTTTACCGTAATTGGTTGTGAGTTTTTCTGATTTTTTGTCCCATATCTAAACCTTTTGTGTCATGTAAATGTGTGATGATGTTGTGTGATTGTACATTTGCAGGAAAGACAACTCACAAAATCTGTTTATGTTTTTTTTAATCAAACTTTTTTTTTTGGTTTTGTGGTTTTGAGATTATTTTTTTGATAAAACAAAAGTAAAAAACAATTTAAATTTGAATTAAACATGTTAAAAATTAGGCCTCGGGGTCTTGTGGCTGTGTTTTTCTTTGATCTGTGAATGAAAAACAACCTTAGTTTAGCATTGTTTTTATGGTTTGGTTGGGCGTTGTTTTATTGGGGCCCTTTTTAAACCGGACCTTCAGCGTGATTTAATGAAAAGCCCAAACTCTAAAAAAAACGATTCCGCAGCATCTTCTGTAAAAAAAAGATACAAGGACACACCATTAATCCACAAAATACATTAACAAGTTTCCTGGCCTAACTAAAGTCACTTTATTAACCTTTTGCTGCCTCACATTGCCCTAGTTCTTCTATCTGCATGTAGCCTAGTTTGTAGCTGCGTACATGGGTTAAACTAAGGTGGGCTTGTATTTAACGTGACAAACTAAGTTGTTTCAGACTATTCTTGCGCTTTGTTTTTTTTTTATTATAAGGAATGTGTGCGCGCACATAAACGCACGCTCGCATACTCACATCCATGATGATGTCGTCCTGCTCCTGTGTAAAGATGGCATAGCTCCTGGTATAGCTCTGACGTTCCCCCGCAGTGACGTGCAGGACATCCCAAATTGGAATGCCCCAGAGACATGATGCCTGTAACCCAGCCCTGGATTTCATCACACTCCAAAGGGCTGGGTTACATGGGTTTTGGCCTGCTTTAAAACATCATGACCAAATCAGGTTAGGATGGAATAACCCACCTCCTTTACATTATTATTAAAGTAACACAGGTTCCCTCACATAAAGCAGAACAAAACCCAGAGTGGCCACTGGTCTTCCCCCTGGAAATCCCAGATCGGGATGCCCCACTGTGTGAAACCCTTTTACTGAGACGTTACTCAGAAATGGCAGACTCCCTCTCTTAAAGCGGAACAAGCCATGATTAGTTTAATTACCTTTGCAGGCGTATATTGTAGTGCCCCACCAGTCTGATCAAGACAACGGAACCTCATCTTCAAGAGACCAAAGGCTCGCTCCACCACAGAGCGAGTCCTCCTGGGGCAGTATTGTAGGGCTAATCTGCCTGTGAAGATGGGTGCAGGATTGGGGTCAGCAGCCAGGGGAGCAAAGGATAGCCAGAGTCTCCCAAAGTCCCAGAGTCTCTGCCCAAAAACAAAAACAAAAAAAAACAAACAAAATAAAAATAAAAAAAAGGTGTGCATTGCAACAATAGAAAAGAGGGACAAATAGGTGAGCGGGGTAGGGTTGGAGGAAAGGACATTTGTAATGAGCATACATGCACATCCAACCTGTACACTCATTAAAAAAGTCTGGGGAATACTACTTACATAAGAGGGCAAGAACATGACGCAATAGGGTTCTATCACTTAACCCATTTAATTTAAAGTTAAAAAATTAGGCTAAAAATATACTAACAAAAAAATTACCAAATAGTGTGTTAAGGGAAAAACAAAGTCAGACAGGGTGGGCAACCAATACAAGTTTCATACACATACCCAGTAAGGTGGGTGAGCTCAAATAGGTGCAGCCTGGTTTCTGCCATACTCAGCAGGACAAGACCGCGGAGCTGGCGCCGCTGATGTGCTCCAACAGAGGACTGCATATTATTGCCCGAGTGCAAATACAGCTGCTCTGACTTGCCGTAAGTGAAGGCTCGGTGGCCCCATTTCATTAGGCTGATTTCAATCGGAAAACAAGGCTCTGCATCACTGAAAAAAACGGAACAATGAACGAGGCGTCCGTTT
This sequence comes from Gastrophryne carolinensis, assembly GCA_027917425.1. NCBI lineage: Eukaryota > Metazoa > Chordata > Amphibia > Anura > Microhylidae > Gastrophryne > Gastrophryne carolinensis. The sequence continues at coordinate 131,309,560 of CM051234.1, forward strand.
TGCCGGGAAACAGCCTCGCGCGAGCCGACAATCGGAAAGGCGGCTGAGCGCACACCTGAGCGCATAAACGCACACTAAAATCAATGTAGCACCCTTTCCTGACCCGATCAAAGCCCAAAACCAACGGGAAAAGGCACGGGAGAGCTGAACGGGGAGGCTCTGCATCAAGCCAAAAGTCCTGTCATGGACCTATGGTCCCAAAAAGCCCCCCGAAGGCCTGAGGTCTGAGCTCTGAGCTAGTACTCATTCATCTAGTCAAAGCCTGATACTCATCACTCATTCAGCATTCAGCATCTGTTTATAGGCATTTGGTCCAGTAGGTCAGGGAGATGAAGACGCTCGAATCATTGTATGTAAATGTGGGTCCTAATTTGAGTAATTGCTGTGGCAAAGAAGTATTATATGTCAAACCAAAGGCATCTGAGTCATTTTGTTGTTAGATGTTCAAATGGTTTAATCAGCAACAGCAACTCTCATGGCGGAAGACTATGATATCTTCAGGTTCCTCTATCGCAAACCATCAGGTCACAGGAAAAATTATCATCAGCTCTGTGTGCTTTTTGGGGGGTAATGTCACTGTAAGTGATGTCTCTAGCACCTCTCCATTTCCCACTGATACATGAAAAATGTTTTGTTAGGAACTCACCTGTAGTGAAACTTTCTGGCCAATCAGTAAATGTATACATAGAAGCTTAAACTACTTTGTTCTTGCTTAAACAATTCTGGTGTTCCACTGGTGGTCTGGCCTTGCAGGAAGCAACAGTATTCTCCTGAATGGAGACCATCAGTGGACAATGATGTGCATGACCTCAGCAATAAGTATGTTTCAAAATATTGGTGCAGCATGGAGGAGCTGTGAGCGGCAACAGTAGAGTATAGATGTTTTTTTTTAATGACTGGACAGCCCCTTAACACAACTGTTAGTATAACAACTAAAATATAGACACAGGCAAAAAGTATAAAGACCTAGCTCTGTAACCACTGACCAACCTTCTATAGCAGGTAGATAGCGTCTGCTTAACTCAAGGCATCACCAGTAGGAGGAGGGTTGTGATGCCGCTGTAGAGAGCCCTGGTGAGGCCACTGCTAGAATACCGTGTGCAGTTCTGGAGACCTTACTTGCAAAAATACATTATTAAAATAGAATGGCTCCAAAGGGGGTCCAAAATGATAGAAAAACTTAAACTCAAAACTTATCAAGAGAGACTTTAATAACTTACTTTGTACAGTCTAGAAAAAAGAAGAGAGAGAGAGGTAACATGTTTGAGACCTTTAAATATGTGAAAGGATTGAATAAGGTTCAGGGGGGAAGTGTTATTAAGAAAAAAACTTAATCATAAAACAAGGGGGCACAACCTGAAGCTAGTTGGAGGGAAGATCAGGAGCAATGTTAGAAAATATTATTTTACAGAAAGGGTAGTAGATGCTTGAAACAAGCTTCCAGCAGAGGTGGTTGAAAAATCAACAGTAAGTGAATTTAAACATGTCTGGGATAAGCATACATCTATTCTAAGATAAAGAGAACATATAGTATACACAAGGGCAGACTAGATGGACCGTATGGTCTCCTTCTGCTGCCAACCTTCTATGTTTCTATGTTTCTAGATACAGTACATAGTTCTGATTGGCTTACAGACAAATCTCTTTGTTTTAACTGGTGTTATTAACTTGGCATGTGACTGTCCAATAGGCAAAGCTTCTGCTCTCTGTAATAGTAATCAGTGAAAAAGTCAGTAAGCCCTGTCATACTGTGATTTCTGTAATGTACACTAAACCTAATAAATGAAAGTCTAGGCATGTGTGAAATTTGCATTATCCCATAGTTATTCTATCTCTTACAAACATTGTATGTGTGAACTGGGAGTTTATTAGATAAGCTTTTGGAAAAAAGTACAGGTGTACTTGTGCATTTTGCGTTATATTAGCCATGTAATGAACATAAGGTCAATGACCTACTAAAGAAAAAGCAAAACAGAGAGAGGAATTCAAAAAAGAAGTTTCTACAAAGAAGGAATTTTCACTTAATATAGCCCAGTTTCCATCAACTTTCCATGACATCTTTGCCATTGTTTAACTACAAACACCACATTCCAGATAAAGTACACATTTAAATAAAACTTTAAATTAAATATCCCATAAAAGGAAGGGATGCATAATACTCAAAGTCAGAATGGAACATTAATTATTTTTTATGCGATGCTTATTTACCTAAATGATGAAACTGTTATTTTTGTATTTTTTCATTTAATAATACCATTGTCCATTTCATTTGTGTTCCTTTTTCTTTTATGTTGCATTGTTTGGCTCGAGTTGCATGACAAGCAAATCTATAGTCTCTAAATTTACAACCTGCAATCTCCACCAAGTGATAGCTTGGCTGGTATTTTATATTACAAGAAAGGTATAGAAAGATAGTAAATCATGCCTTTCCTCTTGTTCTAAACTTGGTACAGAAATGTTAAGTGATATTGGCTGCATAGCTTGGTTGCCTGTTTCTAGTTAGGTTAATGACCTTAGGAATATGCTAAAAGAAAAGGAATTTAGCTGACCTGTGAACAATTTATATTAGCACAATTCTTTAGTGTTTAATGTACTTTCAGGAGATCCCTGATATACAACACATTTGTATATAAATTCCAAATAATTTATTGCGGATTTGAAGATTTTTTTTCCCTATCATGTTTATGAAAATGGATTTACTATTGTTTCTTCTGTCTTCTGTTTGCATGTTAAAAAAATGAATAATACAGTTCACCATTTGCATTCTGCAGCTATATGTGACCCATGGAAGGCTTTCCGTATGGTGGTTGTAGCGTCCGTTAGCCATGGTGATGGAATGCAAAGCTAGCTTTGGATAGGAGGGGGAAAAATTGAGAACGTATGCTGATCTTACTCATGAACAGATGTAGGCTGCATTGTTGTGGCTGAAGATGCCACTGGATTCCATTCTATGGCGCGTTTAGTTTGGTAATAAAGAGGAGGAATTTATGTGTGTTTACTTATCAAGTGGAACATATGGCAATTTCATTTTATAGCACAATTTCAGAGAAGACTGTACTGGCTAGATACCATAAATAGCAGCTGTGTGTATGTTAAAGAGGAATAACAGGAATTTTACTCTCTCTTTCCTCTCAGATGGGGCATCCCGATTTTGGATGCTCTGCTGTGTGTATCCCCATAGTTCACTCAGTTAACTCACCTCTTACTGGCTCCCACGTGGGGCGCTCAGTCAATCAGCACGGTTTAGCTTGGCTGGGCAGCTAGCAGAGCCGGAAGGAATTAAGTGAGATGAGCAAGCCGACTGCATCCCTGCCCTCCTCTTGCCTTGGGAGTGCTATCAGAGTATTATTGGAGTTGGGACCTAGTGCATGTAGAATGTTTAGGTTTATTTTTATTATATTAGTTAGGAAATCAGCTGGCTCTAAATTGATTTATTGTAGAAAACCACACACACAAAATCTTCTATGAAATTTTCATATAGCTTGTCCTCTAACGTATTAAGTATTAACTATAAACCTTGGTAAGAGTAACACTGCCATGGAGGAAAGTAACAATTCATTGTCTGCAATGTCAGTTAATTTTTTCCTTTATAGAGAGCATTTCCTTTGCCGATAAACTGTAACTTCCATCAAATTTTCATCTTTTTTAGGGGACCTGACCTTCCCACCTGCTTTCCTCAGGTAAATTGTTACTTTCACCCATTTTTTACTTTTTAAAAGACTATGCTGTGCAGAGTTATACTCAATCTCTATAAAGAACCGTTAATTAAGCTTGCAAGGGCAGGGCTCTCTTTCCTATTGTCTCCTGTGCTCACAACACTTGGTTTGAACCTCATAGCATCTAGTTTGTTCCTTGGACTATATGTTTTACCTTGTCTGTAATCATACTTATAAAGCGCTATGGAAGAACATTATTATTATTATTATTATAATTCTCTTACAGGCAAAAGAAAATAAAAAATCATTTTTTTTTATTATAATTCAAGTGGACCAACACCCATGTGGGTGAGGATTCCAGAATGCTGAACCCCCCCCCCCCCCACATGACCCCCCAGAATACCCGTAAACCTTAACTTAGCCTCAAATCGTTGCTGGGAATCCAGGCCACTGGCACTAATGTGGGCAGGGCATTCTGGTGGCCGGGACAATGGCAGTGCTCACTACCCATGTGAGCCCTGGGCAGCCAAGCGCAGTGCTGCATTCATGGCCAGGAAGGAGGCTAATAATAAGAATTATGGGCGTTCTGGGGGGCTATGTGTGGGGGAGCTCCAGCATTCTGAATGCCTCTCAGACTGTCTTATAGAGGCACTACAAATGCTGCTGCATGCACGGGTGTTGGTCTGCTTTCAGAAAAATATGCAGTATACTCACCTAGCACTAGGCCAGCTGCTGAACTGAAAGCAAAAGAGATCTTTCTTTGTTTCAACAGCCATGCATTTCCTAAGTGGCTAGTGCCTGCGCCTTCCCTCAGTCACTGCTGGGATAGCTGGGAGAATGTTTGTCTTCTGGCTTTCTAAAGGCCTAGCAACCTACTCCAAGGACAAGACAGCAATGGCATCTCCACACAATATCTAAACTCTTGTATAATCATTTCCTCTTTTTGTTCCGCAAACCTACTTCAAAACCACTTTTCTACTGGTATCTCCATAGTTGATAAACCTGCATCTTTCTTAAGATGTTGCATAATTACTTTATAAACTGGTCAGCTTCACATTCTATTGGAGAAACACCAGCAAGTATCATTTGGAGGAGATCCTAGAAACCAGTTAAAGTCCAGTGTTAGCTTATGATATAGCAGGGATGCTGTATTGCTTTTTTGTTGTTTTGATTGCATTGTAAAGACTTAGCCTCACTTTAAAATCCAACTTGGCTCTTTTTTGCCCCCCTTCTAGAAGGGTTGTGCGATTTACTTCTCTGCCTTTATAGGAACATGTTAGTGACATACTATCTTTGCCCCTTTACTGTTTCTAATCCTAATTCTATAGCATTGTGCTTTCATGAAAAATTTCAAACATACCATATACAAAACCTAATAGCTACATTTGATATAATACTTTAACACAGAGGAATTTGACCTTAATATCTATGATACTTATATTTAACATTTTTGATTTATGTCTGCTTTGGTGCAACACTGAACATTGAGTATGAAAATAAATATGATACTTTTTATGAAACAATAAATAACAATACTAAACATTTATGAACTTTTGTTCTCAATTATCCAAATATTAAGACCGTGCCGTAATAAACAACTCACAAATCTCTTTTGTACAGTGACTCGGTATATTACAAAACAATTATATTGTTACAGAAATTGGGAAAACCATGTAAAACAAAAAGAAAATAGCAATATCAGCACACTATTAAATATGTGTTTAGAGTTTACAAAAAAAAAGCTGCTTTAAAAAAAAAAAAGAAAAATACAAAACGATCCCAGGAATTCGCAAACATGTCCAATATGAGATTGGCTGCAAGTCGTTAGAATTATTTTTCAATATACTTTATCCTTAGCAATTTCTGGTGGTTAGAACATATTTTTCCCAAGCCAAAAAGTTTTGCTCCAGAAAGAGGAAAAGATTGATAAGGACGGAATAGACATGACTCATTAGTACACTTGTATAGATGGTCAAACAGATTGTGCATGACGCGATTGGAATGATGCTTAGTGTGGATGTTCCAAAACACAATCTTGTCCTTGATACTTGGTAAAATGAAACACTGCTGCTTCTTTAAGGTGTTCCATTGATGTGTTGTCAGCATTAAACCTAAAGAGTCTATTCTTGGAGCATATCTAGGATCATGGGTTGGCTATATTAAGTCCTGGAGATCAATGTTGTTAATGATAAAATATCATAAGATTTGAATTTGGAGTATTCTTGTTCACCAAAACCACATGTCAAGATTGCATAATTGTGTAGCAGATGCTCCTATCTCTTCATGCTTTTTATAACTTCGAGGTAAGACTTGGAAGCTGAATTCAACAGCAGTTGGATGTAACTTGATATTAATGCAATAAGTTGGAGAGATAAACAGGTCTAGGCAAACTCAATATGTGAAGGTATTATTTAGAAATCTTAATAGTGTGTAAGACATAAAAAAACCCCCAAGGAACCACATTTACCCAAATAAGCCAATGAGTAAGGCTTTGGACTGAATTTCCAATTTCCAGTTCCTTTGGATCGATTCAGGACTACATACAGTGGATGAATCTAATATATTAAACAAATCTAATGCTAAGTTGACCCGTATGTCCAAATCAATTTGTACTGAAAAGTCAAATTCTGTTGAAATGATTCTAACCATCAGATTTGGACAAATGGGCACAAAACAAATCTTGGAAGATTCTCTCAACTAACCCAACCCTAACTCTGAGTCTAAACCACCATTGTAGACAGCTGTGATTTACAACTTCTAATCACATGCTTTACTTGGTCAGAATTGTCTAACAAGTAAACCAGGGGCCTGGTTTATTAACATTCCCACAGTGTGCCTTTTTAAACGCCATAGTAGGCACAGTGTGCTTGTTTTTCAGTGCACCATTGGCGTAGAGTAGTGTGTAGTGTGAAACAGAGAAACGTAGTGACATAGGGTGTGTCAATGTAAGCCTCCAATGTATGCTCCAATATAGCCCATCTATTTTGGATATTTTGGATTTTGGATGTTTTTGAACTGGCTCAGTCTGGCCCACAAAACACACACATCTGATGAAAAGGTTGTTTATTAGTAAAAATATAAAAATGTAAGCAGAAAATCAATAACGTTATAAAAGCTACAGATGTGACAGACACACTAGATGTAAAATAAATTATTTACATAGAAGTTAAAAAGCATAAACTTCATTGTTGTGCTCCCTCTTTGTCCCAAAAGCCATGGACAAAATTTGATTTAAAACAAAAAGGGATAAAATAACATGCTGAATCATTTGCCCATAATGTCCTATGAGAGTAGCAAGCTGTGCACCAGAAAAGGTAGGGTCACTGAAATGAGTTTATGTTAACTGATTTAGTAGATGCCTGTTTTACCCTGTGCTGACATGCGCTGATGTGAAAAAACGTTGCTAAATGCAGTTTGCACCGCTAACTAGAACACCATGCAGCTCAAACCGGAGTTAAACTGGAGTAGTCTTTGATAGCTCAGGCCCCGGTTGCTACATATTCTATCTATCTGGTGCTAGTTTATGGTGCTTCTTTTGCCAGTCAATTTTAGTTAGGCATTAGTATATTTTAGCTTTTGTATTTTAATGCGTTATTCCTGTCACATTTCTCTAAACTACTTCCCCACCCCAGCACTGACCAACAGTCACTCAAGCTTTGTGCAGTTGCTTCGGTGGCAGCAGTTGTGGGGAAACACAGATGCATGATTTTTTTTTTATTTGGGCTCAGCAATGGGGAGGGGGTAGATTTCAGTTTCCTAGTTACTCCACCAGGAAATAACTACGTTTTTAAACTTGCTTGGATCTTACGTCAAACTTCCAAACATGTAAAAAAATTGAATTATCCTGCCCCCGACTGATAGGGTGAGAATTTTTTCACCCTAGTAAATCGGGTCCTTGGTCCTCAAAACCTCCATTTGGGTGTCTCAGAACATACCTAGCTCTTTGCATCTTACAGCCATCATTAACCTAAAAGACTCCAGGGCCGAGTGAAAGTCCAAAGGCTATGTGAGACCCCTGGAATCTTGCATAATCTCACCTTGATCCCTGCTCCCATGGCGCATGCACAGGTCTCTGGTGGCATCCCCAGCACCCTGCCAATAGATGGAGCAGACAGCAGGAATTGCAATAAAATATTTCTTTTACGGCATTCCATTACAATCCATATTACCAGTTTAAAAGGAAGTGCAGACAGGCTACTTGTTTCGGGGAGATGTCCCCCTTAAGCAAAATAGATTGTCAGGTATTAATATGAATAGCAGTCTATTTTGATAGAATGAGAGACTCTGTGGGAAAGGTACATTTTTTGGCGCGACCTGGACCTGGACCGGTGGCTGGGAAAGATGGTTCATGTGACCACCGGTGGAGGGCTAGATTTTGTTAGAGGATCAAAGTTAAGGTAGAGATTTTGGTTAGTTGTAACAATGTGGCTGTACACCCAAGGGTATGGGATCACTTTAAGGCAGGTAGGGACCAATATTGCTAGAGTGTGGACAGCATGATTATTTCAGCGCAGATTTTGTGGCTCCTGGGGGGGAGGAGGTTGAAGCAGAAGTGCATAACAATACTAGATGAAGAATTCAGCGGCTAGGAAGTAATGGTGGGAGGTCCACATTAAATTATTAAAATAAATGCTTAGTGACTTGTGCTTTCCAAGATATTTACATTCGTCCATATAGAACTTTTAATGAACTTGTTCATGCAACAATAAATGCTTGGTCCCTGTATCAGCACCGGGCAACTTACTCATCCTCCGGCTGGCCACAATATCTTCAACAGGACAGAGGACTCACATCCTCACCCCGCACTTTTATTCAAGCATCTAGCTCCCAGCTGAAGGAAGTCAACTCACTCTTCTTGTATAAAAGCCCCTCCCTGCAGCAAGATGTCAGAAGCCAGAGAAATCAATGGAAGCCACCCCATGCCCAACTTCCGTTGACTCCATGGGACACCCAACTTGGTGTAATTGGTGTAATCGGCCCCTCCAGGGAGCAAGATTTCAGAAGCAGGATAGATCCCCCTTCGGCGCCCCCTGGACCTGCTGCACTTGGGGCAAGTGCCCCCCCTGCTCCCCCCTAGCTATGCCCCTGCTGCGGACCATAAGACAGGCCTCTCATTCTTCCATATTGGGCTCAGCCATGGTAAGAAGCACTGCCTGCTGCTAAGAAAGAGGCAAAACATGGCACATACTGGTATGGAACAGCAGCAGCAAAATAGAATAGGTGAGGGGACAGAAATGTTTCCTTTCCGCACTGAGCGCTATTTTGCATGGAAACTGCCCTGTTTACCAAGAACTACTAAGAAATTTGTGGTCACAATTTATTTGACTTTAGAAAGGTATTGTTGCAACAGTGATGGCAACGTTATATTTTATTGGGTGGATACTCACTCTAAAGATACTTACTCACTCTAAAGAAAGGTTGAATGTTTATTCTTTTCTATTCCGTATAAAGCACTTTTTGAAAACCTGTTGACATCAGGCTCTATTTGTGATTGAAATGTGATTCATTATTCCATGATAATAAATTGCTTCAGATTGTGGTCAAAGTTAAATTTGCAGAAACAGAATTTAGGAAAAAAAGTTGTTAAAAAAGTGTTTAATGAGCAATTTGTCTGTAGATAATAGCAGAGGACACTTTCAGCAAACTATTCTGATCTGATTAGTTTTATCTAAAAGTAGAAAAAGATTTAATGCTAGAGGTCTGCTTTTACAGATAATGATAATGTATGAAATGCCTATATGTACTGCTAGAGGTGCTCTTAAAAAAAAAAAAGTTAATTTTAGACTGGAAGATTATCCCTTTTTATTATAGTAGTCAGCATTTCCAAAAAGTTCTATTTTTTTTCCTTTTTGAAAACAAATCCAAATCTACTTTGCTGGGAGAACAGAGCTAAGTGATGCAAGCACACTGCATGCTTTGAATTGGAGTTAGCTGGGGCTTCATTCTAGCCTACTTCTAGGGAGGAGGCTTCAAGTGAATAGGTGGGAGGAGCCGAGCATAGGGCCCAGTGCCAGGATCGTTGGGTGATCAATGCAAGATCCCCGTTGACAGTCACTTTAAAATGGTCCAGTCACCCTCCGCCCTGCCACTCTCATCTGGTGCTTAGGCAGGAGAAGGAGGTTACAAAGATAAAAAGCCTCATCTCGCCCATGGTCCAGCATTGTTCTCCTGGGCACATGTGGCTGCTGCACAGACAGAGCACAAAGCAGCAATATGTGCACTCCCGTCTGCCTGTACAGACCAGCAGCTGCTGCACAAACAGAGCACAAAGAAGCACCAAGACATGCGCTTCCCAGCTCGGCCACAACCTAGAATGAGGAGTGGAATAACAAAGCCATCAACTGGTACTAGGAGGAGTGGATTGTTGTCTTCATTGCCCTAACTAACAGGGGAATCATTGTATGTTTATTGGCCAAATTCATGTTTTATAGTCATAAGCTTGTTATATCGTGTGAGTCATTTGTATGAATAGTTGGTTTTACAAATAACAGGAAGATGCATAGGGGATCTGGCTTTTATTTTGGAGGCGTTTAGTTACTGCAATGATCACATTATGGGTAAAGCCCAGATGGTTTAGCACATAGTAAACTGATTTAACATTGTCATAACATTTATACAACTGTTTCAGATCTTGAAATAACATTTATTCAGACACATTTAATTAGACTGCTTTGTTTGCCCTTGGAGGTGACCATATGTTATTATTGACATTGATTGCATAATGATGTTAAATGGACAATGAAATTGTTTCCCTTTATAATTTGCTTGCAAGCTAAATAAAAATAAATACATATTTTAACATTGCACGCAAAGACGATGTTTTTCTTTCATTCCTGGAAATGAATCTGATATAGATTGATATAGAATTTTGTGGAATATTGTTGTATAGGCTTTATTTGTAAATGTGACTTATATTAGACAAACATGTTCTGACATTGTAGGAGGATCTATGGGTGGGTATAAGAGATTTATAGTCTCGATTTATTGTCTGTTTTGCATTGTTTACTTGATGTTTTGGAGATGGAAGTTGCACCTGCTATGAAGCATGGATTAAGGTACTCACTGACATGATATATTACATGGCGCTACCTTTGTTGTGGGCTTCTTGCACACAGTTTTGTTTATATATCTGGCATGACTTTTCCATAGTACTGACATGATTCACATTTGTACAAATCATTATCAAATGTTTAAGGAAAAAAGGAAAAAAAATGCAATCCTTTTCTGTGAAAGCTCAATGTCCAAACTTCTTTATATGTTTTTTCTTTCATAAATACCACAATCTATTTTTCATGGGTCAGTTGTTAGCCAAGAATGAAATATATAAGCCTACAATACGTTATACTTAAAAAAAGTCTGCACAACAATAAAGATCTAACTATCTCTAGAAAACATGTGGAAAGCAGAACACCCTGAATCTGAATAACTATGTGGTTTGTAAATAGAATAAAAGGGTTAAAAATATTCACTAATAAGGTTAGCTCTAGTCACGGGTAGATTGGCCTTTGGAAGACCAGAAAAATTGCTGGTGGCCTGGGCTGCTGCTCTCTCCAATCCTGGCCACCCTAGTCTTTTCTCCAGTGTATCCTGTCCTTGGCCCCACTGTACTGCCCCTACGTCAAGAAACCCCAGCCCATGTTCTGTGCCCCATTCTATAGGCTCAGCATCAGGAAGGTAGGGGTTACCCACTCCTTCCCCATTATATACCCCTACAATACTAAAGCTTCAGTACCATGATTTTAGAGCAAACTAACCCCCCGCTTTCTAACTAGCAGCCCCTGAATTGTTCCCTTCCAGGGTAAATGTACAGTCTGTACAGATTACCCCCTCTAATGCCCAGACTCACTCTCTCCAAGGAGGTAACCCTCAAGCCCTCCAAACAACCATTGTGGATCCTCAAAAAATGTTTAGCGGCAGAAGAAATGATTGTACTGTTCTCACTGTCTCTTGCTGCCAACCTGATATTGAACATGTGTGAACTGAATAAAAGGCTCGGTGGAGAACGCTGACAGCTAGTTATGTGCTGGCTGTGGTGTGGTATTATCTTGGCCTGATTTCTGGCCCCAGTCTGCCACTGGCTGTAGTGTTATTCTTTAACTACCTAGAGAAGCAGAATTTCCCTTTTGAACTTAAAATCTATGATAATCATACACCTCTATCAAAGGTGAAGGTAATATTGTGGACTATTAGTTGCAAACAGGAAGAGGGAGGAAGGGATGTCATAACAAATAGCAGCATCACCATGCATTATCCACAAGCAGTGATCGCTGTGTAATATTCACGAGACTTTAACTGGTATAAGTCAAACATGCATCACATGTGGCCCAGCCACTTGAGAGTCGTGTGATGTTGCCCGTAATTTTAAACAATGGACACACAGGACTGTGAGAAAGTGAGTGTAAGAAGTAGGAGTAGAACTGATGAGTAAATAGAATTATTAGAGATGGGTAAACCAGTTCGCTAGAACCAGAGTTTGCTATGAATTTCAGAGAAAGTTTGATTAGTCACAAACTCAAATTTTGGGGGGTTTATGCTGACCCAACTTTCACAGAAATCCTGACTCACCTGCTCTCTTGCTGTCCCCATCTGTCCCATACTACTCTTGGTCAGCGCCAGTCTCCTTAGCATCTAGTGGCTGGGCTCCCAGCATCTCTCTGCTCCTCACTGCAGGGAGGAGCATATATACTGGGAGGGGACTGTGACATACTCCTTTCACTCCTAGTATAAATAGCCCCTCCCTGCGGCAGGGAGCAGAGCTGTCACTGCCACCCGAAGAGCTGGCAGCACGTGAGCTCATCATAGCTAGAGCCAGGGCTGGTTTTACTGAATAAGGGGGATCTCACTCTGTTTCCTTTGAATTTTTAAGGGTTTAACCCTTAAAAAAATAAAAATGAAAAGGTTTGGTTCCCCCTACCCCTCCTGGAAAGGGTGACCCTATGTCAGTAAACAGTAGAACACAGAACCTGAGAAAGTAAAAGTGAAAGCAGGGTATCCAAAACCCTCAGACAAAGAAGAGTCTAAGAAGTAGGTGTAGAATTGATGAGTATTGAAATTAAATAAAGACTCAATAAGGATGGGGTATTGTAAGGTGTAAAGATGAGCAAACCAGTTCACTTGCTGCCCCATGCTGCTCTTTCACTAGAATCCTGTGGCTGGGCTCCCAGCATCTCTCTGCTCCCCACTGGCTTCCACCAGACTCTCCTGCTGGCAGTCACAGCTCTGCTCCCCACCGCAGGGATGTGCTATTTATACTGGGAGTGATCTGTGACATCACAGCTCATTCCCATTATAAATACCAGAGAGATGTCAGAAGCCCAGCCAGACCATTGGGTGCTACAGAGACTGGCGCAGGACAGTACCAGGGGATGAGGACATAACCAGAGGTGAGCTTGGTTTCTTTATTTTTTGAATGAGTTCGTTAAAAGGTCAGTCTAAACAAACGGAAAAATTCTACGAACTGCTCAAACCAAATTTTTAAAAAGTTTGCTCATCTTTAGTAAGAAATGGTGTGGCACATTGGCAAACAGAGGTGGAAGTAGTGTGGCACAATAATAAGGTAATTGTGTTCATTATGAATTGCTTGCTTAGCATTGCCACATATGAATGTGGTAATAGGGTGATGTGGGGGGAAGGACATATAAGACATATAAAAATGTTTTAGTGATGTTTACATGATAATAGAATATGTCAGGGTCGTGTGGGTGTTTTGCTGTGATAGGGTACGTGTGTTTGTATGTATATTATGTGTAAGCATACCAATATAAAAGGATATTTTAAATCTCTGGTCTATATCATTGAGATGTGAAAACAAATATTTTGTTAGTTCAAGGCCCCTCAGCTTTGAGGCCGCATTCAGACCATGGCGATGCTGTGCTTTAGAGGTGGGGTCACAATTGCAATGCTATCACACCACAATGGCATGGTACAGCATTTTGGGAGCTATGGTGCTAGCGATCACCTCTCAGTGGAGGGTGATGCTGCATGTAGGAGGCTAAATGCATGAATGAATTGACCCATAGGTAACTAAGAGCAGCATTTTGATGGCAATTGGTGAGCAATCATGATATCACAGTGCATCGTCCCGGTGTGAGTGGGGCCTGAAGTTATTTCATCTCTTGGTGTTCTTTTTGTTGGAGAAACTGTGCAACCTCTTACAGCTTGTCTCTGTATGTGATCTGCATTTATATTGCTAGGTTAAAGCAGTTTACATTCATCACAGCAGATGGCGCTGTTACATATACCTATGTGAAGTCTCTGTAGTATATTCTCTACTGCATGTTGTGTTTCCTGTACATTGAGGCAATCTTTCTGACTTCTTTTTTCCTGTCTATGTTATCCACCATGTAAGGTGACCTTATCTTTCTGAACTAATGTTCCAGAAAAGAGAGTTCCTGTTACACCATAAATGTATATCTAGATTTTACTGTGCTGCACCCAGGACTTACACTCTGCAACAGGTTATGGGCCCAGTGACCAAATGGAGCCTCAGAGACAGTCAGTCCATTTGCTGAATAGGGGGATCTGCTGGGTTGTATTTAGTGAGCTGCTTCATTTAGCCCACTGGTCTCCTAGCAACACTTTACCTCAGAGGCTGACACTGTAATCAGTGGTAACGGCTGTGTGTGTGTGAGGTGCTGCTTTTGTTATGAGACCAGGTGGCTCAAATGTGTAAAATCTATACAAAATAAACTAACTGAAAACGACTGAAATTCTTCTTTGAATAACTGTGCAGGAAAATCTAAAGGTATTAAAGTGGAACAAAACACTGAGTGGCCGACCCTGAAGTCTATAAGACCCGGCCATTGACCTTCCCCCTTGGGCATTCTAAATCAGGATGATCCCCACTGTGTGAAACGACCCCTGGATAACCACAGATCCCCCCATTTTTCTGGCGCAGATAGTCATTTAGACAGGCCGGGCGGCCAGGAAGGTTACTGCTCAGGCTCCCCATCTGCGTGCAAACAGAGCTGATTGGATGAGAGCCCACGCATGCGCTGTGGGACAAGGAAAGGTACGTTTTCACAGGCGAACTTGGGGATTTTACATATCAGGGCATCCCAAGTCGGGATGCCCCCTAGGGGCACAAAACAAAACTCCAGATAGTGAAAATCCTGGGTTGGGCTTTGCTCAAAACACACAAAGCTGAAAGAAAGATCATATGGAAAAATGAAAAATAAGAATATGAAAGAGAAAATGGTAAACTGAAAGATTCTGCAGCAGAGCCAACATGAAGGGAAAACTGTCAAAATCAGCTAAATGACTTCTAGAGCTTTTCTCTCTGTTTTAGATATATAAGTTCTGGCCAGGCAATGTTGCAATGTTGTTATCTTATGCTGGACGGCTGCCAGCACTGAACAGCTGATACTTTGATACATTGTTTCCCCCCTCTCCTCAGCGTGGAACAGGCCAGAGTGTCGGGCTCCGACACTCAGCAGACATAAACATGAGCTATTAGTCTCCAGCTGCTCAACACAGACATCATTTTTTTCTAAATTTGTAATTCTTACTCCAACACTTACCTACATTCAAAGTACCATTTAAAGTCACCAAGAAAAATTCGCGATACTGCTCCTTTAAGTTAGGGGGTTGTATACACAGCTTTCTAATTTACTTTAGGAGGTGTGCCCCCAATTTATTGTTTTGGCTTAGGAAATCCAAAAATGAGCCAGTACACAGCCAGTGGCTCCCCCCAGGAAGGAAGGTCGGGCTGAAAACAATCAACCCCTGCCTGCCTCCTAATGGTCCTTCTAGGTTTATAAGGGCAATGGTTATGGTGTTCTGTTTGTTGCATGTGGATACATTGCATGTGGATACAACCACAACATGTCTTTCTGGATTTTACTCAGCTGCACCCAGCACTCTGCAACACTTCTGTGGTTTCTGTTTTCAGAACCTGTTAGGTAAATCTGGTAATGTAACTGTGCTGTCCTAAGGACATAGTTGGAATTTATGTTCAATAACCTTTTAAGTGCCAGCCTACCTAGAGATTTTGTCACCTTCTGTTGCCAGACTATTTTTCACCATTTTGAGATATACATGTACATGCGATTTTTACAGTTAGTTAGTAGGTAGATTATTTTTCCAATGATGTAAGGATATATTTTTAAAGCTTGGAAATAACAGCATCCTATGGACTATGCTAAGGATTTCACTATTCTTTCTGCATAACCATAGGGTTCTATTGTTTCCAAACTTAAAAAACAAATAACTTTACCTCATTGTAAAAAAAGATGTACCTAACCTGTAAAAATGCCCCATCATAGGTAGAGGTCATATTTGGGGACTAAAGGTAGAAAAAAACATTTTCTTTGACTTTTTTGTGCCTAAACGCTAAAAAGTCTGGCGAGATGCAGGTTGCAACCCACACCACAATGCACACTGCAAGTCATACTGGCTGCATCAAATATTTAGCATGACCCCCCATCTTTGTAACACATCTTGTATACATAAAACTTTGTTCTTTCAATCAGACCTGCTCATTTTAAAGACGGCTTATTTTAAGTTTTACTAAACCCATTTCCCCTTTTTATTTTTAATATTGCTTACTGGTTTTGTTTATTTTTGTTCATTTCTCTAATTCTATAACACTGATGTTGTTTCCATTTTATATTACTCCTTTTTTTCCTAATTAAACCTAATTTATATAATATATATATATATATATATATATTCTAGTCATGTATTAACCTCCACCCTGCCACGCTCCCCGGGCACTGAGACAGGACAGGGGAGTTAAAAAACCTTGCCTTTACCTTGCCCATGCAATCTTGGTTACATGCAGCAGCTGAACAGACACTGCACACTTGCATGGGGGATGTCAAGGATGCCAAAATGGAGCCTTGGGCTCTCACCTCCCACAGGGAGCGATGGGCTACACACGGGCGCTCCCCAGAACGCCATGGCCCCCTAGCTCGGAGCCTGCGGCGTCTGGATGTGCTCTGTCTGTCCCATGTACTGGATTGCGGCTGCCGCTGCATCATCAGTTGCCGGTTATCCCCGTCCTGCTGTCATCGCACTGAAAGGCGGGGAAACCGGTGGTGGTGGTAGGGCTCCTCAGCTTTTGGAGCCCCAACGGGCACAGGTAAGTAGTCACAGCTCTACTGTTGCTATTTTTCTTACTACATTTGTACATTACTGCACTATTGCCTATCCAAGTTAACAGTATACCCGCTGACGTCACTATGAGAATTTAAAAAATCCTTTATTCAATGGGGACTTCTACCATTTTTACCATAGCACTGTTTGGCAGTACACCCTGAGGAAGGGGGCTTATATTACCCCCGAAACATTGGCAAACACTTGGACTACTATTAACCATCATATGGACCTTGTTCTGTATTGCACATGTTCTATAATGGAATATTGATTTGCACGAATACAACAATCTGCATTATTACTTGGAGTGCTGGTCTTATCTACTTCTTTTGACTGATTTACATTTAACATTATAAGCTTAGCTTCATGTGATCCTGCTTAAGCTAAAGGGAAAATCACACAATTTGACGTTTCGCCCTAGCAACCTATAATTATCAGTATAACACTCTGTAACATTCTGTTGCATTGGTAGTAGTAAACTCAACCAGTTTCTTGCAAATTTGTTCTGTCCCATCAAATGTACTTAATTGTATTCAATCAAAACAAACAATGAAGGGTCAGATTATTCTTGATCTGATATGGTGCAACTGGCCCAGTATTCCTGTATACAGAAAGCTTTAGTCACCGGATTCAAGGTCAGTTGATACTGTAAGGATCAGCAGGATGGGAGGTTCCACTGGGAGGTTGTGGGAGGTGTAGTAAAAGCCCCGGTATGATACTACGCAGAGGAAACCATATTAAAAAAGAGTTTTCATTCTTCTGGAAATAATCTTTTTGTCAGTGGAGTGAAATTAAACTGGTAGAGTTATTACTTTGAAGAGTTTGTTGTATTCCTCAATAGACTTGACATTGTAATTATGGTTTGTATTCTGCATGTAGGAGTGATCTCCAATCTGGAACATGATCATTGTAGAGTGAACATCCAACTGTTTTCAATATGTTTGTTTCTCATCTAAATAAAAACCTGTCCAGAATAAACAGAAGTTATTTCATTAGTTGGCAGAAAAACAAACTAAGCATTAACCACACTAGCTCGATTTATTTAATATTTCATGCTGCTGAATCCACATTTGGAAGTAGAAGTTCAGTCTGTGGCACGCATGCAGTGTGTAAATCTAAACCTAATGTCACTTTACACGAATGTGGTATCAGAATGCTTGGCTCCCATGTTTTCCCCGTAATAAATTGCTCTGTATCTTGAATCCTTTCTGTTCCTCTGACAAGAATGAACATATGTTGGAGTGAAGAAACAAGAGAATGAAGAACTAAGCTATGAATGATGTACTTCTATATCACCATAATAAAAATAATAATGTATAACTTTTTGCTTTTTCATTTTAATACAAATTCATGCTATTATTAATGCTATGCTATCATATAAATGAAACATTGCATAGCAAACAATGGCTGCTAATAAGATGGAAGATCAGTGTCATTTCTTATACAAGATGCTAGATGATTTGGGGGGGGGGGTGTATGATAAAGAATTTGCCATTTTCTTCTGCATATCCCATAGGCAGCTGTTGTTCCCAAACGTTCAAAAAAATATTATTACCTTAATGGAAAAATATCCCATTACAGATGCTTTTGAGAAAAAGAGGCTGATTCACTGCTAGCACCAGGTATTTCCATATAAGCATCTGTATAGCGGCACTTAGAGGCGATTCATTAATAGCGCCAGGTAGCGCCAGATGAGCGACTGTAGCGTGATTTTTTCAGCGCCAGCCAGTATTCGCTGTGCTTGGCCGGCATTAGCTTGATGACAGCGACTCAGTCGGTGTGCGGTAATGTTGAATACGGGCTGGGGGGTCGCTGTTTCACAGGTCCAGCGTTGTATGTGAGCACCTGACAACGAATGGCCAGAGCGAACGGCTAGCTTCATATTCATCAACAAATCACGCTCCGAATGTGCTGTCGCTGTCCATTCCTTGTTTAAACCCCAGAGCGCTTGCGGCGATGTGTATTAACTAGTTTTTAACCCCTAAACAACCATATTTTTTGAATGTAACATTATACATGTTTTTAGAATCATTTTGTAATATGAATACATTAATCTCAGACCTGTTAGATCAATTCTGCACATATTTTTTTTTTTTTTTTTTTTTACTTAAAAATAAATCCTAACATTGCAGAAGTGGTCTCCGATTTTTTGACATTAAAAAAAAAAAAAAAAAAAAATTAATCCCAATTAATTATGATTAATTATAGATTGCTCCATTGAAATGCATTGGACATCGCCAGGGAGCGACAGCTCATACCTGGCGCTGTGAGGGAATTTGCAGCGGCGCTGTTCGGTCCAGGCGGCTTCATGATGAATGCCGCGCTAGCCGTCGCTCTCGCCGGCGCTAGCCTCATTTTGCTTGATAAATGCGTCATTGTGAGCGCCGCCGGGTGTACTTGAGTCGGTAGTCGCCGTTAGCTGCCGCTACCTGGCGCTCGTCAGACACTACCTGGCGCTATCGCTTGATGAATAAGGGCCTTAGAGCGACTGCTAGTAGACGCTGTAAGTGGGTAAGCACTGTAACAGAGCGTCTCAGATCGCTGTAGTAACCTGGCCGGCATTGATGATTATGATGTATGTTGGGCACTCTAACAACAGTACAGCGCTGCAGCGAGCGACAGGTAGCGCCAGCTCAGTGCGTCCGGCACTCGGCACTCAACACCATATTCAAGAAAAAGCTACACACAAACAAAAACAGACTTTGATCACACAGCGTCTGGCGTTCTATGCTACAGCGCCCAGCTTTAGAGTGCCAACGCTGTGTGATTAAAGTCTGTTTTTGAACACATATACACCTGTAACAAGGCAAAAACACATGGAATTACATTGTTTTAACACTTAAACCGGACCTTCAGCGTGATTTAATGAAAAGCCCAAAATCTTAAAAAACGGTTCCCCAGCATCTAAAATTAATATATTTTAAGTTTTTATTCACTAACTTCCATAAGCCGCCATCTTGGATGTTTAAAGGCTCATAACATGCAGTAGATGCAGGTAGGATGATTTTTAATGTGGACAATCTGTATTTACAGGGTGTGGGAAACATATAAGATAGACTTTTATTCAGAGTGAAGGTCCGCTTCAACATACAATTTTGCAAAAAAATATAAAATGCCCAAAAAATGTATAAAAGTGTTTGTTTGCAGGCCAGGAGAGGTCACACAAAGATTTGAGCAAAAAAATAACGCGCTATTTATACACAATTAATGAAGCCCCATTGAAATGTATGGGAGAGCGCTACAGAGCGACAGGTACTACATGGCGCAGGCGCTATACACTGAGACTCCTGGATTAATACATGTGATGCTACATGGCGCTGTTACAGGCACTCACTAGATTCACTTTCTTAAATGTGGTTTTGTGTACAGCGCCCAGCGTTCACCAGACACTGCCTGCCGCTATGAAGCGATACCTGGCACTATCCGTTCTTAAATAACCTCCAAATTAGAATAAAAGTTTTGTGTGTTAAAGTTATAACAGCTAACTCAGGTGTAAGTTCTAGTTCACACTGAAAATTAAACATCCCTGATGCCTACACAACAGTGGCCCATTTACCAAACCCAGTTCTGACATGACCTATCCATTCAATGAGTAAAGCACTTAGCATTAGTATTAGCACTTAGGGTTTGTCTGGCAGTTTGAATTGCAATCTGCATCTGAGTGAACTTTTAAAATGTTACCATACAAGAAGGTTTTTGTTGGGGGGAAAATTAAGAACACGTTTTTTTTTACAAAATGCAGGGTGCAAATCACATCAATTGGATAAGCTGTCTAATTCAAAAGAGGGGGATGAAGCAACACAAGGCATAGTTCCACTTTAAGGGTTTATTTAAGAAACGTTAATGCCACGTAGCGACAGAATGAGGCAAACGTTTTTAGTCAGTGCAACCAGCAAGTTATATTTATGATGAAAAAAAATTTTTGTGCCTCTCCTAGCGCCATGTAGCGTTTCATGTATCAAGAATGCCGGTTGCTTTGTTAGCGCCGACACTGTGTTCCCCATAGCGCCACATCACATCAGATGCTCAGTGTACCATAGACTACAATTAGCTATTCCAGTCCTGTTATTTCTATATGGCAGATCTCTCTATCTACAGGTATATATCTTTTTTATCATAGAAAAGGATAAGGAAAATAGGCAGTATAGCAGGCGAGGTACAACAACATCTTATGGGGACTTGTAGCCCCCTGACCTGGTGTGGGAAAAGTGGAAGGGGTAAATAAAACTGGTCTGTAAAGGTAGTTAAATTGGGTCACACTAAGGAGATGAGGTTGCATGAAGAGTGATAGGAGGGTGTGCATTGGCAAATAGAGGTCACAGTAGTGGCTTCAACGAACGTGGTGACATTGATTGTAAAACACCACAATTGAGTGAGGTCTCTGGCACAATAATGTGATAAAAGCTTTTTCATATTATATGTTATATTATTTTATGATTAGTAGTGATGAGCGGGTTGGTTGAAATTGGGGTTCGACAAATTCAGCCGAACTTGCCGCAAACCCAAACTCAGGGTGATTGCCCAAGACAAGATGGCCCAGGAAAGTACTCAAAACAATAATAGAAAACAAAAATACATAAATAAGTTAATATTAATTTTCTTTTTCTTTTTACGTGTCTCAGAGGTCCAATTGGGGGGTAACACCAGGGAAATTGCCCTTCACAAAATGAGCTAGGGAAAGTACCCAAATTTATCAAAGAAAACTAAAAACCTAAAGAAATACACCAATAAAGAAAAACATTAAAATATTAGTTTTTTTACGGGTGTTGAAGGCCTAATTTCGGGGGGGGGGGGGCGCCTGGGAGACCTTGCACAAAATTAAATTAAAGAAATACATTCATAAATAAAAAAATTAAAATATTTTTTTACGTGTTTTAGAGGTCAAATTGGGGGATAACACCAGGGAGATTTCCCTGCACAAAATGGGCTAGGGAAAGTACATTATAATAAAAAAATAAAATATTAGTTGTTTGCAGGGGTTGGAGGCCTAATTTGGGAGGCAAACACCTGGGTATGGGAAGCATTTGGGAGGCAAACACAAAATGGGCTGGGGAAATGTAGTCAAAATATTCACAGAAAACAAAACATTAAAGAAATACACCAATAAATAAATACATTATTAATAATATTATTATTGATGTTTATCTATATAGTGCCATCATAGTGCTTCACAAGGTATAATTATAGACCAGGTAAAACATATAGTACAGGGACCAATACAAACTATATGATTGCCTCTCCTGCCTTTAATTGCCGAGCATGTGAGAGTTATGTGCCTGACTTTCCCCGTGCTAGCAGGCACATAAAGTAAAAAACACTCACCTGGCCCCTCATTCCATCCGGCCCGGGTCTTCTCTCACCCGGGCCGCGCTTCAGGAGAGGACCCAGAATAACTCCCTGACCTCAGCCACTGCCAATAACTGTTAAAAAAAAAGACATTTACTTACCTGCAGCCGCAATCCCTCCTGCCGGGTCTCCTCCTCACAGGAGGGCCTCCGATACTGCCCCAGAAGAAGGGTTGAATGGAGCCTTCTCCTTCACTTCCGCTGTCACCAACACTACGTCACGTCATCCATCTCCCGGCTATGCTGGGTAGGGGGGCCCATGTCATTTTACAGGGGATTTTTAAGGGTTTTTAACCCTTAAAAATAAAAAGGGACACCCCCTGGAGGGAGGTCCCTATGACATTTTTTTTTATTTTCCCATTATGTCCTGTCACCCAGCAGGTATGAAAAGCTTCCATCAGCAACAGGGCAGTAGAAATCAGAGTGATCGGTCAAGGGACAAATGAGAACAACAAAGGACAGTGGGACATGGGCTTTAAAAAGAGGGACAGTCCCTCCAATTTGGAGGGACAGCTGGTAGGTATGTAATTGTTGAGTGGCGTTCTGCTTTAACTAAAATCTGTAGCAGCAACTACCTCTGCCTTGTACTAGCCAGCAAGACAAGAGTGCTACATTTTCCAGCTACAAACTGTAAAGGTAGGTGGTCAGCATCTGATGGACATATTTTCACATCTGACTATACTTGCAAAATCACTCTTATCAACTTTACCATTTTATATAGAGAAAAGTGAGGAATTCTTCATTGACAGTACGTGTTGCAGTCCAGCTTTTACTCAGTTCTTGCTCGAACCATCTTGGATTATAAAGCTATTGTTACCTTACATGGGTTATTTTGCAATCTGCTCATCTAGGAATGTCAGGCTGATGGGCGCGCTTATCTGAGGTTCATAGAATGAAATCGACATGCCAAGCCTTGCACAAGAAAGCTGCGAGTACGAGGCCGAAACAGGATGTCTTTTTGTAAAGAATTATGTGAATGAGTTATTTAATAGCAGCAGCTTTGACAAGTTATGTGCAAGATTATATGAAATATAAGTAATAATATTGATTTTGGACAGTAGAGCTATTTTATTTTCCAAAGACGTGACAGTATAAAGTACATTTCTGTAAAAGACAGCTCTGCATTATTGAAGTTACAACTAAACTTTCAGAAACATGGTTGGAGCACAAGAAACTTTCAAGAAAATCGCACATGTTTACAGCACAAGACTTGCTCAGGACAGGGCAATAGCATAAACGTGTCATCCCCAGGTTTGGGGGTCACTTTTTACAGATAGCCCCTATATTGTGTTTATGTTAGATGTGAATTATATGAAGCGCCTAATTATGATGGAGGACGACTTACGTACCAGATAGAAATGAATCCCTAAAATTGATCGTAATGCACAGATACCATTGCCATACACTTTGCTGTGGTCTTCAGTGGTGTCCTAAAAGTTGAGAAGCATTACCTAAATCCTATGGTGGTGTGGTAATGGTCTGTCCGACCACCAGTAATGAATGGACTTTAATCTAATGAAGCTACTCAACACAGATATACAAATTCTGTCTTCTATGGCCAAAAATAACGCTAACATTTGAGCTCTATAATACATAAGTATCTGGAAGGCTTTATGTATGTAAGACAAGCAAGGAATATAATACAAAGAGACTGGAACCTATACCAGTGTTGGATATCTGTCTGTGACTCCTGATTGCTCACATACAGCAGTTGTAAACTCACAACCAGTGAGCATGCGGATACCTCATCACAACTGCACGTGTGGATGGCATCCACTGTGAGAACACAGCAATACATGAAAGGGGCATTCTGTGTGATATACACAGTTGTTAAACCGGACCTTCAGCGTGATTTAATGAAAAGCCCAAACTCTTAAAAAACGATTCCCCAGCATCTAAAATTAATATATTTTACATTTTTAGTCACTAACTTATTATTCTTTCCCCCACTGGGCTGCAACTCTGTTCAGGAATTTAGGATACGGGCGCCGCCATCTTGACTCAGAAGCATCACACTTACTGAGGAGAGGAGAGTGGGATAAGGTACAGGGGGGCAGGTTATAGCTGTGCTTTGCTCAGACAGAGCAGAGCTGGGGTCAGGGAAAGGTCAGCAGTCCCAGAATGCAGAGCAGCACAGTCACTTCCTGTTTGCAGGCACTTCCTGTTTGCAAGCTGCCTGATAAAATGGCGGCTTCCATAAGCCGCCATCTTGGATGTTTAAAGGTTCATAACATGCAGTAGATGCAGGTAGGATGATTTTTAATGTGAGCAATCTGTATGTACAGTGTGGGGGAAACATATAAGATAGACTCTTATTCAGAGTGAAGGTCCGCTTTAAGTTAATTCTCATGTGCTCTCCAAACTTCAACCTTCTTCTTAATATCTTGGATACCTTTGCCCCACGAGACACTTCAAAGCCAGGACCAGGGTAAAGTTTGGAGCAGACACACTCACACTGATGCCTTTGGGTGAAACAAGAAAACATAATAAGAACTAAAAGAATAATACAGGACCTTAGCTTCAGGTAAAGTGGCAAAGGTACAGAATTTACAGCAAAACTGAGCAGGGACGTATCTTTAGGCTAAGTAACTAGAAGCAGATTACACCAAGGTGCTCTTGGCACATATAGAGCAGACCTGCTGACCTGAAAATCAGAGAGACTGGAAGGAACTCAAAGGTGGATTTCCTAGTGTACAGTGATGGACTGGTAACCTATAGTTAACCGGAGGTGGATTCCTCCAGCATGTAGGAGGAGAAAGAGAAACAATGGCCATAACAATATATTATTTTAAGCCCTGCAACCTAGTGTCCCATGTTAACTGATGGACCTGTTGACTGGACAGCTCCACAGCACAGCTGTTTGCTAACTGCTAAAACTAAAAGCGAATAACAGCACAGTGCCACCAGCATTGTGTCTGAGGGACTACAGTACCTAGAAGAGACACTCAGTTAGACCTCACTCTCTGATTACTAACCTTGGCTGCCAGCCCTGACCTTGGCTTTGTGTGATTCTACGAATATGCTCTTTTGGGGACAGCCCTGATCTTTGCTCTATTTCTTAACCACTCTCACTGATGTACAATTCTATCCCTACCATTCCCAAGGGATAAGAGGTCTGTCCATAGACTCTAGTACTCCTTGTCAAGTCAAGGTTTGCAGGTCCTTAGGCTCGGTAGTCCTCACTGGGAGCTCTTGTCACCTGCTAGCCTGAATCTCAGCACCCAGTCAACTAAAAAGGAGAATGAATATTATGTTATTATTTGCTAAAAGCAAGGCGTTTAGCATGTAGCAAGAGGGTCTAATGCAAGATGTTCAAACGAGTAACTATTTTATCAAAGCACAAGAGGGTCTAATGCAAGGTGTGCCAAGTAGCTAGTTACTTGACACATCTTGCATTAGACCCCCTTGGGCTTTGATAAACTAGTTACTTGGCACACCTTGCACTATAATCTTTTGAGCTTTGATATACTAGTTACTTGGCACACCTTGCTTTAGAACCTCTTGGGCTTTGATAAACTAGTTACCTGTCAGGACAGCTTGCATTATACTAATTTGAGCTTGGGTAAACTAGTTACATAGCACACCTTGCATTAGACCCTCTTGTACTTAAATAAACTAGATACATGTGGGCAGACCTTGCATTATACTCATTTGAGCTTTGATAAACTAGTTACTTGGTGGCCCCCCTTGCATTCTAACATATAATAATATAGCACAGAGCAGAATAAAAGCTAAATCACCAAGAATGTCCAAACAAATGAAGAAATCCAACGTTGTCCCACAAACGCATGCACAATTCCAGAGTGGCTATGGTCAATCCACATCAATCAAACAGCCATGTGCCCATCACCTTACACGCTTACTGGAGGGCAGTTTGGGTATCAGTCTTATTTATATTCCCGTTGGGCTTCTCTTTGATTAGGTTACAATTCTCCTTCCAAGCGTGAATAGCATTAAGAGCCTGTGCCTTAGGAGTAGCTCAGTTGCATATTGAACATAAAAATAGATAGAAACAAAGAAGAAAGGGATCTAGCGTAATATGTTTTTAATAAAAACTCTATATAAAAGGTTGTACAAAAGCGGTTAATGACAAAAGCGGTTCTCACCCAACCTCTGCTTCACCTCGGCCGATGGTGGAGGGAAGGGGGAGAGTTCTGCTTTCAAATGTATCCAAAGGACTGTGGTAAAATCATATAGCCGCCGCCGCCTCTTGACCCCTTGCATTCTACTTATGGGGGTTTGAAGGAATGCCTCACCACTACCCACCTGCATTTCACTGGGACAGGCAGCATATACACTGTGTCCAACAATGCAGAAAGTAGCAAATAAGGGACAGGGACATGGTCGTGGTGCTGCTGATGCTGCAGCTGGTGTAATGGAGCTGGTTCTGAATGGCTCTGGTGCAAGCAGGCACCAGGGTTTGCAGCATCTTCTTGTAGACCCCACCAGATTGGTGAGGCCAGAAGGTCATATAGATTATATGACACGCAGTAGTACTAGTTCCATGGGATTATCTTCCACCCACTCAACTTTTGCTGAGAGTGCTGAGCTTTCCTCCTCACCCCCCTTGAAATCAGCAAGGCCCTCCCATCCACAATCATGGAGTCAGTAATGCTGTATGATGACACTCCTAGCTGGCATACCATGGGCCATCCACCTGCCCCTGCCACATCTGCAGACCTATGGATCCCAGATGGCCAACAACTTGTGTCAGAGGATAATGACAGGGCCAGGAGATCATCGCCAGACACCTGCAATGGTGATATAATCCTAGTGCTGACTCCTATGGCTCTCTGCATTATGGAGGCTGAGAGGGGGGTAACATGGAGGAGGAGGTGGAAGATGATCCCAGGGGTGATGACGACTTAACATAGGCTGAAGGCCATCAGATATCAGAGGAAAAGGTGATGGTCACACAGCCCTAGGCAGCCAGCAGAAGAGGGAGAAGGGTGCCAGCGGTCAACTCGTTGCTGCCACTGTCCACTAAGCCCAAGGACTAAGCACACCAAAGCTAAAAGAATGTCCCCAGCTTGGTATTTTTAAGGAGCGCACAGAGGTACAGTTTATTTGCATGCTGTGCCAGCAGTCCCTGAAGCATGGCAAAACACTTAATAATCTCTGCACCACGTCCATGAACAGGCACTTGCAATCCAAACACCAGCTTCAGTGGCAGAAACGCCTAAAACATGAAAACAGCAGCAGCATCACCACATCACCAAGTGTGTCCACACCATCCTACGGAAGCATTCAGCTTTCCATGCCACAAACTTTAGAGAGGAATCAGAAGTTGGGCCCGTCTGACTCACTGTGCATGCACTTTCGGCAATCCCACCCTGCTGCTGCTCACCTCTCTGCACTCACCTCAGAGGAATTTCAGACTTCCCACCCACTGCCTCATATGTGACTTGCCTGGGAGTAGAAGTGCAGACCAACAGCACTTCACCACGTGAGCCTCCATGAGGGACATCTGCACGGTAATGCAGTGGTTTCAGTACACCACCATGGGGAATGTGATGGTGAAACAGGAGGAAACAGAGGTGGAGGCAGAGGAAGGCCCATTTTCCCAGGCATCAAGGCAGTGCACAAGTGGCATACAGTGTAGGCTGCTGGGCCCAACAGTGGCCAGGTACTCCACTGTCCAGCCATTGGACAGTTTTGGAGGATTCAGAGAAGGAGGATCTCACAGCAGGGTGGCACCCTGCACAGCTCACAGACATCACTGGAGTATGGCTGGAGGGAGGAGCAGGAGGAGACACTTGATGCTTCTCCTTGACACAGGGCAGCCTGGCTCACATGAGCCACTACATGCTCCAGGGCCTGTGCAATGCCCGCAGAGTCACCAGCATAGTCACCAGCGTCGATTACTGGGTGGCCATCCTGCTGGATCCCCGCTATAAGGACAACATTACCTTTTTGATTCCAGGACTGGAGCGGGATAGAAATATGAGGGAGTACAAATGCACTCTGGTGGACGCACTATTGGGGGAGTTCCCAGCTGACTTTGAGGGCTCAGTGGCAGCACAAGGCCAAGGAGGAGGAGCAAGTCGCCAATGCATCAGGGGCAACTCACAGGGGAGGGTGAGCATGGTCACGATGTGCAATACCTTATTCCATTCTGCCACATCCACCACCATTGCATATGGCCTGTGGTGCCAGGAGGCAGACTTTAACTCATATGGTGGAACCTGTCCATGCGTCTCCTGGTACTAAGCGATTGGTCCTCACCATTCAATTTCTGGGTCAGTAAATGGGACACGTGGCCAGAGCTTGCCCTCTATGCCTTGTTGGTACTGGCATGCGCTGCGGCAAGTGTCCTATCAGAATGTGCTCAGGACCACAGGGGGTGCCATCACCGACAGGAGGATCTCTCTATCCACAGCCATGCTGCATTCCTTAAAATGAATCACACATGTGTTCCTCGCTCGCCCCCAATTTGGCCCCCATCACCCTGAAAAAACGACAATTTTATTTTTCTTTATTTATGTGTTTTTTCTATTTTTTTTGTTTTCTTACATTATTTTGAGTACTCTCCCTATCCCATCTTCTGCAGAGCAATCACCCAGGTGCACCCCCATTTGTCCCCCAACACCAAAAGCACTAGTATTTCCTTTTTTTTTATTTATATACGTATGTATTTTTTTTAATTTTTTAGTTTTCTGTTATTATTTTGAATACTTTCCCTACCTCATTTTGTGCAGGGCAATCACCCAGGTGCCCCCCCCCCCCCCCATTTGGCCTCCAACACCCTTAAAAATCTAATATTTTATTATTTTATGTATGTATGTATTTCTTTAATTTTTCCCTACCCCACTTTGTGCAGGGCAAGAGCCCAGGCCCCCAACACCCTTAAAGAAGCTAATATTTTATTATATATATATAAGGCTCTAATTTTGTCTTCTGAATTTTTAATTTTGTGTAATCATTTGGAGTAATACATTTTTGTTTTACAAGTGGTTATAGCAACTGGTGTGGTATATTGGACGGTGCTGTCGAAAATTTGTAGAATTCTAACCATTTATTCTAACAAGAATAAATACGGTAGCTAAAATATGAACAGCATGAATTAATTAAAACGATAAACACCCTCTTTAATTTTATTTTAAAAAATACAGACCTTATCCTTGTAGTCTTCTTTCAGTCTTCTTTTGTTCTTCTCTATATTTTTTTCTTCATCTCTTTCTCATTTAAACCTAAACATTTCGGGAGAGCTTTTTAAGGAGGCAGACAGTAGAGAAAGAGGGATACCTACACAGCATTACATGATATAGGTTTGGCAACCTAGTTTATGGTACCCTCATCTTGGTCATCCAACATTCTTCTTCTCTCGGCATCCAAAGGAAAATTTCTGGCTTGTATATTATCAAAGCACATGTCCTCAGGCCAGCAACAAATACTTTGATCCTGCAACCCATAATAACGCGCTGGCTGGTCTCAAATTTCTCCATTGCTATGTCTGTTTGGGGAGCTAAATCTTCACACATTTATCATTGTTGCCACTAGTCGCCTAGAAAAAGACATTACCTCCTGTTTCTGTATCACATAACTCATTTTCAGGAAATTTGCAATCCATGATTAACTGGTTAAGAAGCGGTAACATATTTTCTTTGCTTTAGAATTTAAGCCATACGTACATATGTAGTTTAAATAATGCACCTAAATTGCTTTACTCTAGTAATATGAGATGTTTGAACAGATCTAGTTACTTTAGTAAAAACAACTTTTATAGATGAGGCGGGCCCTAGTTTTGCCAAGAATATAGATGGTTTTAAGCAGAGCAATGTTTTAACGAGAAGTACGCAAATGTCTCTCGGGAGCTGGAAGGAAGTCTGACCAAAATGGCCCATCAGTGCCAACACATGACCTTTCATGCAAGTTACCTAGGAGAAGTCATAAAGGAGCAGCGAGGGAAAGGGAAGGGTGGGGGACAGTCACATCCTAATTGTTACATCCTAAGTGTAAAAAGTGACCTTTCATTTACAAGGTGAACTTCAACTTCAAAGGTTAGAAGGTGTCAATGCTAAACTTACTTGGACATTAAATCTACTTATGGCACAGTGACATTTACTTTAATGAAGGCTTCCTGGTGTAACGCATTTCTAAACCTACTATTGTCATATTGAATAGAGAATATGTTTTGCATAGTTTAAGTGTAATTCCTTCCTCTCCCTTTGAAGGTAGCTCACTAAACTGAAGCCATGGCATATGAAGAGCTCCCTGCATAATCTAGAGGGGGTAGAATTTACACACCCCGGAAAAGCTGCTGCCAATTTAAAATTCTACCTACCATTAATAATATTAATGGGATTTTGTACACTTGCCTTGGTAGGCTCCTTTATGCTGGTTTTTGAGCTGCTTCCACGTAGCAAGCTGACTTGTGTGCATATGTTTTCCACCTATATTTATCACTATTCCAGCAGGTGTACCCAGGCACACATAACACATACACTTAAAGGCGCTGAGGCAGGACGAGGGGGTTAGAAAGAAAAACACCCGTTACCTTCCCCTCAGGCCAGCGCCACTCCCCAGGCCCTGTGCGGCAGCCGCAGAGAAAGCACAAAGCTGCATCCCCCGGGTCCGCTGCCCATTTACTTAATATGGGCAGGCGAGAGCTTGCACAGAGCCGGGGGATTTGGCTCTGTGAGTTCAAGCAAGATAGCGGTGTGGGCATCAGGATAAGGTAAGGGGTCTTTTTCTTTCTAACCACGCCCGTCATGTTTCAGCACCATCACTTTAAAGAGAAAAAACATACTTTTTGGTTAAAAACTAAGTTACAAATGCTACATATGTGACAAGCATAATGGTGATTAGAAAAGAATTATAGAGAAGCATTAAAAAAAAAATCTCAATAAACTTGACTGGTGTGTTTGTTAATATTTTACACATCTCTTTGTTTTTGCAGCAGACAAACGGAATGGGCTCCCCCCAAGAATTGAGTTCTCTATGTCAGAGACCATCATTAGCTGCCTGGTGACACCTGGCACACTGGTGGACATTGATGAGACTAGGGATACACTAACAGTCTCCACTTAAACTGGAGCAACAGCCTGGCACAGTTGGAAAAGAAAGGTAGCAGCCATTTTGGAGCTTCCTTTCCCAACTGACACAACTGAAATGCACAGTAACAGGAAGC
Organism: Gastrophryne carolinensis; assembly: GCA_027917425.1. NCBI lineage: Eukaryota > Metazoa > Chordata > Amphibia > Anura > Microhylidae > Gastrophryne > Gastrophryne carolinensis. Next base: position 131,340,786 of record CM051234.1, read on the forward strand.
CCAGCATGACTTCCTGTTTGCAGGTGGCCTGCAAGTCCATGAGTGGCCATCTTGTTTTTAAAATTTATCCCAGCAGGCGTTATAAAAAGCTAAATTCTTTTTTATGTGTAGCAAACTACATTTCCCTAGAGAAGGATGCATATGAGCACTGTTTGTTGTGTTGGTCTGGTTTAATTCATCTTTGACTGTTTGTTCGCTTTAAGTGAAAGTGTATGTGTCTAGGGGCCAAATAATGAACTGAAAGTCTGTGAGAACTGTGTTCCTCCAGCCACCGCAGCCATGTGGCCATGTTCACAAGTCTTTGTTCTCTTTCTGTAGACAACAACTCAACCCAACAGGTCACCAACCAGGGCCAAGACACTGAATGCTCCAAGCACAGCAGAAGCAGAAACACTTGGAGAATCTCAACAGATAAACAACATTTGAGTCTGTGTGTGTAAGGGAGGGAAAAAAGCTAATGGGGTGGACACGCAACACATATGCCCAACTACCAAGACGTATGTAATGTGTGCCCACACCCAGCAACCAAGCTATTTCACTGTTTGTTTAGATCTGAATGGGGCAGCCAATTGGAAGTTCCCGGTGGCTCATATGCATGGGCATAACTTGAGGGAGTGCGGGGGGGGGGTGACCACCCTGGGGCAGAGAAGGTCAGGGGGCTCCATCATTGTTACTCCACCACCTTATTTCTCTTTTTGGTCACCTTAGTGGGGTGTCCCCAAATGTTTTGTTACCCTGGGGGGTCCCCAAATATTTCGTTTAGCCCCATTGATGTGTTAACTGGAATATTACCAATAATCCAATTAAACTGATCTCAAACAGATCATGTGTTTGTGCATTGCTTTGATTATGTGGTTGGCACACACTAAATAACATAATTACAAAGACCAGGCTGTGTAAGGCAGAAAAAAACAAGGTTTTAGTCAACTTCAAGGCACAGATTACACAAAAACTATAACAAACATCAATCAATATAATTATTCACAATTTGGCTATACACAGCGTGGTCAGCCTGACTCTGAGTGCCAGAATAGGTCACCAGGGGCATATCTGAGAACATCTGGCATATCTGAGATATCTGGGACATTCTGAGACAGATAGCCAGATGCATGGTGAAGCAGAGCCAGGTTATGCAGCAAAGCACGTTATTGAATTATTTCAACTACCTTGGCTGTAGAATATTGCTGAGCCCCTACGGTGGCATCAAGGCAGCAAAGTGGAAAACTTGAGAAGGCCAAACACATGGTGGCCGGGGTCTTGCGATGCGCAAGATTGTAGGCCTCCTCCCCAGCAGTCGCAGGATGCAGGAAACGCACCATGAGCCATGGAAGGCAAGGATAGCCAGAATCACCTATTTCAAAGCAATAAAAAACAACCATTAAACACAGCAACAACACCACAATCACATAAGAAGACATGCACAGCAAAATTCAAATACAGCCAAACAATCAGGCAGACATTAGCTACTAGCCAAAGGCAAAACACACAGGAGTGCAAAATCTAATGAGGACAAGTAACACCACTAATACAAGGGCAGGAGGCAAATGAGGGCTTAAATATAAGGGAGGCATACAGATGAAAACATACAGGATGCACAGACAGAAAACTATCAAAGGGCAGGGGAAATTAATACACATTGGCCAAAACACTAGCATAAGCGGACAGAACTGAGAGATGTACCCATGCAGTATAGGCACAGGGGTCACTGGGGGGCCTAGGAGGATGTGCCAGGCCAGAGATACTGAACAAGCTGGGGTACAACAGCAGACCAAAATCTAAGGGTTAATGGATTGCACACAATGCTGAGGGAGGAACACACAACAACCAGAAAAAATGAAAATGGAAACACAAAACACCACCAAGTAGCCAGCCAGCATAGAGCTGCCCCCTGCCTAAATTCCAAAAGATGGATGAATTTCAGAGCATGTGGGCATTGTGGCACAAACCAGGGAACCTGGCAACAACCATGAAAAAACGAAGCCGGGTGTCACAAATAAATTGGACATTTAGGTATTGTATTTTGTGTGGGGGAAAGACAGGCATGAGCAACAAAACATGGGTGTAACAACTGGAAGACAATGCAAATGCAGACATGGTCCGGCGGAGCACAAAGCTAAAGATTGGGAAAGGATGAGGGAAGCTACAAACAAACACACTAATAAATATTCAAAGCACAGCAAACAGATGAAACAGTTTAGATCCACTTGCATAAACAATAAGCAAAAAAAAAACAAATGTGTCAAAAAAGGAAGACGCAGGAGCAGGCTAGTCTGGAATACGAGACACACAACTTGCAAGACAGTAACAGGACGAAAATAAAGACAGCAGCAAACAGTGGTCAACTAAACACACACTCTCACCGATACTTGTACTCCTCAGCTACAGGCAGCACAAGGCATACATGTGTGCAATCAATTGCATCTAGCACATTAGGGAAATAGGCCCAATCTGTAAAGCCCAACTTAAGTGTATTCCACTGACTGAGTGTGGTTAGAAAATGTACATATTTTGGCAACAAGCATATGATGCCCCTCAGGAACACATGCAGAGTGAGGCACAGTGAAGACTGGGACATCCCCACGGAGAAGGCTCCCAGTCTCTGAAAAGAGCCGTTCACTAAAATTTGCAGGCAGCCAACCAGTTTGGCCATACCAGCATGCCCCATACTTGTGGGTGTGGTGGCTGCCGATCTGCATAGAGGTCATGAAGGACATGACAGTGCAGACAGGTTAGTTTAAAAAGAGCTTGATTAGACAGGAAGTCCACATCCAGCTTTTGGTGGTTTGGTGAGCAATGATGGGATCATTTTCAAGATGGCCCGCCGTAACTGGCACAATTCAGATACCAAATGGGCCAAAAAATCATGTGGAGGTACAGAATTTAGGGAGTGTTTTTTTGGCAAACCGTCAGCTTATAGTTACTCATATACTCAAATGTATTCTTGCTTCATCTTAATCAAGCATGGATTATAAGGATTGATATTGAATCATTGTTTGCTTTTTTTTATAGTTTACTGTAATTCATTTCATTAAAATCATTTCTTAATCGTTTGTTAGGGTCATTTCAATGTTTAGAGCCTGTTTAAATCTATGCTGTTTAAATCTATGCTTCCATCTTTCCATCTCTGGGGGGTGTTTCCATCACCAGATTGCCTTCAGTTTGCGGAAGATTAGGGCCGTCTAGGGTCGTTAAGAGAAATTTTTTTTTTTTTGGTTTGGAATATGCAGTTTTATATTTTAATATGCGTTACTTTTTCACAAGACCACCATGTCATTAAACAAAAAGAATTCCTCAAGGGCCAGTTTTATTTTTGAAATAAAATCAGGATTTTCTAATAGTCCAGAATAGAAGGGCATGGTCTGAGATGGTTAATTTACCAATATCACAACTGGTCATCTCTTTCAGGGCTTGCTGTGGCATGTACAGGATATCAATGCGTAAATACGAATTATGCGAGCGGTTGTATCATAAGTAATCCCTTTGATCTAAGTTCTTTATTTTCCAAATATCAACAAGGTTTGATAATCAATCATAGTGAATTTTATATATTGGTTAATATATCTATCATGTAATTATTTTGCAGGCGGGCCAGGCCGGTACTATCGGGGAGGCCGATTCATTAATAGCGCCAGGAAGCGACAGATGAGCGCCAGTAGCGCCAGTAGCGCCAGCTAGTATTCGCTGTGCTTGGCCGGGGTTTGCTTGTTGACAACAACTCAGTCGGTGTGCGGTAATGTTGAATACGGGCTTAGGGGTCGCTGTTTCACAGGTTCAGCGTTGTATGGGTGCGCCTGACAACGAATGGCCAGAGCGAACAGCTTGCTGCAGATTCATTAACAAATCACGCTCTGAATTTTTTCGTGCTGTGATTTCCTTGTTTAAACCCCAGAGCGCTGGCGGCGATGGGTGTAAAATAGTTTTTAACCCCCAAACAACCATATTTTTTGATTGTAAAATTATACAAGTTTTTATAAACATTTTGTAATATGAATACATTAATATCAGACCTGTAATATCAATTCTGCACAAAATATATATTTTTTTTTTTACCTTAAAAAAAAATCCTAACATTGCAGAAGTGGTCACAGAATTTTTGACATTAAAAAAAAAAAAAAACATTAATAGCAAGTAATTCCCGATTAATTAAAGATTGCTCCATTGAAATGCATTGAACATCGCCAGGGAGCGACAGGTCATACCTGGCGCTGTGATGGGATTAGCAGCGGTGCTGTTCGTTGCAGTCGGCTACATGATGAATCCTGCGCTAGCTGTCGCTCTCGCCGGCGCTAGCCTCATTTAGCTTGATAAATGCGTCATTGTGGCCGACGCCGGGCGTACTTGAGTCGGTAGCCGCCGTTAGCTGGCGGGACCTGGCGCTCGTCAGACACTACCTGGCGCTATCGCTTGATGAATAAGGGCCTAAGTCTTGAGTAGGTGCTGTATTAAAGTCCCCTGCAAGGATCACCCTGCTGAATTGTATTGCACTTAATAAATTTAAGTGCAATTTATTTTGGGATTTATTTGAGGGTGTAAAGATTTGCCAGTGTATATTTTTGTCCTTTAAATTCCCCTATCAAAATAATATATCTGCCTACATTGTCAAAACATTGTTCTATGATGTCCAGGTTGCAGTTTTTGTGGCTACTGATAAACACCCCTCTAGCTTTTTTCTTGATGTATGGACTATACACTGTACCAAAACTTTAAAATAGAAGGTTTTGGTACAGTGTATATAGTTAGAGATGAGCGAACTTTTGAAAAATTCTATTCGAATGATTCGCCAAATTTTCCGACAAAAATTGTTTCGACCCAAATGTATTCGCGACGAATCACTATTAAAAACTGTGATTTTTGAGCCTCCTAGAGCCTCAATAGGGTTGTAAACCATTCTGCCTTGCTGTAACACACATAGGATGCGTGCTGGGTTAGTGAAATAATACTGTAAGTAATTATCACATGCAGATCAGAGGCATCGCTAACAGAATCGCAGAGCGGCACAATTGCAGAGAGTTGAAGTGGCATCCCTATGAGGGGACCCTATAGTGTCTGAAAAACACAGCCTGGAGCTGGCAGCAGCAGGAGCCCAAAAATTAGCTGAATCACACCCTGGAGTTGCAAGCAGCAGCAGCAGCAGCAGGAGCCCAAACATTGCTTTAAAGAGACACTGGAGTTGGCTGCAGGAGCCCAAAAACTGGATGGATCACACCCTGGAGTTGCAAGCAGCAGCAGGAGCACGAACATTGCTTTAAAGAGACACTGGATTTGGCTGCAGGAGCCCAAAAATTTAATGAATCACACCCTGGAGTTACAAGCAGCAGCAGGAGCCCAAACATTGCTATAAAGAGATGCTGGAGTTGGCTGCAGGAGCACAAAAATTGGATGAATCACACCCTGGAGTTGAAAGCAGCAGCAGCAGGAGCCCAAACATTGCGTGAAAGAGACACTGGAGTTGGCAGCAGCCGCAGCAGGAGCCCAAAAGTTGACTGACACACCCTGGAGTTGGCAGCAGCAGGAGCCCAAACATAGCTTGAAAGAGACACTGGAGTTGGCTTTAGGAGCACAAAAATTGGATGAATCACACCCTGGAGTTGCAAGCAGCAGCAGGAGCACAACCATTGCTTTAAAGAGACACTGGAGTTGGCTACAGGAGCCCAAAAATTGGATGAATCACACCCTGGAGTTGCAAGCAGCAGCAGGAGCCAAAACATTGCTTTAAAGAGACACTGGAGTTAGCTGCAGGAGCACAAAAATAAGCTGAATTACACCCTGGAGTTGCAAGCAGCAGCAGCAGCAGCAGCTGCAGGAGCCCAAACATTGCTTGAAAGAGACACTGGAGTTGGCTTTAGGAGCACAAAAATTGGATGAATCACACCCTGGAGTTGCAAGCAGCAGCAGGAGCACAGCCATTGCTTTAAAGAGACACTGGAGTTGGCTGCAGGAGCCCAAAAATTGGATGAATCACACCCTGGAGTTGCAAGCAGCAGCAGGAGCCAAAGCATTGCTTTAAAGAGACACTGGAGTTAGCTGCAGGAGCACAAAAATAAGCTGAATTACACCCTGGAGTTGCAAGCAGCAGCAGCAGCAGCAGCTGCAGGAGCCCAAACATTGCTTTAAAGAGACACTGCAGTTGGCTGCAGGAGCACAAAAATTGGATGAATCACACCCTGGAGTGCAAGCAGCAGCAGCAGGAGCACAAACAGTGCTTTAAAGAGACACTGGAGTTGGCTGCAGGAGCCCACAAATTGGATGAATCACATCCTGGAGTTGCAAGCAGCAGCAGCAGCAGCAGGAGCCCAAACATTGCTTTAAAGAGACACTGGAGTTGGCTGCAGGAGCCCAAAAATTGGATGAATCACACCCTGGAGTTGCAAGCAGCAGGAGCACAAACATTGCTTGAAAGAGACACTGGAGTTGGCTGCAGGAGGCCAAAAATTGGATGAATCACACCCTGGAGTTGCAAGCAGCAGCAGCAGGAGCACAAACATTGCTTGAAAGAGACATTGGAGTTGGCTGCAGACGCAGCACAAGCCCAAAAATTGACTGACACACACTGGAGTTGGCAGCAGCAGCAGCAGGAGCCCAAACATAGCTTGAAAGAGACACTGGAGTTGGCAGCAGGAGCCCAAAAATAAGCTGAATTACATCCTGGAGTTGCAAGCAGCAGCAGCAGCAGCAGCTGCAGGAGCCCAGACATTGCTTTAAAGAGACACTGGAGTTGGCTGCAGTAGCCCAAAAACTGGATGAATCACACCCTGGAGTTGCAAGCAGCAGCAGCAGGAGCACGAACATTGCTTTAAAGAGACACTGGATTTGGCTGAAGGAGCCCAAAAATTGGATGAATCACACCCTGGAGTTACAAGCAGCACCAGGAGCCCAAACATTGCTGTAAAGAGATGCTGGAGTTGGCTGCAGGAGCCCAAAAATTGGATGAATCACACCCTGGAGTTGCAAGCAGCAGCAGCAGGAGCCCAAACATAGCTTGAAAGAGACACTGGAGTTGGCTGCAGGATCCCAAAAATTGGATGAATCTCACCTTGGAATTGCAAGCAGCAGGAGCACAAACATTGCTTTAAAGAGACACTGGAGTTGGCTGCAGGAGGCCAAAAATTGGACTAAAGACACACTCGAGTTGCAAGCAGCAGCAGCAGCAGCAGCAGGAGCCCAAACATTGATTGAAAGAGACACTGGATTTGGCTGCAGGAGCCCAAAAATTGGATGAATCACACCCTGGAGTTGCAAGCAGCAGGAGAACAAACATTGCTTTAAAGAGACACTGGAGTTGGCTGCAGCCGCAGCAGGAGCCCAAAAATTGACTAACACACCCTGGAGTTGGCAGCAGCAGCAGGAACCCAGAAATTGGCTGGAAGGCACCCTGAAGTTGGCAGCAGCAGGAGCACAAACATTAGCTGGAAGGCACACCCTGGAGTTGGCAGCAGCAGGAGGCCAAAAATTGGCTGAAAGGCACACCCTGAAGTCGGCATCAGCAGGAGGCCAAAAATTGGCTGGAAGCACACCCTGAAGTTGGCATCAGCAGGAGCCCAAAAATTGGTCTAAAGACATAAATATGTTTTGCACCATTTGGAAAGTATAAAACGTGGCACCATGCTGAATCTAGTCGCATGTATCAGCCATTAGTGGGTGGAAATCCTGGCTGATCCATCCCTGATTCATTTTGACAAAGGTGAGTCTCTCCACATTTTTAGTTGACAGACGAGTTCTCCTCGCTGTAACTATGGCCCCCGCCGCACTAAACAACCGCTCAGATGGCACGCTACTTGCAGGGCAGGACAGCTTTTCCAGGGCAAACTCCGCTAGTTGCGGCCACAAGCCAAGTTTGGCTGCCCAGAAGTCCAGCGGATCCTCAAGGTGTGTTGGCATGGTCATGTCAAGGTATGACATGACCTGCTGGTTGAGGTCCTGCTCCAGATCTTCCTGCTGCTCATGAGTAGCCTCACTATGCGGGTGTAGAAAGCTACTCATTAGCGACTGAAGACTGAGGCTGCTACTGATGGAGCTGCTGCTGCTGCTCCTGCCAACCCCCCCAGCAGCCATGGCAGTGGAAGGTGAGCGCAGAGGTCCCCCCGAGTCAGACCTGCGAGAGTATGGACCATGGCGCAGATAGGAATCGGCCAACTGACTACGTAGAATGTCTTTGTAGTAGTTCAGTTTGTCCTCCCTCTCGGCGGGTTTAAAAAATGCCCCCATTTTGTGCCGGAAGCGAGGGTCCAATAAGGTGGACAGCCAGAAGTCATCCCGGCGACAAATGGAAACAATTCTGGGGTCACTACACAAGCACGTGAGCATGCTTCCTGCCATTTGCACAAGTGACTCGGAGGGACTACCTGTCTCCATCTCCACTGCATACTACCACGGTGTGTCCGGGTTCTCTGTCTCGCCTTCCTCAAAACCCTCTAGCTCCTCTGGCTGCTCCTGCTCCTCCTCTCCTGTCCGCTGACTAGATAAACCAGCCATTTCACCAAGCCTAAACTGTGCTTCACTGGGCCACTCCTCCTCCTCTTCCTCCTCCTCCTCCAGTTCAGCTCCAACGGGGTTCATGTGGCCGTAAGATGTAGACGCCATGTCTCCAGTGCCCTGACCAGCCATGGTTTCCAACATGTGCTGTAGTACATGAAGCAGTGGAATCACGTCGTTCATCCCGTAATCCTGCCGACTTAAAATAAAGTGGCTTCCTCAAAGGGCCTGAGCAAACGGCATGTGTCACGTATGAGCTCCCACTGGTTGACATTGAAGTTACACAGGGGTGTCCCCCTATCCGCTTGGATCATCAGGAAATCCGTGATAGCTTTTCTCTGTTCATATAATCGGTCCAACATGTGAAGGGTGGAATTCCAACGGGTGGAAACATTGCAAATCAGACTATGTTGGGGGCTACCGTTCTGACGCTGTAGCTCAAGAAGGGTGTATTTGGCGGTGTATGAGTGGCTGAAGTGCATGCAAAGTTTCCTTCAAGTTGTTAGGATGTCTTGCAGATGGGGGGAACACTTCAGAAACCGCTTGACAACCAGAATGAAGATGTGAGCCATGCAGGGGGCATGGGTCAGGCTTCCTTGGCGCAGCGCAGACAAAATGTTCTTCCCATTGTCGGTAACCATGATTCCCATTTTAAGTTTTCTTGGAGTAAGCCATGTTTGGATTTCGTGATGAATAAATTTAAGCAGTTCCTCCCCTGTGTGACTCCGTTCGCCAAGACAAACCATGTGAAGCACAGCGTGACACCTCCGTGCTCTGCTCACATGGTAGACTGGAGGGGCACTGAGACTTGAGCCTACAGTGGAGGGTGAGGAGATGGCGGCGCTGCCATGCACTTTGCTACACACCGACAGGCTCAAGGACTGGCCCACCTTCTGTTCAACAAAAGTGTGCAGCGCTGGTACTGCCTTCTTGGCAAAGAAATGACAGCTTGGGACTCTCCACCTCGGCTCAGCACAAGCCATCAGTTCTCTGAAAGGTGCAGAGTCCACCACCTGAAAAGGGAGTGACTGCAGCACCAGCAACTTGGACAGGAGCACATTCAGCTTCTGCGCCGTAGGATGAGTGGGCGAATACTGCTGTCTCTTGGACATGGCTTCGCTGATGGATTGCTGGTGGGATGCATGACCTGGAGGAGGAGTAGGAGGAGCAGGAGCATCAGGAGCAACAGAGGATGGGTATGACGCACAGCTGCCTTCGGTTGAGGTGCTAGAGCCTTGGCTGGCAGAAATTGGGAGCGGCGTGCCACTTGGTGAGGAAGCAGGCTGGACCACCTCTTCGGAGCCTCGGTTCTCCCAGGCCGCTTTATGGTGACGCATCATATGTTGACGCAGGACCGTGGTGCCAACATTTGGGCCCTGGCCACGCTTCACCTTCTGCCTACATATCTTGCATGTGGCCATTTTACCCTCCTGCGGATGCTTCAGGTAAAACTGCCACACTGCCGAGTAGCTACTTTTCCCACCAACAGGCCTCACTGATTCACTGCTACTGTTGCCAACTCCAGGAACCCCTGCTCCACTACCTCCCGATAAGGTAGCCTGCCGCGCAGCAGGTGCTCTACCCCGGCCCCGGCCCCGTTTGGTCCAGGCTTTACAATTGTACCCCCATGCTGACTGCCAACCATGCTGCTAACACCTTGCTGCCTCAGCTGCTGACTCCGGGGCAACCAGCGCCCCTCTTCTCCTGATGATGACGATGAAGCCCCTTCTGCACCTGGCTCCCAAATGCGATCGGCTTCATCATCATCACCAAGTTGTGGCTGCACGTCACTGATGTTCTCGGTTTCCTCAACAGTGTCTGGTGCAGGAGCTGGAACGCTCGCAATACCCACGACACTGTCCACATCACTATTTGTCTGCCTAGCTAAAGAAGCCACCTCCATTTCTTGGCTGGGCAGTAGCTGCTGACTGTCCTCTATCTGATCGTCCTCCTCACTAAAGAGTGGAGCTGAACCCAAAGCATAGGATACGTCGCTGGGGGAGGGAACGGCATAGAACAGAGGCAATGGGAGGACAGGGACCTCTTTCGGGGCATGCCAACTCAGGGTTGTGTCAGAGGAACCTACCGACCCTAGACTGGGGGTCTCAGATGTAACTTGTGATGATGTTGATGAGCGCGTTAACCAATCTACCACGGCAGATGCGTTACTGGTGGAGACACGACCGCTAGCAGATACTGGCAGATCAGGTCTCTCACCGTGACTCCTGCTGCCACTCGATCCTAGTCTGCTGCAACCTCTGCCTGCTGAATCTTGGCCTCTGCCACTCCTCTTTGAACATCCTTGCACGTGTCTGCCTGACATTTTTATGTATTTGAAATGCGCAATAGGTACGATAAAAAATGTGTTTACTTTAAAAAGAAGAAGCTAAATAATGTGAGGAACTGCTTCTCTGCTCCAGATACTATGAAAATTGGCAATATGAGATACCCTGCGGCATAGTGTTTTGGCAGCAGACCAAAAACCAATTCAAAATGCAATACTTTAATAAAGCTGAGGAAGGATGAACAAGCGTATTTAGTATAACAGATAGGCTGCTAAGTGCAGGTTTGGGATGCCCTGCGGCCTAGTGTTTTGGCAGCAGGACAAAAAACAATTAAAAATGCAATAATTTGATTAAGCTGAGAAAGGATGAACAAGTGTATTTAGTATAACAGATAGGCTGCTAAGTGCAGGTTTGGGATGCCCTGCGGCCTGGTGTTTTTTTTGTTAAAGGCAGACCAAAAACCAATTCAAAATGCAACAATTTGATAAAGCTGAGGAAGGATGAACAAGCGTATTTAGTATAACAGATAGGCTGCTAAGTGCAGGTTTGGGATGCCCTGCGGCCTGGTGTTTTTTTTGTTTAATACAGACCAAAAAACAATTCAAAATGCAATACTTTGATTAAGCTGAGGAAGGATGAACAAGTGTATTTAGTGAAACAGATAGGCTGCTAAGTGCAGGTTTGGGATGCCCTGCGGCCTGGTGTTTTTTTTGTTAAAGGCAGACCAAAAACCATTTCAAAATGCAATACTTTGATTAAGCTGAGGAAGGATGAACAAGCGTATTTAGTATAACAGATAGGCTGCTAAGTGCAGGTTTGGGATGCCCTGCGGCCTGGTGTTTTTTTTGTTAAAGGCAGACCAAAAACCAATTCAAAATTAAATACTTTGATTAAGCTGAGGAAAGATGAACAAGCATATTTAGTATAACAGATAGGCTACTAAGTGCAGGTTTGGGATGCCCTGCGGCCTGGTGTTTTTTTTGTTAAAGGCAGACCAAAAACCATTTCAAAATGCAATACTTTGATTAAGCTGAGGAAGGATCAACAAGCGTACTTAGTATAACAGATAGGCTGCTAAGTGCAGGTTTGGGATGCCCTGCGGCCTGGTGTTTTTTTTGTTAAAGGCAGACCAAAAACCAATTCAAAATGCAATACTTTGATTAAGCTGAGGAAGGATGAACAAGCATATTTAGTATAACAGATAGGCTGCTAAGTGCAGGTTTGGGATGCCCTGCGGCCTAGTGTTTTGGCAGCAGGACAAAAAACAATTCAAAATGCAATAATTTGATTAAGCTGAGGAAGGATGAACAAGCACATTTAGTATAACAGATAGGCTGCTAAGTGCAGGTTTGGGATGCCCTGCGGCCTGGTGTTTTTTTTTGTTAAAGGCAGACCAAAAAACAATTCAAAATGCAATACTTTGATTAAGCTGAGGAAGGATGAACAAGCGTATTTAGTATAACAGATAGGCTGCTAAGTGCAGGTTTGGGATGCCCTGCAGCCTGGTGTTTTTTTTTGTTCAAGACAGACCAAAAACCAATTCTAAATGCAATAAATTGATTAAGCTGAGGTAGGATGAACAAGCGTATTTAGTATAACAGATAGGCTGCTAAGTGCAGGTTTGGGATGCCCTGCGGCCTGGTGTTTTTTTTGGTAAAGGCAGACCAAAAACCATTTCAAAATGAAATACTTTGATTAAGCTGAGGAAGGATCAACAAGCGTATTTAGTATAAAAAATAGGCTGCTAAGTGCAGGTTTGGGATGCCCTGCGGCCAGATTTTTTTTTGTTAAAGGCAGACCAAAAACCAATTCAAAATTAAATATTTTGATTAAGCTGAGGAAAGATGAACAAGCATATTTAGTATAACAGATAGGCTTCTAAGTGCAGGTTTGGGATGCCCTGCGGCCTGGTGTTTTTTTTGTTAAAGGCAGACCAAAAACCAATTCAAAATTAAATACTTTGATTAAGCTGAGGAAGGATGAACAAGCATATTTAGTATAACAGATAGGCTGCTAAGTGCAGGTTTGGAATGCCCTGCGGCCTAGTGTTTTTGAAGCAGGACAAAAAACAATTCAAAATGCAATAATTTGATTAAGCTGAGGAAGGATGAACAAGCATATTTAGTATAACAGATAGGCTGCTAAGTGCAGGTTTGGGATGCCCTGCGGCCTGGTGTTTTTTTTTGTTAAAGGCAGACCAAAAACCAATTCAAAATGCAATACTTTGATTAAGTTGAGGAAGGATGAACAAGCGTATTTAGTATAACAGATAGGCTACTAAGTGCAGGTTTGGGATGCCCTGTGGCTTGGTGTTTTTTTTTGTTAAAGGCAGACCAAATACCAATTCAAAATGCAATACTTTGATTAAGCTGCGGAAGGATGAACAAGTGTATTTAGTATAACAGATAGGCTTCTAAGTGCAGGTTTGGGAAGCCCTGCGGCCTGGTGTTTTTTTTTGTTAAAGGCAGACCAAATTCAAAATGCAATACTTTGATTCAGCTAAGGAAGGATGAACAAGCGTATTTAGTATAACAGATAGGCTGCTAAGTGCAGGTTTGGGATGCCCTGCGGCCTAGTGTTTTGGCAGCAGGACAAAAACCAATTCAAAATGCAATACTTTGATTAAGCTGAGGAAGGATGAACAAGCGTATTTAGTATAACAGATAGGCTTCTAAGTGCAGGTTTGGGATGCCCTGCGGCCTGATTTTTTTTTGTTAAAGGCAGACCAAAAACCAATTCAAAAAGCAATACTTTGATTAAGCTGAGAAAAGATGAACAAGCGTATTTAGTATAACAGATAGGCTGCTAAGTGAAGGTTTGGGATACCCAGGTGGGCTGGTGTTTTTTTTGTTAAAGGCAGACCAAAAACCAATTCAAAATGAAATACTTTGATTAAGCTGAGGAAGGATGAACAAGCGTATTTAGTATAACAGATAGGCTGCTAAGTGCAGGTTTGGGATGCCCTGCGGCCTGGTGTTTTTTTTGTTAAAGGCAGACCAAAAACCAATTCAAAATGCAATACTTTGATTAAGCTGAGGAAGGATGAACAAGCGTATTTAGTATAACAGATAGGCTGCTAAGTGAAGGTTTGGGATGCCCTGCGGCCCGGTGTTTGGTTTTTTTTTGTTAAAGGCAGACCAAAAACCAATTCAAAATGCAATACTTTGATTAAGCTGAGGAAGGATGAACAAGCGTATTTAGTATAACAGATAGGCTGCTAAGTGCAAGTTTGGGATGCCCTGCGGCCTGGTGTTTTTTTTTTTGCTAAAGGCAGACCAAAAACCAATTCAAAGTGCAATACTTTGATTAAGCTGAGGAAAAATCAACAAGCGTATTTAGTATAACAGATAGGCTGCTAAGTGCAGGTTTGGGATGCCCTGCGGCCTGGTGTTTTTTTTGTTAAAGGCAGACCAAAAACCAATTCAAAATGCAATACTTTGATTAAGCTGAGGAAGGATCAACAAGCGTATTTAGTATAACAGATAGGTTGCTAAGTGCAGGTTTGGGATACCCAGGTGGGCTGGTTTTTTTTTTTGTTAAAGGCAGACCAAAAAATATTTAAACTAATCCATTTATATATTATGATAAATGCTTGTGTGTAACAGATAGGGTTAAATAAGTCACTGCATAGATGGCATGCACAGTGGCAAGGCAGATTTACAGCACAAAGAACTGAAATTAAATTGAAAACTGATCTGGCTAATGAAAAAAAAAAATTTTCACTGTCACTTCTAAGCTGTCCCTGGCTGGATGGTTCCGGTTTTTCCCTATCTTTCCCTGGCTCTGTCTACCTCTCTGTCTGCCTCTCTGACTCTCCCTACCTATCTCTAACTCTCTGTCCCTGTCTGTAACGAGCTGTGCTCTGGCCGCAATGCAAGGCTGAAATGCGCACAAGCAAGATGGCCGCTGCTTTATATAGCACAGTGACGTCACCGGGCTTCCTGGCTGCTGATAGGCTGCATGTGACTTACCCATGATACCTTGCCCCAGGGGATATGTCTGGACATGTTCATCCACCATTTTGGAATGCCTGTAATTGAAATAAATGGAGTTTAAAGGAAAACTTCGATCGATCAAATCGCAGGGAAATTCGGATTCGTTCAGAATTGAATTTTCCATGAAATTCGGAACAAATCCAGGTTCGTCCGGATCGATTCGCTCATCCCTATATATAATGTAGAAATAAAAATACTTAAACACCGCGCTGCACAGAAGAAACACACAAATCTTAGACAATATTAAAACATGCTACAACGTGCTAGACTCCTTATTCCTTAAAAAGTCCCAAAATAGATTAAAACGATGATGATGCACAGAGCAGTCTATTAGGATCAGAAGAATCAACTTCAATAACGATGTAAATACTTGGAAATCCCCAAAGGCATGCACACTTCAACACGTGCCCTCCACCTCTCTTATACACTCTTACCAGCCAGAATGGAAAGTCATGCCTCATAAACCATTAGAATCTCCAACACAGATAATAAAGGTTATTTCACCAGGGAGATGTCTCTTTGGATCACAAGTTATTAGCAAATAATCTTTTAGGTTTGGTGCCTTCTTAAAAACCACCCTAGGGTTCTCTGGTAATTCTGGGACCAGAGGACCAGAATTACCAGAGAACCCTAGGGTGGTTTTTAAGAAGGCACCAAACCTAAAAGATCTTTTGACTAAAAGCTTTGTGGATCCGCCACAGAGACCAGAGAGAAGGTTGGGATCTCTTCAAGGTTTCTATAGATGTGGGTCCTGTATGGGATGCAGGGTCTGTATGGCTTCGCCTAAACCCATAAGGTCTTTTACGGGTAAAGATGAGAAAAAATCCTTTACAATTAAACAGTTTATTTCTTGTACGTCCACTAATGTGATATATTTGATTGGTTGTCCCTGCAAACTTTTTTATGTGGGTAGAACCACGAGAGAGCTAAAAGTTCGCATTAGGGAACATATCTATAATGTGAAGAGGGGGTTTGAATTACATAGCCTTTCGGCACATTTTAAGCAGAAACACAACAGTGACCCCAAGCTTATGACGTTTTTTGGGATAGATAGGCTTGAAAAACATTGGAGAGGCTCCTATGTAGTAAGGGACCTCTCCCAGAGAGAGACCCAATGGATTTTTAATTTGGACACCTTATCCCCGAATGGGCTCAATATTGACCTAGATCTCAATTGTTTTATCGATACTTCATACATTTTTAAATTATTTCAAACTATATTAGCTATGCAAGAATACTTACCACCAATATTTGTGAATGTTCTGCTTTTGATTCTTTTTTATTGTTGACTTTGTTTGTAATTTGCTGTGTTTTATACTTGCAGTTTTGTGTTTTTAGGATGTCCTTGAGCTTCCTCCCCGCTAGCTGCGGTTATTATATTTTTCATACTGAGCTTTTAGGTCGAAGCCCTCTTTTTCTATATGCTTCTATATAGATAGCTATGTTCCCTTATGTGGCCTGAAGAATATGTGAAGAATTTTAGGCTTTTTCCATGTGGCCTGAAGAATATGTGATGGTTTGGGTCCACTTTGTCGGCACCTTTTGGTTTATTTTTGTCATTGCCGCCCACAATCTGTTAAAGATTGGCGTCTTCGATCCCGCCTATCAGAACTAGAGGGAGGCGGGTCTGCTTGCACCCTCGGCATGTCTCGGTATTTTCCGGACATGCCGCTGTGTGGATTGGAGGGGCGGGATTGGTGGGTTTCGTTTGTTGTTGTGACAGACGTCCCTTTCGCCGCCCGGACCTCCTCGGCATGTCTCGGTAATTTCCGGACATGCCGTTACGTAGAATGGAGGGGCGGGATTCTCAGCCTTCGTTTGCCATCACAACAGGCGTCAGTCGCTGCCCGGACTTCTTCCGGTGCAGCTAAGGTTATACATCTATTTCCGGGGGTCGCGGTCTGGACCCGGTTGCGGTTGGGTAAGTTCCCTCCCTTTTTTCTTTATATTCTCTGTTTTTCCCCGCATCTTTGCCTTTGATAAAGTTGTTTATAACAACGAAACGCGTCAGGCGATCAGATACGGGGGATTTGTATGGCATGCCATTTACAAGCCTAGGATATTCTCAGCTTATACCTGACCAGCGGCCGCGGTGGGGAAGCTTGGAGACTTCATTTTATGATTGTCATTGATTATGCGCTAAGACCAGCTTTTGGTTTGTGAGTAATTTTCATCATTATTAAAACCTTGTGAATTTTATGGAGTTGCACTAGATTTGTTTTCTTCACTCTTTTGGGATATGAATGAATGAGGTTTTCAATTAGTGCCGTGAATGAGGAGAAGATTTTGAGGATTATTTGCTAATAACTTGTGATCCAAAGAGACATCTCCCTGGCGAAATAACCTTTATTATCTGTGTTGGAGATTCTAATGGTTTATGAGGCATGACTTTCCATTCTGGCTGGTAAGAGTATATAAGAGAGGTGGAGGGCACGTGTTGAAGTGTGCATGCCTTTGGGGATTTCCAAGTATTTACACCTATATATAATGTATGTAAGAATGCCGCATCTATATATGTTATGTGGCTGACACTGCTTTTCTTCTGCCTTGGGATTTGAGTACCCGAGCAGAGTGGGAGGGAAGATGAGGGACAGCAAGAGACTCCTTAGGTTATTCGTTTCTCATATCTGTGGCTATGTAGCTGACCAATATTCGATATTTAGTTTTGTTCATTTACCTGGGAAGGGGGAGATTAAATCCCATGTTTCTATTGTCAATGGCAGGAGACCTAAAGCTTCAGTAAAATGCTAAACCTTATCTCTTACCTTGAGGGTCATATTTTTGCCATTCAAGCCGACATTCAAGCCTAACGAGATTGTCTATTTGTATTTAATCTGTTTGTCACGTAGTATATTTGTCAATGGTTTCAAAATATGTCTTTTATACTAAGTTGCTAATGGAAAGATCTTTAAACATCTGGATGTTCATGTTTTAGCAACTATGAATTCTCAGTTTTGGACTGATGAGTTCCGTTTCCTAAAAGTTTGGGATATAACAAAGTATGTTTTGTGTTTGTAGCGCATCTTGTGTCCTGATACGACCTAAGCGGTGAATTCTGTCTGTTTTTACCGGCACCTCTCTGGCCAGGAGATGCTATAAGAGTTGTGCAAAATTGGACAGATCATTTTGGGGAATAGTGACTGCTACACCTTTCATTTTAATGTTATTCCTTCTGCTTCGATTTTCTAGATCATCTACTGTATTACAGATCTAAGGAGGCCCTCGCTCCTCTTTGGTTCTTACTATGTGACTCATTTCATTCCCGAGCGATAGTGGTTAAGTGTGCCTCTATAGATTTCACTCTGTTAGTTAAGGCTTGTATGCCTTTTATTTCTGTGAATTCTTTAGTAAACACTTCCTTTACAGCTTCATATAGTGAGTCAGTTAAAGAAGTCTTGACAGATAGCTTGCTAAAGAGATCAGTAATAAATTGGGAAATATTAATGTCTACTAATCTCACATTATTTTCGATTGTTCAAGAGAGTTTTTAGGGGCGCTCATAGCGGCCTGGTCAACTTTTTCACCCAATTCAGCCATGTTTGTTATTTTATTCTGCCTGTTTTTTCCCTGCCTCTGTCTTTTTTCGCCCCTTGTGGCGCAGGCAGCATGTGCTCTGGATATGAGTGTAAGCTGGGTGGAAATATCGCCTGGTGATAACATCCTCGCATTGGTGTTTGTCAAATTTTGATGGACTGGATTCTGGCTTAATTATTTCAGAATGATATTATTTGAGATTTCATATAGAGAGCCACTCTTAGAGCAAGGGGCAATTCCGTCGACAGTGGGGTCATTTTGATAAGTGTTTTGCAAGCACCCACCTTTTTGAGGGATTTGTTCTTGGCATCTTTTTTCAAAAATACTTTAGTTCCTTTAATGACTACTTCAAAGTTCAACTGTTTGCTACTCGACCAGTGTCTCTTTAAGAAAGCAGTGGTGTCTTTTAATTAGTGGGGGTTGGAATCTAACAACTGGAATATATTTACGACTTGTTCGCTGCACCTTTCAGCGCTCATTATGCTGTACCTTGGGAGGGGCATTCTCCTTTAATTTTTACAATCCTGGACCCTTTTTATGCGAAAGTCGCATGAAATTGCGAGTGCCATGAATCAGCGCTCGATGATGGTCAATCACATAACCTCCATCCAAATATCTATACCGGGATCTCATAAACATAATTTTGCTTTTCTAGCATTTTAACTAGAGGGAATCATTAGTTCACCGTATTTGCCAGCGTATAAGACGAATGGGTGTATAAGACGACCCCCCAACATTTCCACTCAAAATATAGAGTTTGTTATATACTCACCGTATAAGACTACTCCCTCTTCCGCACACCAAATAAAATGTAAAAGAACATCAGATTTTATTTCAACATGTAAAATCCCTTCCCCAGAGTCCCTGGGTGGCTTCTTACAGTCATACTTTCTGGCTTCTTACAGTCATGGGGGCATCCCTCAATACAGGCATGGGGGCATCCCTCAATACAGGCATAGGGGCATCCCTCAATACAGGCATAGGGGCATCCCTCAATACAGGCATGGGGGCATCCCTCAATACAGGCATGGGGGCATCCCTCAATACAGGCATGGGGGCATCCCTCAGTACAGGCATGGGGGCATCCCTCAGTACAGGCATGGAGGCATCCCTCAGTACAGGCATGGGGGCATCCCTCAGTACAGGCATGGGGGCATCCCTCAGTACAGGCATGGGGGCATCCCTCAATACAGACATGGGGGCATCCCTCAATACAGGCATGGGGGAATCCCTCAGTACAGGCATGGGGCCATCCCTCAGTACAGGCATGGGGGCATCCCTCAATACAGGCATGGGGGAATCCCTCAATACAGGCATAGGGGCATCCCTCAATACAGGCATGGGGGCATCCCTCAATACAGGCATGGGGGCATCCCTCAATACAGGCATGGGGGCATCCCTCAATACAGGCATGGGGGCATCCCTCAGTACAGGCATGGGGGCATCCCTCAGTACAGGCATGGAGGCATCCCTCAGTACAGGCATGGGGGCATCCCTCAGTACAGGCATGGGGGCATCCCTCAGTACAGGCATGGGGGCATCCCTCAGTACATGCATGGGGGCATCCCTCAATACAGACATGGGGGCATCCCTCAATACAGGCATGGGGGAATCCCTCAGTACAGGCATGGGGGCATCCCTCAGTACAGGCATGGGGGCATCCCTCAGTACAGGCATGGGGGCATCCCTCAGTACATGCATGGGGGCATCCCTCAATACAGACATGGGGGCATCCCTCAATACAGGCATGGGGCCATCCCTCAGTACAGGCATGGGGGCATCCCTCAATACAGGCATGGGGCCATCCCTCAGTACAGGCATGGGGGCATCCCTCAATACAGACATGGGGGCATCCCTCAATACAGGCATGGGGGAATCCCTCAGTACAGGCATGGGGGCATCCCTCAGTACAGGCATGGGGGCATCCCTCAGTACAGGCATGGGGGCATCCCTCAATACAGACATGGGGGCATCCCTCAATACAGGAATGGGGGCATCCCTCAATACAGGCATGGGGGAATCCCTCAGTACAGGCATGGGGCCATCCCTCAGTACAGGCATGGGGGCATCCCTCAATACAGGAATGGGGGCATCCCTCAGTACAGGCATAGGGGCATCCCTCAGTACAGGAATGGGGGCATCCCTCAGTACAGGCATGGGGGCATCCCTCAGTACAGGAATGGGGGCATTCCTCAGTACAGGCATGGACATCCCTCAATACAGGCATGGGGGCATCCCTCAGTACAGGTATGGGGGCATCCCTCAGTACAGCCAGCGAGTGGCCCCACTACCTCCTCCCCCCGCCCCGCCACTCACACACCCACACACTTACCGATGGTCGGAGGGCCGGTCTGCCGGTCCCTGCTGTTCCTGTCGCCGCCGCCACTGCCGCCGCTCTTATACACACAAACACGCACACACATTCATGCTTACCGGCACTTCCTGGCTGTTGCGCGCTGGTCGTCGGTGGGCGTGCCCCAGATGGCCGGCGTCCATTGTTTTCATTGGACGGCGGCCATCTGGGACACGCCCACCGACGACCAGCGCGCAACAGCCAGGAAGTGAAGTAAGCATGAATGTGTGTTAGTGTGTATGAGAGCGGCGGCGACAGGAACAGCAGGGACGGACAGCAACGGCCACCCCTCACACTCTAGCGTCTGTTGTTTTGAGGTTTGCGGCCTTCCCTGGCGCCGGCCTACCGGGATATTGCCCGGTACGCCCTATGGCCAGTCCGCCCCTGGACCCAGGTGCACCTGGTGTATAAGACGACCCCTGCATTCACAGTTAAACTCACATACGTACCTTTATTTGCTCCAGCGATGCGCAGACGCTGCTTCCGCTGTTGGTTGGCAATACCTCTTTGGCCAGCCGACGCCGGATGTGACGTCAGCCGGGACCCCGGAACCGGAAGTGACGTCACGGGCAGCGCTCTCTGAACGCGCCCGGAAACGCCACACTGGCCGGCCAGGGGGGAATGAATAAGAGGCACCTCACAGGTAACAAAGGTATCGCTTGCCTTGAGAAAGGAGCCGTGAGCTCCGGAACGTGGGCGCGTAGTTCCGCGATCATTGCACTGTGTACTGCCACTTGGTAACTCACTTACTATGTATTGTATATAATGAATACTGTTCACGTCATGATTTAAATTGCATGTATGCATTTAGGGAAGGTCACACTCTGGTGTGATGCAGGGCACGGTTACCATGTACTGACCAGGTGTCTATTATAACATATGCTTGCAATATACCACTTGTATCCTTCTTTCCTTGACTGATTATATTCAGCCTGCTTTCAGCATACCACTCATCAGGTTCATGATAGAGGCACCTCATAGTCTATTGGTAATCCATGTTTACCTTTGTATAGCTATAGCAACCTACAGATACGGTTTCTGCTAGTGATAATGTGCATTATGCCTTCTTTTGCATGAGGTGTACAAACGTCCCTGATGACAACTTTGACCTTCGCTCACACCGAGCTAATTCAATGTATCCTTTTTTTGCTTGATTGATGTGTTGTACAATAGCAAATTCATGATCACTTGTATATATATGTGTCTTATAATACAAATTTTACTTGCAAACTAAACTAGTGTATTGGAGTGCTTTTGATCCAAATATATTGACAAATTGGTTTATTTGGGGACAGATGTGGTGATGTCCCTTGGATCTTAGGAGCACCCTTACTAATTTCCTGTTAAACAAGATATTGGGTGTGCTAACTACCAACCATTAACTTTACTGTATAAGACGACCCCCCCACTTGGAGGCATGTTTTACAGGGGGAAAAAGTCGTCTTATACATCGGCAAATACGGTAATTTGTCGTAGCCAAAATGAAGAATTTCACTACATTCCAGTCTACATCATGTCTATGTGCATAGAGACGCTCCCTACTTGGGTGTTCATAGCAGACTAATTTTCTTTGGCAATAATATAATTAGTAATGTCTAAAACACTTCAGTTGTGAGTTACCCTTTCAATATGTCACAATAATGTCTGCTTAAGAGATTTACCCAGGGTGTTTCTTCGCAGGCAGTTGGCCAGTCTACTCAGACATCTTAGGTGTTTTTGGCATTGTAGCCTTCTTGCTGTTGTTGAAATGTAGATATTACTGTTTCTCCCCTTTTTCTGACAGACAAATGTGACCCAACCAAAGAATATATTTTAAGAAATCCTTTGCAATTGCAGCTCTACCTTTCTACACATTAGACATTGTAAGAAAATGGCAGCAACCTCATAAACTAAGTGAATCATATTTATTATTACCAGTCCTGTTCCAAAACACATACACAGGCTCTTGAAATATCCATCACACACATTTTAGTGGCCATAAAGGAGATATTCATCACAATGAACCTGTAATCACTTAAACCTTTCAGTCATGTGCAAGAGATGGTTAACATTTTTAGATTCCCAAGCGCATATTAAGATGCCTGTAGTAAAGTTAGTTTCATTTAATCGCTTTTATTAAATCACCTATAGTTTTTTTCAAATGAAAATGTACAGTATGTCATTTTGTGACTTTAAAACATAACTCAAGTGGTACAGACATGTTAAGGTTCTTTTTTTATGGAGACCAGCTGTGTCATTCTGTACCCACCCATGCATTCATGTGGCCAGCTATGTCATCCTGTGTCCAGCCATACCATCCTGTTATTAGATGTGTCACCCTGTGTCCAGCCCTGCCATCCTGTGGCTAGATGTGTCATCCTGTGTCCAGCCCTGCCATCCTGTGGCTAGATGTGTCATCCTGTGTCCAGCCATGCCATCCTGTGACTAGATGTGTCATCCTGTGTCCAGCCATGCCATCCTGTGACTAGATGTGTCATCCTGTGTACAGGCGTGCCATCCTGTGACTAGATGTGTCATCCTGTGTCCAGCCATGCCATCCTGTGACTAGATGTGTCATCCTGTGTCTAGCCATGCCATCCTGTGACTAGATGTGTCATCCTGTGTCCAGCCATGCCATCCTGTGACTAGATGTGTCATCCTGTGTCCAGCCATGCCATCCTGTGACTAGATGTGTCATCCTGTGTCCAGCCATGCCATCCTGTGACTAGATGTGTCATCCTGTGTACAGGCGTGCCATCCTGTAACTGGATGAGTCTTCCTGTGTCCAGCCATGCCATCCTGTGACTAGATGTGTCATCCTGTGTCCAGCCATGCCATCCTGTGACTAGATGTGTCATCCTGTGTACAGCCGTGCCATCCTGTAACTGGATGAGTCTTCCTGTGTCCAGCCATGCCATCCTGGAACTTTATATGTCATCCTGTGTCCAGCCATGCCATCCTGTGACTAGATGAGTCTTCCTGTGTCTAGCCAAGCCATCCTGTTACTAGATGTGTCATCCTGTGTCGAGCCATGCCATCCTGTGACTAGATGAGTCTTCCTGTGTCCAGCCATGCCATCCTGTGACTAGATGTGTCATCCTGTGTCCAGCCCTGCCATCCTGTGACTAGATGTGTCATCCTGTGTCTAGCCATGCCATCCTGTGACTAGATGTGTCATCCTGTGTCCAGCCATGCCATCCTGTGACTAGATGTGTCTTCCTGTGTCTAGCCATGCCATCCTGTTACTAGATGTGTCATCCTGTGTCGAGCCATGCCATCCTGTGACTAGATGTGTCTTCCTGTGTCCAGCCATGCCAGCCTGTGACTAGATGTGTCATCCTGTGTCGAGCCATGCCATCCTGTGACTAGATGAGTCTTCCTGTGTCCAGCCATGCCATCCTGTGACTAGATGTGTCATCCTGTGTCCAGCCATGCCATCCTGTGACTAGATGTGTCTTCCTGTGTCCAGCCATGCCATCCTGTGACTAGATGTGTCTTCCTGTGTCTAGCCAAGCCATCCTGTTACTAGATGTGTCATCCTGTGTCCAGCCATGTCATCCTGTGACTAGATGTGTCATCCTGTGTCCAGCCATGCCATTCTGTGAGTAGATGTGTCATCCTGTGTCCAGCCATGCCATCCTGTGACTAGATGTGTCATTCTGTACCCACCCATGCAATCATGTGGCCAGCTATGTCATCCTGTGTCCAGCCATACCATCCTGTTATTAGATGAGTCTTCCTGTGTCTAGCCCTGCCATCCTGTGACTAGATGAGTCTTCCTGTGTCTAGCCATGCCATCCTGTGACTAGATGTGTCATCCTGTGTCCAGCCCTGCCATCCTGTGACTAGATGTGTCATCCTGTGTCCAGCCATGCCATCCTGTGACTA
Source organism: Gastrophryne carolinensis (assembly GCA_027917425.1). NCBI lineage: Eukaryota > Metazoa > Chordata > Amphibia > Anura > Microhylidae > Gastrophryne > Gastrophryne carolinensis. The sequence goes on from CM051234.1 coordinate 131,365,292, forward strand.
GATGTGTCTTCCTGTGTCCAGCCATGCCATCCTGTGACTAGATGTGTCATCCTGTGTCCAGCCATGCCATCCTGTGACTAGATGTGTCATCCTGTGTCCAGCCATGCCACCCTGTGACTAGATGTGTCATCCTGTGTCCAGCCATGCCATCCTGTGACTAGATGTGTCATCCTGTGTCCAGCCATGCCATCCTGTGGCTAGATGTGTCATCCTGTGTCCAGCCATGCCATCCTGTGACTAGATGTGTCATCCTGTGTCCAGCCATGCCATCCTGTGACTAGATGTGTCATCCTGTGTCCAGCCATGCCATCCTGTGACTAGATGTGTCATCCTGTGTCCAGCCATGCCACCCTGTGACTAGATGTGTCATCCTGTGTCCAGCCATGCCATCCTGTGACTAGATGTGTCATCCTGTGTCCAGCCATGCCATCCTGTGACTAGATGTGTCATCCTGTGTCCAGCCATGCCATCCTGTGACAAGATGAGTCTTCCTTTGTCCAGCAATGCCATCCTGTGACTAGATGTGTCATCCTGTGTCCAGCCATGCCATCCTGTGACAAGATGAGTCTTCCTTTGTCCAGCAATGCCATCCTGTGACTAGATGTGTCATCCTGTGTCCAGCCATGCCATCCTGTGACTAGATGTGTCATCCTGTGTCCAGCCCTGCCATCCTGTGACTAGATGTGTCATCCTGTGTCTAGCCATGCCATCCTGTGACTAGATGTGTCATCCTGTGTCCAGCCATGCCATCCTGTTATTAGATGAGTCTTCCTGTGTCTAGCCCTGCCATCCTGTGACTAGATGAGTCTTCCTGTGTCTAGCCATGCCATCCTGTGACTAGATGTGTCATCCTGTGTCCAGCCCTGCCATCCTGTGACTAGATGTGTCATCCTGTGTCCAGCCATGCCATCCTGTGACTAGATGTGTCTTCCTGTGTCCAGCCATGCCATCCTGTGACTAGATGTGTCATCCTGTGTCCAGCCATGCCATCCTGTGACTAGATGTGTCATCCTGTGTCCAGCCATGCCACCCTGTGACTAGATGTGTCATCCTGTGTCCAGCCATGCCATCCTGTGACTAGATGTGTCATCCTGTGTCCAGCCATGCCATCCTGTGACTAGATGTGTCATCCTGTGTCCAGCCATGCCATCCTGTGGCTAGATGTGTCATCCTGTGTCCAGCCATGCCATCCTGTGACTAGATGTGTCATCCTGTGTCCAGCCATGCCATCCTGTGACTAGATGTGTCATCCTGTGTCCAGCCATGCCATCCTGTGACTAGATGTGTCATCCTGTGTCCAGCCATGCCACCCTGTGACTAGATGTGTCATCCTGTGTCCAGCCATGCCATCCTGTGACTAGATGTGTCATCCTGTGTCCAGCCATGCCATCCTGTGACTAGATGTGTCATCCTGTGTCCAGCCATGCCATCCTGTGACAAGATGAGTCTTCCTTTGTCCAGCAATGCCATCCTGTGACTAGATGTGTCATCCTGTGTCCAGCCATGCCATCCTGTGACAAGATGAGTCTTCCTTTGTCCAGCAATGCCATCCTGTGACTAGATGTGTCATCCTGTGTCCAGCCATGCCATCCTGTGACTAGATGTGTCATCCTGTGTACAGCCGTGCCATCCTGTAACTGGATGAGTCTTCCTGTGTCCAGCCATGCCCTCCTGGAACTTTATATGTCATCCTGTGTCCAGCCATGCCATCCTGTGACTAGATGAGTCTTCCTGTGTCTAGCCAAGCCATCCTGTTACTAGATGTGTCATCCTGTGTCCAGCCATGCCATCCTGTGACTAGATGAGTCTTCCTGTGTCTAGCCAAGCCATCCTGTTACTAGATGAGTCTTCCTTTGTCCAGCCATGCCATCCTGTGACAAGATGTGTCATCCTGTGTCCAGCCCTGCCATCCTGTGACTAGATGTGTCATCCTGTGTCTAGCCATGCCATCCTGTGACTAGATGTGTCATCCTGTGTCCAGCCATGCCATCCTGTGACTAGATGCGTCTTCCTGTGTCTAGCCATGCCATCCTGTTACTAGATGTGTCATCCTGTGTCGAGCCATGCCATCCTGTGACTAGATGAGTCTTCCTGTGTCCAGCAATGCCATCCTGTGACTAGATGTGTCATCCTGTGTCCAGCCATGCCATCCTGTGACTAGATGTGTCTTCCTGTGTCCAGCCATGCCATTCTGTGACTAGATGTGTCATCCTGTGTCCAGCCATGCCATCCTGTGACTAGATGTGTCATTCTGTACCCACCCATGCAATCATGTGGCCAGCTATGTCATCCTGTGTCCAGCCATACCATCCTGTTATTAGATGAGTCTTCCTGTGTCTAGCCCTGCCATCCTGTGACTAGATTAGTCTTCCTGTGTCTAGACATGCCATCCTGTGACTAGATGTGTCATCCTGTGTCCAGCCCTGCCATCCTGTGACTAGATGTGTCATCCTGTGTCCAGCCATGCCATCCTGTGACTAGATGTGTCATCCTGTGTCCAGCCATGCCATCCTGTGACTAGATGTGTCATCCTGTGTCCAGCCATGCCATCCTGTGACTAGATGTGTCATCCTGTGTCCAGCCATGCCATCCTGTGACTAGATGTGTCATCCTGTGTCCAGCCATGCCATCCTGTGACTAGATGTGTCATCCTGTGTCCAGCCATGCCATCCTGTGACTAGATGTGTCATCCTGTGTCCAGCCATGCCATCCTGTGACTAGATGAGTCTTCCTGTGTCCAGCCATGCCATCCTGTGACTAGATGTGTCATCCTGTGTCCAGCCATGCCATCCTGTGACTAGATGTGTCTTCCTGTGTCCAGCCATGCCATCCTGTGACTAGATGAGTCTTCCTGTGTCTAGCCAAGCCATCCTGTTACTAGATGTGTCATCCTGTGTCCAGCCATGCCATCCTATGACTAGATGTGTCATCCTGTGTCCAGCCATGCCATTCTGTGACTAGATGTGTCATCCTGTGTCCAGCCATGCCATCCTGTGACTAGATGTGTCATTCTGTACCCACCCATGCAATCATGTGGCCAGCTATGTCATCCTGTGTCCAGCCATACCATCCTGTTATTAGATGAGTCTTCCTGTGTCTAGACATGCCATCCTGTGACTAGATGTGTCATCCTGTGTCCAGCCCTGCCATCCTGTGACTAGATGTGTCATCCTGTGTCCAGCCATGCCATCCTGTGACTAGATGTGTCATCCTGTGTCCAGCCATGCCATCCTGTGACTAGATGTGTCATCCTGTGTCCAGCCATGCAACCCTGTGACTAGATGTGTCATCCTGTGTCCAGCCATGCCATCCTGTGACTAGATGTGTCATCCTGTGTCCAGCCATGCCATCCTGTGGCTAGATGTGTCTTCCTGTGCCTAGCCATGCCATCCTGTGACTAGATGTGTCATCCTGTGTCCAGCCATGCCATCCTGTGACTAGATGTGTCATCCTGTGTCCAGCCATGCCATCCTGTGACAAGATGAGTCTTCCTTTGTCCAGCAATGCCATCCTGTGACTAGATGTGTCATCCTGTGTCCAGCCATGCCATCCTGTGACTAGATGCGTCTTCCTGTGTCTAGCCATGCCATCCTGTTACTAGATGTGTCATCCTGTGTCTAGCCATGCCATCCTGTTACTAGATGTGTCATCCTGTGTCGAGCCATGCCATCCTGTGACTAGATGAGTCTTCCTGTGTCCAGCAATGCCATCCTGTGACTAGATGTGTCATCCTGTGTCCAGCCATGCCATCCTGTGACTAGATGTGTCTTCCTGTGTCCAGCCATGCCATCCTGTGACTAGATGTGTCTTCCTGTGTCTAGCCAAGCCATCCTGTTACTAGATGTGTCATCCTGTGTCCAGCCATGCCATCCTGTGACTAGATGTGTCATCCTGTGTCCAGCCATGCCATTCTGTGACTAGATGTGTCATCCTGTGTCCAGCCATGCCATCCTGTGACTAGATGTGTCATTCTGTACCCACCCATGCAATCATGTGGCCAGCTATGTCATCCTGTGTCCAGCCATACCATCCTGTTATTAGATGAGTCTTCCTGTGTCTAGCCCTGCCATCCTGTGACTAGATGAGTCTTCCTGTGTCTAGACATGCCATCCTGTGACTAGATGTGTCATCCTGTGTCCAGCCATGCCATCCTGTGACTAGATGTGTCATCCTGTGTCCAGCCATGCCATCCTGTGACTAGATGTGTCATCCTGTGTCCAGCCATGCCATCCTGTGACTAGATGTGTCATCCTGTGTCCAGACATGCCATCCTGTGACTAGATGTGTCATCCTGTGTCCAGCCATGCCATCCTGTGACTAGATGTGTCATCCTGTGTCCAGCCATGCCATCCTGTGACTAGATGTGTCATCCTGTGTCCAGCCATGCCATCCTGTGACTAGATGTGTCTTCCTGTGTCCAGCCATGCCATCCTGTGACTAGATGAGTCTTCCTGTGTCTAGCCAAGCCATCCTGTTACTAGATGTGTCATCCTGTGTCCAGCCATGCCATCCTATGACTAGATGTGTCATCCTGTGTCCAGCCATGCCATTCTGTGACTAGATGTGTCATCCTGTGTCCAGCCATGCCATCCTGTGACTAGATGTGTCATTCTGTACCCACCCATGCAATCATGTGGCCAGCTATGTCATCCTGTGTCCAGCCATACCATCCTGTTATTAGATGAGTCTTCCTGTGTCTAGACATGCCATCCTGTGACTAGATGTGTCATCCTGTGTCCAGCCCTGCCATCCTGTGACTAGATGTGTCATCCTGTGTCCAGCCATGCCATCCTGTGACTAGATGTGTCATCCTGTGTCCAGCCATGCCATCCTGTGACTAGATGTGTCATCCTGTGTCCAGCCATGCCACCCTGTGACTAGATGTGTCATCCTGTGTCCAGCCATGCCATCCTGTGACTAGATGTGTCATCCTGTGTCCAGCCATGCCATCCTGTGGCTAGATGTGTCTTCCTGTGCCTAGCCATGCCATCCTGTGACTAGATGTGTCATCTTGTGTCCAGCCATGCCATCCTGTGACTAGATGTGTCATCCTGTGTCCAGCCATGCCATCCTGTGACAAGATGAGTCTTCCTTTGTCCAGCAATGCCATCCTGTGACTAGATGTGTCATCCTGTGTCCAGCCATGCCATCCTGTCACAAGATGAGTCTTCCTTTGTCCAGCAATGCCATCCTGTGACTAGATGTGTCATCCTGTGTCCAGCCATGCCATCCTGTGACTAGATGTGTCATCCTGTGTACAGCCGTGCCATCCTGTAACTGGATGAGTCTTCCTGTGTCCAGCCATGCCCTCCTGGAACTTTATATGTCATCCTGTGTCCAGCCATGCCATCCTGTGACTAGATGGGTCTTCCTGTGTCTAGCCAAGCCATCCTGTTACTAGATGTGTCATCCTGTGTCGAGCCATGCCATCCTGTGACTAGATGAGTCTTCCTGTGTCCAGCCATGCCATCCTGTGACTAGATGTGTCATCCTGTGTCCAGCCCTGCCATCCTGTGACTAGATGTGTCATCCTGTGTCCAGCCATGCCATCCTGTGACTAGATGTGTCTTCCTGTGTCCAGCCATGCCATCCTGTGACTAGATGTGTCATCCTGTGTACAGCCGTGCCATCCTGTAACTGGATGAGTCTTCCTGTGTCCAGCCATGCCCTCCTGGAACTTTATATGTCATCCTGTGTCCAGCCATGCCATCCTGTGACTAGATGAGTCTTCCTGTGTCTAGCCAAGCCATCCTGTTACTAGATGTGTCATCCTGTGTCGAGCCATGCCATCCTGTGACTAGATGAGTCTTCCTGTGTCCAGCCATGCCATCCTGTGACTAGATGTGTCATCCTGTGTCCAGCCATGCCATTCTGTGACTAGATGTGTCATCCTGTGTCCAGCCATGCCATCCTGTGACTAGATGTGTCATTCTGTACCCACCCATGCAATCATGTGGCCAGCTATGTCATCCTGTGTCCAGCCATACCATCCTGTTATTAGATGAGTCTTCCTGTGTCTAGCCCTGCCATCCTGTGACTAGATGAGTCTTCCTGTGTCTAGACATGCCATCCTGTGACTAGATGTGTCATCCTGTGTCCAGCCCTGCCATCCTGTGACTAGATGTGTCATCCTGTGTCCAGCCATGCCATCCTGTGACTAGATGTGTCATCCTGTGTCCAGCCATGCCATCCTGTGACTAGATGTGTCATCCTGTGTCCAGCCATGCCATCCTGTGACTAGATGTGTCATCCTGTGTCCAGCCATGCCATCCTGTGACTAGATGTGTCATCCTGTGTCCAGCCATGCCACCCTGTGACTAGATGTGTCATCCTGTGTCCAGCCATGCCATCCTGTGACTAGATGTGTCATCCTGTGTCCAGCCATGCCATCCTGTGACTAGATGTGTCATCCTGTGTCCAGCCATGCCATCCTGTGGCTAGATGTGTCATCCTGTGTCCAGCCATGCCATCCTGTGACTAGATGTGTCATCCTGTGTCCAGCCATGCCATCCTGTGACTAGATGTGTCATCCTGTGTCCAGCCATGCCATCCTGTGACTAGATGTGTCATCCTGTGTCCAGCCATGCCACCCTGTGACTAGATGTGTCATCCTGTGTCCAGCCATGCCATCCTGTGACTAGATGTGTCATCCTGTGTCCAGCCATGCCATCCTGTGACTAGATGTGTCATCCTGTGTCCAGCCATGCCATCCTGTGACTAGATGTGTCATCCTGTGTCCAGCCATGCCATCCTGTGACTAGATATGTCATCCTGTGTCCAGCCATGCCACCCTGTGACTAGATGTGTCGTCCTGTGTCCAGCCATGCCATCCTGTGACAAGATGAGTCTTCCTTTGTCCAGCAAGGCCATCCTGTGACTAGATGTGTCATCCTGTGTCCAGCCATGCCATCCTGTGACAAGATGAGTCTTCCTTTGTCCAGCAATGCCATCCTGTGGCTAGATGTGTCATCCTGTGTCCAGCCATGCCATCCTGTGACTAGATGTGTCATCCTGTGTCCAGCCATGCCATCCTGTGACTAGATGTGTCATCCTGTGTCCAGCCATGCCATCCTGTGACTAGATGTGTCATCCTGTGTCCAGCCATGCCATCCTGTGACTAGATGTGTCATCCTGTGTCCAGCCATGCCATCCTGTGACTAGATGTGTCATCCTGTGTCCAGCCATGCCATCCTGTGACTAGATGTGTCATCCTGTGTCCAGCCATGCCATCCTGTGACTAGATGTGTCATCCTTTGTCCAGCAATGCCATCCTGTGACTAGATGTGTCATCCTGTGTCCAGCCATGCCATCCTGTGACTAGATGTGTCATCCTGTGTCCAGCCATGCCATCCTGTGACTAGATGTGTCATCCTGTGTCCAGCCATGCCATCCTGTGACTAGATGTGTCTTCCTGTGCCTAGCCATGCCATCCTGTGACTAGATGTGTCATCCTGTGTCCAGCCATGCCATCCTGTGACTAGATATGTCATCCTGTGTCCAGCCATGCCATCCTGTGACAAGATGAGTCTTCCTTTGTCCAGCAATGCCATCCTGTGACTAGATGTGTCATCCTGTGTCCAGCCATGCCATCCTGTGACTGGATGAGTCTTCCTGTGTCCAGCTATGCCATCCTGGAACTTAATATGTCATCCTGTGTACAGCCATGCCATCCTGTGACCAAATGAGTCTTCCTGTGTCCAGCCATGCCATCCTGTGTCTAGATGAGTCTTCCTGTGTCCAGCCACATCATCCTGTGCCTAGATGTGTTATCCTGTGTCCAGCCCTGCCATCCTGGGACTAGATGAGTCTTCCTGTGTCCAGCCCTGCCATCCTGTGGCTTGGTGTGTCATCCTGTGCCCAGCCGTGCCATCCTGTGACTGGAGGAGTCTTCCTGTGTCCAGCCATGCCATCCTGGAACTTAATATGTCTACCTGTGTCCAGCCAGATCCTCTTGTGCCTAGATGTGTTATCCTGTGTCCAGCCCTGCCATCCTGGGACTAGATGAGTCTTCCTGTGTCCAGCCATGCCATCCTGTGACAAGAAGTGTCATCGTGTGTCCAGCCCTGCGATCCTGTGGCTAGATGTGTCATCCTGTGTCCAGCCATGCCATCCTGTGACTAGATGTGTCATCCTGTGTCCAGCCATGCCATCCTGTGACTAGATGTGTCATCCTGTGTACAGCCGTGCCATCCTGTAACTGGATGAGTCTTCCTGTGTCCAGCCATGCCATCCTGGAACTTAATATGTCATCCTGTGTCCAGCCATGCCATCCTGTGACTAGATGAGTCTTCCTGTGTCCAGTCATGCCATTCTGTGACTAGATGTGTCATCCTGTGTCCAGCCATGCCATCCTGTGACTAGATGTGTCATCCTGTGTCCAGCCATGCCATCCTGTGACTAGATGTGTCATCCTGTGTCCAGCCATGCCATCCTGTGACTAGATGTGTCATCCTGTGTCCAGCCATGCCATCCTGTGACTAGATGTGTCATCCTGTGTCCAGCCATGCCATTCTGTGACAAGATGAGTCTTCCTGTGTCCAGCCATGCCATCCTGTGACTAGATGTGTCATCCTGTGTCCAGCCATGCCATCCTGTGACTAGATGTGTCATCCTGTGTCCAGCCATGCCATCCTGTGACTAGATGAGTCTTCCTGTGTCCAGCCATGCCATCCTGTGACCAGATGAGTCTTCCTGTGTCCAGCCACGTCTTCCTGTGCCTAGATGTGTCATCCTGTGTCCAGCCATGCCACCCTGTGACTAGATGTGTCATCCTGTGTCCAGCCATGCCATCCTGTGACCAGATGTGTCATCCTGTCTCCAGCCATGCCATCCTGTGACTAGATGTGTCATCCTGTGTCCAGCCATGCCATCCTGTGACTAGATGAGTCTTCCTGTGTCCAGCCATGCCATCCTGTGACCAGATGAGTCTTCCTGTGTCCAGCCACGTCTTCCTGTGCCTAGATGTGTCATCCTGTGTCCAGCCGTGCCATCCTGTGACTGGATATGTCTTCCTGTGTCCAGCCATGCCATCCTGGGACTAGATGAGTCTTCCTGTGTTCAGCCACATCATCCTGTGCCTAGATGTGTCATCCTGTGTCCAGCCATGCCATCCTGTGACTAGATGTGTCATCCTGTGTCCAGCCATGCCATCCTGTGACTAGATGTGTCATCCTGTGTCCAGCCATGCCATCCTGTGACTAGATGTGTCATCCTGTGTCCAGCCATGCCATCTGGTGACAAGCTTTCTTATCCTCTGTACATTCATGCCATCCTGTAATTAACCATGCCATTGTTTAACCCACTGTGTCCTTATGTGTCCAGCCATACTTGCATCTATGAGTCTATCTGCACTACCCATCCATTGTATTCTGCTGCACATTGCATCCGTATGCTCTGCCAAATCTTTCAACCATGTCTCGAGCTAAGCCATGCAACTTTTGGCCCATTTCTACAGAACAATTAGGCAATCAAGTAATAATTGATTTGTGAAAATGCCTACTGCAAACCAGCATGTTGAAACAGAGATCGGTTATAAATAGGAGTATACAAATTCCAAAAATGCGATTTTAATTACATTTGCTTTAATAAACATTGTCGGACAAATCTTCCACCTGCGAACACAAGTTGTCTGAACATTCACAACTCATATATGCGATTGCTTTAGCGATCGCAAGTGGTACCATGTAAATGTACCATAAGCTCCCTATTGAGCCTTGCTTCCAAGTGATCAGCAATGTCTGATGTCCCCTGCTGTACCTTTATCTTTAGTGAGCTTTGACCCACTCCTCATGTTTTCTTATTGAGTCAGTGACTGCTTATCACATGGTCTAAGTTTCTTACTGGGGTGTATTGGGACCATCCCTAAAAGTGTAGCTGAAGGCCACCAGTTTTCCCTGTCCCACTCCTTCTCTCTCTCTTCTTTTTCTGTTTTTTAGCCCTTTTCAAAAAAGTTTTACCTTTGATAAAACCAACACCACTGGTCCCTTCCTGTGACAAAACAGTATTGTCTCATTGTTTTTCAACCTTACAACTACGTTACCATCTTTGATCAGACCAACACTATTGGCCCCTTACTGCAGCCACTTCAACAGAGATGAACATTTTCTTTCTCCCAATACCATTCACGAACCATCCATTCAGAAGCAGATTAGGCAGAAAGAATCACCGGGATTATATCATTATGTTTCTTTTCCCTCTTTATTTGTCATGTTTCAGCTTTTCCAGTATCCCTGGCTTTGCATCTTCTGTGACACAAGCAATACGAGCCTTTTACAAGCTTTTCTTATCTTAGGCCCTTATTTAACAAGGGATAGCGCCAGGTAGCGAATGGTGAGCGAACGGTAATGACGGGCACCGCCACGAGAACGCCGGCTCCCCTCCGCAATCACACATTTATGAAGCCGATCCTGCTTAGCGACTGACAGAGCGCCGGATAGCGAATCATTCATCATTATTCCAGCATCACCCCACAACGCCAGCGAGCGACCTTGAACAGCGACAGGTATGACCTCTCGCTACCTGGCGCTCTCCAATGCATTTCAATGGAGCAATCTTTAAATATTCATAATTGCTATTTTTTTTTTTTGTTTTTTTTTTAATGTCAAAATTTCTGTGACCACTTCTGCAATGTTAGATATTTTTTTTAAGCTAAAAAAAAAAAAAAAAAATTTGTGCAGAATTGATATTACAGGTCTGATATAAATGTATTCATATTACAAAATGTTTTGAAAAACATGTTTTTTTTTTTCTAAAAATATGGTTGTTTGGGGGTTAAAAAACTACTTTTAAGCCATCGCCGCCAGCGCTCTGGGGTTTAAACAAGCATTTCACAGCGCGAGAATTTTTGGAGCGTGATTTGTTAATGAATATGCTGGGAGCCGTTCGCTATGGCCGTTCGCTGTCATGCGCTCCCATACAGCGTGGAACCTGTCAAACAGCGACTCCTAACCCCGTATTCAACATTACCGCACACTGACTGAGTCGCTGTCAACAGCCGAACAACGGCCAAGCACAGCGAATACTAGCGGGCGCTGTGAAAATAACGCTACTGTCGCTCATCTGTCGCTACCTGCTGCTATTAATGAATCAGCCTGTTAGTCTGATGCAAAAGCTCCATGACAAGCAGCACCCTTGGGACCAGTTCTGCTAAATACGGAGTACACAACATCAGCTTTTCTGCCTCTCCACTTCCTCAAGACTTTACTTATACATCTTTGTTGTTTTTTAGTTCTTCTCGTATTAATTGGTTTTATCTCCATGGATACTAGCTAGCAAAGCAAGCAATCAGCTACTCCAGAAGAGAAAAGGGAATCTTCTCCCCACATTTACCAGAGACCACAGGTTCGTCAGAAACAGCAGCACTGGACTGCAGTTTGTGGAATTAAAATCATCAGGCTTTTCTTGTTGCTAAATCACCTACTAGGAAGACAATGAAAGTAAACGGCACTTTCTACTACAGTGTAAAAGGCGTGAAAAGCTTTACTTATTGGAAGTAACAAAGCACCATTGATGTTTATTGTTATCACAGTTGATGATTTAGAAACAGTGAAAATGTCTTGCTTTTTTCACCTAAAGTGACTTTTTTACTACCAAGAGCATTTTGTTCTACTGTCACTAAATCAAGGCATATGTGGATGGGATTAAAATACCCCCCCCCCCAACAGCCATAAAGCTGAAGCTATAGCATTGATTTTACTGGGGTGTAACAGTTGGGCTGGTTATAGGGAGTTTGGGGGTGGTGCACAGGAGGCATGGCGATGGGGGGGAGAGAATTTGAAGAGAGGAATATGTGAAGTATATATATGTGAAGGATTATATAGTAAAATCCCTCACAGGCCCGGATCTGGTGGGCTAGGTGCTACAACCTGCCCAGCTGGCCTTAAATCATTGGAACCCATCAGGAATTCTCCCTCTGTCCCTATCGCCTGTGCGCGCTTGCACATAGACCTGAACATGATACAATACGCAACTTTGGGCATTATTCCTCAATAAAGTGTTATTTAGAATAAATTGCATCCTGGGACATAAATAATTTAGATCGCATTAGACAGTTAAGTGCCTTGATGAATACAAATGATCCTGGCACCAGCCATGTGCTAGGCTAAGCGTGTGTGTTTTCATTTCAGGTCAGGGCAAAATATAAATTGAATGTTCCAAGTGTCTGGCCAGGAGCGGAATGGATGATGGGACAGATCCTTGGCATGGTCAGTGGCTGGCATGAAAGCAGAGATGGATTTTCGCTTTACAGGATGGGTAGAATTAGAAATACAGGAATCACTCCTGTGACATGAGTGATACTGTGTGGGATGAATGACTGGTGAATGTTGCAGTGATTTAATATAGAAATTCCCATCTGATGGAGAATATTGTTTTAAAGGTTTAGCATATTCATTTCACATGCTCAGACTGCAATAAGGATTTCAGACAATATCATTTTTCTTTTTGACCTCTTGTTGCCTCTGCGTTTGTAAAGCAACAATAGATCTCTAAACGGCAAACTTCAACAGAAAAAGCCTACAGTGCTTCAAGTGGACCAAAACCCACCCTGGAGTCTATGAAACGCTGTGTGAAACCCCCCAAGTCACCTGAAAACTCACCTTCATTCCCAGTCCAACGGCGCATGCACGAGCAGTGGGCACGCTCCCTATTAAGGGGTAGCGGGGGATGAGGCCACCTGCGCACTCGGAACCGCTTGCATTGACAAGCTCTTGGACGAATGGGCTCGAGCACGCTGATTGGACGAGCAGCCATGCATGCGCCATAGGAAGAGGTGAGTTCATTTCTGGCGACCTGGGGGAACAGCCCAAAACCCAGGATAGTCAAAATCATGCGTTTTGGTCCATTTGAAAAAACATGATACACTGGACTTTCACTCTCCTGGGTGCTACTCTATGTTTATCCCCATGGATATCTACATTGGCTCCCCTTTCCATAAATCCCACGGTCAGAGAGGCAAGCAAGCTTAATAGAGCAATACTTGGCACGGGCAAGTGTCTCAGCTAGAGGTATAGCTGGAACGCAGCCACAGCCTGCGCATTCATCGTAAAATCAATGGATAGCTTTCACACAGTGGGGCATCCCAAATCGGGAATAAGAAAATCGGCCACTCTGGGGTCTTTTAGACCTCCTCCGTAACCTGACTTAAGGGGTCGTAGTTTTCAGGATTCCTTCCTTCCAGCTCCCAGCTTTTTTCAAATAAATAATTTTCCTTTTTTGAGGTCAAAGAGGCTCTCAAATATGTTTATTACATTTGCCCTATGCCGAGCTGTTGAAAACTTTCTACCTCATTGCAGAATGCCTCTTCATTTTGTATACATGTAGGAGTTTTTGTTTAATGAGTTTCTTTTTATATTCATGTAGGAGAGCCTCTACTATTAATGAAATGCCCATTTGAAACATCACTGGCTGTAGGATAGGCTACATTTGTTGTTAGGCAATTTAGAAAGTATTAATATTATTTTAATTAATACTAATTAATACAGTCATTTTTATTATTTTATAAATGTAATAAATACATTACAGTTTTGTATGCATGTATTACAAGACAAAACCAGTCTCTACAATTTACCTTAAGTGCAACAGCGACACCTGCAGGGGAAATCTAATGCCACATTACAGCTGACATCGTGCAATAACAGGAAATGAAATAAAGGCCCTTATTTATGAAGGAATAGCGACAGGTAGCGACTGGTGAGCAGCCGGTAATGACGGGCCCCGCCACGAGAACGCCGGCTCCCCACCACAATCACACATTTATCAAGCCAATCATGCTTAGCGACTGAGATAGCGCCATATAGCCACTCATTCATCATTATTCCAGCCTCAGCCCACAGCGCCAGCATCCCACCTTGAACAGCGACAGGTATGACCTCTCGCTACCTGGCGCGCTCCAATGCATTTCAATGAAAGAATCTTTAAATATTCATAATTAATTGTTATTAATGTTTTTGTTTTTTTTTAAACGTGAAAAATTCTGTGACAACTTCTGCCATTTTAGAAATTGAAAAAATTGTACAGAATTGATATTACAGGTCTGATATTAATGTATTCATATTACTAAATTATTTAAAATACTTTTTTTTTTTGGTTTCCAAAAATATGGTGGTTTGGGGGTTAAAAAACTACTTTTAACACATCGCCGCCAGCGCTCTGGGGTTTAAACATGCATTTCACAGCGCTTGAATTTTTTGAGCATGATTTTTTGATGAATATGGTGGAAGCCGGTCGCTCTGACCAGTCGCTATCATGCGCTCCCATACATCGCAGAACCTGTCAAATAGCGACTCGTAACCTTGTATTCAACATTATGCCACACCGACTGAGTCGCTGTCAACAACCGAACAATGGCCAAGCACAGCGACTGCTAGCGGGCGCTCTGAAAATACCGCTACAGTCACTCAACTGTCGCTACATGTCGCTATTAATAAATCAGCCTCAAAGATGGAATCACAATGCTAAATGTTAATCCATCTCTTCTTTTTACTTTTTTGGTGGAAGAGAGTATATTTTTCTTCCTCCATTTGCTCAAAGGTACCAAGACAATGACAAAATTGCTGGTTAGTGGCTGAGTATATATACAGTATAAACTTACAAAAGAGAGAAATAGGGCCCGGCCTGGGCTCTGTTGCCCAGAAATTCCCACTACCACAATATTTTAATTATTTATAAAAAAAAAAAAAAATAGATTTCATTAATTAAATTTAAAACATTTCATGCTGAAATTCATTACAGACATAATTCATTCCCATACATCTACTGGGAGAGACAAATCAACAATCACAGGATTAATTTCTGAGCATTAAAGTGGAGCTGAACCAGTTTGGAAGGTAGGTATTTGGCATTTGCAACAGACAATGCTCCTTTAATTCTGTCATAAGCATCTTTATCTCTGCTTAAAGTGCTATATTTTACAGCACAGCAACATAGCACGCAAGCTTAATGTGGACCCAAAATAACCAGACCTCCTATATGGCAATTATCGGTATCAAACTTGTTACTGAATATTAATGTGTGTACTGACTATAAATTATACAAAAAAAAATTATTTGTACAATATGAGAAATATATTTTAGGAGAATAGTGTTAGTTTAATTTTATACTATGGGGCCCATTATTAACAGGGCTAACCACAATGAATTATTGATAACACATTGAAAAAAGTTATTTCTGCCTATGGGAAATGGTTATAAAAAATATGTCATTATGTGAAAACAGATGATGCAACCAGCATGCTAATATTTATGTGTTCTATGATTAGCCCCCAAACTTTGGTACTGAGGAAGACCACTAGAAACTTGTATGAGTCTACCACAGCAAGGGGCAATTGGGTATCCCCCAAACAAGCAGCACAGTACAACATCCCGTTTTTAATCAAATGGTTTTTATTGATTGGTGACATAGATAAGTGTTTTTTTGTGGGGAGACCGATTCATTAATAGCGGCAGGTAGCGACAGTTGAGCAACTGTAGCGGCATTTTCAGAGCGCCCGCTAGTAGTCGCTGGGCTTGGCCGTTGTTCGGTAGTTGATAGCGTCGGTTTGCCGTAATGTTGAATATTGGGTGAGGAGTCGCTATTTGACAGGTTCCGCGCTGTATGGGAGCGCATGATAGCGACTGGCCCTAGCGACCGGCTCCCACCATATTCATTAACAAATCACACTCAAAAAATTCTCGCGCTGTAAAATGCATGTTTAAACCCCAGAGCGCTGGCGCCGATGGGTTAAAAGTAGTTTTTTAACCCCCAAACAACCATATTTTTGGAAACAAAAAAAACAAGTTTTTCAAATAATTTAGTAATATGAATACATTAATATCAGACCTGTAATATCAATTCTGTACATTTTTTTTTATTATTTTTACCTTATCTAAAATGGCAGAAGTGGTCACAGAATTTTTCACATTTAAAAAAAAAAAATTGATAACAATTAATTATTAATATTTAAAGATTCTTCCATTGAAATGCATTGGAGCGCGCCAGGTAGCGAGAGGTCATACCTGTCGCTGTTCAAGGTCGGACGCTGGCGCTGTGGGCTGAGGCTGGAATAATGATGAATGAGTGGTTATCTGGGCTATCTCAGTCGCTAAGCAGGATCGGCTTGATAAATGTGTGATTGTGGTGGGAAGCCGGCGTTCTCGTGGCGGTGCCCGTCATTACCGGCCACTCACCAGTCGCTACCTGTCGCTATCCCTTGTTAAATAAGGGCCATATTGTAAAATTCACTGTAGCTTTAATGTATCACACATGACTTTTTTGTACAGCAAGCAGCAAAAAGATCTAAAACAACATTTGTAGTTATATTGTATAGCGAGGTCAATGGGCCCAAGGGTTCAAGTGGGGCTACCCCCATCTTTTTATAACAAATTTCTTTGCTTAAGACTGTCTGTTGAAAAAGCCAAATACCTACCTATCAACGGCACAGATTAACCAAGAGATCCTGCTTCTATAAACTACAACGGTCATGCTAAATATCTGGTGAAGCCAGTGTGACTTGCAGTGTGGATAGCAACTTGCATCTCGGAAAGCTTTTTAGCTTTTAGACAAAAAGTACAAAAAAGTATCTTTTCTACCTTTTTCCCTCCAAATTGACCTGTACCTGTGATGGGGCATTTTTACAGGTTAGGCACATCATTTTCCAATGAGGTAAGGGTATTTGTTTTTAAGTTTGGAAACAACAGAATCCTATGGACTATGCAAAAACAAATGGTGAAACCTTTAGCATAGCCCATAGGGTTCTGTTATTTCCAAACTTTAAAATGATATCCTTACACCACTGGAAAATGAATTTACCTAAACTGTAAAAAATGTGCCATCACCTGTACAAGTGTTTTTTGGTGGAAAATGTAGGACAAAGACTTTCTTTTTGTTATCACTAAAAAGTTCACCGAGATGCAGGATGCAGTCCACACCACAATGCCCACCAGAAGTCACACAGGCTTCACCAAATATTTCGCATGATTCCCATATGTCTCTAATTATAAGACGCAGGCAGCGGTGAAATCGGCGCTGCCGGACTTTTGTTTGCTAAATATTGATGCTGAGTGGTATTAACAAGCGCTGACACATGATAAATCAGTTGTCGACACACACCCTGGTACCAGTCTTTAGCTATATGAACAATTAAACTACATATTGCTCTATAGAAGTGGCGGTTACTCTTATTTCTCTTTTGCTGTTGTGTTGTTCAGCCTAATTGGATGTTCATTTTTTTTGCACTGTGATTTATATGTTTTATTATGACCAACTGTATGCAGCTACTTAACCTATTTACCTCACCTGTAAAAATGCCCCATCACATGGGTAGGTGAATTCTTGGAGAAAAAATTAGAGCAAACATTTTTTGACAGATTTGTTTTAGTGTGTTCAAGTTATAAAGCTTACTCAGATGTTAGCTTCAGTTCTCTCACACGGAATCACACCCAAAGGTAAACTTGCTTCAAAGATCTTTACCAAGACCCTACATTGTAATGTCCTCTGATCCCCTATATACATTTGGTCCATTCCAACGTAATACATGCGGTTTCCTGTCCCTCCAGGAGCAAAGGTGGCAATGGAGAAGAAGCAGAAGTAGTAGGAGGAGGTTTGGGTGTGGGCTCCTGGAGAAAACTGGCAGCGACAAGAGAAGTTTGGACCCGGAATTTTCCTCTGGTCCATTTATTGATGTAGCCCCCTTCGTGGGGTCCTTCACTCTTCAGTTCATGCAAGGTTCCAGTGGAAGAACTCAAGAAGGTGGCTGTTGCAGACACTGTACCGGAAGACAGGGCCTGTGACAGCAGCAGGGGACCACCAGAAGGCAAGGGTAAGTATGGCTCTTTCACTGCAGGTAAAGTGCAATACATGAGCTTTATTTGCAGTACCTAAATACATCTATGGGCTGCGTTGCACCAGGACTGAGGTGAAAAGGACAATTAACTTTTATGTGCTGTGTATTCTTCCCATTTGTGACAAGTTGGAGTATCTCTACTCCAATGCAAAGCAAATGGGAAGGGGTGAAAGTGCCTCAAAAAGCACACTGAAAGATGACTGGTTAAATGTGGGCCTGGCACTAATGAACAAACCACTGCCAGAACAAAACATATACATTTATTGTATATATTAGACATAACCACTGTCACAATGTTAGACCAGTACACAACCCATGAAAAAATGATAAATACACAACGTTGTTATATTAAAAAATATGCACCCCCCATTTTCAGTGCAATAGTTTGAGTGTGTTAGAGTTCAGGGGAGCTTGGGGTGCATGGGGGGCCCCTGTATTTTTTAATATAACAACGTTGTGTGTTTTTATATTTTTACTGGTGTATGTACTGTTCTAACATTGTGCCATGTGCAATATATACAATAAATTTCTACGTTTTTTTCAGGCTTTTACAGCAGTGGTTTGTCCCACATTTAACCACTCTTCTTTCAGTTTGCTTTTTGAGGTATATGGGATGCCAGTGTATTCTTCCTGGCAGTGCAAAGGACTTATTGGGAGGTGTGGGATCTCACAGATTTGTCATTATTTTTCAAGGTGTGAAAGTGGCCTGGAAGCTGTCTCTGTATATATACGTGGAGTTTAGGGTTGGCCAAAAAAATGTATAGAGTCACTACTTTACAACCATAACAATAGAAACATTTCAATTTCATTCCACAGTTGTCTTTAAGAATGAATTTGAAAGAATTGTGCTGACCTCAGTGGATGCCATTGTATATGTTTTGCAGTGTCATATAAAAAAAACTGTCCATAAGAAGACAGACACTGCTAAGCACTTGCCTCCCCCATTCGTTCCCATGACATTCTCATGTATTTTACTTTGATAATTTTGTGTATTTCCTGTCTTTCCTCTAAAAGGTACAAGAGTCTAGTCACACAGGAACCTTATTGCCGACATCAGTTGTTGTGACTTAATTCTATTGTTTCCTGAGTTTTTTCTCACCCTCCTGCAAAACTCCATTTCCCTTTTTCTCATGAATGTTGGGAATATGTGAAGTTTAAAATATCCTGGACCCGCCAATCTGTCCAACTAAAGGTTCTTGGAAGTAAAAGTAACTTTTGTTGCACTGTACAGAGCATCTATTATGATAGTCCTGGTGACGCCAAAACAATTTGTCTGTTACTGAACTAAAATATGAACAAGATGAAGACAATCAAGGCTGCTGATAAAATCTTCTGACATCAGTGAAAATGTGGGCACAAATCCAATTTGGGAAAAAATATTTTTGAATTGATTGAGGAGCCTTAAATACTCTCTTGGTTGCTTTTTGCCTGTCATCTTGTTAACACCGTCAGCCTGGCACAATGTGAAATTTATCTCATGAAACAATAAAGATATGCAGGGAACATCACACCACCGAACCTCCTGTTCTTTCTTTGCAAACAACATTATTCTTCCTGGGGAGAAGAGAGTTTCAATTGGACAAGGTCTAATTCGTCACTTTTCAATATCTACCACAGTCTAATTAATCATAAACTTAATTAAATGCACGTGAAGAACTTTCACAATGCGAATAACATAGTAGAAGGTAATAGTGTTTTTTTACAAAGATGTAATATCCCTATAACAGCTAAAAGCAATGGTCAAATAATAATCTAACTAGGTCTAACCACATTTATAAATGCAGCCTTTAGGTTTGTCCTCCCCCAGCTCTACAATTTTAGATGTTTCCTTCATTTCTTACTTTTACTTTACCATATTCTTCTAGGGGAATGATTTGATTTGGGCCAGGGATGACTAAAATATCTCTCACACTGCTGGGTCCTGGTCCCTGGGGATCAAAATTAGCATTAAAGAAGAAAATGACAACCATAGGGCTAGTTCTGCATGTTTCCCTTTAAAGGTGGGTGTGAACCCATCCCCAAACGATGTGAACAGCTGGTTGTGGGAGAACGTCTCAGCCAAGAGACGCTGGGGATGTGGCTGGCATTGTATACAATGCAGTGGAAGCCAGGGTAAAAGGTGAGTTTTGCGGCGGCCCGGGAAGGGTTCACAAAGCAGGGCAGGGGGAGCCCAGTGGCAGGCCCTGGAGATGCGGTGCCACTTTAATTAGGATTCCACAGCACAAATGTGTGGGCCTCTGGTGACATCCCACTAAAACTTGCCATTCCAGGCAGTCTTTAATGCCTACCGGCAGTGCAACGCGGGCCCGAAGGTGTATGGATGCTGTGGGTGATGCAAAGTTCTGCTAAGCTCAAAACAAACAAAGGATCAAGGTGCAAGGAAATAAAATGAGAGAATAGGTGTTTCACACTGTGGGGCATTCTAAGTCGGGAGGTCCATAGTGAAATCTATTAAAGAGAGTCAGCTTATTAATTTGAGATTTGATCCACATTAACAGACACTTGGATCAATATAAATATCCCAAAAAATGCAAAAAGATCCTGAACCGCATCAAAACAGGTCAGAGGCAAAATTCAGGCAATAATATTTGGTGCACAACAGTTATACAGCACAATAAAAAAAGAAATGTATATGGAGACTGTAATGTTAGATTGGGAGGAAGCCCCGAAACAACCCCAAAATCCCAATGAAATGGCTACACAACCCAACATAGATATAGATCAGCAAGGTGAATGTAAACCAGCAGTCCTGTAGGCAAGATTATGGTAAAAGGACCAGATGTCCCACTTTGCAATGAAACATGCTTCATGATTTAGGCTCATACCAACCCTTTGTAAAACATTTCTTCTCCTAGATATCATCCTACCTTTCAAGCTAAGATGATTACATCAGTGTGAATTATCAGTTAGTACAGCCAAAACTGTTTTTAGGGATGGGCTAGTAGTGATCAATCTGGGTGCTAAGGCCATTGTGTATATGGGAGGCCCTTATCTTAGCCATTGTGTTTTCCATAGATGGGTCAGGGCCATTGTTAGTGGTGACGGCCATATGCCTGGCCTCTCATTCCCCCATATTGGTCATGGGGAGGGGGCACTGCCTGCTGCTAACAAAGAGGCACAGAATGGAACATACCGGTATGAGACAGCAGCACCATAAGATAGGCGAAGAGGGGGACAGCTTAAGCTACATTATGACTGCTTTGTAATATTCAATATACTGCAATGTAAAACAAGCTATATTATGTCAGCTTTATGTTAAAATATTTATTTCTATTCAGCAGGACTAATATTTTGTTTCCTTTTAAGGGCAGTTTAAATAAGGCAAGGTACCCCGAGTCTTTCAGGACACTGTTCAGTGCAATCAATTAGGAAAAGACTACTTGAGTTTGGAACAGACTTTGTCATTTTTGGCAGTCTCTAAGGTTTTAAGGGTGTGTGGTATCTCCACCTCTGGAAGTCATACAAAACTTCAACAACACTAATATGACGCAAAACAGAATTTAAAAAAAGAAATAAACTGGAAGTATGCATGAACCTTTAACACAAGAACATCGTTTCAATGTAAGAGCTTCCCAGGTCTCCCAATTGGTGCTTTGCTCAGCAGCAATATTTTAGGAATGATATTTCAATGTAATATATAGTCTTCTACAATAAGCCCAAATATTAGCAAACAAAAGTACTTTAGCCTTCACCACATTTCATCTGCTAGACCACTGAAGAAACATTGCTTTTAAATTACATTACATCATAGCAAATCCAAGAAGCCCATAGTCGGCGTGCCCTAGAGCCTTTCAGACTGCAGGGTCAGCCCGAGCCCATTTTGGTCTACTTTAACTCTTTACACACTCACACATTTTAATTTAAATAACACACAGACTCTTAGTTAACATACATAAATACATATGGCAACTCTGAATCTATGGGAACCGGCCACACTGGCTTCCAGCACCCCAATGAAGATGAGGTGTGGCATAAGGCTAGGCAAGGCAAAAGGGAGGTGGCTGGTAGAAGATAAATGTCCCCCATGAATATCTCCTTTCTTGTACTGTCAGCTTTAGAGCTGACCTCCTGCTGTCTGGGCAGCCTCAGTGCCTGTCCCTACTTCCAGTCCAAAGTGATGATGCTCCCCCATTGATTGTTAGCAGGGGCTACACTCCATATCCATTCAACACTAATAAGCTTACCAGCAGCCGACATTCAAGATTGTAAACTGAGGAGCTGAAAGAACAAGCATAGTAACAGTTTGACCATCAGGACTCGAGTCCACAGGTAGTAAGGTAAGTATAGCTTTTTTTGGCTGGACAAACCCTTTAACCCTTTAGAGAGAAACTGGGAATTTTACTCTACTCGAGTGTGGTTCCTCTCAGATAGGCACTTGTACCCAGACCTTCCTATTTTTCCAGGGGACCAAGAAGAAAGGTAAAAATTCTCCAGTTTAACATAATTCGGAACAACACAACATTTTGTGGAAAATGGGTGCTTGTTCAATTTAACAGTACTTTCGTCCGCTAGAAGCTGAGTCCTGTATGCTATGTGCAGCCACCACAGCTCTGTCACAGCAGGGGTCATGGGTGATCTTTTTGTCACCCAATCGCTGTAGCAGCTATCTAATGTACAGTGATATTTATTATTATTATTATTATTTATTTATTTATTTATAATGCGCCATCATCTTCCATGGTAGGTAATAGTATTTATTTATTTAACATTTAACCTATAATGGGTAGTGAGCACTACTGGACTGGCCCACCAGTATTATTACAAGATCCACTACAGCTTTTTTTTATTCAGTGGGTTCCTTTTTTTATGTAATTGTTAACAATTTTATTTTAAAGAGTCCAACAACGTCATTAAGACATTCAGGGGTATCCAGGGCGTAACTTGAGGGGGTGCAAGGGGTGCAACTGCACCGGGGCCTAGTAGGTTGGGGGGCACATCATTGTTGCTCCTCTACCTTATTTATCATAATGGGGCTCTCTTGGTGTTGTTTAGAAAAAGAAAGCACCATTTGTATCTGATGTTTCAGTCTTAGCCTTGAAAGGGCCCCATTAAATATTTTTTGCACCAGGTCCCGTCACATTTAATTATGCCACTGGTGGTATCACATTATATATATATATATATATATATATATATATATATATATATATATATATATATATATATATATATTAGAGATGATCGAGTAGTATTCGACCGAACCGGTATTCGATCGAATACTACGCTGTTCGTCATACTCGATTTCGATCGAGTACAGCGGCGATGGCGCACTCACAATTCGTTTCCCCTCCCACCTTCCCTGGCGCGTTTTTTACACCAATCACCATGCGGGGGGGTGGGACAGGTCCTGGGAGGACGCTGGCATCGCGAGAACGGCGTCTACACGCATTGGCTGGAAAAACCATGTGACCTCGAATATACAAAACTCAGCACTTCCTCTTCGTCAGCATTAGCAGCTTGAACTTAGTGAGGGACAGACGCTCACAGCAGGGAAAGACAGGCTGTCGCTGGCAGGGCCCCAGAAGCTCGGAATATCGCATTTACCACCATCTATACCAGCTACCAGAAGACAAGAGAGTCATTAAGAGCCCTTATTAGGGCTACTACGCTGAATGGTATATGGCTCATATGTAGGCAGGCAGGGCCCCAGAAGCTCAGAATATCGCTTTTACCACCATATATACCAGCTACCAGAAGACAAGAGAGTCATTAAGAGCCCTTATTAGGGCTACTACGCTGAACAGTATATAGCTCATATCCTATGTAGGCAGGCAGGGCGCCAGAAGCTCAGAATATCGCTTTTACCACCATATATACCAGCTACCAGAAGACAAGAGAGTCATTAAGAGCCCTAATTAGGGCTACTACGCTGAACAGTATATAGCTCATATCCTATGTAGGCAGGCAGGGCCCCAGAAGCTCAGAATATCGCTTTTACCACCATATATACCAGCTACCAGAAGACAAGAGAGTCATTAAGAGCCCTTATCAGGGCTACTACGCTGAACAGTATATAGCTCATATCCTATGTAGTCAGGCAGGGCCCCAGAAGCTCAGAATATCGCTTTTACCACCATATATACCAGCTACCAGAAGACAAGAGAGTCCTTAATCCCTTATTAGTGCTGCTATGTTGAACAGTATATAGCTCATATCCTATGTAGGCAGGCAGGGCCCCAGAAGCTCAGAATATCGCTTTTACCACCATATATACCAGCTACCAGAAGACAAGAGAGTCATTAAGAGCCCTTATTAGGGCTACTACGCTGAACAGTATATAGCTCATATTCTATGTAGTCAGGCAGGGCCCCAGAAGCTCAGAATATCACTTTTACCACCATATATACCAGCTACCAGAAGACAAGAGAGTCCTTAATCCCTTATTAGTGCTGCTATGTTGAACAGTATATAGCTCATATCCTATGTAGTCAGGCAGGGCCCCAGAAGCTCAGAATATCGCTTTTACCACCATATATACCAGCTACCAGAAGACAAGAGAGTCATTAATCCCTTATTAGTGCTGCTATGCTGAACAGTATATAGCTCATATCCTATGTAGTCAGGCAGGGCCCTAGAAGCTCAGAATATCGCTTTTACCACCATATATACCAGCTACCAGAAGACAAGAGAGTCCTTAATCCCTTATTAGTGCTGCTATGTTGAACAGTATATAGCTCATATCCTATGTAGTCAGGCAGGGCCCTAGAAGCTCAGAATATCGCTTTTACCACCATATATACCAGCTACCAGAAGACAAGAGAGTTATTAAGAGCCCTTATTAGTGCTGCTATGCTGAACAGTATATAGCTCATATCCTATGTAGTCAGGCAGGGCCCTAGAAGCTCAGAATATCGCTTTTACCACCATATATACCAGCTACCAGAAGACAAGAGAGTCCTTAATCCCTTATTTGTGCTGCTATGTTGAACAGTATATAGCTCATATCCTATGTAGTCAGGCAGGGCCCCAGAAGCTCAGAATATCGCTTTTACCACCATATATACCAGCTACCAGAAGACAAGAGAGTAATTAATCCCTTATTAGTGCTGCTATGTTGAACAGTATATAGCTCATATCCTATGTAGGCAGGCAGGGCCCCAGAAGCTCAGAATATCGCTTTTACCACCATATATACCAGCTACCAGAAGACAAGAGAGTCATTAAGAGCCCTTATTAGGGCTACTACGCTGAACAGTATATAGCTCATATTCTATGTAGTCAGGCAGGGCCCCAAAAGCTCAGAATATCGCTTTTACCACCATATATACCAGCTACCAGAAGACAAGAGAGTCATTAAGAGCCCTTATTAGGGCTACTACGCTGAACAGTATATAGCTCATATCCTATGTAGGCAGGCAGGGCCCCAGAAGCTCAGAATATCGCTTTTACCACCATATATACCAGCTACCAGAAGACAAGAGAGTCATTAAGAGCCCTTATTAGGGCTACTACGCTGAACAGTATATAGCTCATATTCTATGTAGTCAGGCAGGGCCCCAGAAGCTCAGAATATCGCTTTTACCACCATATATACCAGCTACCAGAAGACAAGAGAGTCATTAAGAGCCCTTATTAGGGCTACTACGCTGAACAGTATATAGCTCATATCCTATGTAGTCAGGCAGGGCCCCAGAAGCTCAGAATATCGCTTTTACCACCATATATACCAGCTACCAGAAGACAAGAGAGTCATTAAGAGCCCTTATTAGGGCTGCTATATTGAACAGTATATAGCTCATATCCTATGTAGTCAGGCAGGGCCCCAGAAGCTCAGAATATCGCTTTTACCACCATATATACCAGCTACCAGAAGACAAGAGAGTCCTTAATCCCTTATTAGTGCTGCTATGTTGAACAGTATATAGCTCATATCCTATGTAGTCAGGCAGGGCCCTAGAAGCTCAGAATATCGCTTTTACCACCATATATACCAGCTACCAGAAGACAAGAGAGTAATTAAGAGCCCTTATTAGTGCTGCTATGCTGAACAGTATATAGCTCATATCCTATGTAGTCAGGCAGGGCCCTAGAAGCTCAGAATATCGCTTTTACCACCATATATACCAGCTACCAGAAGACAAGAGAGTCCTTAATCCCTTATTAGTGCTGCTATGTTGAACAGTATATAGCTCATATCCTATGTAGGCAGGCAGGGCCCCAGAAGCTCAGAATATCGCTTTTACCACCATATATACCAGCTACCAGAAGACAAGAGAGTCCTTAATCCCTTATTAGTGCTGCTATGTTGAACAGTATATAGCTCATATCCTATGTAGTCAGGCAGGGCCCCAGAAGCTCAGAATATCGCTTTTACCACCATATATACCAGCTACCAGAAGACAAGAGAGTCATTAAGAGCCCTTATTAGGGCTACTACGCTGAACAGTATATAGCTCATATTCTATGTAGTCAGGCAGGGCCCCAGAAGCTCAGAATATCGCTTTTACCACCATATATACCAGCTACCAGAAGACAAGAGAGTCATTAAGAGCCCTTATTAGGGCTACTACGCTGAACAGTATATAGCTCATATCCTATGTAGTCAGGCAGGGCCCCAGAAGCTCAGAATATCGCTTTTACCACCATATATACCAGCTACCAGAAGACAAGAGAGTCATTAAGAGCCCTTATTAGGGCTACTACGCTGAACAGTATATAGCTCATATCCTATGTAGTCAGGCAGGGCCCCAGAAGCTCAGAATATCGCTTTTACCACCATATATACCAGCTACCAGAAGACAAGAGAGTCATTAAGAGCCCTTATTAGGGCTACTACGCTGAACAGTATATAGCTCATATCCTATGTAGGCAGGCAGGGCCCCAGAAGCTCAGAATATCGCTTTTACCACCATATATACCAGCTACCAGAAGACAAGAGAGTCATTAAGAGCCCTTATTAGGGCTACTACGCTGAACAGTATATAGCTCATATCCTATGTAGGCAGGCAGGGCCCCAGAAGCTCAGAATATCGCTTTTACCACCATATATACCAGCTACCAGAAGACAAGAGAGTCCTTAATCCCTTATTAGTGCTGCTATGTTGAACAGTATATAGCTCATATCCTATGTAGTCAGGCAGGGCCCCAGAAGCTCAGAATATCGCTTTTACCACCATATATACCAGCTACCAGAAGACAAGAGAGTCATTAAGAGCCCTTATTAGGGCTACTACGCTGAACAGTATATAGCTCATATTCTATGTAGTCAGGCAGGGCCCCAGAAGCTCAGAATATCGCTTTTACCACCATATATACCAGCTACCAGAAGACAAGAGAGTCATTAAGAGCCCTTATTAGGGCTACTACGCTGAACAGTATATAGCTCATATCCTATGTAGTCAGGCAGGGCCCCAGAAGCTCAGAATATCGCTTTTACCACCATATATACCAGCTACCAGAAGACAAGAGAGTCATTAAGAGCCCTTATTAGGGCTACTACGCTGAACAGTATATAGCTCATATTCTATGTAATCAGGCAGGGCCCCAGAAGCTCAGAATATCGCTTTTACCACCATATATACCAGCTACCAGAAGACAAGAGAGTCATTAAGAGCCCTTATTAGGGCTACTACGCTGAACAGTATATAGCTCATATCCTATGTAGGCAGGCAGGGCCCCAGAAGCTCAGAATATCGCTTTTACCACCATATATACCAGCTACCAGAAGACAAGAGAGTCCTTAATCCCTTATTAGTGCTGCTATGTTGAACAGTATATAGCTCATATCCTATGTAGTCAGGCAGGGCCCTAGAAGCTCAGAATATCGCTTTTACCACCATATATACCAGCTACCAGAAGACAAGAGAGTCATTAAGAGCCCTTATTAAGGCTACTACGCTGAACAGTATATAGCTCATATCCTATGTAGGCAGGCAGGGCCCCAGAAGCTCAGAATATCGCTTTTACCACCATATATACCAGCTACCAGAAGACAAGAGAGTCATTAAGAGCCCTTATTAGGGCTACTACGCTGAACAGTATATAGCTCATATCCTATGTAGTCAGGCAGGGCCCTAGAAGCTCAGAATCTCGCATTTACCACCATATATACCAGCTACCAGAAGACAAGAGAGTCATTAAGAGCCCTTATTAGGGCTACTATGCTGAACAGTATATAGCTCATTCTAGCTATATACACACTGCACACAACTGCTGCTTTAGTGAGGGCTAGCTGCTGCTGCTGGAATAGGGACAGAAAGACTTTAGTGGTGTATTACCACCTATATACAAAACTATATACACTCTGCTCAAAACGGCTGCTTTAGTGAGGGGTAGCTGCTGATGCTGGAATAGGGACAGAAAGACTTCAGTGGTGTATTAGCACCTATATACAAAACTATATTTTGCACTACTGTTTTGTGTCCTCTGTGCCAACAAAACCTTGTTATATACCCGGTGCGTATAGGCACCATTTCACCTTCTGGCAGTATACGGCTGTATAGCCAGGTGTTTTTCTTAAAAATATTTTTATATTTGGCACTACTGTTTTGTGTCCTCTTTACCAACAAAACCTTGTTATATACCCGGTGCGTATAGGCACCATTTCACCTTCTGGCAGTATACGGCTGTATAGCCAGGTGTTTTTCTTAAAAATATTTTTATATTTGGCACTACTGTTTTGTGTCCTCTTTACCAACAAAACCTTGTTATATACCCGGTGCGTATAGGCACCATTTCACCTTCTGGCAGTATACGGCTGTATAGCCAGGTGTTTTTCTTAAAAATATTTTTATATTTGGCACTACTGTTTTGTGTCCTCTTTACCAACAAAACCTTGTTATATACCCGGTGCGTATAGGCACCATTTCACCTTCTGGCAGTATACGGCTGTATAGCCAGGTGTTCTTCTTAAAAATATATTTATATTTGGCACTACTGTTTTGTGTCCTCTGTGCCAACAAAACACTGTTTTATACACGGTGCGTATAGGCACCATTTCACCTTCTGGCAGTATACGGCTGTATAGCCAGGTGTTCTTCTTAAAAATATTTTTATATTTGGTATAACGCGTGGCCAAAAAAGTAAAACGTCTGAAATGCGGAGGGCTAGCGCAAAGGGACGTGGACGAGGACGGGGGCGCGGAAATGCTGGTGGGGACACAAACCGCGTTGAAGCCAGTGGGGATACAATGCGTGCTGGTGAGGGGCAGCCAGCATTACGCTCATCCAGCTTCCCTGCCTTTATGGGACAGTTATGCGGGGGGCGGGGTACACCTCTGTTAAGGCCTGAGCAGCGTGAACAGGTGGTGCAATGGATGGCCGATAACGCTTCCAGTCACTTGTCCACCACCCAGTCATCCACACAGTCTCACTCTGACCCTCCTTCCTCCCAACCTGGCCAACAGAGTCAGCCCACCCTTGACCCCTCCCAGGACCTCTTTTCGGGTCCTTTTCCAGATGTGCTGCAAGAATCCCAGGAGCTAGCAGAGGAATTTGTTTGTAGTGATGCCCAAACACTTGAGTATCCGCCATCTGCTAGTGATGTGGACCCGGAACCAGCATCTGCTATCATGAGCGATGATGATGAGACGCAGTTGCCATCAAGGGAGGCTGTTGGAATGTCCAGTGGGCAGGAGGAGGAGCAGAGAGAGGAAGTGGAAGAGGAGGTGGTGGACGACGAAATGACCGACCCCACTTGGACAGGGGTGATGTCCAGCGGGGAAAGCAGTGGAGATGCGGTCTGCGCATCACCGAATAAGGCAGCAAGAGGCAGAGGACAGTCCAGAGGCAGAGGACAGTCCAGACAGAGAAGGCAGGCCACAGCCAGCAGGGCCGAAGCTCTTCCCGGCAGCAGGCAGTCGCGCGAAGCTCCCCCATCGAGGCCTCGTACTTCTGTGGTGTGGAGATTTTTTAATGTTTGCGCGGATGACAAACTGAGCGCGGTTTGCGCAATCTGCCACTCAAAACTGAGTAGGGGCTCTGAGAAGAGCAATCTGACCACCTCAGGCATGCGCCGTCACTTGGAATTCAAGCACTGGGCTGAGTGGGAGAGAGCAAACGCAATACAACCTGCGCCCGGTCTTGCTGCCACTGCCTCTTCCCCTTTGTTGTGTGCTGCCACTGTGGTCCAGACCTCCAGCCAGGACACCTCCACATCTGCCTCTGCCTCGGCTACTTTGGGGCCTTCTCCTTCCGCCCCCCCTTCCCCCGCATCTTCGTCTGCACCTTCCATCTCCTCGTCCCATCAACTGTCCATCTCGCAGGCGTTCAACCGCAGGCGGAAGTACGCCTCCAGTCACCCCCAAGCCCAAGCCTTAACCTGCCTCATCTCCAAACTGCTGGCCCTGGAGATGTTGCCATTTAGGCTTGTGGAGACGCAGGCCTTCCGCGACCTGATGGCGGCTGCCGCACCTCGCTATTCCGTCCCTAGCCGCCACTATTTTTCCCGGTGTGGCGTCCCCGCCCTGCACCAGCATGTGTCGCGTAACATCAGGCGGGCCCTGAGGTACGCAGTCAGCGCAAAGGTCCACTTGACCACCGACTCGTGGACAAGCGCTTGCGGCCAAGGACGCTACATCTCTTTGACGGCACACTGGGTGAATGTTGTGGAAGCGGGGACGGGGTCGCAAACAGGGACGGCCTACATACCACCCCCACCCAAGATTGCCAGCACGGGTTCTGATAGACCCCCCTCCTCTTCCTCCTCCTCCTCCTCCTCCTCCTCTGCCTTAACATCGCCCTCAGCCCCTAGCTGGAAGCGTTGCAGCACTGGCGCGGGGAGACGTCAGCAGGCGGTGCTTAAGCTCATCAGCTTGGGCGACAGGAAGCACAGCGCCGCAGAAGTGAGGCACGCCATATTGTAGCAGACAGAGATGTGGCTGTCGCCGCTGCAGCTAGGACCAGGCATGGTCGTGTGCGATTATGGCCGTAACCTGGTGGCGGCTCTGGAGCTTGCAGAACTCAATCACGTACCATGCCTGGCCCACGTTTTTAATTTGGTAGTACAAAAGTTTCTAAAGACTTACCCCAACCTGGCAGAGCTACTGGCTTGTGCGCTCACTTTCGGAAGTCAACTGTAGCTGCTGCTAGCTTAAAAAAAATCCAGCAACGCCTCCATTTGCCTCAACATCGGCTGTTGTGCGACCTGCCCACTCGCTGGAATTCCACCTA
Organism: Gastrophryne carolinensis; assembly: GCA_027917425.1. NCBI lineage: Eukaryota > Metazoa > Chordata > Amphibia > Anura > Microhylidae > Gastrophryne > Gastrophryne carolinensis. Next base: position 131,396,219 of record CM051234.1, read on the forward strand.
TTGCATGTTGGCCAGGGTGTGTGAGCAGCAGAAAGCATTGATGGAGTACCAGATGATGCATCCACGCGTGCCTCCAACTCAGCTCCCTCAGTTTGCCAACCACGAGTGGCCATGGATGGCAGACATATGCGATGTATTGCGTATCTTTGAGGAGTCCACTAAGAAGGTCAGCAGCGAGGACGCTATAGTGAGCGTAACCATCCCGCTCCTATGCGTCCTTAAAGAATCTCTCATCGCAATAAGGGAGAACGCATTGCACACAGAGGAGACGGGGGTAGGAGGAGACGCAACGCAGGTAGACAGTCAGACCACACTTTTGTCTGCTGCTCGGTGGCAGTTGCAGGAGGAGGAGGATGAGGAGGACAACGTGGAGGTGGCTGTGGAAGAGGATGCTGGCGGCGAGGGTAGCAGTCAGGCTGTGTGCGTCCCATTGGTTCAGCGCGGATGGGGCGGAGAGGAGGAGGAAGAGGAGGAAATGGAAAATGATCCTTCTGGTGGGGGCAGTGACGTCATGCCTACTCAGAGTCTGGCACACATGGCTGACTTCATGCTGGGCTGCTTTTCCCGGGACATACGTGTTGTCCGGATATTGGAGAACAAACTATACTGGGTCTTCGCACTCCTGGACCCCCGGTATAAAGATAACTTCTCCTCTTTTATTCCGGTAGAGGAGAGGACGAATCGATTACTGGAATACCAGAGGGAACTCTTGCAGAACATGATGCAGATTTTCCCACCCAGCATCGCTGGCGGCAGAGAGGAGAGTGTCTCCCAGAGTCTGACAACATCGATCAGGCCCACAGCCACCAGGGGAACACTCTCCAAGGTTTGGAACACAGTCATGTCACCCCCTCGTGCAACTTCCATCACTGCGGGGCCCGCTATCAGCAGGAGGGACAAGTATCGGCGGATGTTGGGGGACTACCTGGCAGACCACACCCCTGTCCTCCCCGATCCCTCGGCGACCTACACTTACTGGGTCTCCAAGTTGGACACGTGGCTGGAACTGTCCCTGTACGCCTTGGAGGTGCTTGCCTGCCCTGCCGCCAGCGTGCTATCAGAAAGGGTGTTCAGCGCAGCCGGAGGCATTATAACCGATAAGCGCAGCCGCCTGTCAACCGACAGTGCCGACAGGCTGACGCTAATCAAAATGAACAGCAAGTGGATTGACCCGGACTTTGCTTGTACAACAGTGGAAAGCAGCCAAGAGTGAAGTGCCATCTGTATGAAGTGCCATTTCCTCCTCCTCCTCCTCCTCCTCCTCCTCCTTAACCGCCGTAGAATTGCTGTATTAATAAAAAAAAATTATGGCTCACCTCTTGGGCTTAATACAATCAATTTTTAAGAGGTCTCAGCTCTTGGGCCTCCACACAATTTTTAAAAGGTCTCAGCTCTTGGGCCTCCACACAATTTTTAAAAGGTCTCAGCTCTTGGGCCTCCACACAATTTTTAAGAGGTCTCAGCTCGTGGGACTCCACACAATTTTTAAAAGGTCTCAGCTCGTGGGACTCCACACAATTTTTAAAAGGTCTCAGCTCTTGGGCCTCCACACAATTTTTAAGAGGTCTCAGCTCTTGGGCCTCCACACAATTTTTAAGAGGTCTCAGCTCTTGGGCCTCCACACAATTTTTAAGAGGTCTCAGCTCTTGGGCCTCCACACAATTTTTAAGAGGTCTCAGCTCTTGGGCCTCCACACAATTTTTAAAAGGTCTCAGCTCTTGGGACTCCACACAATGTTTGAGAGGTCTCAGCTCTTGGGCCTCCACACAATTTTTAAGAGGTCTCAGCTTGTGGGACTCCACACAATGTTTGAGAGGTCTCAGCTCTTGGGCCTCCACGCAATTTTTAAAAGGTCTCAGCTCTTGGGCCTCCACACAATTTTTAAAAGGTCTCAGCTCTTGGGACTCCACACAATGTTTGAGAGGTCTCAGCTCTTGGGCCTCCACACAATTTTTAAAAGGTCTCAGCTCTTGGGCCTCCACACAATTTTTAAAAGGTCTCAGCTCTTGGGCCTCCACACAATTTTTAAAAGGTCTCAGCTCGTGGGACTCCACACAATTTTTAAAAGGTCTCAGCTCTTGGGCCTCCACACAATTTTTAAAAGGTCTCAGCTCTTGGGACTCCACACAATGTTTGAGAGGTCTCAGCTCTTGGGCCTCCACACAATTTTTAAAAGGTCTCAGCTCTTGGGCCTCCACACAATTTTTAAAAGGTCTCAGCTCTTGGGCCTCCACACAATTTTTAAAAGGTCTCAGCTCTTGGGCCTCCACACAATTTTTAAGAGGTCTCAGCTCTAAGCTTCCCTTACTGCTGGGGTGACACACTGTAACAAACCTCCTCCTGTAAGCTTCCCTGACTGCTGGGGTGACACACTGTAACAAACCTCCTCCTGTAAGCTTCCCTTACTGCTGGGGTGACACACTGTAACAAACCTCCTCCTGTAAGCTTCCCTGACTGCAGGGGTGACACACTGTAACAAACCTCCTCCTGTAAGCTTCCCTTACTGCTGGGGTAACACACTGTAACAAACCTCCTCCTGTAAGCTTCCCTGACTGCTGGGGTGACACACTGTAACAAACCTCCTCCTGTAAGCTTCCCTTACTGCTGGGGTGACACACTGTAACAAACCTCCTCCTGTAAGCTTCCCTGACTGCTGGGGTGACACACTGTAACAAACCTCCTCCTGTAAGCTTCCCTTACTGCTGGGGTAACACACTGTAACAAACCTCCTCCTTTAAGCTTCCCTTACTGCTGGGGTGACACAATGACACAAGAGGACATGTCTGACCACATCTCACACACACACACAATGACAATTAGGGGTGGGGTCTATTTATTTTCCCCCTTGCCTATGCCATCTGTGGTTGTCATTAGGCAACGTGATTTTAAGGGGTGCAGAATTTTGTTCTTCTTTTTTGTACAGTTTGGCTTGGGGTCCATGGCAATGTAGAGGAAAGAAGGTTTCCTTGTCTTGTCTCACTTTACGTAGAAGTAATATTGTGTTTGGAGTGTATTGTTGAGAGGCTGTGATAGTGGCGTAATAGTGCGACTTGGGCGCGTTATATGCACCCAGACATGCTTCCCCTGCTGTCCCAGTTGCATTCCAGCAGTGTTGGCATCATTTTCTGATGTTTCAGGGTGGACTTGGTGACCTCCAAGTGGTCGAATTGAGATTTCCAAGTGTCGAGCATTTTTTTCCCATAGACTATAATGGGATTCGATATTCGGTCGAGTAGTTGAGTAACGCGGTCTATTCGAATCGAAATTCGAAATTTCGAATATTTCACTACTCGCTCATCTCTAATATATATATATATATATATATATATATATATATATATATATATATATACATATAGCTATATAGAGATGCAACTTAAAACTCCACTTTGTGCACTGGTGCATCTTAAAATCTTAAAGAGGACCAAAACTTACGGTGATCGGCCCGGGAATCGTTAAGACTCCCTGGCCGATCGATTCCCTCCCCGTTGGGCCATCGCAGTGTGAAACCCCCCAGGTCGTCCATACACTTACCTAATTTTCCTTTAAATGCTTTTCAATGGCTTATTTGTGAGATAACACAATGGAGTGAGCTGTGATGTGTTGATTACCGATTGCTACATCTGTAGTTGAAGGGTGGATCCCAAGAATGATTTCCTCTGGTTGGCCCAAGGTACACTTGTAATGGCTTATTTAAAGCTGTACACAAAATGGGGATGCCCACCAAATCCCCCTCGGGAAAGATTTACCAAAGATATTACTATTGCACACACCCAATTATAAAAATATATGTATTTTTATTACTGAATCATTATCCAAACATAAAGACAAAGTTTAAAAAACATATAAGACATGCTATTTCATAATCTGCCACAGGAGGGCGCAGCTGTACCATGCTGTTTAGAGCCCAATTATATGTACACATGCCATATGTGTCAATACTCACACCTAAATTACAATATAGAAAAAATATATTTATAAAAAATACAAAGTGCAATGTGCCAACCCATTAAAGTGCATCAACCGTTAGTAAAAACTCCGTACAGATAATACATTAGCCCATCAATATCAATATCAAATGGAGACCCAAATCACCCCGACCCGCACTCGCACTCTCCCTTGAGGAAGAGACATATAGCGTGGGCTCTGTGGGGGGGGGGCGCCTCTCATGCTGTCACGGCCCATAATAGGAGAAGTTAAGTAGCACTCTTTTTTCTGTGATTTGGGTCTCCATTTGATATTGATATATTGATATATGTTTTTTAAACTTTGTCTTTGTTATGTTTGGATAATGATTCAGTAATAAAAATACATATATTTTTATAATTGGGTGTGTGCAATAGTAATATCTTTGGTAAATCTTTCCCGAGGGGGATTTGGTGGGCATATTGTTGAGATAACCAAAGTTGTGCACCACAGGTACTCTTGATTGGTTGGTGCCACCTCAATAACCCTAGTGGGTTTCTTTAGTAAGTGCTTATTTAAAGCTGTCAGCTTTTTTTTTTTTTTTTTTTTAAATCCTCACTTCTATTTGGTTAATATGCACATTAATATCAATTTGGACGAAACTGTTGTAATATTTTTTTCAGCAGTGACCCATCCAACCTATGTCTGGATATGCACATTACAGATACTCAGTGTATTTAGATTTATTCATGAAGTTGGAATAAAGCTGCACTGTAGAAATAAATTGTTATATGATGCCCGTGATAACGTGATAAAGCTGGACCATAAGTGATAGCAGTTCTTGGCTGATGTGCAGGCTGCAATTATTCAGGGCACTGTGTCTATCTTATATAACACAAGAGATCCTCTGTCTCATGTACAGCAAGAAACAGACCCTGGTAGCCTTAGACGCCTGCAATTATGATGTGCTGCGCTAGCCAGAAAGGATATCAGTGTCGATTCAATGTACGGCTATGTTCACTCAACTGACCTTTCTTAGCGAAGAATCCATGTAGAGCTTTATACACAGCAACATGTGTAGATAAAAGTTATTTTTCCTTGACTGTACAAAGACTTTGCTAATAGGTTGGATCTCAAACAGTTCATTAATTAATTGTATCGTACATGTATTGTCATTGTCCATGATTTATTAATGGCTACTGTACACAATACATGGGCCGCATAGCCTTGAGCTATGCCAAAGAATAACTAAAGATTTCCACTTCTGAAGTATCGTCTATTGTCTTATCTGAACAGACTTTATTGGCGGAAGTTTCTCCCATTTTCCAGACTGATCTCAGTAGTCTTGAATGTTACTAACGAATGTAAAAGGTTTTTTTGCACGAATTCGGACGGGAGGAATTTGTGTCCCACAGAAGCAGAAGATGTAACAACTATGTAGCCACGAGTTGTCTAGTAATTGCTATCTTTCCATTAAAGGAGTGGCATCACGAAAAAAATGGAGGGGCTACTTATACACCCTGAGCAAAATAAAATCCCAGCCAAGAGAAGGTTTTGAAATAAACTATCGAATAAAAAGCATCATGATATGCTTTGGGCAGATATAATGCTGCTCCTCACAGGCTGGCTCAGGAGAGAGTCAGTGAAATGGAGCAGATCACCCTTGTAAATGTGGCCTTTCTGAATGGGTGGCGCAAGCACGCTACGGCTAGGAGGTGAGCGGGGGATCTAGCCGGCGATGCACCCTGTTCCTTTCGGCGCCGCTCGGCTGCTTAGCGATCCAGGTGAGTGTGCTGATTGGTTAAGTGAGCCACTCAGCCAATCAGAATGCTCGTTCTTGCCTGGGTCTGCATTGTGGGAGTGACAGGAAGGTGAGTGATCTAGGGGCATACACACAAATTAGTATACCACCACTGAACGGAACAACCGGGTGTGTAAAAATCCGGTGTGCGGTCCTCTTTAAAAACCCCTGTATCCTATTCTGTTCGGGAGAAGAAAACCACAAGGATATGGATTTTTAATATTACATTTTGTAATACTAAGTACTATGTCTTGAATCAGGTGTTAGTATTTTTAGAAATAGTACTTTCCTTAGTATTAAATATAAGACTAAATTATAAAGGGCTATTGTAGGATTCCTTTGGTTTTAAAATGAGGATTCCTTTGGTTTTAACCCTTTAAACGCCAGCCATGTAAATTTTACGTGGCTGCCTCTCCAACAGTTAAACGCCAGCCACGTAAAATTTACGTGCCTGACTTTCCCCACAAATAAAAAAAAAAGTAAAAATAAAAGACACTTACCTGACCCCTCGTTCGATCCGGTCGGGTCTCCTCTTCAGCCAGAGGGGCTCCGATCGCCCATCGGGGCTCCTCCGGCTGCAGGGGAGGGCCCGGACCGGGTGCCCCCCCCCCGTTTCAGCAGCCGCCCGGTTTTCTTTAATAAAAAAAAAAAAAAAAAATGACAGTTACCTACCTTTGTCCCTGCCGGCTCCCGCAGGCTCTCCTCTTCACGGGGGGGGGGCTCTGATCCCCCCTCCCCGCTCTTCTGTCTTCTGGAGGGGGCATAACAGCCCTCCTCCCTCAGCAGCGTCTTCCGATGTCGGCCGCCATCTTGGATTCTGGCCCCGCCTCTTTGGGGCGGGGCCGGTGACGTCACCGCCGGGTGTCATCGGGGCACCCGGCGGTTCAGCTGTCAGATGCCAGTGACGGCTGGGCAGGAAAGGAGGGAGGTAGGCGATCCTCCGATCGCCTGCCTCCCCCCTCCTCTGCCCAGCCGTCACTGACAGCAGATCGCCGCGGGACACAGAAGATGAAGATCGGAGGTGAGTAAAGTAAAATTTTTTTTTTTTTTTTAAATAAAGTATTTACAAAAAAAGTGTCTGTCTTTTTTTTTTTACTTTAACCCTTTGTGAACTGGTAAGGGGTTCATGTGACCCCTTATACCAGTTCACAGGGCTCGGGGGTCTGGCAAGTCACCTGCGCTAGCGGGTGACTTGCCATTAACCCCTGACCCCCCAAATTACCTGCCTCCCCAAAGCCCAGGGGGGGGCAGAAGAGCCGTGGCCCTAGGCTATGACGGCTTGTAGCTGCAGGGCCAGGGGCCACTAAAGCTGGCCCCTGCGCCCTGTTCTACAAGCCCCCATAGCTGGTCACAGGCTGGTTACGCTGGGTAGGGGGGACCTCACGCCATTTTTTTTTTGGATTTTTAAGGGTTTTAACCCTTAAAAATCCAAAAAAAAAATGGGGTCCCCCTCCCTTCGAGGGGGGACCCTATGTCATTTTTTTTTTTAATTAACCCTTTGTTACCTGTAGCCCAGTAGGTATAAAAGGCTTCCAGCAGCAGCAGGAGAGCAGAAGCCTAAGTGATTAGTGTGGGACACAGGGATGGATGGGAGGTAAGTATTAAAAAAAAAATATTAAAAAAACATTTTTTTTTTTTTAATAAAGATATTTTTTAAAAAGTGTGTCTGTGTGTTTTTTTTTACTTTTAACCCTTTGTGAACTGGTAAGGGGTCCATGTGACCCCTTATACCAGTTCACAGGGCTCGGGGGTCTGGCAAGTCACCTGCGCTAGCGGGTGACTTGCCATTAACCCCTGGCCCCCCAAATTACCTGCCTCCCCAAAGCCCAGGGGGGGGCAGAAGAGCCGTGGCCCTAGGCTATGACGGCTTGTAGCCGCAGGGCCAGGGGCCACTAAAGCTGGCCCCTGCGCCCTGTTCTACAAGCCCCCATAGCTGGTCACAGGCTGGTTATGCTGGGTAGGGGGGACCTCACGCCATTTTTTTTTTTGGATTTTTAAGGGTTTTAACCCTTAAAAATCCCAAAAATAAAATGGGGTCCCCCTCCCTTTGAGGGGGGACCCTATGTCATTTTTTTTTTAATTAACCCTTTGTTACCTGTAACCCAGCAGGAGAGCAGAAGCCTAAGTGATCAGCGTGGGACACAGGGATGGATGGGAGGTAAGTATAAAAAAAAAATAATTAAAAAAATATATTTTTTTAATAAAGTTTTTTTTAAAGTGTGTCTCTGTGTGTTTTTTTTTTTTTTTTTACTTTTAACCCTTTGTGAACTGGTAAGGGGTCCATGTGACCCCTATACCAGTTCACAGGGCTCGGGGGTCTGGCAAGTCACCTGTTCACCTGTGGCTAGTTTGGCCCCATTTACCTGCCTCCCAAAAAAACCTTAAAATTCCCCCAAGAAATGGTGCCCCCCCCCCCCCCCCCCCGTAAAGGGGGATCCCACACCAATTTTTTTTTTATTTAACCCTTTATTATGTGGATAGTAGTTGTATTTTATTTGTAAATGTTATAAAGTGCTCTTTTCAGTTTATGGGATCACCTGGACAGGAACGGGGGGCTACCGATACATATGTGGTATCATTGTAATCGGGAGAAATGGGGCTTTCACATGCAATATGGCTTTCTTTAATAAAATAAATGTTTTTGTTTAAAATAAAGGAGACAATTTTAAAAATATATTTTTTTTTATTTTTTTATTTATTTGAAAATATTTAAAAAAGTAGAAAAAATACAAACAAGACATTTCATGTTAAAGCCTAAACTCTGCCACAAAAAGAAAATATGCCATTTTCTTGGAAATTCCTGCAAAAATCACAGTTAAACATCACGCAAAATGGTGAAAAATATCCTGTCAGGAGAGGGTGACAAAATCTCAAGTAGACTGGCAGTCAAAAGGTTACAGGTACCTATGCATGTTGGGTATTGTTCTGCTCGGGGGACCTTGCGCTTTCAGATTTAGCTTGTTTTTTCTTATTTGCATATTGATATTTTAGGAAAATGTGTTTTTTATTCTGCTTTTTTATACACTTTTTTGTGAAATCCTGTGCAACCTATGAATTCTTCGAGATATTACGCTTAGAAAGCTTAACATGTGTACTTTCAGGGAATATATGGTTTATGGGGGATATTCCAAATGTAAAGGGTTGGTTTGGTAGAAAAAGCACAAGGTGCACACTTTGTCTGCAGAGCTGAATATCTGAAGTAAAATTACCGTTATGCGCATGCTTTACTTTGGTGTGTTTGGCAACTCTTTCCTTGACAGAACCTATGCATGTTGGGTATCATTCTGTTTGGGGGATGTTGCTTTTTCAGATTTTCTGTTTTTTTCTGGTTTGCATATAGGTTTTTTTAGGAAAATGTGGTTTTGATTCTGCTTTTTTATTCATTTTTAGGGAAACCCTGTGCAACCAAAGGATACATTGAGGGATTACTTCCAGAAAACTGCACCCATGTCAACAAGCCTGGTACGCCTAGAAAGCTTGAGGTGTGTACTTCTAGGGAATATACAGTTTGTGGGGGGTATTTCAAATGTAAAGGGTTGTTTTTCTTGAAAAACTGCAAGGTGCGCATATTGCATAGCACAGTTGTATTTTATCTGAAAATCTCCTAAAGCGTTGTTTCAGTTTGGGGGAGTCTCCTGGGCAGGAAAGGGTGTCTACCTATACATATGTGGTACCGCTGTAACCGGGAGAAATTAGGATTTCACACGCAATAAGATTTTATTGACAAACTTACATTTTTTATTACAAAAAAACACTACAAATTGTACAAAATAGTTTTTTTTTTATTTTTTTGCACAATTGTCACCCAAAAATATTGAGAATACACTTAGAAAATGACAAACAAGACATTTTATGTTAAAGCCCAGGCTCCGCTGAAAAAAACAATATATCACTTTCCTGGGAAATCCCTGGAAATCCCTTCAAAAATCACAGTTGAACATGGGGAGCGCAAAATAGTGCAAAAAGGTCTGGCAACAAAGGGTGACAAAATCTCAAGGTAGGCTGGCGGTTAAAGGGTTAAAAGCCCTTTTAAACTTTATGTTCTGTGGCAGTAGGAAAAGTTCATATAGAGTGTCTAATTTATTGCTGCCGTCATATAGTTTGCAGTGAGCGGTGCTCTTCCCGAAGCTGCCACTATAAACTGCCACTGAAGCCTTAGATCCCATAGACCACATTAGGCAGAAATGTACTTTAGTGCTTCTTGCTTATAAATGATGTTAATCACAATTACATGTACAGAACTCGCATTGGTGACTTGTCAGTAAACCCAAGACTTAGATGTCTCTAAATGTCATTTTATTATTAAATCACGCCTGTTTCTTTGTTACCAGTGTGCGCTTTGTAGCACAACAACTAAAACGCAGCCTAAACGCACTGTAAAGTTTGTCCCCTTTGTTCACAGCAATGACATCCTGTAACTGTAATGGAGAAACGCTGACCAGCGTCTGTTACCTCCAGCACCAATCTTGTCGCCATGTAAAAAATGTATAAATCCGGCGTGCAGCACATAAAATTTGGAGGTGAGGTGCTTACTGGTGCTGTTCTAATCAGCATAAGGGTCCAACAGGCGCTGACACAGGCCGACCAACACTTAGTGCGCCAATTCAAGCTGAGTATTTAATATCAGGCGTTTGGACATGCAGCACCATTCTGATCAAATAGCAGTGTAAAATATAAAAAGACGCGAGCACTCCAAAGCAGATCCATATGCCTGCAAAATGGTGCGAAATGGCACTCTCCCTAAATGAGGTTCCACGTTTCCTTAGCTTTGTTTTTTCTAATAATCTTAGTGTCAGGCCACAGCTTAAAAGGATAGTGTAGCGATAACCTTTATCGCCGGAGGGCTTCCCCGCCAGAGACATCCTTTTCCCAATGGTGAGAGGTGCTGCAGGAATCCCAGAGTCGTCCGTGAGGAAATAGGAACAGCCCTTACAAGGGCTAGTGAATTGTAATATAGCATTTCCCCCAATAAGAGACAGAACTCAGTATTGAGGGTGAAGAGGAACTTAACTTTATTAGTGCCACACTGTGCCTTATATGCAAGGCTCCATGCAAGGGGACCTCTGTCGGTAACACAATCAGTAGAACAATAGCCGTCTGTAACACAATCAGTAGAACAATAGCAGTCTGTAGCACAATCAGTAGAACAATAGCAGTCTGTAATACAATCAACAACACCATGCCAGTCTGTCTGGGACATGCTCAAGAAAATGAAAGTAATGGGTCTATGCAAAAACAGTGCCTTTAAAATCCAATGGCAGAGTCTCTCACAGATAGTCCACCTCATTTGAGGGCTGCCGGGGGGACACAAGGCTCCCCTGCTTACAGCTGGGTTATCATTGCTGGTCAGATGTGTATGAGATACCACAATCTAAGAAGAAATTCTAGCACAATCACTACAAATACTGCATTTTTCGCTCCGTAAGAGGTGAAAGTGGAGAGAAAATGTTAGTGCATCTTATGTGACAAAAGCTAAAAAAAAAACCTTACATTCCCGGCACTCCCACGATGCTGGCCTGTAGCTCCTGCAGCTGCTACCGCGTCACGCGCATGTTCCCCCTCGCCAACCCGCTAGTGCTGGTTCAATGCTGTGGGTGGATGTTGCCTGTATAGGGAAAGCTTCCTTTGACTACAATGGACGATGACCTGAGTCACAGCCTACGTCCACCCACGGCCCTGAAACAACACTAGCTAGGGAAATATGTATGTGGCGGCGGAGGTGGGTGATGGCAGGAGCACATGTGGTGGTGGGGGATGATGGTAAGATGTGGGTGTCTCTGTGAGTCTTAGTGGTGATGAGCAGAAGTCCGGCCGGGGTGGGTGGCAGGGAGTATGGGAGGGGAGATGTTGCACACTGGCTGTAATGGAGCATGCTGCCCACTGGCTGCAATGCACACTGTATGTAATGGGGGGTTATTATTTATTATTATCACTAATGTTTATTTATATAGCGCCATCATCTTCCATAGCGCTTTACAAGGTATAGGCGGGATGCCGCTCACTGCCTGTAATGTGGGATGCCACACACTACTTGTAATAGGGGATGCAGCATACTTCTTGTGATGTGGGATGTCGCATACTGCCTGTCATGTGTGATGCCGCACACTGCTTGTAATAGGGGATGCCACGTACAGCTTGTAATAGGGGATGCCACATACTGCCTGTAATGTGGGATGCCACATACTGCCTGTCATGTGTGATGCCGCACACTGCATGTAATAGGGGATGCCACATACAGCTTGTAATAGGGGATGCCGCATACTGCCTGTAATGTGGGATGCCGCATACTGCCTGTAATGTGGGATGCCGCATACTGCCTGTAATGTGGGATGCTGCATACTGCCTGTAATGTGGGATGCCGCATACTGCCTGTAATGTGGGATGCCGCTTACTGCCTGTAATGTGGGATGCTGCATACTGCCTGTAATGTGGGATGCCGCTTACTGCCTGTCATGTGTGATGCCGCATACAGCTTGTAATAGGGGATGCCACGTACAGCTTGTAATAGGGGATGCCGCATACAGCTTGTAATAGGGGATGCCACGTACAGCTTGTAATAGGGGATGCCGCATACAGCTTGTAATAGGGGATGCCGCATACTGCCTGTAATGTGGGATGCCGCATACTGCCTGTAATGTGGGATGCTGCATACTGCCTGTAATGTGGGATGCCGCTTACTGCCTGTCATGTGTGATGCCGCATACAGCTTGTAATAGGGGATGCCACGTACAGCTTGTAATAGGGGATGCCGCATACAGCTTGTAATAGGGGATGCCACGTACAGCTTGTAATAGGGGATGCCGCATACAGCTTGTAATAGGGGATGCCGCATACTGCCTGTAATGTGGGATGCCGCATACAGCTTGTAATAGGGGATGCCGCATACAGCATGTAATAGGGGATGCCGCATACTGCCTGTAATGTGGGATGCCGCATACTGCCTGTAATGTGGGATGCCGCATACTGCCTGTAATGTGGGATGCCGCATACTGCCTGTAATGTGGGATGCCGCATACTGCCTGTAATGTGGGATGCCGCATACTGCCTGTCATGTGTGATGCCGCATACAGCTTGTAATAGGGGATGCCGCATACAGCTTGTAATAGGGGATGCCGCATACTGCCTGTAATGTGGGATGCCGCATACAGCTTGTAATAGGGGATGCCGCATACAGCATGTAATAGGGGATGCCGCATACAGCATGTAATAGGGGATGCCGCATACTGCCTGTAATGTGGGATGCCGCATACTGCCTGTAATGTGGGATGCCGCATACTGCCTGTAATGTGGGATGCCGCATACTGCCTGTAATGTGGGATGCCGCATACTGCCTGTAATGTGGGATGCCGCATACTGCCTGTAATGTGGGATGCCGCATACTGCCTGTCATGTGAGGCATACTGCTTGTAATAGGGGATTCCACGTTCTGCTTGTAATAGGGGATTCCACGTACTGCTTTTAATAGGGGATTCCACGTACTGCTTGTAATAGGGGATGCCGCATACAGCTTGTAATAGGGGATGCCGCATACTGCCTGTAATGTGGAATGCCGCATACTGCCTGTAATGTGGGATGCCGCATACTGCCTGTAATGTGGGATGCCGCATACAGCTTGTAATAGGGGATGCCGCATACTGCCTGTAATGTGGAATGCCGCATACTGCCTGTAATGTGGGATGCCGCATACTGCCTGTAATGTGGGATGCCGCATACTGCCTGTAATGTGGGATGCCGCATACTGCCTGTAATGTGGGATGCCGCATACTGCCTGTCATGTGAGGCATACTGCTTGTAATAGGGGATTCCACGTTCTGCTTTTAATAGGGGATTCCACGTACTGCTTGTAATAGGGGATGCCGCATACAGCTTGTAATAGGGGATGCCGCATACTGCCTGTAATGTGGGATGCCGCATACTGCCTGTAATGTGGGATGCCGCATACTGCCTGTAATGTGGGATGCCGCATACTGCCTGTAATGTGGGATGCCGCATACTGCCTGTAATGTGGGATGCCGCATACTGCCTGTAATGTGGGATGCCGCATACTGCCTGTCATGTGAGGCATACTGCTTGTAATAGGGGATTCCACGTTCTGCTTTTAATAGGGGATTCCACGTACTGCTTGTAATAGGGGATGCCGCATACAGCTTGTAATAGGGGATGCCGCATACTGCCTGTAATGTGGAATGCCGCATACTGCCTGTAATGTGGGATGCCGCATACTGCCTGTAATGTGGGATGCCGCATACAGCTTGTAATAGGGGATGCCGCATACTGCCTGTAATGTGGGATGCCGCATACTGCCTGTAATGTGGGATGCCGCATACTGCCTGTAATGTGGGATGCCGCATACTGCCTGTAATGTGGGATGCCGCATACTGCCGGTAATGTGGGATGCCGCATACTGCCTGTAATGTGGGATGCCGCATACTGCCGGTAATGTGGGATGCCGCATACTGCCTGTCATGTGTGATGCCACACACTGCTTGTAATAGGGGATTTCACGTACTGCTTGTAATAGGGGATTCCACGTACTGCTTGTAATAGGGGATTCCACGTACTGCTTGTAATAGGGGATTCCACGTACTGCTTGTAATAGGGGATTCCACGTACTGCTTGTAATAGGGGATTTCACGTACTGCTTGTAATAGGGGATTTCACGTACTGCTTGTAATAGGGGATTCCACGTACTGCTTGTAATAGGGGATTCCACGTACTGCTTGTAATAGGGGATTCCACGTACTGCTTGTAATAGGGGATTCCACATACTGCTTGTAATGGGGATTCCATGTACAGCTACATCTGTTTTATGATTCAGCAAAATCACCACTTGACAGTTCACTCTATTTTTTTTCTTCTTTAAAATCCATCATTGGGCAGAAGGTTATTATGAGGTTAAAGCTTTTATCACCTCATTGCTTTAAATCCCAACAGCTTCCCCAAGGAGTGAAGGGTGGCCTATAAACTTAAACTTGTCTACCACATGAAAGGCATTGCTGAGCCCACTCTTCTTCGGAGAACTCGCTGCTCATAGACGGGCGCACTCGTTGCCATGCATCCTGCCGGCCACTTAGAGGCAATAATCTTTTAAACTGTTTTTACTGGCACCATTTAACAAGCACGCTCCGAGTGTTATTTCTGGGTAGTTTTACACAAGCTGTAAACATTTACCTATCATAAATCAATGCTGGTGGCTTTCCTGGATGACATCATTTGAGTTCACTAATTAGGAAACTATTTCACTTCTCTACCAAAAAATTATACATAACATTTTTACGAAATAAAAAGGACAAAACATTCCAAAAATACTTGTTATTTATTGATAGGGAGAAAAAAAGATTACTACAGAAAATTATATATATACAGAGGAGACGATCTTTAGAGAGTATTTTCCATCCCATCCCACAGCGCGATGCACTCATCACATTGCACTGTAAGCTATTCATATTCCAATAATGGGCTCATGACTGCTTTAGGAAGTATCAGAGCTGATTACACTAGAAACAATACAGATAAATGATTTGCTATTTGGCTAAAAAAATGCAACACTATGGACCTCTCAGTTGGGAGCTGGCAGGCTTTTTAGAATGATTCATCTTGTTTATTATAGTCATAGCAGGAGGGAAAGATAGGGACTCTGCCACACGATGAGCTGGATAACTTTGCACTTGTATTGTCTGATGCGCGGTATTAATTACTTCTGTTAAAGAGGGAGAGATAGCCCATGCCAAGGTTTTAACATCCCATCCCAATATATGGCTCTCTGAGCTCTGTCGCCTTTGTAGTTGTGACTTTTCCTGTCAATGGTGACTAAGGGTTTTCAATAGGTAGTTCAGATAACAGCAGACATAGGGAAAAATATTTGAAATCGTCCCACACCCATTACAGACAGATGGATAACAAAGTGAAATTATAAAATAGATGGTTGCCTGGTTGCTTGTGACATGGGGGATGGGCAAGTGGTGTCATTAAATGTAGCAAGGAATAACATGCATACAGTGACACAGAGGAAGAGTAGGTAGAATGGCAAACATCACCTTATGTACCATACGTAAAAGCTCAGGAAGCTAAACAAGAGACACAGAACTATGTGGTTATCATTTACTAACAAAGAGTACAGAACCCTTTTACTTCTTGTGACTTAAAAAAAAAAAACCCAAGCAGGATTTTACTGCCCACAATTACTGATATCTGGCCTGCTTAATCCAGAGCCATGAAAAGATCACCATCTAGTGGCCACGTGGAGGTGTTACAAGCTTTAGAAATTCATACATAAGAGGAAATCGGTGATATTGTTAAAAACGTTCATAAAGCTTTTTACAGCACCTTTATATTGTAGAGCAATTCAAGCAATATATCAAAACAAAAATATGGCTCCTCAGTCCAGGGGCATACATTGCTTTCACTGGGCCACCGTAAAAAAACTCATAGTGTCAGATCCCTCTTGTTCGGAATATTCTATGCTCTTCTGGCCCACAATTCAGGCACACCTCTGGCTGTCTTCTGGCAGCTATCCGTGGTTAGTAAATATGTGGGCAGAACTCAGCCCCAGGGCTGTACCTAGGGGAGGGCGAGCAGGGTGATCCCCCTGGGTGCCAAGGTTATTGGGGGTCACCTTTATCCCAGCCATCCTGTTTTCTGCAGATAAGTCAGGGCCTTTTTAGCGATGCAGGTCATATGACAAGCCCCTCATCAAATTGGGCTCAGTCATAGGGAGGGGGCACTGCCTGCTGCTGTCCCAAACAGGTAAGTACACAGCAAGGTTTTTACTTGTTTGGGACTGGGACAGCAGCACCATAGGATGGGTGGGGAGGAGGCAGATTTTTTCTTCTTTCCACACTGACGGCTATTTTGCCTCCTGAAATCAGCCCCCACCATGACACAGTCTGTGGAGCATACAGCTCTATTTATTGTATACATAGGGGCATGCCGAAGCCTGTCACAGGGCATGCATGGATGCTGGGACTAGGATCTTCAGAATGGCTTCAGTATAACTTTAAATTCTCTCCCCCACTCACATTTTCTTGCAATTACCTCACAAGTTAATAATTTTATGGGAAAACATTAGAATCAACGTTAACTTTTATTAAAGATATATATTAGCAATATGTTGTATATGATGACTCTTGATGGACCAGATGGATGGGCCTGTGGCCGGAGAAACGGCCACAGAGTTCCGCTTCCACTCAGATGGCAGCAAGGTGGAGGTGGAGCACTGCTGGGCTGGTATTACTATTAGAGCGGCTAAAAAGTAAGCTGTCCATTTTCCCAGAGTGAGAAATTGGGGATGCTTAAATTGTGACAGCTTAACAAATCACTAGGTTTATTTTCCATACCGACAACATTTTATGATGTGCGAATAAAGTTGCTATGGAAAATAGCAGAACAACACACATGTAGGCGCTGATTCATTCATTCACACGTGGAGGCTGATTCATTACTAACGCTGTATAGCGCCGCTTAGAGCGACCGCTAGTAGACGCTGTAAGCGGGTATCAGGCGCTGTAACAGAGCGCCTCAGTCGCTGTAGTAACCTGGCTGACAATGATGAATGTGATGTATGTTGGGCACTCTAACACCACCAGTACAGCGCTGCAGGGAGCGAAAGGTAGCGCCATCTCAGTGCGACCGACTCTCGGTGCTCCACACCATACTTATCAAAAAAATACCATTTTGTGAATACTCACCTGTAAAATGGGTATTAAAGATATGTCACACACCCCACTTCAATCATTAATTATTACACTTGGGTAACTCCACCAGCAGGTGGCGACGTGCAGAGAAGTCATGAAAAAACAAGCCCCTCCTGGTCTATACATTCCTGGTACCTCTCACTCATTCCCCAGTATTCAAACAGCAGTAAAGACAAGGTACCAGGAAAAAACCCTCAAACTGTAAACGAAAACTTCACCCTAAAAGGAATCCGGGATACCAAAAGGGCGGGTGAAGTGGGGTGTGTGACATACTTATAATACCCATTTTACAGGTGAGTATTCACAAAATGGTATTATTCTAAGTATGTCACACACCCCACTTCAATCATTAATTATTACACTTGGGACATCCAACAGCAGTGTCCAGAAAAGGGCGGGTATCCAACCAGGCAATAATGCCAAACCCAAACCACTGCAGCCTGCAGAACCTTGCGGCCAAAAACAGCAACCGCTGAGGCCCGCACATCAACCTTATAAAACTTGGAAAAAGTGTGAACCGAAGACCAAGTAGCAGCCTTACAAACTTGTTCAACAGAAGCCTGGTGCTGAAAAGCCCAGGACGCACCAACCGCACGAGTAGAATGAGCAGTAACACGAAAAGGAGGGATCCTTCCCCTTGGCAGAATAGGCTCCAACAATCGCCTGACGAATCCATTTGCTAATGGAAGACTTAGCCGGAGCCAAGCCCTTCCTAGGCCCACAGGGCACCACGAAAAAGGCATCAGTCTTACGAAAAGAAGACGTAGTACGTAGATAGTACTTGACACAACGTACAACATCCAAGCAGTGCAACGCACTCTCCTTGACATTCCTAGGCTTAGGACACAAAGAAGGAAGAACAATGTCCTGATTAAGATGAAAGGCAGAGACCACTTTAGGGAGAAAGTCTGACTTGAAGCGAAAAACCACTTTGTCCTGATGTTCCTCAAAATAAGGAGCCTGAATCGACAAGGCTGCCAACTCCGAAACACGCCGAACCGAAGTGATGGCCACCAGAAAGGCAACCTTCTGAGTCAGAGTGGACAGAGCAATATCCCGCAAAGGCTCAAAAGGAGGAGCCTGAAGAGCAGAGAGAACCAAATTCAAATCCCAAACAGGGAGCAACGGCTTCCTAGGAGGCCGCAGATGCGAAACCCCCTGGAAAAAAGTCTTGACCAAAGGATGGCTTGCAAAAGACCTCTGAAAAAAGATAGACAAAGCAGAAACCTGCCCCTTCAAAGTACTCAGCTGAAGACCAGAGTCCAGACCTGATTGAAGAAATTCCAAAATCCTAGAGATAGAAAAGACTCGGCAAGGCAAAGCCCTAGCCTCACACCAATCAATATAAGATCTCCAAGACCTATAATAGATGGAAGAAGAGGATCTCTTCCTGGCACTAATAAGAGTCCGAATGACCCTCCTCCTTTAAGATGGAGGTCTCAGCAGCCAAGCCGTCAAAGCCAGCGTTGGTAAACTGGGGTAACACAGTTGGCCCTGAGTGAGAAGATCCGGCCGAAGAGGCAGATCGAACTGATCCACTGCCAGACGAACGATGTCTGCGAACCACACCCGCCTTGGCCACCTTGGAGCCACGAGAATGGCGGGAACTCCTTCCAGAACCAACTTTCGCAGCACCCTGCCTAGCATGGGAATCAGAGGAAACAGATAAAGAAAACCCCAGGTCCCTCTAGCTCAGGGCCATGGCATCCGCCGCCAGAGCCAGAGAATCCTGAGACAGCGACACGAATGTCGGAAGCTTGTGATTGTGACGAGAGGCAAACAGATCCACCTCCGGCGTCCCCCACCGGAGACAAAGCGACCGAAACACCTGGGGATGGAGAGACCATTCCCCCCGGTGAGACGAACACCGGCTCAGAAAGTCCGCCTCCGTGTTTTCCACTCCTGGAATGTACACTGCCGAGATGCAAGGGACATGAGTCTCTGCCCAAACTAGAATCAGAGACACCTCTCTGTGGGCACCCAGACTGCGAGTCCCTCCCTGGTGATTGATGTAAGCAACCGCCGTCCGATTGTCCGATCGAACCTGAACCGGCAGGCCCTGAAAATGACGCATCAAGTGAGACAGAACCAACCTGATGGCTCGCAACTCCAGAACATTGATGGGCAAGTGAGCTTCCTGAGGGTCCCACTGCCCCCGAAACTGAAGATCCTTCCAGAAACCTCCCCATCCTGACAAACTGGCATCCGTGGTGACAGCTTCCCAAAGCGAGGTCAGAAACGACCTGCCCTTCAGAAGATTGTCCGAGACCATCCACCACAGAAGAGACTGCCGAACCCGAGGGGACATCCGGAAGGACCGATCCAACGACCGCGGTCGCCGGTCCCAAGACGCCAAAAGATGAAGCTGAAGCATCCTTGTGTGAAACTGCGCGAAGGGAACTGCCTCGAACGAGGCCACCATCAACCCCACCAGTCTCATCCCTAGCCGAATGGACAGGCGATGATTGGAAAGAAGAAGCTGAGCCAATTCCTGAATCAAAAGAACCTTGGCCTGAGGGAGAAAAACTCTGTGCTGGCAAGAGTCCAAGGACATCCCCAGAAAGGTCACCACCCTGGCCGGAACCAGAGAGGACTTGGGGTAATTGATCACCCAGTCGAACCTCTCCAGCATAGACACCACCATGCTGGTGTCCCCTTCCGCTTGACTGAAGGAAGGTGCCATGATGAGAAGATCGTCCAGGTAAGGCACAATGCGAATCCCCTGAGCTCTGAGCAGGGCCTTCACTCCCGCCAACACCTTGGTGAACACTCTAGGGGCCGAGGTGAGGCCAAATGGAAGAGCTACAAACTGGAAATGCCGATCCTTCACCACAAAGCGAAGAAACCTCTGATGAGCCGGAAAAATCGGAATGTGAAGGTAAGCATCCTTGATGTCTATGGACGTCATAAAGTCCCCCTGCCGAAGCGAACCGATCGCAGACCGCAGGGTTTCCATGCGGAACTTCCGGGGACGAATAAACCGGTTGAGAAACTTCAAATCCAGGATGGGACGGAACGACCCATCCTATTTTTTTATTTTTTTGGGGTACAGTGAAGAGATTGGAATAATACCCGCGCCCCACCTCCGAAAGAGGGACCGGGCATATGACTGCCAATTCCAGAAGATTCCTTACCGCCGCCAGGAGCCCCTGCGCGGCCAACGGATCTGAAGGTACCCGAGACCTGAAAAACCTTGAAGGAGGGCGGGACTCGAACTCCAGCTTGTAACCGGCCGACACCACCTCCCGGTTCCACCTGTCCGAGACCTCCTGGCCCCAAACCCGGGAGAAGAGTCGCAACCGTCCCCCCACCCGTACGGGTGAGGGCGCCCCCTCATTGCTGAACAGACTTGGCAGCTGACTTGGACTTGGCGCCCCAGGCGTGAACGGGACGGCCACGGCCTCTACCCCTATTCCAACCTGTGCCCCTGGAAGCCGAGAAGCCCGCACCCCTGCCGGCTCTGGCTCCCCGAAAGGACGGATTGAAGGGGGCCGCCCCCCGAAAGGAACGGCGAAATTTCTTGCACAGAGGTAACTTACCTCCCTTGGCAACAGAATCCAGCTTTTCGCCGAAAAGCCTCAAACCCAAAAAGGAAAGAGCCGTGAGCGATCTTTTAGAATTAAAGTCAGCCGTCCACTGTCTCAACCAAACGGAGCGGCGAATAGCCACCAACAGAGCAGAAGCCCTGCCACACATCAACATGGCATCATCCTGAGTGGTCAGAACAAACGACAAAAAAAGAGTCACAACGCTTAAGCGCAAGAAACTCATCACCAGAGGGATCAAGATCCCACATAAATCCCTGACCAATCCGGCGATCCTCGCCGTCCTTGAGAGAAGTAGTGTCGGGAGAATGAACAACCGCCGTATTAGACAGCCCCAAGACCGGAGCATCCACCGGGAGGTACAGACCAACGCGTCATCAAGTCCGCCGGAAAAGGATATTTCTTATCCCAGCTAGGCGGTACCCCAACGAGCCGTGTAGGTTGCTCCCATTGCTTAAGGACAACGTCCTCAAAATGCTGTTGACTGGGAAACTCCAAGCGCTGCTTGGATCCCCCAAAAAGCTGGCCCTTGGGCCGAGGAGCAGCCTCGGGAGGGTCCAAAACCAAAACCTCAAACATTTGGGCCAAAATGGAAGACGAATCAGGAGCAGGACCAACCTGGTCCCCCTCAACACCCAGCACTTGCTGGCCCTCTGAATCATCCAAATCCTCAACAAGCTCACCCTCTTCAAGGGGACGATCTGACCAATCCAGGTCCTCAACAACCTCCTCATCAGAGTCCGGCGGAGATAGGTGTTTACGCTTAGCCGGAGCCTTCCGAGCGGACATAGCAGAAAAAACTTTCTCGAGGTTGGCCAAACGGGCGCACACCTCAGATTGCGAATCCCCACCCATGACAACGTCACACGGGGTCCGGACGAAGAAGTACCAGGCACTGGGGTGCCGGACTGGCGCTCAATGTTCCGCTGTACACATGGAATACATAGAATGACATCATCCCCCGAGAGCAGAGTCCCACAACCCCCACACAGCCTGGGTTGTCCCGAAGGACCGTTTCCGGTATCTGTGGCAGCCTCCATTGGTGAAATTTATGGTATTCGCAGAACCCAGGGATATACGCAATAAGCGACCCGGGATGCCCCTCTCGGATTTCAATAGAATATATATCTATATATGAAATATTAAAGTAGCCCTGACCAGGGAAGCTATCCCAAGGGACACTAAGCCAACCCCACTAGCCAGGTATATAAGACCGGGAGAGCCCATGTATGGTGGAATCCCGGAATCTGGAAAAGAAAAGGCCACAATCAATCCAGGCACACATAACTACAAAAACATAGAACTACATATGACTAGGTATAAACACTTCCAGCCAGCATACCCAAAAGTCTTGCTGAATCCCCCTGCCGTTGCCCCCACGGGAGGAGGGGGGAAGGGAGGAAGGCACAGACCAGTATATAATACAGAGACAAATGGCCCAAAGTTAGTACCCAAAAAGGATAACTACTGCCCCCTTAACTGAACGCTCCCTTTAAAACCGCATTCAGGCATAACAGTAATAATAAAAGTAAGATCACACAGCCGTGCCCAAGAGGACACAATTCATTGAGGGATTACCTCTAGATGCGCCACCTCAACGCCGCAGCCTACCTTAACCGCAAGAAATGGCGCCAACCATAGGAAAACGGAGACGGAGACTGAAAACGAGGCGGAGACGAGGGGCGGGCCCGCGGGACGCGCGGGACCGCTGTAGCCCCGCCCCTCCCTAGCCGCCAGACAACGGCGCGGGCCGCACCAAGCGCGGGCCGCCCACCTAACAGCCCAGCGAGCGGCGTGCGCCGCAAGCAAAGGCGCCAGCAGAGGCCGTCGGGCGGACCGGCGGCACGCAAGCCGCCCGGTCCCGCCCGCCTAAATAAACCGCCAGCGGGGCGCCGAATGTCCATGGCGCCCTGGCACCCAGGCAGTCCCGCGGCGCAACGCGCCGCCCGGCCCCGCCCCGCCACGCAGAACAAGGACGGGCGTCCGACCCGCCCGACCCGTCCCCACATGTAAAAACACTGGCCCCACACAGGAGCTCCAAGGCCCCCAAAGGAACCTACAATAAAGCATATGCAGACTGCCAACGCCGCACAGGCCGCCTGTCCTTGCCCCACTGCACACGCACACACAGTGAAGCCACACACACACATTCATAAGAATGAAAGAGGCCAGAGAAAAAACCTAAAGGGGGGCATAAGGGCTGGGGCATCCCACGTCCGGATCACCAAACCGGATCACCGCTATGCCCCATTATATGGGGACGAGCGGAGGAGCTAATCTCCTAGGCACCTAAAGTGCCATCTACCCTTACCCGGCCTACAGCCTAAGCTGGGAGGCTGCCAGTTACATGTGAGAATTGAAACAAACGGAGCCGGGCAGAAATAGACCATGGGGGGGGGGGCCGGGGTGATACCCCGGCTACATGCAAGCAGGAGACTTCTTTCTTCTGTCTTGTCGCCATCTTGCAGAGAAGAAAAACTGGGGAATGAGTGAGAGGTACCAGGAATGTATAGACCAGGAGGGGCTTGTTTTTTCATGACTTCTCTGCACGTCGCCACCTGCTGGTGGAGTTACCCAAGTGTAATAATTAATGATTGAAGTGGGGTGTGTGACATACTTAGAATAGGACACACACACAGCGTCCGCGCTCTAAATCTGGTAGCTATAGCATAGAGCGCCAGACGCTGTGTGATTAGGTCTGTTTTTGAACACATATACACCTGTAACAAAGCAAAAAAAGTCCCGCAACATTGTTTTGACACTGTGACATTAACACTTTAGTGCCAGACCTGTAATGACAATTCTGCATAAAAATATAAAAAGTCAAAAAAGTTTCTAAAACTGTTTGTTTGCTGCCAGGAGAGGTCACGCAATGATTTGAGCAAAAAAAAAAATAAAAAAATGTCAAACACTCTGTTTAAACACAAGCAAATGAACGGTCATTGAAATTTATCTGGGTCTGGCCACATTCAGCCAGGCTGGGGGGCATCCAGAATTCTGGTGCCCACTTGCACATCAACACTCAGAAAGTACTTAATTCTAACCTCACGTCTGGGAATACAGCCCCGCAACTGGCCGATGGAGGGTGGGTCAGGGTCTGCCGCTGGGGGTCAATCACAGGGCTACATTCCTAGCCGACGATTGAGGAAGAGGTAAGAATTGGTGGGTGGGCAAAACACTTGGGGCTTCATCCAGAATGCCCCCCTCCCCCGAGCCTGTCTCAATGTGGCTGGATCCGGACCAACACCTGTTACCGTGAAAATGGGTGTTGATCCGCTTTAGCTGGGCCAATTTAAGCATCGCAAATTTGTAATTTTGAAAAAATGGTCACCTTTTTGGGGTGCCCTGCTGTGCAAAATCCCCAATGATCGTTGCTTTCTGGTAATCCCACAGCTCATTTGTGGGCTGCATCCCTAGCATCTCACAGTTGACGTGTGCTCCAATGTCCAGCATTTCAGATAGGCTGGTGTTAGGACCACATGTCAGATCACAGGGAACATTGGGATGCAGCCTCTCCCCGCTCCCTATGCTGGAGCTCTGTTTCCAAATAGAGCTGTATACTGTGTATTAATATGCATGAAATACAGCACTGATTGGATGCGAGTCCATGAATGTGCCATGGGATTTTTGAGGGTGATCCAGAGAGTTTCACTCAGCAGGGCATCCCAAATCAGGATGACTCAGGAAAACAGACCAAAACCTGGGATGGCAAAATCCTGGGTTTTGGTCTACTTTAAAGGTGAGCTAGTTGGATTTTGTGTTGAGAATTGACTTGAAATTAACTCCCAGGTCTACCGCCCGTTTTTTAATAATAATTTATATACAATTGTTAATAATGTATCAGAGTAATGTAAGAGTAATGTTTAGAAGACACTTTCTTTAAAGTGGACCTATCAGCATTATCAATGGCCTTGTAATCTAAAAACTATTGAGCTGGCCGATCAACTCCCCCCTCCCCCCCCCAAGGCATCTCGATTTGGAATATCCTGCTGTGTGATACCCCATCAATCGCCCACACTCACCTTACAAGCAATCCCACAACACATTCACTGTCCACATCCCCAAACATTTTGCAATTGAAGCCCAGATAGGCTGGGGGAGCGTGCTGCCAACTGCAAGGAGACGGGGGGCATGTGGCTGCTCCCCTTCATCTATTCTGTCTTTGGTGCTGGTGTGTAAAAAGTGCTGTATGGCGAGCATTAAAGTGATATTAAGCTGGGAAACACTCAACAGGTCCCTAACCATGTACCTGGAAGCCACAGTCAAAGCGCAGAGGCACAGACCGGCCGCAAGGCCAAACCCACACTGGCAAAGGCATGGCAAGCCATCTGATCAATGCGTTTATCCTCACCATCCATGAGAGTGGTGGCGTCAGGAGACTGTGCAACCGAGTTATTGGACAACCCCAACACTGGAGCGTCAACCTCAGGAGGAGAAGACCAGTGTTTCACCCCATCCACCGGAAAAGGATACTCTCTATCCCAGCCCTGTGGAACACCAGGAAGCCGACTAGGGTTCTCCCATTCCTTAACAATAAGGCTATAAAAATCCATCTGATTTGGGAATTCCAAGCGCAGCTTAGAGGTCCCAAAGAATTCCCCTTCTCGTGGAGGGGATTCCTCCGGAGGAGAAAAAAACAGAACTTCAAATAAATGGGCCAGGATTAAATGCGTGGAAAGGTGGAAACTTTATAAACTTGTCCTGTGCCACTCAGGACCTCTGGGGGTATCCACAGTATCCCCCTGCCCAAAATCAGCATCAGCACCAACAACCGCTGATCGTCAGACCCCTCAGACTCCTCAACAATTCCCCCTCATCAAGCGGGGAATAATCAGACCAGTCCAGGGTATCACAGTAATAAAAAAAACATAAAAAAACCATAACCGGCGCAGCCGGAGACAGGTGCTGTCTCTTAGCCGGAGCCATTCTAGCCACAGAGCTAGAGATCAATTTCCCAATGTTGGCCAGTCTAGCCCAAACATAGGATTGCGACTCCCCACTAATGACAACGTCACTTGGGGTACAGATCAGGTGGGGTGGGGTAGTGGATGAGGCCGGCGACACTGACCCAGACGCCTGGGAACCCGACTGCCACGTCATAGCCTGCAGAGCGCATGTATACATATCAATATGTTATCCCCCGTAAGGGATACCCCACAGCCCACACACTGCCGGGATTGCCCCGAGGGGAGCCCGAGCCCGGTATCCTGTGAAGTCTCCACATGGTAATTTTAATGGTAGTGGCAATGACCCAAGGGAATTACGCTGATAAGCAACCCGGGATGCCCCTTTAAGTCCCGCGTGGGAGGATTTTAATGATACCCGATTTGGACCCAAAAGACCCTAGGACCGGGAGCATCCCCCTTTTAACAAATGAAGGGGATAAAAGGACCATAAAGTACATAATAACATACATTCAAACAAAGTTGTGCATAGGCTTAGATTGAAACTAGACCGATAATAAAAAACACCCATCCAATGGCTGACAAAGCGCCACACACACAATAAGACTAATGAGGGGCCCACAGGGGCACTCACTGCACAGAAATGGCGTCCACACATGCTGGAACAAGCGTTGTCGGGAAGAAGAGGGGCGGGCCGGCGCAGAAACGCGGGACGCGCCCGGCCCTGCCCCCCCCCCCGTTACCATAGGGGCGCGCTCCCAGTGGCTGGCCTCCTTTCCAACGCCAGAACAGGAGAGGGGGCGGACCGCGCGAGAGCGCTGAGTGCCCGGCCTGGCCCCCCCCCCTTCTGAAGAGAAGACAAGCTTGAGGGGAAGAAGCTCCCCCGCAGAAAGAACGCCAATGCAACCAAATTGACGAGGGATTGCAGCCAGAACACCCTCAAACAGTGCGCACCAAGCACCCCACATCCATACACACAGACATATGTAAAATCACTGACAAACAGAAACACAAAGGGTAGGAACAGCACCTCCCCCCCCCCCCCCACAGGGGACCGGAGGGGGAATCCGCACCACCAGGTGGAGGGATAATGGTCAGGGACAGGGCATCCCAAACCGGGATCACCAACCCGGAGCCGCCTACCCCAAATGAGGTCTCACGGGGGAGCAT
This sequence comes from Gastrophryne carolinensis, assembly GCA_027917425.1. Lineage (NCBI taxonomy): Eukaryota > Metazoa > Chordata > Amphibia > Anura > Microhylidae > Gastrophryne > Gastrophryne carolinensis. The sequence continues at coordinate 131,423,238 of CM051234.1, forward strand.
GGCTCCCTGTACACCCCACGAAGGTGTATCCCACCTTCGCCCGGACCAAAAACAGCCAAGGCTGTGGAGGCATATAAGAGTTAAAGTAAGGAGGTCCGGACAGAAATAGGAAAAAAATGCCGGGGTAGCCCGGCTACCTGCAAGGAGGAGACAGCCATCTTCTGACTTGCTCGCCGACTGCAGAGATGAAAGACTGGGGAATGAGTGGGAGGTCCCAGGTATTTATGGGCCGGGAGGGGCTCCTTTTTTGCATGTCATCTCTGCAATATCGCCCTCTACAGGTTACTACCCAGATGTAATGATTCATTCTGAAGCCGGGTGTGTGACATACTTAGGATATGGGCGCGATAACAACATTTACAGTTTTATCTTATGATTCCTCTGAAGCTTGTGGGCGTGGCCCTTGGAGCTGTGATGTGTCATAATAATCAGCACAATGAGTGAGGCAGCGTTGGGAGCCAGGAAGCGTTTAGCTGGGCTTGAATGGCAGCTCTGAGAGTGCATTTCCAGGCATTAAAACAGAGGGGGGTGTGGTCTGGACTAGCTCCTAAAGCTAATATTGGTGGCCCACATTGGCAGGGCCAGATGAGAAAGTATATTTCCTCATTCAGGGAGCTGAGCTGAGAGGAGGCACAGCAGTTGAGGAACACTTGGCAAGGTAAGCTGCTGTTTATATTTTTTAACCTTTTGCCTGAAAAAAATCTTTTAATATCCATGGCATATGGTGCTAAATTGGTCGAAAGCCTACACATTCACCATTGGGACTGGCAGAAAGGTAAATTTGGGGATTGTCTGGTGAGTTTCACACAGCAGGGCATCTCAATTTGGGATGCTCCCGGGACACTGATCTATCACCAGGATAGTCAAAATCCTGTGGGTCCACTTTAAGCAGTAGTACAGGAAAAATATACACCATCACTTTAATCTCATTGGTCCATAAAAGTGTTGAAAATCTGTCTTCAGATATATCTTGGCCCAGTCTTGACAATTCAAGTGTATGCGTCTTGTTCAGTGGTGGTTGGAGTGCCGCACCCCTTTAAACAGGGTGCAAAACATTTAACAATTCTTGACTTTTAAGTCAGTTACATTAGACCAACAGTCTTTCACAGTTGAAAAAACCTCCCCAAAACTCACCTGCCCCATCTACATGCATGATGCTGAATCATTGTCAGCATTTATATTTTCTCCTGCATCCACTGATGCTGAAACTCTGCCTGATTTTTCTCCTGGTTGTGGTTATTTTAAAGCACCTGGGATGTTTGCTTTCCTACATTTCCAGCCATGCTGCTGTTTGCATTCAATTGTCATAACCCACACTGAACAGTGGCAGGAAACCCAGCGGCACTTCCTTTTTGCAGGCTACCTGCAGCTCCATAGGAAGCCATTAAAGTGGGGGTGCCCCGCTGTGTGAAACCCCCCAGATCACCGAGCACAACTCACCTCTTCCCGGGCCTACGGCGCATGCACGGATGCTCGTGCAACCAGCGCGCTCGGAGCCATGTCACGCCATCTAAGGCTCTGAGAGTGCTGGCGGTCGCATTCCCCGCTTCCCTCTAACTGGGAGCGTGCCTGCGCCGGCCATTTGCAAATGCCTGGAGCGGGCACGCACCCTGCAAGAGGGATAGCAGGGATGCGGCCCCGGCTCACGCATGTAAGTGTACTGGGCGACCTGGGAGGTTTCACACATCCCGATTTTGGATGCCTCGGGGGGAGGGAATCGATCTGCCAGGCCACTTTAAGGATTTTACAAAATGGTAAATGCGTGCTCCGCAAATGGGTTTACGGTGTATTACGGGCTGTTATTTGCGCAGTGAATGGGAAAAAATGGCTGTCTGCTGGGTAGGGTTTTGCTGCCATTCTACACACTAAAAGAGTGGACTTTACATCGAAATATAACCTGGCAAAATGGTATTAAAATTACAGTAAGCTTAAAATACACTTTCAAAAATGATTTGTGCATGGTATGTGTCTTAAAACATGTGTGGTGTCTCAGGCGTGTCCTGGGTGTTTGCCATACTTTATATACGGAGTATTTTAAAAAATGTGAAAACAGTTTAAATTGTCATTTATTCTATACTAGTTAACTAATTGACATACACATGCAACACAACTGAAAGACGCTAAAAGGACCTAAAGACACAATCTCACCAAAGATAACATTGATTCCCATAGGGTTCGCCACTAAAAGCTAGAGAACAGAAAGGGTGTTAGCCAGCATTCGCCAAGCCAAACTGATGCTGACATAAATCCGGAAAACATGGACATTGCCGGCCAAACATGCAACATTTTAGTTGGTAAATGTGGAAACTAGCGAAAGCCAGCAAATAGAAATTACCCCCTATATGAAGAAATATTTAGGGTTGTTTTGTCTTTCTTTGGCTACAATTTCCTGTTTATATAGGACGGGGAAGGGGCGAATATCGCCTATCCGAGAGGCTGGTTTGACCATGATCTTTCATCAAGAATAATGATTTTAAATGGCTCCAGCAAATGCTAAGATTTTACTCTTACCTTCACTTTACCTATTTGGAATGGCCTGTGCTTGACTTTGTCTTTCATTTCTTGTGTTTGCCAGCTTTATTTCTTTTTTACATGCTTTATTAAACTGCTTTATAATTTCCAAAGGTTACTGTGGAGAGCACAGATTAGTAATTTTGAACTTACCTTCTCTGGTCCTTTATTGCCTGTTTAACAGGTATCAGACAGGAGATTTAATTTTAGTTGCTTATACGTGTTACCTATAGGAAGATATTTTGTAATGTTGGTACGCACAACTGATTTATTCCTTATTCATTGACAAATGCTACTAGTCTACTTTCTGGAGAGCAGCCTTAAATTTGGGAAAGTAGACCATTTTAAAATGTGTTTTTGCCCTTCCAGCAGTGAATGATTTTACAGTTTATGTCGAATGCAATGATATTGTGTTACAGTGACTCATTTGATATTGCCAGATCCAAAAGAGCATAACCCCAAACCCAGTTCATTCCAAAACGGTCTCATATAGTTTTAGTGAGGAATAATCCCCCCCGCCTTGCAGTTAGCACAGAACCACGGCTCGTCAATACCAGGGTAATTAAAATCTCCCATTATCACCATTGTACCAGCCTGTGCTGCCCACTGTTTATGCAGACGACCCTCCATTTCCTCAGGTATGTATCTTGGTGTATGGATTCTTATGGTTTGTCCTTCTCAGAGGATGATGCTATTCTTTGTCCTACTGACCCATGTTATAAATACTGAACTGTATATGAACATCTCACAGACATAGTCATGTTCAAATAAATGTACAATAACCATTTCATTTTTGACAGATGAATTGAAACTAAAATTGCAAAAGTGGTGGCTCTCCCATTAACCCATAGTTTGCATTTATTCCTGCAGATTCATGACAGCATCATTTTTCACATTGTAATGTCCCAAACTTCAATCCATTTTCAAAAAGCCCCTTAGTTCCTAAGTTATTTGTAAAATTATTAGAACATTGGAGACAGATAAGAAAATTAACAGGGGTTGTGGCAACATCAATGTGAAGTAAGCACACTGTGTGCTTTGCATATATTGTAGTAAAGAAAATAAGTGCATTGTTGTGCTTCTAGTTATTACTGCCAGCACATAGTGTGACCAGAAAAAGGGTGTGAGAGATGCTGCAGGCTCAGAGCTTCTCCCGTCTGCCAGCACATAGTGTGACCAGAGAGGATGGCAGGGTTTAATTGCTGCAGAGAAAGGCGGGTAATCAGGTCTGGGGAGGGAGTGGGGGTGTGTCTATTCTCGGTCCCCTGAAAGTTGATAGATGGGTGGAGACTGAAAGCTCACTAGACCAACATAGCATGAAGGACAGCTGGAGGGACTAAATGTAAGGTAAGCTACTGATATTTATTTTTTAACTGTTGACTTTCAAGTCACTTTAAGCCATGTGTTTAACTCTCTAAGCTCCCACTGTCATTTCTGCGCTGGTATTCCAGATAATACAACCTTGTCAGTCCTATCCTTTAACTTTGTACCTAGTTACTTAAATGTATTCTTAATGTTGAAGTCCAGTCTTGAACAGCTGGTTCATTCCCAGGCCCTCCTAGTGATTTATCCACACATTCCACCACATGCAAAACCCTGGCACCAGGGAGACAGCAAACCATTCGATCGAGGTGGTCTTAACAAGTTATTCTATCTGTTCATTTGATAGAATCCCTATGACCACTCCTACCAGCAGTTCCATGGACCCCATTACTAGCGGGAATGTGCTTCTGGCTGTTAGGGAAAGCAATATCCCCTATCCCCAATAACACCCTTGGCATCATTACCAAACTTGATGCACAGATACAGGTATGGCCTTCCTTTTCTGTGCTCCCTTTCTACTCCCTTCTAATTACATTTACCTGGCTACTTATCTGCACCTCCTGACTCATTCATTGCTCCATCCTTTGCAAACTTTACAAAATCTTTAACGAGAAGCCACCCACCAGGAACAAAATACTGTAAAAGCCCCCCTTGCATACAGGTATCTGGAATAGGCATTTGTTACAACTGTCAAATAATAACCAGCAAAGTGCATGCTCACACGAGTGCACAACTGGCAAGACATAGTCCATAATGTGCGAGTATAGTGGCCACCCCCCTTTTCAACAAATAGACCTCGATTATTTATTGCCCACCCCTATAATTGGAAGGCACTGTAGTGTTTTGTTTTCATCTTGACAGGCATTTCTTTAAAGGCTATCCATGTGGAGTTTTCTTACCGCATAGAACATACATCCACGTGAATCTGCCCAAACAGAGGTCAACACAGAGACAACAGTAATTAAAAAGAAGACCAGCAAGCAACGTCTTCACCATGTTGGATAGTTTTATTTATAAACAGTGTTTGGACTGCTCACATTGGTCTATGATGCCAACAAAATGTATTTTCAGAAATAATATCCTAAAAAGAATTAAAACAAAAACACATTCATTGCATTAACTCAGCCGGCTCAGCCATTATCACAGAAAAATATTTGCATTGCTTATCCCTCCAAGACACACGTGACCTGCTCAAAATAAAAAAATAAAAATTGCTGCTTCTTAACAATATTTACAATGATGCTGCTACCCACATGGTTGTTCCATTTCTCAATAAAATGTTTATTGCCAAAAAGTATTTTTCCCTTGTTTCTTATGTAAAACATGTTTGTTTTTGTAGGAAAATTAGGCAGGACATTTTGAAGATGTACAAGAAAAACAAACGTAAAAAATTAAGGTAAGAAACATTTCAATAACTTAATAGCTCATTGTGGTTTTGTAGGTATCGGGGAATGGAACAGAAATGTGGCCTGACCCAGTGACCAGAGGAAGGATGCCAGCATTCGGGACCACATTCCAGGACAGCGTCAGCGTGATATTACGGTTACCCCTGGAACAAGAATGCAACAATATTAGCATGACAGCAATAACTGATCAGAGTAAACAAGCCCTGCTCTGTGACCCCCCCCCCCCCAGAACGCCAAGGTCACCCAACTCTCCTCAAGCCCATGTCACAGGCACAGCCGCACATCCAATCAGCTTCTCTCATCGGAATGGAATCTTAGAGTGGTATTGGACTATCTTAGAGTGGTGGAGATTGGACTATAGATTGGACTATAGTAAAAAGGTAACAAGCAAGCAATTTGTTATTACTAATAATTGCCCACTTATGAAAGAGTCGGACCCCGATAGAAAGTCTGAGAGAGTCGGAGTTTGTCTTACAGATCCATGGTGCAGACAGCCTATCGCACACCCTATATATCCACAAAGCCAGACCATAACATGCAACTTGCATGAACGAATGTCAAAGTACAGTAATCAGTCATAATAATGTCCGATCAGCCATTCAGTGCGCTTGCTTTTAGATCGAGCCTGTGCCATGGGAGCGAGTGACTGGAAGGCGAGTAGATGGGGCGACCTGGGGGGGGGAGATAGACACAGCGGGGCATCCATTAAGATTCCAAACAGCAAGGCTTCTATTCACTCACCTTCACCTAGAGCCCTTACCGCATCTGTGCTGCACCCCTGCGTGTGCCCACACCCAGACTTTCTGAATGGGCAGTGCTGGGACGCCACAGCTAGGATGTTCGAGGCGTGTGTGGCAGCGCACTCTGCTCCCTTTGGCAAAAGCAAGCATGCCGATTGGCTGAGCCAGATGTGGTAGCGACTAGAAGGCGAGTGGATTGGGCGAGCTGAGGGGGGGGGGGTACACACAGCAAGGCATCCCTATTCTGGATGCCGCCGCATTGAGGAACACCACTCTGAAAAGTGAACATTGGGTGTAGTGTTTCGCTTAAGGACAAAAAAAAAATCTGACATACTAGGAGCCAAAGCAGTTCCTAAGTATAAAGCATTCTAGAAAAAAGGGCATGTGCAGCCTGCTAGAAGGCTTGCCCAAGTAATAAGCCCCTTTGGTGAACCGATCCCATATTGGGAGTGCTCTTGAGGCATAAGGCTTCCCAATGCACCTCCAACCATGTCTATTGTGCTCCTGAAGGCCTGGTGTCTTACGCTATGTCCCACACTCCCAGCTTCACTCTTGCCAGAGTTATCATGGAAGCCCCAGTCTTGCATTGTACTCCGCACAAACCCCCTTCAGGCTTCAAGCTGTTGGAGCTTGGCATCAAGACACTGGAGAGCACACCGGGTTGGCAGCAGATGAATACTATGTGGTAGACTAAGCTCCTGACCTTGGTGCATTGCCTAGAAGTAACTGGTGCAACCTGGAATAGGCTCTTGCATTCAAAGAATTTAGAAAAGCACAATAAAATAGTGTTCTACTGATAAAGGCAGAAAGCAAAATCATTACTAGATACTACCAGTTGTCTACAATCTAGCTTAGTTATTGATTTTCTGGTGAGCATTTCAGATTAAATTCTCAATTACAGGCATCTACCTTTTAGTTTTAGGAGATCAAGATCGATCTGCTAAGTGAGGATTCGGAACATTTTGTGGGATCCCTACAACGCACCAATGCAGGTACAAGCTAAACACACGTTTAGTATACCCCAATTGCTACGCACGTGTCACAGTAACCTACAGGATGAAGGTTGGTAGACAGACGTCTGGTTTTTTTTTTCTAGAAGTTTGCAGTTTTTTATTACAGCCTCTGCGTTCAAACTTTTGAAAGTGCAGTTCACTCAATGCTTTAGGATTAAATGCATACAGTGGAAATCACATAACTTCTGTTCTGTAAATGAATTTTTAAAAAAACATGCAGAACACCCCCTTGTACACGGCGACAGGATGGATGGAATGTTAGCCCCCGACTGTATGTTACAGATTCCAGCAAATAATGCGCTCCCAATGCTGAGGAATCTGTACGAGGCCCATCGAACAATGCTAATTAAACAGCACCACTTTGAAGCATTCGTGACAAGCTGATCCTGTGCAGACCCCCTCTTCTGTCACCACAAATCAATCATGAAGCCTTCTGGCGCCAAAGAGTAAACACACATCAGCTTTTTCTATCAACTTTCACCTTATAAATTTTCTCTCTCTCGCAATCGCTTCTTCAAGAGAGCACATTTTAATAAAAACAATATATTTTTTCCAGATGCTTACTTCAGACCATTTCCATCGTCAAAGAAAAAATACTTGGATTTCATCTCCTTTAGAGACAGTCTTGGGTTATCCCCCCGGAGGATGATCTTGTCCCACAGCACAACCTGGTTCAAAGCCTAGAGTGGAATCAGGAAGATATTCAGCAATAATATTTCACAGATTCTGCCACTTGCCAACTGAAGCATTGTGTACATTAAAGGGTAGGTCCACTTACCCTCCACCTATGGACTTGCTGACCTGATATAGCATTTTTTTTTATTATTATTATTGTTTATTTATATAGCGCCATCATCTTCCGTAGCGCTTTACAAAGTAGTAGTTACAGACGGTACATAAAATATATCAAGTGCAGTTTTACAGATTATGTTATCTAATGTGTGTTTTCTGGAAGCAGTTTTCAATCTGTTGCTATTGGCAACATACACCAAGAAGAGAGAAGTTAGTCTGGTACACATAGCACTTCTATGGCCGCTGCTGAAGTGAGGGAGCTCACTTAAAGCGGACCTTCACTCTGAATAAGAGTCTATCTTATATGTTTCCCACACCCTGTACATACAGATTGGCCACATTAAAAATCATCCTACCTGCATCTACTGCATGTTATGAGCCTTTAAACATCCAAGATGGCGGCTTATGGAAGCCGGCATCTTATCAGGCAGCCTGCAAACAGGAAGTGCCTCCTGACTGTGCTGCTCTGCATTCTGGGACTGCTGACCTTTACCTGACCCCAGCTCTGCTCTGCTCTGAGCAAAGCACAGCTATAACCCACCCCCCTGTACCTTATCCCACTCTCCTCTCCTCTGTAAGTGTGATGCTTCGGAGTCAAGATGGCGGCGCCCGTATCCTAAATTCCTGAACAGGGTTGCAGCCCAGTGGGGGAAAGAATAATAAGTTAGAGACTAAAAACGTAAAATATAGTAATTTTAGATGCTGGGGAACCGTTTTTTAAGATTTTGGGCTTTTCATTAAATCACGCTGAAGGTCCGGTTTAACCGCACACATGCCCGGCAACAGGGTTATGTGCAACTATTTGCAATCTGTTGCTATTGGCAATGTACACCAAATCTGCAATTGGTGTATGTTGCCAATAGCAACAGATACTGCTTCCAAAAAACACACAATTGCTAAGATAATCGAATTATAAATAGATTTTATAGATAGAGCTAAATAAAGCAAGCTAGCTATATTCCCCTGACCTCCTGCAGAATCTATCCCTTGTAGCACTGTAGGCTGAATTCCACTGCTGTCAGCAGCCTTCCCGGCCAGTTTCTGTGTGCACCCCTGTTTCCAGTCACAGGGGAGCTCACAACATGACTGTCCACTACTGAGATGATTATCAGCAGAAAACCCTCAACAGAATACTGGAGTGACCGCAGAGGAAAGAAGATAAATCCGGCTGCAATGGATTGCTCTGGTGCAGGTAAGGGAAGTATAGTTTTGTCTCTTGGGCTATATTGGTTTTACAAATCATTTAATATGCAAAGTACAGATGGGCAAGGTCACCACAAGCACCACACGTTGAGTTATACATTTTGTGGTCATTTCCACCAAACTGCTGATGGAGCAAAGCTATGCTGTGACTATATACTGTAGTTTCAACACTTCTTTACATTTTCAGTGCAGAATACTGGATGTCTGGGTGGTTTACAACTGCTCTGACTTGGTTGGTTGAATGCATAGACTTCTGAGCACTGGCTCAATCACCAACATCTTTTATGGACCAAATATTCCTTGAGCATGTGACCCGTAATTAAGTCACATGCTAAACCATACCTCTACCACAGCTGTTAGGGAAACTTTAAAGTGGACCAAACCTACAGAGATCAGCCCAGGAATCTATAAGATTCCCGGGCTGCTCGATTCCCTCCCCCAGGGGCATCCAGAATCGGGATACCCCACTGTGAGAACCCCCCCACGTGGTCTGGTGTATTCACCTTCAGCCACCGGTCCAACGGCGCATGCACGAGCAGCGCCACATCCCCCTATACTTTTAGCAGGCCGCTTGCCTGAGGCAGGAATTTGTGGATGGCTGGTGCGGGCACACTCCCTATTAGAGGGTAGCGGGGATATGGTGCCGGTCCAATCCACCTGGTCACCAGTTCACAAAAAACAGCATTCCCCACTCCTCTTCAGCAACAACCCTACCCATCTACCTGCCAGTTGTTGGTGAAGTGAAAAGCCTACAGTTCATAGAAGGTGGAGGGAGTTCTGCGCACTGCCATGTGTCTAACATACAATGAGCTACTTACTTGGCTGCCATGATGGTCAATGAGTCTACATACTGACCTGTCACTCTGTGTGGCATTTGCACATATGCCTAATGCTATTTTATCATCATTACACCCAGACAATCCATTTCCAAATAAGAATACTTAGCAACGGCAGCCCATATTTTGCAATATGTTTCCATTAAACCCATAAAGTAAATGTCACCAGGAAGATTCAGGGCAACATGGGCTTTTAGGTTATTTAAAGATTAGAATAGGGTTTCCAACCAGTGGTAATCATACTATTGGTGCTAGTCAAGTGCCCCCATGGTGGCACTCGGGCAGTGTGGGTGAAAAGCAGGTTGTTGGGAGGGGTCATGAAGCACTGCAGGGAAGCTGCTGCTCCAATAGGATGCACTGGCTGGCCAAGTCCAAAAGGTGCAAGTGGTAAATATCCCATGAAAAGAGCTTGTGTCACTGGGCCAAGTGAAGTACACATAGTTCTGTACTGTGGTGGTAGGCTTATACTTGAGATGATTGGAAAATGGGAAGCAGGTCTTCCCTGTTATTTTTACTGGAAGCAGATAGACATGTGGTGGGGGCCATAGAGCCAATGTGTTAGCATATCTTTGTCATAAAGCCATCCTGCTGCTTCAGACTAAAGAAAAATAAGCCCTGAATGCATCCCAAGACAGGGAAATGGGGGGGAGGGGGTCTGCTGTCAAGTCTACCATGACCCCAGAGGTCTTTAGACGCTCCAATCAAGAAGACAACCACATTTTTGTACAGGTACAGAATATCCCCTTTCAGCTGGGGACTCACACTATAAGGATTTATATATATTTATATATCTGAAAAAATTCCAATCGAAAAGGAAAATGATACTTACATTACTTTTAGTAGCATATTCTGCAGACAGGTATATAAACAACTGCTTGACATTCCAGTCAAATATTGGCTGCAAATGTAAATTAGTTAAGGAAAGACCATTTTATTCAATACCGTGAAACCATTTTAAACTGGAACATAGATTTCAGGTCCGTTGCCGACCTTCCCCCACCAAATTGGTATGCACTGGTGTATGAAATCCCACGGGTCCCAACAAAACGTACCTTTTCCGGCGGCTCCCTCAGCAATGTAAACCAAGGAGAGCAGCGACATCCCCAGCAATGCTGGGCCAAGACACACTCCTGTGCCCAGCCATTAAAGTGGACTAAAACTCAGGATTTTGACTATCCTGGGTTTTGATACTTGCACCCAGGGCATCCCAATCGGGGGTGCACAGCTATGTGAAATCCCCAAGGCAGCTGAAACAAACTCCCCTCTTCCTGGTCCTACTGCGCATGCCTGGCGGCTCGTCCAATCAGCACGTCTATGCCTTTGTCTAAGGCGAGCGACCCCGAGCGCACCGACGCCCACATCCTCCAGTACCCTCTAGCAGGGACCGCGCCCATTCACACATGCCTGGCGCGGGCACGCGTCCTGCTAGAGGGATAGCGAGGATGCGGCTGTGGCTCGCGCATGCGCTGTTAGACCAGAAAAGAAGGTAAGAGTATCCTGATTTTGGATGGGGGAGGGGAAATCGAACAGCATGGGAATCTTTATCGCTGTGGGTTTTGGTACACTTTAAGCAAGGCCTGGGGAGTGCGCCCATGTCAGGAAAAGCAGCTGCTTTCACTCCTGATTGCTCAGCATTAATATGCAAGGCAAACGGCTCTGATTGGAAAACCCAAACTGAACTGAGGGCAAGGAACAAAGCCCAAACTACAAAAATATATTTGGTAGGACCATACTAGTAAACATTGAGTATAACACCTTCATTCTCTAGTATCACGCTTACATTTTAGTCTGCAACCCTAAACAGGCACAAGGATAAAAGCTTTTTAGGGATCACATCCTGAAGGACGACCCTTTATTCTTTTTATTTCAGTTAGTTCTTTATTATTTTAGACACGTGGTCAAGTCAGGCAGCGTTATGCTCTTGGCTTCAGGGGTTTTACACAGCAGAGGCCAAGAAACAAAACCCAGGATCATGAAAATCCTGTGTTTTGGTCCACTTTAAAAGCTTATATAGTATTCAACATTTCTTAAATAATGAATTGTGGGTTTTCCTTGGCTGTAAGCCATAATCAAACATTAACATAAATAAACACTTGAAAAGGTTTACTCTATTGGCTCAATATATGAGTTTTAGTTTATCAACTGAATTACTAAAAAAATATACACATTTTTGATGATATTCTAATTTTTTTATTCTAATCTTTAGGTGTTGAACCGTTTTAAACATTGACTCAATTAAGACATTTTCATTTTGCTTACTAATTTTTTTTTACCTATTAACGCTCTAAAAAATATCAAATACTCAATGTCTCAACATTGTCCAGTTGGTCTATAAAGGAAGTGTGTGCATTATTGACTGTTAGATCCCCTTTAAACACCACCCCCAGCATTCATATTTGGAATGTCAATGCATTAAAGACCTCCAGAAAGCCTAAATACCAGAAGCATATGCACTCGTTCACATTTCCCTATTTGGAGTCGCTAGGTGGTTATGCACATGGCACGCATGGTGCCCTACATGCTTAACCAGCTGACTCCTTGTCTTTTGGCAGATATATTGAGTGCGAGAGCAGTGAGGCTCAGACGAGTCTGGTAGATCACAGGCTAAATAACAGCATGCAATGTCAAGCAGCTGCTTCCAAGGCCACCAAGATATTATCATGCATTAAAAGAGGCCTGGAATGACGGGATAGTGATGTAATTTTGCCTCTTTACAAGGCACTGGTGCGCCGTCCAGTTCTGGGCACCCATTCATAGAAAGGTCACCGACTATGGAAAGGGTGCAGAGGAGAGCCACCAAACTAAGAGGAATGAAGGATCTTAGTTATGAGGAAAGATTACGAGAATTAAATCTGTTTAGTCTTGAGAGGAGACGACTGAGAGGGGACATGATTAACTTGTATAAATATATATGGCCAATAAAAAACATATGGGGAAACACTATTTCAGGTAAAATCCTCCATAAAGACAAAGGGACACTCCCTTCAGCTGGAAAAAAAAAATTTAGTCTCCGGAGGCAACAATCATTCTTTTCCATAAGAACTATAAATCTGTGGAATAGCCTCCCACAGAAGCTTGTCACAGCATCAACCGCTGACCGTTTCAAAAAAGGATTAGATGCTTATTTAAAAGAAAATAACATTCACAATTACTATTAGCTGTTATCAGTAAAAAAAATAAAAAAAACTCCCCTACCCCAACACCCTTGGTTGAACTTGATGGACATACGGCATGTCTTATTTCTGATTTTGAGCCCTCCTATAGGGATTTTTGCAGACAGACATTCTAAATCAAGATGCCCAAGGTCGGGGAGAAGAAGATGCACCAAGGGCTGCTATGGGTCTTTCTGGGAGGAGGTCTTCTTTAACATGGCATTTTAGGGGGTTGTACAGTGTAAAGGTTTGCTTTATTAAATGCAGTACCTTTTACAAAAGAGACAAATGTATCAGTGCAGCACATTTTACTTGGACTTAGACAAGCCATACATTTGCAGTCTGTGGGAATGATCACACGCGCTGCGAGAAGGCACCGATAACCTCCTCAGTCAAGAGAAAACCTCACATTTATCCACTTATTGTGGCATTCCAGCCATAGGAGGCCATTTACACGACAATGTTTTAACAACTTTACAACATAAATTAGGTTTGGCAGGGCTGGTAAAGTAAACTCAGCAGAAACTGTTGCATTTTTTTGCACCGATAACAAACGCAAGCATGACCTTGGGATTTGGTACAGGTAGAGAAAGTTATCAGTGGGATTAAGCTTATCAAGGGTTAGACATTGAATAAAGAGAAGAGAGAAAGCACTGTGGACTTCATAAAGGATATCAGCATCTATATCAAATATGAGAAATCCAAGGTCACTCCTCTCTCGGGGGCCAGTAAAGTCTTCCACGTTCTCTCTGAAAGATTAACATTAGAAGACATCAGATATGCAAAACAATGCATTAATCAATATGGCCATCGACACAATAGGTGCACAGAGTAAGGTATCGTCATTGGGTGGGTTTGTGCACGTTTGTATAAATCTAAACTCACAAGCCATTCAGCCTTCCTCTCACAGCCTTGATCTCAGAAGGCGACAGCTGCTGAACAGGCCTTTAAAGCGGACCTGCACCCATTTTCTACTACCTACACCCATTTTCTACAACCTAATCGTTGTGAGGCCATATTGTGTCAAGCTTTGGGGGGGGGGCATCCAAATTGCATTAGTCCCCAAAGCCCCCGTAATGCTTTCCTGAACCTAGATCTTTGGATAAAAAGGGGGCCTGTGATTGGCTGCCAGCGGCCACCTGGGCTGCCCCTGATCAGCGTCCAGAAAAGAAGGCGACCCCGACCCATGTGACCACAGGGCAGCCAATCGGGGGCTGCATTTTGTTTGAGGATCAAGGTTCAGGTAAAAGGTGCTTTGGGCTGTCTTTTGGACATCGATTAGGTTGGATTTGGGTGGGGGTTCGCTTTATAGTATAGGACTTCCTGAGGGCAACACAAGCTATCTAAATGTGAAAGCTGCTGATAAGTCCTTTAAAGCGGACCAACACCTATTTCCTATCTAATCGTCGTGGAAACCTGACCGCTGGCAGCCAATCACGGGGCAGCATTTTGGCTCAGGATCAGGTAAGAGGTGAGTGCCTGGGGGAGGTGTCTCGAAATTGGATGCCCCCCAAGCCTGTCACAATGCAGCCCCACACCCATTACATAGGAAATGGGTATGGGGTCCACTTTATAGATACTCCATCATCCACTCAGCTGGGCTGCGACTATTACTTCTGGGTTCCAGACTTCCAGAAGGCAACACACAAGCCATTTTTTCTGAGCCAGGTTTCAGTGGTCGGAGTAATATAAAGCAGGGCTTTAGACTACCATCTGCCCTAATGTAGGAGTTGGTGGGTGTCAGATGACTACCTCAATATAATGACAAAAGGCCTATCCAAAATTCCTATGTGTGCACATGCAAACAATGGCCATATATGCACAAAATACAATTGTCCAATAACCCCTCAGCGGTGCACTCGTTTAATGACAAGCGCCAGACAAAAGCTGCACATGCTAATTCAAGCAAACTAAAACCCAGGAACATACCTTACCTAGATTCGGGACTGTCTGACCCTAGGATCACCCATTTACTTACCTCCCACAGCACATACACAGGCTCTGGTCCAATCATAGCTTACTGCAATGAATAGTCATGACTGCCAATAAGTTTTTAATAGAACAATTGCTATAGCACCTACCAGCATATATTCAGATATAGTGACGGGGGAAGCATACATTAGCTACGGGGTTAGTTCTAGATGGGAGCGTGTAGATGATCCCAGGAGTTTCACACAGCTAGGGCCAGATAACAGCTCCCCCCCCCCCCGAAGGGGCAAGCTGCAACCAAGCTCTAAAGTCTGGAGCCTCAATGAGTCTGGTTACCAGGTTATGCTTTAAAGGCAATAACAAAATAATCAACTCACGGGGGGGGGGGGCACCCAATCATGGCCCTGCACTGCTTCACAGACTGGGTGACTGGTGTCTCAGGGTCCCAGCTTCAGTTTTCATGCAGAGTGTCCAACTGTTGCTCAAGGTAACGGCTGCCATGCAGAGCCCCACAGACATCATGGTAGGATTGCAGTGGTCAGGTAAATAGTTTCGACTGCCCGAATCGGGCTAACTACAGGGGTAACTTGGAACAAATAGCAGGACCTCTCTAAATACCTTTTATTTTAACTTTTACACATACTGTGTGGTATCCATAACAGAAAGGTGGGCGGGACGGAAGTGGGCTGAGGAAAGGAGAGCCGAGGTGACGGAAGTGGGCTGAGGAAAGGAGAGCCGAGGTGACGGAAGTGGGCTGAGGAAAGGAGAGCCGAGGTGACGGAAGTGGGCCGAGGAAAGGAGAGCCGAGGTGACGGAAGTGGGCCGAGGAAACGAGAGCCGAGGTGACGGAAGTGGGCCGAGGAAAGGAGAGCCGAGGTGACGGAAGTGGGCCGAGGAAAGGAGAGCCGAGGTGACGGAAGTGGGTAGAGGTGAGGTGGGCCGAGGAGAGACAGGAAGAAGTGGGCAGAAGTGAGAAGAGCTGAGGCAGGAAGAAACAAGCAGAGCTGAGGTGAGCAGAGATCATGCTGGAGGAAGTGGGAAGAGGTGCTGAGAGCAGAGGTGAGGCAGGAAGAAGTGGGCAGAAGTGAGGCAGGAAGAAACAGGCAGAGATCATGTGGGAAGAAACTAGCAAATCTGAGGTGAGCAGAGATCATGTGGGAAGAAGTGAGCAGGTGAGGAGAGCAGAGCCGAGGTGGGAAAAAGTGGGCAAAGGTTAGGTGGGTTGAGGAAAGGAGAGCTGAGGAGATGCAAGAAGTGGGCAGAAGTGAGGAGGGAAGAAACAAGCAGAGCTGAGGTGAGCAGCGATCATGTGGGAAGCAGTGAGCTGAGGTGAGGCATGAAGAAGTGGTCAGAAGTGAGAAGAGCTGAGGCAGGAAGAAACAAGCAGAGCTGAGGTGAGCAGAGATCATGCGGGAAGAAGTGAGCAGAGGTGAGGAGAGCAGAGCTGAGGTGGGAAGAAGTGGGCAGAGGATAGGTGGGCTGAGGAAAGGAGAGCTGAGGTGACGTTAGTGGGCTGAGGAAAGGAAAGCTGAGAGGCAGGAAGAAGTGGGCAGAAGTGAGAAGAGCTGAGGTGAGCAGAGATCATGTGAGAAGAAGTGAGCAGAGGTGAGACATGAAGAAGTGGTCAGACATGAGAAGAGCTGAGGCATGAAGAAACAAGCAGAGCTGAGGTGAGCAGAGATCATGCGGGAAGTGGGAAGAGGTGCGGAGAGCAGAGGTGAGGCAGGAAGAAGTGGGCAGAAGTCAGGGAGGAAGAAACAAGCAAATCTGAGGTGAGCAGAGATCATGTGGGAAGAGGTGAGCAGAGATCATGTGGGAAGAGGTGAGCAGAGATCATGTGGGAAGAGGTGAGCAGAGATCATGTGGGAAGAGGTGAGCAGAGATCATGTGGGAAGAGGTGAGCAGAGATCATGTGGGAAGAGGTGAGCAGAGATCATGTGGGAAGAGGTGAGCAGAGATCATGTGGGAAGAGGTGAGCAGAGATCATGTGGGAAGAGGTGAGCAGAGATCATGTGGGAAGAGGTGAGCAGAGATCATGTGGGAAGAGGTGAGCAGAGATCATGTGGGAAGAGGTGAGCAGAGATCATGTGGGAAGAGGTGAGCAGAGATCATGTGGGAAGAGGTGAGCAGAGATCATGTGGGAAGAGGTGAGCAGAGATCATGTGGGAAGAGGTGAGCAGAGATCATGTGGGAAGAGGTGAGCAGAGATCATGTGGGAAGAGGTGAGCAGAGATCATGTGGGAAGAGGTGAGCAGAGATCATGTGGGAAGAAGTGAGCAGAGATCATGTGGGAAGAGGTGAGCAGAGATCATGTGGGAAGAAGTGAGCAGAGATCATGTGGGAAGAAGTGAGCAGAGATCATGTGGGAAGAAGTGAGCAGAGATCATGTGGGAAGAAGTGAGCAGAGATCATGTGGGAAGAAGTGAGCAGAGGTGAGCAGAGGCGAGCAGAGTTGAGGTGGGAAGAAGTGAGCAGAGGCGAGCAGAGTTGAGGTGGGAAGAAGTGAGCAGAGGCGAGCAGAGTTGAGGTGGGAAGAAGTGGGCAGAGGGTAGGTGGGCTGAGGAAAGGAAAGCTGAGGAGAGGCAGGAAGAAGTGGGCAGAAGTGAGAAGAGCTGAGGCAGGAAGAAACAAGCAGAGCTGAGGTGAGCAGAGATCATGCTGGAGGAAGTGGGAAGAGGTGCTGAGAGCAGAGGTGAGGCAGGAAGAAGTGGGCAGAAGTGAGAAGAGCTGAGACAGGAAGAAACGGGCAGAGATTGTGTGGGAAGAAACAAGCAGATCTGAGGTGAGCAGAGATCATGTGTGAAGAAGTAGGCAGAGGTGAGGAGAGCAGAGCTGTGGTGGGAAGGAGTGGACAGAGGTTAGAGAGAGTGGGATGAGGAAAGGAGAGTTGAGGTGAAGGCGGCGGGCAGATGTGAGGCAGGAAGAAGTGGGCAGAAGTGAGAAAAGCGGAGGCTGGATGAAACAAACAGAGCTGAGGTGAGCAGAGATAATGTGGGGAGAAGTGGGCAGTAGTGAGGAGAGCTGAGCAGAGCTTAGGTGGACCAAGGAAAGGAGAACTGAGGCAATGTGGGAGGAAGTGGCCAGAGGGAAAGTGGGCTGAGAACAGCTGAGATGAAGAGAGAAGAAGTGGGCAGAAGTGAGGAGAGGCAAGATGTGAGAAAGGTTCCGGGGCCACAACTGATGGCAGTACAGGCCACATGCAGCCCCGGGGGCAGGTTGCACATCCCTTATCTATTTTAGCCTCTTTACAGAGCCATCTATATGAAAGGAGACATGAAACAGCTGTAATAAATCCGGTCTCCTTATGGAAAAGGTGAGTCTAAGTGTGTGTATTCAGTGGTTTCCTGTCCCCCATCATACATGCTAAAAAGAAAAAGCCAAGTGTTTCTCTAATGCATAGATGAGGGAGTAGGTTAGTGTTGCTGCTGTCATGGTGGGTTTAGGTCCGCTTGATGAAGAATCCATCATCTTGTACGCTCACCCCACAAGCTCTGACCATCAGCTAGCTGCTGCAGCCTTTCCCTGCATATGTGATGGGGGGCAGGAAACATGGCGATCAGATGGGGGGCATCACCTGATCATCACATATGTGGCTACTCACAGTGTGACCCGGGATACATGGATGTTCACAGGCACCACCCGCTCCTTGAAGGCGGTCGTGATAAAGCAGCCGAAGGTGAGCGCGGCCATGACGCTCAGGGAGAAGGCGAAGAGGGAGTTGGCGCGGGACAGAGCGGTGTTCATGGCGGCCGCCGCACAGACTCGCTCCTGTCACAGCAATGGAGAGCGGGGCTGGCTGCACAGGAAGCCGCGCTAACGCTGAGCTGTCTGTATGAGCCGAGCGGCGCCCCATACAACGCGACTTCCTGTCTGGAAGAAAAAAGAGGCGGGGCGCAGACGCTTCCTCACTGACGAAAAGGGCATGTGACTGAGTTGAGCAGCCATCTTGGGTGCTGGTGACTTGCCCATAGTCTGTTACTCTTCGTGCGTCTTTGGGCATGGTAAATGGATGGATGTCATCTGCTGTTCCTATGTTAGGTTTACTTAAAACGGACCTTCAGCATTATTTAAACCGGACCTCCACCATGATATATTGAAAAGCCCAAACCCTTATAAAACTATTCCCAAGCATCTAAAATTAATATATTTTACATTTTTAGTCACTTATTATTCTTTCCCCCACTGGGCTGCAACTCTGTTCAGGACTTTAGGATACGACTATATTGACTATATTGACTCAGAAGCATCACACTTACTAAGGAGAGGAGGGTGGGATAAAGTACAGGGGGGCGGGTTATAGCTGTGCTTTGCTCAGACAGAGCAGAGCTGGGGTCAGGAAAAGGTGTCAGCAATCCCAGAATGCAGAGCAGCACAGTCAGAAGGCACTTCCTGTCTGCAGGCTGCCTGATGTCCCATGAGCCGCCATCTTGAATGTTTAAAGACTCATAACATGCAGTAGAAGCAAGTAGGATGCTTTTTAATGTAAGCAATCTGTGTGGGAAACATTTAAAATAGACTCTTATTCAGAGTGGAAGACCGCTTAAAGGGGAAGGAGAGTAAGGGAAGTGGGGCTGCATTTGCTCTGCCCAGTGTGGTGGAAGAGTGAGCTGCCGGGATCTGTGGGGTGATATCCCCCCTTTCTGTGGATCCTACCAACCGGTATCACCCCCCCTTCCAGTTGTCAGCTAAGTGCACATGATCCTTGTCACAAGAGGACTTTAGCCCTCAAAATGTCTGCTAAAAAAAGAAAGGTAGATGCTGAATGCAGGGTTTTTCTAAAATAATTTACTGCTTTTTATAAAGAAATACAATTAATATCATGCAGAATTGAGTTCAGCATTTTGGTCCGGCCCTCCACAATATTTTTAGTTTCTCATGTGGCCCCATGGAAAAAATAATTGCCCACCCCTGCTCTACAGTATAGAGACAGGCAGCATCTTAATGAATAGGGGACAAGGTCCCAGCACAAAACGGTGCTCTGATTGGTGGTCGGGTATGAACCTGCAGAGGCAGGAGAAATTGATAGGAAAAGGAAACCGCTGACACCACTCTGAGGGAACAAATGGCAGGTGCTGATGCAGCTCAAGGTTAGAAATGAAAGGCAGGACCATCCCTTTAAAAGGGACACTACACAAGACACTTGCATGCCAGACTTAATTCTGCAGAGTCCTGTCCTCCAGCTCTATTGCTGCCTGAACCTCGGTCAGTCCCATGCTGAAGTGTGGAATGCTTTCAAGCAGTATGTTGATGCACCCCCTGCTGCCAATCAGCAAGGAAGTTTGCTTCCACATGACAGGCAGATGGAAACCTACCCCTACAAATTATCGTACATTATATTTTTCTATAAAACGTCAGACCTGCCTAATGATTCCAATAAGACCCTACCTACTGGGTCATGCAGTGAAGCCTCCAGCTGCCATCCTGAGCATTTCTGGTGACAGATTCACTACAATATCTACCATATTTCCCCAAAAGTAAGCCAAACCCTCAAATATACAATTCTGTGATTACTCACCTGTAGAATTGGTATTATATGTATACAGCACGTCCTGTTCCAGAAGATATTCCTTACTCTTGGGTTATACGTCCAGTAGATGGGGCTGGACTGCAGAGACAGAAAAGTGGCTCCTCCCGGCCCCATATATACCAGGGACCTCCCACAAATTCTCCAGTATTGAAAAGCAGTTAAATGAAATCGGGAGAACTATAAAAAAAATTAAACAATCACCATAAAGAGGTAACTAAGAATAATGATAACAAGGGTGGGGTGGAACAGGACGTGCTGTATACACATAATACCAATTCTACAGGTGAGTAATCACAGAATTGTATTATTCTAAGTATACAGCACGTCCTGTTCCAGAATATATTCCTTACTCTTGGGACATCCAATAGCAGTGTCCGTAAGGTAGGGTGGGATCCCCAAAAGTAACAGCAGACAGTTTAAACCACTGCTGCCTGCAGAAATTTGCGCCAAAAGCAGCATCAGCTGAGGCCTTAACATCAACCTTGTAGAACTTAGAAAAAGTATGAACAGAAGACCAAGTGGCGGCCTTGCAAACTTGTTCAACAGAAGCTTGGTGCTCAAAAGCCCAAGATGCACCAATAGCACAAGTAGAATGAGCAGTAAGGCAGAAGGGAGGCTCCTTCCCCTTAGCAGAGTAGGCCTGTATCACAGCCTGACGGATCCACTTGCTGATAGTGGACTTAGCCGGAGCCAGACGCTTCTTAGGTCCAGATGGGAGCAAAAAGAGAGTCTTCCTGAAGGATTCAGTAGCCACCAAATAGAACTTCAGGGTCCTGACCACATCCAGAGAGTGTAAAACCCTCTCCTTAGAATTACTAGGATTAGGACACAGAGAAGACAAAACAATGTCCTGATTGAGATGAAAGGCAGAAACAACCTTAGGCAGAAAATCTGGCTTAAAACGAAACACCACCTTGTCCTGGTGTCTCTCAAAGTAAGGAGGCTTGATGGAAAGCGCCGCCAACTCAGAAACATGCCTCACAGAAGTGATGGCCACCAAAAAGACCACTTTAAGCGTAAGAATGGACAAAGGGGCTCCTTGCAAGAGCTCAAAGGGAGACCCCTGCAGGGCAGATAAGACCAAGTTCAAGTCCCAAACTGGTAACATAGGCTTACGTAGGGGACGCACGCGAGTAACCCCCTGGAAGAAGGTCTTGACCAGGGGATGCTGAGCAAAGGATCTTTGGAAAAAAATAGCCAAGGCAGAAACAAGATCTTTCAGGGTACTGAGCTGAAGACCCAGATCCAAACCATGTTGCAGAAACTCCAGAATCCTAGGAATAGAAAATACACGACAGGGAAGCGAGTGGGACTCGCACCAGTCAATGTAAGTACGCCAAACCCTGTAATAGATGGAAGAAGAGGACCTCTTCCCAGCCCTGATCATGGTATTCACCACCGAGGCAGGCAGCCCTTTTTAAATCAAGATTGAAGTTTCAACAGCCAGGCGTCAAAGCCAGCGTTTGTAAATTGGGGTGGCGTAGGTGTCCCTGAGTGAGCAGATCTGGAACCCGTGGCAGGGCATACTGATCTACTGCCAACTGCACGATGTCTGCGAACCACACTCTTCTTGGCCAACAGGGGGCCACCAGTATGGCTGGCACCCTTTCCTGAGCTATCTTGTGCAGTACCCTGCCCAGCAGGGGAAAAGGGGGAAACACATACAGAAGCTGAAACCCCTTCCAGACATTGCCATCTATGGCCAAGGCTAGAGGATCCTGGGACAGAGAGACAAAGACTGGAAGCTTGTGATTGTGACGGGACGCAAATAGATCCACATCCGGCTGACCCCAGCGGTGGCACAGGGAGCGAAACACCCTGCTGCTGAGGGACCATTCTCCCAGACGAGAGGTCCCCCTGCTCAGAGAGTCTGCCTCCAGATTCTCCACCCCCGGGATGTACACAGCTGAGATGCAGGGAACATTCTTCTCCGCCCAGGACAGTATCAGGGACACTTCCTTGAGGGCCCTCTTGCTCCGGGTCCCTCCCTGATGATTTATGTAGGCAACTGCCGTCTGGTTGTCCGAGCGGACCTGAACAGCCCGACCCCGCAGGTGTGGGGTTAAGTGGGCGAGAACCAACCTGATCGCCCTCAATTCCAGAATGTTGATAGGGGCATGGGCCTTCAGAGGGCCCCACTGACCCTGGAATTTCAGGGACTTCCAAAATCCCCCCCAACCTGTCAGACTGGCATCCGTGGTGACAGTCTCCCAGCAGGGGGCCAGAAAGGATCTGCCCCCCCAGCAGGTTCCTTGAGTCCACCCACCACGATAGAGATCGCCTGACCAGAGGGGACAGGACAAACACCTGATCCAAGGACACAGGGTCCCGATCCCATACCGACAAGAGGTGAAGCTGAAGAGGCCTCATGTGAAACTGAGCATATGGAACCGCCTCAAAGCAGGACACCATCAGGCCCACCAGCTGCAGTACCTGCCTGATGGATGGATGAGGACAAGACAGAAGGAGCTGAGCTTTCTCTTGAAGACTCTCCACCTTCTGCTGAGGAAGAAAGATCTTGACCTGAGATGAATCCAGAATCATGCCCAGAAAATACTTCACCATGGAAGGAGACGATTTGGGGTGGTTGATCACCCAGCTGAATGACTCCAGTGTGGACACCACCCACTGAGTGTCCAGCTCTGCCTGATGGAAGGACTGAGAAGCGATAAGCATGTCGTCCAAGTAGGGAAGAATGCGAATGTCCTGAGATCTCAGCAGGGCCATCACTCCTGCCAGCACCTTGTTTAATACCCTGGGGGCCGAGGTGAGGCCGAAGGGCAAGGCCACAAATTGGTAGTGCTGATCCTCCAGAGCGAACCTGAGGAATCTCTGATGACCTGGAAGGTAAGCATCCTTGAAGTCATGAAGTCCCCTGGGCGTAGGAAAGTCACAGCTGAGCGCAGAGTCTCCATGTGAAAGTGTCTGAATCTGACAAATTTGTTGAGGAGATTCAAATCCAGGATGGGTCTGATGGACCCATCTTTTTTGGGAACAATGAAAAGATTGGAATAATAGCCTTTGCCCCTTTCCCTCAAGGGCACCCGGCAGATGACACCTAGTTCCAGAAGGCCTTGGACAGTCAGGGACAGACCCTGAGCTGACAGGGGGTTTTGAGCTAACCGAGATTTGATGAATCTTGGAGGCGGCCAGGCTGCAAACTCTATTTTGTAACCGGAGAATACTACCTCCTGAATCCACCGGTCTGAGACATGATGCCTCCAGACATGAGCCAAGAGCCGAAGCCGTCCCCCCACCCGGATGGGTGAGGGCGCCCCTTCATGCCTGAGGGGGCTTGGGAGAGAACTTAGGCTTGGGACCCCAGGAAGGGCCAGGGCGGCCACGTCCTCTGCCCCTGCCCCAAAAATCTCCACGGGCCCCAGCAAAGGAAGCTCCCCGTCCAATTCTGGAGCCCCTGAAGGAAGGAGAAAAGGCACCTGAACCCCGAAAGGACCGGGGCTGCCTTCTACGCTGAGGCAACTTGCCTCCCTTAGCAAACAAGTCCAAACGTTCCCTAAAGAGGCGCAGCCCCTTGAAGGGAAACCCAGTGAGAGCCTTCTTAGCTGTGTTGTCAGCTGCCCACTGGCGCAGCCAGACCAAGCGGCATATTGCCACCAACAAGGCAGATGCCCTGTCACACATTCTAATGGTATCATCCAAGGCAGAGAGAACATATGCAACAAATTCCTCACAACGCAGAAGAACTCTATACTCTTCACTACTTGCATCATCAGGAGCCCCGTCTAAGAGACCCCTGAGCAGGCTTTTAATAGCAACAGCCGTAATGGCAGAGGCACAGACCGAACGGAGCGCGGTCCCCACACAGGCAAAGGCATGGCAAGCCAGCTGATCAATGCGCCTGTCCTCCCCATCCCTTAGTGTAGTAGAGTCAGGGGAATGCATGCCGGATGTGTTAGACACCCCCAGAACTGGTGCATCCACCTAGGGAGGACATGACCAACGTTTAACCATCTCAGTGGGAAAGGGATACCTCTTATCCCAACTCTTTGGTACCCCGGGAAGCCTGCTAGGCCGTTCCCACTCTTTGAGCACCAAATTATTAAAATTAGTTTGTTCAGGAAACTCCAAGCGTGGTTTAACAGTATGAAACAGCTCCCCCTGCTGCCACAAGGCCACGCCAGGAGGAGAGATACAGAGCACTTCAAAAATGTGAGCCAAAAGTCTGTCAGTATCATCTGAAGCCCATGGGTCAGACCCAGATTCAGCATAACCCCAAGGCTGATCCTCAGATGATTCTGAATCAAAGAATAATTCCCCCTCTTCCAGGGGGGTATATCCAGTAATATCAAAAAACTCCTCAGCTTCCACAGGAAAGAGAGTAACACCGGGTGCCAGATGCCGCCGCTTAGCAGGAGCCTTACGTGGACCACACCCGGCAATATGCCTTTCAATGCTGGCTACCCGGGCAGCCAAATCAGGTTGAGACTCCCCACTGGTATGCACCTCACTGGGAGTCAGGTGTAAGCGTGGGGGGGTAGGCGGACCCAGAGGGGACACAGCACTAGGCCCAGCTGCAGGTAACCCAGACTGCTGGGCGCAGTGTACACAAACCCTGACGTCACTGACAGGGGATACCCCACACACAGCCGGGCTTGTCCCGAAGGAACCCCAAGCACATTATCCTGAGAAGTCTCCATATGATGATCACGGCACAACAGGCCAAAAGGGATTGACTCTAATAATAGCAACCCGGGATACCCCAATAACCGGCTAGGGAAGTGGGAGGTAAGGGAATACAATAGCCCTCCAATAAGAGTAACACTTATAACACTAAATAGAGGGGATAGGACCGGGAGAAACCACAAAGTTTGACCCGCCTGCAAGACATAAGCAATATGCAATACAGAGAAATACAAAATAAATCGGCCCGCATGGGCACTTACGGACCGCGATAGGGAGACACCAGACACGCAGCAGAGAGCTAAAATGGCGCCCGCATATACCTCGAGGGGCAGGCTGCGGAGACAGTGAAGAACGCGTCAGCCGTAAGGCCCGCCCCCCCCGAAGAGCGCGAAAATGCGCCCACCTGACAAGGCCAGCCAATGATGGCGCAGCAGCGCCTGAGGTGATGTCACCGCCGACCGCGAAGCGTAGTACAAGCATGCGGCGGCGGCAAAAGAAACCAGTGCAATCAATTAAAAAGGGATCATCACACAACTAATACAGAAGCGGGAGGGACATCCCACAAGGCTCACCATGGGCCTATCCTGCCTACCTTTTGGTGGGGGACTGCGGTTGGAGCAGCACCCCTTTGCACCTGACAGGGGTGCTGCCTACCTTCACCCGAACCAGTGCAGCCTAAGCTGGGAGGCAGTAAAAGGAAACGGGTGGGAATAGTCCTACAGGGCCGCAGGCTAATAGCCCCGCTCACCTGCGAGTAGAGAGAGCCATCTTCTAGTCATCGCAGCCCATACTGCAGAGAAGAACTGGGGAATTTGTCAGAGGTCCCTGGTATATATGGGGCCGGGAGGAGCCACTTTTCTGTCTCTGCAGTCCAGCGCCATCTACTGGATGTATAACCCAAGAGTAAGGAATATCTTCTGGAACAGGACGTGCTGTATACTTACAATATAAGTCCTAGTATGATTTTTAGCAATTTTACAAATGCTTTAACATATAAGCCATACCCATGAAAATAAGCCCTAGTTACACAGGGATGCCCCCCATCTCTTCCGGCTGCTGTGGAGGGATGGGTTGGCTCGGCTGCCACTGCCCCCCCCCCTCATCAGGGACACTTGCTGCAGAGGGATGGGGTGGCTGGGCTGCTGCTGCCCCCTCCATCAGGGACAATTGCTGCGGCAGGATGGAGGAGGCTATCTATCCCTCGTATCTATATAGTCTTCTGCCTATCTATCTATCCCATCTATCTATTTGTTGTTTATGGGCAACAAAATAAGACATCCTCTGACTTATCCTCATTACTATATGACATGTCTTATTTTTGGGGGAACAGGGTATTTATGACCTAAACACCCTAATTTTACAAAGAAAAGCTACTGTAGTTTGGGCAGGTCTCTCCTTATATATTCCCTTACCTTGCCCGCTGTGCAGTGGCTTCCCCCAACCCCGTGCACCCTCCCAATCAAGTGAATTCAGTTTTGTTGTTATGACAGTAGATGGTGCTGTTACAAATACTTACGTGTAGTCTGTGCATTTCTACAATATGTTGTATTTACTGTATATTGCAGTGAACCTGTTGATTTCTTTTTCCTGTCTGTGTTAAATCCACCATGTTGAGATTAATACTCTTACATCACACATGTTATTTCACTATTCCACAATGTCTTTTTAAGTTGACTTTGCTGCATCCGCTGCAGAAACTCTGCAACAGTTATTGCCCATTATTATTATTGCTTATTTATATAGCGCCATCATCTTCCGTAGCGCTGTAAAAAGTAGTAATTACAGACAGGGTAGAAACATACAGTACATCAACTATTATAAATGCAGTGTTACAGAGTTTACAGTGAATATTCTGAATATAAGATACAATAGGAAGGAGAGCCCTGCCCTTGAGAATACAGTCTAAAAGATGAGGGGTGAAGACGAGGGGGAAGGATCACAAACAGTCAGTATTGAGCTTTGTGACATGTGCCCTTTAGAGAATTGCTTAAGCTAGATTGTATGCTTGTCTGAATAGGTGAGTTTTAAAGTGGACCAACACCCACGGGTGATCGGCCCGGGAATCTATAAGATTCCCGGGCCGATCACCCCCCACCCCGCGGGACATCCGAGATCGGGATGTCCCGCGGGGTGAAACCCCCCCAAACACCCCAAACTCCTTACCTTATCTTCGGCGGCGGCCGGCCGCCGCCGCCTCCCTCGCGCTCCTGTAGGCGTGCGCGTGCCCGCGCCGGCCGTCTGCGAATGGCCGGCGGGGGCGCGCGCGCGCCGAAAGTGACGCGAGGGAGGCGGCGGCGGCTGCCGCTTAGACGTTCTTGTACGTCGGCGCTGGGAGCGGGGAGAGGTGAGTTTTTCGGGGGGTTAGGGGGGGTTTCACACAGCGGGGCACCCCGATCGGGGGTGCCCCACCGAAGTGGACCAAGACCCAGGATAGTCAAAATCCTGGGTGTTGGTCCACTTTAAAGCGGTCCTTCACTCTGAATGAGAGTCTTATATGTTTCCCACACCCTGTACATACAGATTGCTCACATTAAAAATCATCCTACCTGTATCTACTGCATGTTATGAGCCCTTAAACATCCAAGATGTTTCATGGAACTCATGGAACATCAGGCAGCCTGCAAACAGGAAGTGCCTTCTGACTGTGCTGCTCTGCATTCTGGGATTGCTGACCTTTTCCTGACCCCAGCTCTGCTCTATCTGAGCAAATCACAGCTATAACCCACCCCCCATACTTTATCCCACTCTCCTCTCCTCAGTAAGTGTGATGCTTCTGAGACAAGATGGCGGCGCCCGTATCCTAAAGTCCTGAACGGAATTGCAGACCAGTGGGAGAAAAAATAAGTAAGTGACTAAAAACTTAAAATATGTTAATTTTAGATGCTGGGGAATCGTTTTAGAAGGGTTTGGGCTTTTCAATAAATCATGCTGAAGGTCTGGTTTAAGGACACCTTTGAAGGTTTTGAGAGTTGTGGAGTGGCAGATTGGATGGGGGAGGGCATTCCATTGGCATAGACTTCATGGGTTTGGTACTGTAGAAATGCCAGACTGTCAGAGTTTTTTTTCTTAAAAACAGCATCCTGAGTGCCTTAATGTCCATCAAAAAGAACATGCCTACATCTAGTAGGATAGAGTATGTGTATTGTACACTATTAATCACCATTAGATGCATTCATCCATATATGGCCTGATGCAGAGCCTCCTCGTTCAGCTATCCCGTACGTTTTCCCGTTCGTTTTGGGCTGTGATCGGGGCATGAAAGGGTGCTCCGTTGCTTTTGGTGTGCATGTGTGCGCTCAGGTGTTTCGGCATGCGCCTTTACGACTGTCAGCTCGCAAGAGGAAGGACTCCGTGAAAACGGACTTGTCGTTGATAGGTCCGTTTTTTTAATTGATTCAGAGCCTTGATTTCCGATTGAAAGCAGCCCGTTATAACGAGGGTGTGGGCGCTCAACTTACGGCCAGTGTTAGCAGCCGTATTTGTGCTCCGTAACTTTGGAATGCATTCTGCTGTGCGCGAGCATCAAAGGCGTCAGCTACGCAGCCTGGTTCTTTTGAGCATGGCAGAAACCAGGCTGCACCAAACACGTCTGGACATCGATGGCATGCATGACCTTGAGCTATTCGAGCTCACCCGCCTTAACCGTGTTTCTCTCCAGGACTTGTATAGCCAGCTGCGGCCATGGTTAGCCCGCACCACCAGAAAGGGGCATGCAATTGCAGGTATGACTAAATTGGTTGGCTGCCTGCAGTTTTTGGCAAACGGCTCGTTCCAGAGACTGGGTGCTTTCTCCATGGGGATGTCCCAGTCTACGCTGAGCCGCAGCCTTACCAAGTTTTTGGATGGCATGGCTACCCTGACCCCAAAATATATATATTTTTCCCTGACACAGCGGAAGCCTGGAATGCGGTTAAGTTGGGCTTTTATAATATAGCCAACATGCCAACGTATGTGTTTAAAAATAGTTGTTGCCGTCCAGCATGATTTTTCTGATTGGTCTGTGCCTGTACCCCACTAATCTGTTATAGACTCCAATGAAACAGTAGAAGTTAACACTCACTTACTTACCAGTATTTCCTCCTATGGCTTTGTTTGTGATTCACCACTATACCTTTCTGTCCTGGCCCTCATAGCTATGTTACATCCCAGAGTCATTGTACAGGAGTGTGCTGGGTGGATGTGCATGTTGCCTCATCAGAACTGTGCTTTGCACTGACACTGCACAGCTGACCTATTGTCCCTGTTCACTAATGCTGGAATGCTAAACAGCACATTATTGAGCCTCTTCCCCTTAGGCCTCTGTCTGTTGTTCCCAGTTTAAAGTAACCTAACATGCCGTATTTGTAAGTAGCATGTAAGGTACTTGTGGCTCTTCCTTAGTAGCATGATGGTACTTGTTTAGATACACTTTAGATGTTTGTTGTTTAGGTTTCTCTGTCTCGGCTAGTTATGGGGCCTGCCACTACATATGTGGCAAAGGGGCCCATTTGTCATGTGTTTTTTGTATCTTGTTTGGCATGTGATTCTGGCTATCCATTAGATAAAAATGGATATAGGTATTTTTTGTGGTCAGGAGATTGGCCACAAAGAAATTCCTTGAGGTCGTGCTCTCTTAACAGGATGTATCACAGAAAAAACAATCCAAATTAATGGGTATAATGTGGAGCTTAGATTTTCACTGAATGCTTAATTTATGCTGGGTGTTAGAAACTCTAATGTTTCTGTATCCCGGCCAAGGGTTGTGAACAACAACCAGGTTAAAACATAGTAGATCAAATTTCAATTATAATTATGGCTATTCTATTAACGGTTGAAAAGTAAAATTTACCTTCAGAATAGACATAAAAAGTAAACTATAATAGACCAAGGCACTTACCGCCGCGGCCCGGGGGTGCTTGACCTACCCAGGGCCTCTAAGCTGATATGATCCCGTTATAAGCGTGTCAGTGAATTGTTGCACTGCCGATGGTTTCTTGTACAGCTAAGTCCAGGCTGCGGTGTGCTTGGAAGTGTAAAGATTCTCTATTGCTCAATTATCCGGTTAAAAGGAAATTTTATTCTTAATGTTAAAATAAATGACAAGGTAGGGGTAATTGGGGGAAGCAGTCTTAAAATGTGTCCCGCGGGGATAGTTAGCGCATCTAAGTCCGCGTTGAAATGTTCAGCTGAAGAATGGAAAACTTGCTGTTTCCTATAGCAACTGATTTGCGGTTGCTTGCGTGCTTGTCTTAGGATGTGATGAAAATAGTATGTGATGAAAATGTATCCTTCAGAGGGTGGGGAGTAGTCCTTAAAGTATTCTCCGCGAGTAACAGTCACTGCTGGCAGGGGCGCGCTCCGGCAGCCTCCCTGCTGTCTTGAGTTCAAATAACACCGACGTGCGTTTCGGCTTGAGCCGTCTTCCGGGTGTGGGGGGAACCTGTGATCTGACCTCTATTAAAGGCGGAGATGACGTGGCAGAATTCTTGGGTATGATGGGAAATGTAGTCTTAGTGAAGGACGCTGACCTCCATACGAGGGTAAAGTCGCATCAGCTGTTTGTTGTTTATGCAGTGAACCTCTGCTTGAGGCCGGCAAAAACACCGGCTTTTCTTCTTGTTGCTTATTCTTTCTCCAAATCAGCATTGTATAACAGAAGAAGGGGAAATATATTTATATTAGACTAGACATGTTGAAAGTGATAAATAAGTTCAGAGGAAATAGTATATGCCTAATAATTATACAATTATAGAGAAAACATTTTTTTATATATAAAATGGTTAAGATATTTGAATGATTAAACAAGTTTAAAAAATAGGTTGGTTAAAAATCTGGTAAAGCACAGGATCTGTACGCTGAGGGCATTTTAGCCATAAAAAAATAAATAATTGATTCATCTGTAGTTTGTGATTACAAAAAAGTTCAAAATGCGTGCACTCTTATGTAGCACAAGCAGTGAATACATTGTGTTTCTCATAAGGTAACATAATAACAAGGCAGTGACTAGATGTAAACAGAAAGATACAGGTAGTGTGTTGAAATTTAGCTGATGTTCTAAGCTGATGTAATGAAGAAGGAAATGGAATGGACTTAGATGAAGTAAAAAAGGTTGAGAGGATAGAAATAACAGGGGAGATTGAGCAAAGGCATGACTGATGAGAATAAAGCAAAGATTCAGCGCATCTATATTATTAAATATTAAATATATGAGTGAGGAAAGACTTCTAATCTTGTAACAGGCTGATGATAGTTGATTGCAGAGAGTGAAATAGCAAGCTGATAGGCTTAAAGGGAGATGCGACGCGAATGCAATTTCTCAAGGTGACATAAGGACGGACAGCGGTTGTCCAGAGCAGAAACGAATTTGTTGAGAGGGGGGAAGATATGGAATGTGTATTTTCATAAGTGGATCAAACTAAAAAAATGTGTAAATATTAATATATAAACATGATATACAAACATATAAATATATAAATATAAACAAAGGAATAAATTAATATATAAACATAATGTATAAATATATAGACATAGACAAATGATTTAGCAGACAGACATCCATATTAGCAGGTGTAATGAAGCGACTTCTGGTTAAAATAAATAAATAATTAAATTAGATAAATAATAGTGGAAGATCAATTTAAAAGATGGATTTAAGAATAAGATAGACGTGTTAGAGGACTAAACTGATTTGTTGGATGACAGATGTGGAATGGAAGATGAGATGTGGATGTGGAGAGGTGTGTTGATCATTTGGTTAATTCATATATTCTGTTTATTTGTTTTCCAAAAAGCAGTTCAAATCGATTTCGATATTCAGACCATTTGGGGTCAATGTGTCCAGTTCATAGATCCAATACGTTTCCCGTTGGGAGAGTAGATTGTTTATATTTGAGCCTCTCCAGGTCGGGGTTATTTTTTCTATAATCCAATAGTCCAGAAGGTATGGTTCTTGATTATGCTTTTCCATAAAGTGGAGAGAAACGTTATGTGTTTTGAGGCCCTTTTGAATATTTCTTATGTGTTCTGCAAGCCTTATTTTAAAGGGTCTTTTAGTGCAGCCCACATATAGTTTGTTGCAGGGACACTTTAGGCAATAAACTACTTCCTTAGTGTTACAGGATGTCACTCCCTTTATTTGATGTTCCTTTTGGTCCCGTGGGTTGGTAAAGGATGTGACAGTAACTGTATTAGTGGTATATTTTAATGAATTTCTACAGGCCCTACAATCTCTGCATTTTGTGAATTTCCCTTTAGTTTTTTCTTTGGTCACAGGTGGATTTATGTGGCTTTTTACCAAATGCTGCAAAATCGTCTGTGGTTTCTTATAGATGAAGCTTGGTTGATGGGTAATAATCTGTTCTAAAGTGGGATCAGTAAGAAGGATGTTCCAATGTTTTTTAATTATTGTTTCCATTTGTTTGTAATTACTGTTAAATTGGGTGATGAATGGTAGTTTCAGAGTTGTTTCTTGTCTTTTTGGGTCTGATGTTTGGTGTGCCTTCAGATCTGGTCTTTTTCTGCTAATTTCTGTGATGGTCTTTTCGATATGATTTCTTGAATAACCTTTTTCTATAAATCTTTCTCCTAAAATCGCCGCTTGTTCTCTGTATTTTTCCTCATCTGTGCAATTCCTCCGTAATCTTGTAAGTTGGCCCTTTGGAATGTTATTTAGCCACTTAGGGTGGTGGCAACTTTCTTTAGGGATGTAACTGTTTCTGTCTGTGGGTTTGAAAAAGGTTTTTGTTTTAATTTGATCATTTTCTTTGTATATGGTGATGTCCAAAAAATTGATTTCACTTTCACTTATTTCATGAGTGAATTTGATATTCCAGTCGTTCATATTTAAGGATGTGAGAAACGTTTGTAGTTGGTCTACTGGTCCATCCCAAAGGAATATACAATCGTCAATATAGCGTCTGTAAAAAACTAGATTTGTTGGAGTGATTGCTTTTAATAAATCGTTCTCCCATTGTGCCATAAACAAATTTGCTATGCTGGGGGCAAATTTCCCCCCCATGGCAACTCCAATTTTTTGAAGGAAAACATTTCCCTGGTACCAGAAGTAGTTGTGTAAAAGGGCAGATTCAAGGCATTCCAAAATGAAATGGATTTGTGATGTGGGTAGTTGACTTTTCTTTTCAAGGAAGAAACGTGTGGCATCTAGGCCTTTTTTGTGTGGAATGATTGTATATAATGAGTTTACATCTGCAGTTGCCAGGACTAGGTGGGGACTATTTTCAAAGTCTTGCAGTAATTGTAAGAGTGCACTTGTATCTTTCAGATATGAAGGTGTTTGTTGGACTAGTGGCTGTAAAAAGGAGTCCACATACTCTCCTAGTCTACTTGTAATGGATCCGATCCCACTGACTATGGGTCTTCCAGGTGGCTGTGATTTATTCTTGTGGATCTTGTGGAAAGAGGATATAATTATCAAACCTGCAGACAAAGGAGGTGGAATAGTGCTCCTAAAAAAAGAAAATTACATCAAGGAAACAGATAATCTATTATCAGATAAGGAAACGTATGAACAACTGAAAAGTGACCCAACCCACTCCTTTCAACTAAAACTGAGAAAGCTCCTAGACAAAGGAAGAAGAGAAGGAATTCTAACAAAAAATGAGTACAATTATCTAAACCTACAATCCCCAAAAATTCCAACATTGTACCATTTACCCAAGATCCACAAGAATAAATCACAGCCACCTGAAAGACCCATAGTCAGTGGGATCGGATCCATCACAAGTAGACTAGGAGAGTATGTGGACTCCTTTTTACAGCCACTAGTCCAACAAACACCTTCATATCTGAAAGATACAAGTGCACTCTTACAATTACTGCAAGACTTTGAAAATAGTCCCCACCTAGTCCTGGCAACTGCAGATGTAAACTCATTATATACAATCATTCCACACAAAAAAGGCCTAGATGCCACACGTTTCTTCCTTGAAAAGAAAAGTCAACTACCCACATCACAAATCCACTTCATTTTGGAATGCCTTGAATCTGCCCTTTTACACAACTACTTCTGGTACCAGGGAAATGTTTTCCTTCAAAAAATTGGAGTTGCCATGGGGGGGAAATTTGCCCCCAGCATAGCAAATTTGTTTATGGCACAATGGGAGAACGATTTATTAAAAGCAATCACTCCAACAAATCTAGTTTTTTACAGACGCTATATTGACGATTGTATATTCCTTTGGGATGGACCAGTAGACCAACGACAAACGTTTCTCACATCCTTAAATATGAACGACTGGAATATCAAATTCACTCATGAAATAAGTGAAAGTGAAATCAATTTTTTGGACATCACCATATACAAAGAAAATGATCAAATTAAAACAAAAACCTTTTTCAAACCCACAGACAGAAACAGTTACATCCCTAAAGAAAGTTGCCACCACCCTAAGTGGCTAAATAACATTCCAAAGGGCCAACTTACAAGATTACGGAGGAATTGCACAGATGAGGAAAAATACAGAGAACAAGCGGCGATTTTAGGAGAAAGATTTATAGAAAAAGGTTATTCAAGAAATCATATCGAAAAGACCATCACAGAAATTAGCAGAAAAAGACCAGATCTGAAGGCACACCAAACATCAGACCCAAAAAGACAAGAAACAACTCTGAAACTACCATTCATCACCCAATTTAACAGTAATTACAAACAAATGGAAACAATAATTAAAAAACATTGGAACATCCTTCTTACTGATCCCACTTTAGAACAGATTATTACCCATCAACCAAGCTTCATCTATAAGAAACCACAGACGATTTTGCAGCATTTGGTAAAAAGCCACATAAATCCACCTGTGACCAAAGAAAAAACTAAAGGGAAATTCACAAAATGCAGAGATTGTAGGGCCTGTAGAAATTCATTAAAATATACCACTAATACAGTTACTGTCACATCCTTTACCAACCCACGGGACCAAAAGGAACATCAAATAAAGGGAGTGACATCCTGTAACACTAAGGAAGTAGTTTATTGCCTAAAGTGTCCCTGCAACAAACTATATGTGGGCTGCACTAAAAGACCCTTTAAAATAAGGCTTGCAGAACACATAAGAAATATTCAAAAGGGCCTCAAAACACATAACGTTTCTCTCCACTTTATGGAAAAGCATAATCAAGAACCATACCTTCTGGACTATTGGATTATAGAAAAAATAACCCCGACCTGGAGAGGCTCAAATATAAACAATCTACTCTCCCAACGGGAAACGTATTGGATCTATGAACTGGACACATTGACCCCAAATGGTCTGAATATCGAAATCGATTTGAACTGCTTTTTGGAAAACAAATAAACAGAATATATGAATTAACCAAATGATCAACACACCTCTCCACATCCACATCTCATCTTCCATTCCACATCTGTCATCCAACAAATCAGTTTAGTCCTCTAACACGTCTATCTTATTCTTAAATCCATCTTTTAAATTGATCTTCCAATATTATTTATCTAATTTAATTATTTATTTATTTTAACCAGAAGTCGCTTCATTACACCTGCTAATATGGATGTCTGTCTGCTAAATCATTTGTCTATGTCTATATATTTATACATTATGTTTATATATTAATTTATTCCTTTGTTTATATTTATATATTTATATGTTTGTATATCATGTTTATATATTAATATTTACACATTTTTTTAGTTTGACCCACTTATGAAAATACACATTCCATATCTTCCCCCCTCTCAACAAATTCGTTTCTGCTCTGGACAACCGCTGTCCGTCCTTATGTCACCTTGAGAAATTGCATTCGCGTCGCATCTCCCTTTAAGCCTATCAGCTTGCTATTTCACTCTCTGCAATCAACTATCATCAGCCTGTTACAAGATTAGAAGTCTTTCCTCACTCATATATTTAATATTTAATAATATAGATGCGCTGAATCTTTGCTTTATTCTCATCAGTCATGCCTTTGCTCAATCTCCCCTGTTATTTCTATCCTCTCAACCTTTTTTACTTCATCTAAGTCCATTCCATTTCCTTCTTCATTACATCAGCTTAGAACAGGGGTGGGCAATTATTTTTTCCATGGGGCCACATGAGAAACTAAAAATATTGTGGAGGGCCGCTGAGCTATGGGCGTCTAAGCAACGTCTAAGCTCAGCGGCTCTGAGTGCGCTGGCGGCTGCATCTCGAGCTTCCCTCTAACAGGGAGCGCGCCGTGCTGGCCATTCTCAAATGGCTGACACAGGCACGGGCCCTGCTAGAGGGATAGCGGGCATGCGGCCACAGCTCGTGCATACGCCGTTGAACTGGGAAAGAAGGTGAGTTTATGGGCGACCTGGGGGTTTCACACAGCGGGGCATCCCGATTTTGGATGCCCCGCGGGGAGGGGATCTATAAGATTCCCAGGCTGATAAAGCAGGGTTTTGGTCCACTTCAAACGTTCTGATGTGATAATTTCCCAGCCAATCAGAGAAGCCCTTGGCTTCTGGCAGTCTGGAATGAGAGCTCATATCAGCTGGGGCAAAGTGTAAGAATGGTGGGCAGCAGGAAGGGGGCATGGTGAGAGCATGGTGGACAGCAGGAAGGGGACATGGTGAGAGCATGGTGGACAGCAGGAAGGGGGCATGGTGAGAGCATGGTGGACAGCAGGAAGGGGGCATGGTGAGAGCATGGTGGACAGCAGGAAGGGGGCATGGTGAGAGCATGGTGGACAGCAGGAAGGGGACATGGTGAGAGCATGGTGGACAGCAGGAAGGGGGCATGGTGAGAGCATGGTGGACAGCAGGAAGGGGGCATGGTGAGAGCATGGTGGGCAGCAGGAAGGGGGCATGGTGAGAGCATGGTGGACAGCAGGAAGGGGGAATGGTGAGAGCATGGTGGACAGCAGGAAGGGGGCATGGTGGACAGCAGGAAGGGGGCATGGTGAGAGCATGGTGGACAGCAGGAAGGGGGCATGGTGAGAGCATGGTGGACAGCAGGAAGGGGGCATGGTGAGAGCATGGTGGACAGCAGGAAGGGGGCATGGTGAGAGCATGGTGGACAGCAGGAAGGGGGCATGGTGAGAGCATGGTGGACAGCAGGAAGGGGACATGGTGAGAGCATGGTGGACAGCAGGAAGGGGGCATGGTGAGAGCATGGTGGACAGCAGGAAGGGGACATGGTGACAGCATGTGGACAGCAGGAAGGGGGCATGGTGAGAGCATGGTGGACAGCAGGAAGGGGGCATGGTGAGA
This sequence comes from Gastrophryne carolinensis, assembly GCA_027917425.1. Taxonomy (NCBI): domain Eukaryota; kingdom Metazoa; phylum Chordata; class Amphibia; order Anura; family Microhylidae; genus Gastrophryne; species Gastrophryne carolinensis. The sequence continues at coordinate 131,460,501 of CM051234.1, forward strand.
GCATGGTGGACAGCAGGAAGGGGGCATGGTGAGAGCATGGTGGACAGCAGGAAGGGGACATGGTGAGAGCATGGTGGACAGCAGGAAGGGGGAATGGTGAGAGCATGGTGGACAGCAGGAAGGGGACATGGTGAGAGCATGGTGGACAGCAGGAAGGGGGCATGGTGAGAGCATGGTGGACAGCAGGAAGGGGGCATGGTGAGAGCATGGTGGACAGGTACATGGTGAAAAACAGACAGCAGGCAGGAAGGGAAAACACAAGCAAACTACATAATCTTTCTGAGCAGACTTACTGATGCTCTGGAGCCCCTACTCTGTCCTTCCAAAGTCCCCAGGTCTCTATCACCTGCTCATCGGGTCTGGCTTCCTCAGAGGAAGGGAGAATGTGCCAGACCCGACGAGCCGAGCGGCCGGTCAGCTGCTGCTTAACCTAAGCCTCTCACACTGTACACAGGCGATCACCTAAGTTAAGCAGCAGCCGATTGGCCACTCGGCTCGTCGAGTCTGGCATGTTTTCCCTTCCTCTGCGTCTCTTACTGGCCAGCTCAGCCCGGGCCGGTAAGAGCCTAGCAAAGGGCCGTATACGGCCCGCGGGCCGTACATTGCCCAGGTCTGGCTTAGAACATCAGCTAAATTTCAACACACTACCTGTATCTTTCTGTTTACATCTAGTCACTGCCTTGTTATTATGTTACCTTATGAGAAACACAATGTATTCACTGCTTGTGCTACATAAGAGTGCACGCATTTTGAACTTTTTTGTAATCACAAACTACAGATGAATCAATTATTTATTTTTTTATGGCTAAAATGCCCTCAGCGTACAGATCCTGTGCTTTACCAGATTTTTAACCAACCTATTTTTTAAACTTGTTTAATCATTCAAATATCTTAACCATTTTATATATAAAAAAATGTTTTCTCTATAATTGTATAATTATTAGGCATATACTATTTCCTCTGAACTTATTTATCACTTTCAACATGTCTAGTCTAATATAAATATATTTCCCCTTCTTCTGTTATACAATGCTGATTTGGAGAAAGAATAAGCAACAAGAAGAAAAGCCGGTGTTTTTGCCGGCCTCAAGCAGAGGTTCACTGCATAAACAACAAACAGCTGATGCGACTTTACCCTCGTATGGAGGTCAGCGTCCTTCACTAAGACTACATTTCCCATCATACCCAAGAATTCTGCCACGTCATCTCCGCCTTTAATAGAGGTCAGATCACAGGTTCCCCCCACACCCGGAAGACGGCTCAAGCCGAAACGCACGTCGGTGTTATTTGAACTCAAGACAGCAGGGAGGCTGCCGGAGCGCGCCCCTGCCAGCAGTGACTGTTACTCGCGGAGAATACTTTAAGGACTACTCCCCACCCTCTGAAGGATACTATTTTCATCACATACTATTTTCATCACATCCTAAGACAAGCACGCAAGCAACCGCAAATCAGTTGCTATAGGAAACAGCAAGTTTTCCATTCTTCAGCTGAACATTTCAACGCGGACTTAGATGCGCTAACTATCCCCGCGGGACACATTTTAAGACTGCTTCCCCCAATTACCCCTACCTTGTCATTTATTTTAACATTAAGAATAAAATTTCCTTTTAACCGGATACTTGAGCAATAGAGGATCTTTACACTTCCAAGCACACCGCAGCCTGGACTTAGCTGTACAAGAAACCATCGGCAGTGCAACAATTCACTGACACGCTTATAACGGGATCATATCAGCTTAGAGGCCCTGGGTAGGTCAAGCACCCCCGGGCCGCGGCGGTAAGTGCCTTGGTCTATTATAGTTTACTTTTTATGTCTATTCTGAAGGTAAATTTTACTTTTCAACCGTTAATAGAATAGCCATAATTATAATTGAAATTTGATCTACTATGTTTTAACCTGGTTGTTGTTCACAACCCTTGGCCGGGATACAGAAACATTAGAGTTTCTAACACCCAGCATAAATTAAGCATTCAGAGAAAATCTAAGATCCACATTATACCCATTAATTTGGATTGTTTTTTCTGTGATACATCCTGTTAAGAGAGCGCGACCTCAAGGAATTTCTTTGTGGCCAATCTCCTGACCACAAAAAATACCTATATCCATTTTTAACTAGTTCAAATATAAGCAAACGGTCTCTTATATCCCTAGGTTGCTGCACTCTTTACATTAGCCCTTTTCCACCTTTTCCACCAGTTACTCCAGCGCTCAATAACACTTACCTAAATTCTGGCTATCCATTGCTCCTCTGGTTACTCACCCCCATCCTCCACCCATCCTCACAGGCCCAGGAGCGGTATAACACTGCACATAGGAGGACTCGCTCAGTGGTGGAACATGCCTTTGGCTTGTTGAAGATGCGCTTCCGTTGTCTGGACCAGACTGGGGGTGCCTGGCAGTATGAGGCCGCCAAGGTCCACCAAATAATTGTTGCGTGTGGGGTCCTGCACAACCTCGCCATCCGTAGCCGGGTTCCCAGATACAGTGACCTGGCTGAGGATGCTTTAGTCATTTCAGAAGATGTAACACCTCCCTACTCTGGACCACAAAGTGGGTCGCCACAGGCGATCCATTCCCAGCTTGTTGACAATGTTTGCTAAATTATCATGCATTTTTGGGAATGTGTTTTATTTTGTGTGATCCCCCCCCCCAAAAAATGTGACAAACATTGTGGAAAAATGTTTAGGCTGTTACTGTGGGGTTGTGGAAGAGCATGTGCTTGGGGTTACGGTAGTCTTGTGTCCTGCTCCCCAGAATCAATACATAAACACATGCCTTCAGTGGTAGGTAGAGTAGGAGGTTGAAGTTGATGGATGGGGTTGCTGCATGTTAGCGGCAATATGAGCAAGGCTCTGATTCATTAACTGCCATTGCTGGACCATTTCCGCCATATGCCGGCTTTGTTGTCTGGTTTCTGCAAGCAGGCCGGACACATTTGATTCCAAACCTCTAGTTGTTGTGACATAGATTTGTGAACACACAGTCTCATTAAACCTCTGTGTGTTAGCTGCAAACTCCACGTTTTCCTGGTGCCATGCTTCCTCCATTATCTGCAGATGTCTCCTCTGGCTGATATGGCGACGTTGCTGGGTTCCGCCACTGGCACGGGTGGGTGCGTCTGGTACTGATTGAGTGGCTTCAGGTGGCTGGCTGGGCGCAGAGTCTGTTGTGCGGCCAATGTCCACGGCAGCAGAGGTTTGTGCCCCTGAGGTATGGGTAGTGGACATCAGGGGCTGCACTTGCTGGGGCTGGTGTGTTGGATGTTGTCCCACTGGGTCTGGTGGCCTTGGCTGCAGCAGACTTGTGTCCTCCTCCTCCAAATCCCGAATTACTTCACTAATGCGTGGGCTGGGTAGGGTCTGCCAAGAAAGGTAGCAGGTAGTGAGGCCACTATTTTAACTTAAATGTAGGCAAGTGCTATTTCATTTGGGCGGGTGAATATAGGTCAACACATGCTCTTCCGCTGGTGTTAGGAGGATTTTAGTAGGGATACCACCCCCTGTCTGCAGGCTGGGGAAGAGTAAAGCACACCTAATAAGTGTTACATACTGCTACAAAGCAGGCTGTCCATTCAGTTACACTCTAAATGGGCTTTACCTCTGCTGGCTGTGCATGTCCATTTTTTTGGGCACATAATATTTATGGTCCCCAAATTTCCTTTTCATTTGCTCAACATCACTCCTCACTGAACCTACACTATTCACTTGCCGGCAAATGTTCTCCCAAATCTCCTGCTTGGCCTGCTTTGGAGTTGACTTTGAATAACGCCCAAATAGGGCATCATAGTGCTCACAAACACCAGTGGCTACAGCCATGCTTGGGACATCACAGAAATGGGCTGTAAGTAAGCCACGGCGCAGCTGGCGCCCACATGGGTGTGTGGTGTCCCCAGCAGCAGACGACATTGATGGCTGGCTGTCTGGGGAGTAGTTTAGGTTTCTTGGGCTGATGTGTGACTGTGATGGAGTGTGTGGGGTGCTAGGTGATAATGGCTGGGTGCCTGTCGAGCTGTCACCTGTGGAGCTCTCTATTGACTCTGTGCTTGTGGTACTTGGGGACACAGAGAGTCGAGGAGGAGGGGTGGTTGGCCTGGGTGGGCTAGTGGTTTGGGACCTACGCTTCCCCTTGGTGGTGTGGCTGGATTTACCCACATGCTTTGTGGGTGGAGGAGGTGGAGGCTGCAGGGTTTGCAGAGATTTGTGGCCCTTGTGAGGCCTGGCTGATTTAGCAGGTGGGGGTGACTGTGCCAAGGGCTCCTTGCTCCTGCGTTTTTTTCAGAGAAGCCTGTGTGGCTGGCTTCTCCACCCTTTGACTAAGGCCATGTCCCTCCCGGCTCTTGTGCCTGCTCTTGTGTGGGTGTTCGTGATGTCTATCTGTGCGGCTAGTATGTGCCTCTGGGCTTTTTGGGGGTCTTACGGCTCCCTTTTGGTCTGCCCATAGTGATATGGTAACCAACACAGAACTGAGTGCATTGACCTTTAAATAGTTTTCCCGTATGGGCGTGTTCTGCAGCGTGTGTGGCTGCGTGCGCGCGTGCACGCACGCCACCGCGGGGGAACGTCATAACCACACCCGGAAGATCCTGAAAGATGTCGCCAGCCATCTACACCGAGGAGCAGGACAAAATTATAATGGATGTGAGTAGGCGAGCGTGCGTTTATGTGCGCGCACAAGCGCTAAACAAAAAATAGCTATGGCAGGGCAAGAGTAGTGAGGAACCAACTGACTTGTTAAACTAAACTACTAGACCAGCTTAGTTTTAAACATGTGCACAGCAGCACACTAGCCTAGAGGCAGTTAGACGGGGAGGCCGATTCATCAATAGCGCCAGGTAGCGACAGATGAGCGACTGAAGTATGGCGCTATGAGCGCCGCTAGCGTCAGCCACGGGCGGTAGCGATTCGCTATAGCAGGCCTCCTCAGTCGCTACCTGGCGTTGTTTGGAACAACGCCTACATTGCTGAATATGATGTTGGCCCTCAGCTTTGTAGGCGCTGTCAGTCAGTGTGACCACGCTATTCTACACAGCGCCTGTTAGCTTTGCTGTGTCCTGGCCATCCAGTACCTTCTGAATAAAACACATTGCAACATGTTTTTTTAATTTTTAGAGATTTTATTTTGTGTTGAAAAGGAAATTGAATTAAACCAGATATTAGAATATAAATGCAAAATAAAACATAATTAAACACATAGCCACATTTTAAATTATTTTATTTATTTTCTAAAGAAAAAGGAAATACAATTAAACCACCAATGAGAAAGAAAATGAAAATAAAAACAGAACAGAGAAAGAAAAGGAAAATAGAAAAGGATAATAAAAACAGAAATGAGAAAGGAAAATAGAAAAAGAAAATAAAAACATAAATGAGAAAGAAAAGGAAAATGGAAAAAGAAAATAAAAACAGAAATGAGAAAGGAAAATAGAAAAAGACAATAAAAACAGAAATGAGAAAGAAAAGGAAAATAGAAAAAGAAAATAAAAACAGAAATGAGAAAGGAAAATAGAAAAAGAAAATAAAAACAGAAATGAGAAAGAAAAGGAAAATGGAAAAAGAAAATAAAAACAGAAATGAGAAAGGAAAATAGAAAAAGACAATAAAAACAGAAATGAGAAAGAAAAGGAAAATAGAAAAAGAAAATAAAAACAGAAATGAGAAAGAAAAGCAAAATAGAAAAAGAAAATAAAAACAGAAATGAGAAAGGAAAATAGAAAAAGAAAATAAAAACAGAAATGAGAAAGGAAAATAGAAAAAGAAAATAAAAACATAAATGAGAAAGAAAAGGAAAATAGAAAAAGAAAATAAAAACAGAAATGAGAAAGAAAAGCAAAATAGAAAAAGAAAATAAAAACAGAAATGAGAAAGGAAAATAGAAAAAGAAAATAAAAACAGAAATGAGAAAGGAAAATAGAAAAAGAAAATAAAAACAGAAATGAGAAAGAAAAGGAAAATGGAAAAAGAAAATAAAAACAGAAATGAGAAAGAAAAGCAAAATAGAAAAAGAAAATAAAAACAGAAATGAGAAAGAAAAGCAAAATAGAAAAAGAAAATAAAAACATAAATGAGAAAGAAAAGGAAAATGGAAAAAGAAAATAAAAACAGAAATGAGAAAGAAAAGGAAAATAGAAAAAGAAAATAAAAACAGAAATGAGAAAGAAAAGGAAAATAGAAAAGGAAAATAAAAACAGAACAGAGAAATAAAAGGAAAATGGAAAAGGGAAATAAAAACAGAACTCAGAAAGAAAAAGAAAATTACAATAGGAAGTAGAATGCAAAGGAAACTTTCAACAGAATTAAACACATAGCCACATGTATCTATATATAGTAGATTTTATTTTTAAAATCTACAAAAATTTAAAAAGGAACCGAAGAGAAAAGGAAATTCAAAATTCAAACAGAAAGGAAAAAGCAAAGTAAAGGGAAATAAAGTTTGTAAAGTGCCAAATACGGATCACGGTGCATGTCTGTGTGCCTGAAAAAATAAGAAAAGTGCAGTTAGTATAGATCTTTAAAGTAGTATTGTTGTTGCAAATACAAAAATGCATTACTTGATAACCAACATTGGCGTCTTACACCCCCCTTAGAGTGGTTTGGGTCATCTTAAACCCCCCTTAGAGTGGTTTGGCTCATCTTACACCCCCCTTAGAGTGTTTGGGATCATCTTACACCCCCCTTTGAGTGGTTTGGGTCATCTTACACCCCCCCTTAGAGTGGTTTGGGTCATCTTACACCCCCCTTACAGTGGTTGGGATCATCTTAAACCCCCCCTTAGAGTGGTTGGGATCATCTTACACCCCCCTTTGAGTGGTTTGGGTCATCTTACACCCCCCCTTAGAGTGGTTTGGGTCATCTTACACCTCCCCTTAGAGTGGTTTGGGTCATCTTAAACCCCCCCTTAGAGTGGTTGGGATCATCTTACACCCCCCCTTAGAGTGGTTGGGATCATCTTACACCCCCCTTTGAGTGGTTTGGGTCATCTTACACCCCCCCTTAGAGTGGTTTGGGTCATCTTACACCCCCCTTAGAGTGGTTTGGGTCATCTTACACCCCCCTTAGAGTGGTTTGGGTCATCTTACACCCCCCTTAGAGTTTTTGGGATCATCTTACACCCCCCTTTGAGTGGTTTGGGTCATCTTACACCCCCCCTTAGAGTGGTTTGGGTCATCTTACACCCCCCTTAGAGTGTTTGGGATCATCTTACACCCCCCTTTGAGTGGTTTGGATCATCTTACACCCCCCTTTGAGTGGTTTGGGTCATCTTACACCCCCCCTTAGAGTGGTTTGGGTCATCTTACACCCCCCTTAGAGTGGTTTGGGTCATCTTACACCCCCCTTACAGTGGTTGGGATCATCTTAAACCCCCCCTTAGAGTGGTTGGGATCATCTTACACCCCCCTTAGTGTTTTTTTGGGCTCTTTTTGATGGTAGTTCTAATACATTTAGCCAGTAGTGCAGTACTTGCATTACAGTGAAGGTTAGTTAGTTTACCGCAAAAAAAGAAGTGATCATCCTTTCCCTTAGCTCATCGCCAGTCTGGGTGTCCTCACTTCTTGCTGCGGGCATGTTGGGGATTTCTGGCACCAGTGCTGTCTCCTCGGGGGCTTGGATTCGGTGGGAAATACATATATTGTGTAGCACACAGCAGGCAAGGATGATTTTGGAGACCTTCTGTGGGCTGTAGAGCATCTCTCCTCCTGGCCGTGCCAAACAGAGAAAGCGTGCTTTCAGCAGGCCGATGGTTCTTTCCACAATGCTTCTGGTCTTGCGATGCGCTGCATTGTAGCGTTCATGGGCAGAGGTCCGTGGGTTCCTGACCGGAGTCATGACCCACGTTCTCTGCCCATATCCCTTATCCGCTGTAGAAAAAACACAAGGAGAGAGACAGCAATTAGTACTAGTACATGTTTTTTTGTGGTAGTTTGGTTAAATTTGGCTTACTAGGCCACATATTTGCAAAATACATTGACATGGTTAATTTATTACCCAGTAGCCAGCCAGCTGGCATTTCGTTGTTATCAAACTTCCGGCACAGGACTGTCCGCTGCAAGACGTAAGAATCGTGGCATGAGCCGGGGAACCCCGATCTCACCGCCCGCAGCCTCATGTCTGGGTCACAGACAACCATAACATTAATAGAATGGAACTGCTTCCGGTTTCTGTAGGACAGCTCCTGTGCACGGGGAGGGCGGAAAGGGATATGTGTACCATCAACGCACCCTAGCACATTCGGGATCCCTCCCATCAGATAGAAAGTATGTTTTATTTTGGCAACCTCTTCCTCATCCTCAGGAAACTTGATGTAAATTGGGATTAAATCACAAATTGCCAGAACTACCTGGATTAGTATGCGGCTCATAGTAGCCTGGCTTATCCCGCTGAGGAGGTTGCCTGGAAGGTCCCTCGTGCCAAAATATTGAGAGTGGCACACAGGCGTACTATGCCTGGAATGGAATGAGTGCGTTTGGTGGATGGCTCGATTTTGTGCTTAATCTGATCATATAGGGACTGTAGTGCAGCACGATTCAGACGGAAGCGGCTCCTGATCTGCTCGTCACTTAAGTCCCATACTGAAAGGCGGATTGCAAAGGAGCGGGGTGCCCTAAGCCTCACAACACCCCGCTCCCTTTCCTCCTGCTCTTTCAGCATACACATACATCCATCCACCCAGACACCATACATCACCCTCTTATCCATCACACACACTAAAGATATATACAAAACCAAAAAAAAACAAAATAAACCACTAACACACAACACACACACAAACAATCACACTCCACACACACCCGCTACAATGCAGCTCACCACAAAACCAGAACTATAGTGGTCCAAACCACCAGCCTGCTGAAAACCAGCTTTCTAAGTTAGGCACAACCAAGAGGGGAGTTGCTGCACAGCCCACAAAAGGCCCCAAAATCAAGCCTCACTTGCTGTATGCTACACAATATTTGCAGATTCCACCAAAACCAAGCTCCTAAAGAAACAGCACTGATGTCAGAAATCACCCAACAAGCCACAGAGAGTGAGGACAGAAACCAGACAGAGGCTCAAATGAGCTAAGGGAAGCGAGCACAGCACCACACCACAGCCTTTGCCACAGTGTAAGAATAGCAGAAGCTTGAAAATTCCTTCAATTTATACTTCTCTTTCAAAAGGGACAGGTCCGCTTTGCCGCCTTTTGCATCGCTCTGCTATTTCCGGGCGCCAATTAGCCGACCCAGGTGTGCGTAAAACAGAGTGCGCACGCGCACGCTAGTAGCGCTACTAGCGTACTTGAGCCGAAACTTGCGTGCATTAACGGACATGGCCCAAAAATCATTGGTGGCCCAATGAAAGGTAAGCTGCTGTTTTTTTAAATAGCCGTTAGGCTAACCACATGTCCCAAGGGTTTGAGATACATCAGTCCATTGTTGGATTTGGGTGTGTGTTGTTTGGTTAATGAGGTCTGTAATGAGTTAATTGGCTAACACACATGCTTCAGTCAGTGCAGTGGAGGTGTGCCTAGAAGGAACTGGGCTGTATGTGTGAATCAATTAAGTGGCCTGCTTTTTGATTGGCTGTTAGAGCACATAAAACCTGGCCAAGCCTAAGAGATTGCGATGCCATTCTGTAGTCTGCATGCGTGCTTGTTGGGTGTGTATTTGTGTGTGTGTGCAGCTACAGGATGGAGCCAAATTCAGGACATCTGCCGGCCACAGCAGGCCCAAGTAGGAGTTTGGTGGGTGCTGTGCGCAGACCTCCCTTACGGAAAAGGGCACAGCCTGAAGGTGGGGCAGCACCCCAGGCTAAGCGCCCAGGTGCCAAGAGGGAGCCTGAATTTAATTTGGCTGAGAATAATCATCTTGTGCGCCTTACACTTGCTAAATGGGAGCTGATATTTGGCTCCCAAAGCAAGTCCATAGGCAAACAAGAAAGAAGCAAACTGTGGGATGCCATTGGTGTGGAGCTTAGTAGCACTGCTCAACACCCACGTAGTGGCCCATCCTGCAGGAAACGCTTCTACACTTTGCGAGGGGCCCTTAGGAAAAAGATGAATCACGATCTTGATGTGGACAGTGGGTTCATCCAGGCTCCAAAGAGTACCTACAGGCCGTATGAGGAGATGCTGAAGGCCAAAATCCCACTGGCTCGGCTGCAGGGTGTGGATCCTGGGGATGACACCACCGGTTGGACTGAAGGTACATATTTTCTGCCTTTTGTACTAACCTAATGTTAATGTATGTGATTAGCATTTTTACATTCTGACCAACTAACAGTAGGACCTGTGAAGTATTACATTAGAGCTCAAACATTTGTTACTTTTCTGTCTGTTGCTTTATGCATAGGTGCACATGCTGCTGTCCGGGATGTGCCTCAGGACACCCAAGCTCCTGCCCTTCCAGCAACCTCAAGGCTACCCCAGTCTGCCATTGAAGGTATTTACCCCTAATTTTATTGCTGGTTGTTTGGGGAACAAATGGGTGTGGGAGCAGCTCAAACAATCAAGTTTTGCACTGTTGAGTATTAATAATATGGGCCTGCGGCCTAATTTCACGCCCACTGTAACACTCACAGCAACTAACTAACAAGGCCCTAACATGTGTAGATATGTTGGAAGCCAGAGATGTGTAGCCATATATCGGCATATCAATGTGGGAGCCACACTGGCCTTGATTAGTGAATATTAGTGAAAGAGCTGCTCACACACCTTAATGCATGTTGTATTTTTGCACGCACATTAACTATGGCTCAATGTTGGCTTTATTTTTGCATAGCTCCCATGCCCTTGGCCCCAGCATCTCCTCCGGATCCCACCTACTCTTTGGATGTCGGTAAGTGCATGTGTCCACCTTGCTTGATCCACTTTTACCCAAGTGCATGTGTCTCATTCCTCTTTTTTCTTGGTAGGCCAAGTGACTGGTTCATCTTTGGACCCCACTTCCGATGTTGCCGGTCAACAGGACCCTGTTGGTGTGTAGAGCAATACATAATGTATCCTTTATGCTGTTTATGTTACACTGGTTCAATTTGGTTAGTCTACTAAGCTACATGTTTGCTTGGTAAACTTGAAGATGCCTCTTGGGAGTGCTTGTTGCCTCCCCAGGGTCAGTCTATTAGTTATTGGAGTGATAGCAATGTATTTTGGCGGACATCTTTTTTGCCAAACATTCCCCGTAGTAGTTTGCTGAATATTTAGAGACATTCCTTGTGTTTTTTAGTTGACCCGAATATCGGAAGTGGCTGTCCAGAAAGGGCCCCTCAAGTTCCGGCTGCCAGAGATGAGGGTAAGTTGGTTTGCCTTGCTCTAGTCTGTATTTTGGCTCTACTTTTGTGGCACTTGCTTCTGGCAACTTGTGTGTCCACATGTATTTTCAAGGTCCAAGCTCGAGTGAGGACCCCACTCCAGACATCTGGGAGATTGCGGGTATGTGTAATTTAAGCAATGTTTCTGATGTGATTAGCAAAAATTATTGCCTCTTAGTCCTGTAACATACATGTTAACAATCTGAGTTTAACAGATACCTTTGGTCTAGTGTGTATTTTGGCACTTTTTAGAGGTATGGCCTCGATAGCCTAGCCAGGTTACATTTGAGTTTGGGCCACAGACCTACTAACCTGATTTTCCTGTTTAGCATATGCCAACTTGCCGGACATCTCGGATGTTGAATTGCCACTCTCTGGCAGCGAAACCTCGAGCCTACCTGTGCCGGAGGACACGCAGGTAACATGGCTGATGTAGAAGACCTAGAACCACATTGGCATCTTCGTGGGTAGTGGAAGAAGCAACATGTCACATTTCCTTTCATTGTTGTTTTTGCAGGAGGCGGAACCAGAACCCCAAGCTGGGACCTCTTCCCAAGTCCCATGTGGCCAAGCTTCCGAGGCTCAGACAAGGGTAAGTTGTATAGTGACTGTTTAGGGTATTTATTTTGAGGGGCAGACCTGCATTGGTTCTGTTTGACTAAAATGTTGTTTTCTATTTGTTTAGCCTCAAACCACAGCAAGAGGAGGTGTGGCACCAACCAGTGCAGATTTCTATGAGCTAGGGGTCCGGATGCTGGAGGACTACAGTCGCCAACAGCCGCGTGATGGAACTAATGAGCGCATTGCGGCGTTGGAAAATCAGGTGCTGATGTGTCAGCAACAAAATGAGGCCCTGCAGCGCCAGATGGACCAGTTGCTCCAAAACCAACACCAGAACCAGGAACTTGGTCGGCTGGCAAATCTAATGGAGCAATCTCTCCTGCACCAGGAACAATCTCTCCAGCGCCAGGGACAATCTCTCCAGCGCCAGGAAGAATCAATACAGCGCCAGGAAGAATGTCTCCAGCGGCAGGACCAAACTTTGTTGTTGCTACAACAGCTCATACAACAGCAGTCTATATTTTTTACTGCACTGTTGTCCCCCAACACCGCCTCTAGCAATGACTCCCAACCTCCCCGGCCACCCAGCCAAGAATATTAATTTTGTATATTTTTGTTTTTGTAAATATATTTGCTTCACCCACCTCTAAATTGTGTGTTTCCTAAGACCTAGCTAATAACACAGTCAGGGATGAGTATCTTGATCTACATATGTCAATGTATTGGTCAATTTAGCCCACACATTTGAGACCATAGCTTACTATGGTTAACACCTGAAATGGCTCCAAAGGTATGGCTAAATTGACACACAAATGGGTTTTGAGACAGTTAAACTATGCTTTGCAATGCAACACACTGTAATGATGGTAATCAAAAAATTTAATAATCAAACATGGCCAACAGGGCCAACATTGCCCAACAACGGGCATCAAGAGGCCAGCCTTCCCCCCACCCTAACGACGCCGCCGGCACCTCTTCTTGGCCAGCAGCATCAGCTTCAGGAGCCGGATCTCCCGCCACAGTCTGCGATGCTGGTTTTCACAAGCTGTAGAGATGTAGAAACAACAATTTATTAATAAATTGGATGTGACCTCAACAGACACAGATGTAGCAATGTAATGTCAGTGTGTCCAATTAGGTGACACTCACATTAACATTGTTGACCACTGTGTGCTTATTGGTTAACATGATATGAGTACTATTGACTGGCAGGAATGTGAACAACACATCCCAAGCATACATTTACTCTTAAAGTGTACCAACACCCACGGGTGATCGGCCCAGGAATCTCTCAGATTCCCTGCCCGATCACCTCCCTCCCCGCGGGACATCCGAGATCGGGATGTCCCTGGGGGTGAACCCCCCTCAAACCCCAAAATACCTACCTCAGTTTCTGTGTGGCAGTGCCGCCGGGCCCTCCCTGGCGCCCCTCTAGACGTGTGCGTGCCTGCGGCGGCCGTCTATGAATGGCCGGCGCAGGCACGCGCGCGTAAAAAGGGGCGCGGGGGAGGCGGAGGAGGAGGCAATTTGCCGTGGCTTGTACGTTTGTTGGAGTCAGGGGTTGTCACACAGCGGTGGCGATCAGGGGTGCCCCACCGTAGTGTAACAACACCCAGGAAAGTCAAAATCCTGGTTGTTGTTCCAGTTTAACTCTTGGGAAGCAAAGAAGGTATAATTCCCAGTGTGTCCATTTTTGAGTTTAGTAACAGCCAAACATCAGGGCCTAAGTCCGAACGAGTACACGAGTTTGCCCTATAATGTTACAGGTCCAGACCTAATAGGGCCCATTTGGTTGTGTCTAACGCAAAAATAGTCTCTATGTGGCCTAATGAAGAATGTGAGCCAACAATCAAGCATGCAAACAGGCATGTTGGATTATTGTCCAAACACATTGAATCGAGATGTGTGTGAAATTAACACATAGGTAAATTTAAAATGTCTGCAGATGTGACTAGAAGACATAGGTTTCACAAGTCTTTAGGCATATGAAGTGGGATGTACTCACCATCGCAGCTGTGGCGGGGGCCCATGCTGCTGGCCGTCCCTGGAGCTGGGGTGGGGAGGAGGGTCTCTGGCTCCGTCTGCGTAGCAACATCTGTCAACATAAAGCAAAAGACAAAAACACAATTAGTGGGCAAATGACACCTGACTATTTGACATCCATCTGGTTATTGAGTCTGAAAATGCAAAGGCTTGCATGGTTACATACAGGTTGTCCTAAATTAGCATATTTCCTGGACCATGAGTTAATGTCAATTTGTTAGGCTTGACACATGTATCCCTAAAGAGAATGTGCAAATAACATAGACAGTGCTATGTAAAGGAATCTTTAGCAGTTGTTTGGCTAATGTTAATAGTGGGCCACATGTTGGAGCGGGAACAACTTAACCCAAGAAAACAAATTAGAACACCCATCATGGTGTGGGCAGAAACATAGGGGTGGTTGACAGTTGGCTAGCACTGTAGTGGGGTTTGTGAGGTTAGGGTACCTTATCAAACCAGCTGTGACAATGGACCAGGAAACATGTGTCTGTTACAAGTGGGCCTATACACAGGATTGCAGCAAATCTGGGTTTGGGTCCGCTTTGGCAGAGCAACACAATTTGCATGAGACAACGTACTCCGCGCCCGCTGCCTTCCACACATCACTCCTCGAGTGTGTGCGCACGCGCAGCCCATTTGGAAACAGAGCGCAGGCGCACACACATCTAGAGTGTCACACAGGAGGCTGGGACGGTGGCTTTGGCAACCCCCAAAGAGGTAAGGAGTTTGTGGGGTTTTTTTTGTGGGGGGGGGCCCTGGGTGAGGGATGTGATTTGTCATGGAACCTTCGAGAATCCAAGCACTATCAATGTTTGGGGGTACACTTTAATGAATGTCATAACATTGGGAATGTGATGGATAACCACAAACACTTACCATGACTATGCCCGTGGAGAATCCTTCGCCAAAACGCCATGGAGGTGCCGCCTATATGATGCCCTGCAAATTAGAGAGGAATGGCAAGGGCTAAGTACAAATTGCCAGATGAAACCTGTCACAGACTAACAATTAAAAAATGTACACTCACCAGGGGATGAAGCGCCACTTGAAGCCCAGGGAGGGCTCTGAGGAGGAGGCGGGGAGCCTCGGCTCCTCACACTCTGGTCAGAAGATCCACCAGGCAAAGGGCCACCCTCCTCCCTCTCACTCCCTGCTTGAGAGTGGCCCCTTGCCTGGTGAGAGTCCTCAGACTCAGAGTGTGAGGAGCTGAGGCTTGATCCAGCCAGCCCCCCAGCAGCACACTCCTCTGGGGCGTCATCCCCTTCCTCCCCTGGGTCCTCTAAATAGGACCCGCGGGAGGGACCCTCCCCCGATGACTCCCCCGAGTCCGCCTGCCTGGTTCGGGGGAGGAATCCCTTCCCACGTTTCCCCAGGGGAGGACGCTTATCTGTGTGGAGGGGGTGAAAGAAAATAATTAATCTAAAGAGCACAAATGGACACAGCTTAGCAGATGATTCTGCACAAAGGCTAAACATAACATAAGCTTTAACTTACCTGATGCGTAGGCATCATATAGGCGGTACACGCCTTCAGGGTCCCGGCGCTTGAAATCCGACCACTTTTGTTGAATTGAGCGGATGGTCAGCTCGGTGTTGAAGCGCCGGGACACTGTGGCCTTCACCTCCATGGCTATGCGTTTTTTGCCTCCACGGGCATAGTCATATTCGGCCACGCAGAAGTCCTATGAAAAAAGAACAAACAAACTAAAATCAATACATGACATCAGAACACTGTCATAAACAGTTATACAGAGACCAGATCAAAGTGGACCCACACCCAGGATTATCAGTATTCTGGGTTTGTGTGCACTTTGGTGGGCCACACCAATTGTGGGTGGTCCGCTGTCTGCAACCCCCTTGGAAGGCCACAAATACACCACTGAGGACACTCCCACGTCACTCCGCAAGCCAAACACAGCGCTCCGCGCCGCTGTGGTATGCGCATACAAGGCCGTTGGGACGTGCATACCAGCTCAGCTGGGTCTGCACGGCAAAGTACGCATGTGGCGTTTGACTCTAACAGGGAGTGCGCCTGCACCCAAAATTACAATATGTCTGGCGCAGGGGTACACCCTGCTAGAGGTAAGCGCAATAGGCATCCGCAGCTAACGCATGCACAGATGGGACGGGACTGAGGTAATTTTTAGGACCCTCCAGGGGGGGGCATCCCAGCAGGACATCCACAATGGGGATGCCCCACGGGGAGTGCTCAAATTTGGTCTTAAAACCAAAAAAATTCTGAACCAATCCCCCCTGTGTGTTCTGCAACTTTTAAGCTAAAAATACAAACCAAAAAATACTCACTTTTACCACCTGGCCATTTACTCGGCTATCCACCCGGGTGCGCTTTCTCTTACTAGGCCCAGGAGGGGAAGGGGTGGGAGGGGTGCTACTTGAGGAAGGTGAGGTAGGTTGGGGAGGTGGGGGAGGGGTGGTGGGGTCAGAGTCTGAGGAGGAGCTGGGGAGGCGCATCACTCTGCGTCTGGGCATCATATTGGAAACGCTAAGGAGGAAACAGGAACCGGAAATGACCCAAGCGACATTGGGAAAAAGTTTAAAAAAAAAAAAACGCTCCGCGCACCAGCAACAAGCTATTCTCAGCTATGTGCAAGCTAAGTGGCGGAAAAACTAAAATGACGCTTGAAAACAAGCTAGTGGCATAAGCGCAAGACAGTTTTACCTTAAGGTGGCGTTGAAACGCAAAGGAGGATCCCGGAACCGGATATGACGCTAGCAACTGTGCTTCAAAATTCAAACACAAACATGCGCGCAACAGGGACAAGCTAATATCAGCTATGTGCAAGCTAAGTGGCGGAAAAACATTAAAATGACGCTGCAAAACAAGCTATTGGCATAAGCGCTAGACAGTTTTACCTTAAGGTGGCGTTGAAACGCAAAGGAGGATCCCGGAACCGGATATGACGCAAGCAACTGTGCTTCAAAATTCCAAAGCAAACATGCGCGCAACAGGGACAAGCTAATATCAGCTATGTACACGCTAAGTGGCGGAAAAACATTAAAATGACGCTGCAAAACAAGCTAGGGCAAAAGGCGCCACGAATTATTAGCTTCATTTAGCAGGGGATTCTACATACTGTAATGCATAGGTCCTTCTAAAGCATACACCGTTGTGCTTAAATATACAAATCTGATTCCTTCCAAAAGTCATCACACAATCAAACTAGACAACTACCTGAAAATGTGGCACACATGAGAATGCATAACGGGTTGTTATGAGCTGGTACGACTGAATGTTAATCCTGCAATATGTGGCCAGGCACGCTCACAACTACAGTGTATTCATTAACAACGACTGGGGTCGCGGGAAGTGAATTCCTTGCAAATGGCAGAAGGGCACATGTATGAACAGCACAGCGCCGCACAACGCAGCGCAGCGAGGCACAGCGACGCTCGCGCCGCCACATAGCGAATCAAAACAGCGACTGCACAAACACTGACCAACACAGATTCATCAAGGACAGGGCTGCCGAATAGCTTGGGCGCTGACAATTTCGAAGAGCGAACGTGACCGCCCAACCTGACAGGCTACAAAATAGCTTTACAAGCCACGATTGTGTGGAAAACCAGCGATTTTGATGCCAATGAGTTTGGGTGGAGGAGATGCAATTCCCATGTCACTCACAACATTACATTGTGAAAAAAAAAAAAAAAAAATACATATAAATAACCAGCCAGATTCATTAAACAGATCAATATAAACATGTGTGGAATTTTGTACCAAAGAAAAAAACCCAAAAACCACTAAAAACAATCATTTCAGCGTCTGCCATTGAAATGTATGGGAGAGCGGCAGGTAGCGCCAGGTAATACGTGTCGCTGTGAAGGAATTTGCAGCGGCGCTGTTCGGGCCAGCCGGCTTCATGATGAATGCCGCGCTAGCCGTCGCTCTCGCCGGCGCTAGCCTCATTTAGCTTGATAAATGCGTCATTGTGACCGCCGCCGGGCGTACTTGAGTCGGTAGTCGCCGTTAGCTGCCGCTACCTGGCGCTCGTCAGACACTACCTGGCGCTATCGCTTGATGAATAAGGGCCTAAGTAGGCCCATGTGAGTAGGAATGAGGGTCACAAACTGGCTTTAGATAGGGCATGAGACTTTGTCATCTATTTGTGTGAATAATGCTGTACCATTGTGTTTATTCAAAACAGATGATGCTGAGAAACCGTTACGATTTCCTGCCGTGCGATTTCGAGAAGAGGACGTTGGCACTGTCGGTGGTGGATTTCGGGAATCACCTATACCTTCACACAGATCGCCCAACACTGGTCTGACTTGAAGAGGAGGCAGGCCCCGGGTGAGGGGGTACTTTTCCAAGCACTTTCCAGGTAAGTCTTGCTACTTGACATGCAATAATCACGCTGCCCTTGCCTTGGCCTGTGTTTATGATTGTGTTTATATTGCAGAGCATGAATGGAATATGCGGTTCCGCTCCACCCGGACAAGAGCCCGCAGCCCAGTGTTAGGAGGTACTGGTGAAGGTATAAGTGGTGCCCCGCCAGTGCCAATGCCCACCCCCTCCTCTGCCAGTGACTTGGAGGAACCATTGGACCTGAGGATACGGGGGGGGGGGAATCGCACGGCAGGGAGTCAATACAGGCACAGCAGCAACCTGACTCCGGTAAGACTCTCAAACCTACATATGTCCAGATACATGCAATAAAGACATATACTAATGTGCACTATTGTTATTTGTAGATTATGACGTCGCAGGCCCATCCCAAAGAATAGTGGAGGAAGCTGGGCAAGCTGAAGAGGTGCCTGGGGAAGGTGAGTGATTTGATGCATAAAAGCCTAACCTAATCTGACATTCAGGAGGCACAAAAAGTCAATAATATCCTTGTGTTTTTGATACAAACAGCTTCACAGCCGGACGTTCTGGTGGACCCAGGGAGGAGGCTGCGCTCCAGACGCCCTGTTGGCCGCAAGCCTTGTAAGTTTTTTCAATATATAATACATGTATTTTAAACTCCTGGGCCCCCCAAAAAAAGGATCTAAGACACAGTAATTAAATAACTTAGGGCCACATTACCCCTAAAAATGGCCCAAAACAAAACCCATAGATAAGCAAGAAATACTTACAAGGCAAAACTGATGATGTTTTTCATTCACAGATCAAAGAAAAGGGCCCAATTGAAGACCCAGAAGACCCTCCTAGGTGGCTTGGCAACATTTTAATGTTTTAATTCGTTTTAATATTTTAAAGTTTCTATAAAACAACAAAAAAATGTGTGGGGTGTTCTCTTTCCTGGCACTGTACGCTCTCACAACATGAACATACACTTACATGCTTACATGTCCCAAAAGGTAAGTATATGGAACAAGGAATAGGAAGAAGAAGAAGAAAAAGAAAGAGAACAGATTAAGGTAAGCATTAAACACAGGGAAGAAGAAGAAGAAAAAGAAGAAGGAGAACAGATTAAGGTAAGCATTAAACACAGGGAAGAAGAAAAAGAAGAAGGAGAACAGATTAAGGTAAGCATTAAACACAGGGAAGAAGAAGAAAAAGAAGAAGGAGAACAGATTAAGGTAAGCATTAAACACAGGGAAGAAAAAGAAGAAGGAGAACAGATTAAGGTAAGCATTAAACACAGGGAAGAAGAAAAAGAAGAAGGAGAACAGATTAAGGTAAGCATTAAACACAGGGAAGAAGAAGAAGAAGATAAAGAAGAAGGAGAACAGATTAAGGTAAGCATTAAACACAGGGAAGAAGAAGAACAGATTAAGGTAAGCATTAAACACAGGGAAGAAGAAGAAGAAAAAGAAGAAGGAGAACAGATTAAGGTAAGCATTAAACACAGGGAAGAAAAAGAAGAAGGAGAACAGATTAAGGTAAGCATTAAACACAGGGAAGAAGAAGAAGAAGAAAAAGAAGAAGGAGAACAGATTAAGGTAAGCATTAAACACAGGGAAGAAGAAGAAGAAGAAAAAGATGAAGGAGAACAGATTAAGGTAAGCATTAAACACAGGGAAGAAGAAGAAGAAAAAGAAGAAGGAGAACAGATTAAGGTAAGCATTAAACACAGGGAAGAAGAAGAAGACAAAGAAGAAGGAGAACATATTAAGGTAAGCATTAAACACAGGGAAGAAGAAGAAGAAAAAGAAGAAGGAGAACAGATTAAGGTAAGCATTAAACACAGGGAAGAAGAAGAAGAAAAAGAAGAAGAACAGATTAAGGTAAGCGTTAAACACAGGGAAGAAGAAGAAGAAAAAGAAGAAGGAGAACAGATTAAGGTAAGCATTAAACACAGGGAAGAAGAAGGAGAACAGATTAAGGTAAGCATTAAACACATGGAAGAAGAAGAAGAAAAAGAAGAAGGAGAACAGATTAAGGTAAGCATTAAACACATGGAAGAAGAAGAAGAAAAAGGAGAACAGATTAAGGTAAGCATTAAACACAGGGAAGAAGAAGAAGAAGAAAAAGAAGAAGGAGAACAGATTAAGGTAAGCATTAAACACAGGGAAGAAGAAGAAGAAAAAGAAGAAGGAGAACAGATTAAGGTAAGCATTAAACACAGGGAAGAAGAAGAAGAAAAAGAAGAAGGAGAACAGATTAAGGTAAGCATTAAACACAGGGAAGAAGAAGAAGAAAAAGAAGAAGGAGAACAGATTAAGGTAAGCATTAAACACAGGGAGGAGGGAGAAGAAGAAGGAGAACAGATTAAGGTAAGCATTAAACACAGGGAGGAGGAGGAAGAAGAAGGAGAACAGATTAAGGTAAGCATTAAACACAGGGAGGAGGAGGAAGAAGAAGGAGAACAGATTAAGGTAAGCATTAAACACAGGGAGGAGGAGGAAGAAGAAGAAGAAGGATATTGTTTTAAGGTACGTTTTGGTGTTGCTAAAAGTGTCAGTTTGTTGTATGGTGAAAGCTTGAGGGAGGACTAGAGATGTGCGCTTGCGTGGACCCAGATTGACAACAGGAAAACTATGGAAATGTAAGTATACACGGAAAAACAGTCGGAATCTGGGTGAAAACGGAAACAGATAGCACGAAGCTACGTTTGGAAACGCAAGAAAAAGGACCAAAAAACGGATCGTCCGTGGGAACGGCAATGGAACCCACGACCACACGGAAAGCACCTGTGAGGGGAAAAAACACTTCCCAATTGAAGACACATAAATGGAACAGTAACGGAGCTCTCCCGACGGCGGCTCTGAATCACATTTGGACCTCGAGACAAACGGAAGGAAAACAGGCCATAGGAAAAACTGAACAAAATAAGGTCAGATTGGGGGAGGCTCTGCATCAAGCCAATAGTCTTTACATGTTTACCTTTTCTTCTAGCTCGACCCTCGCTTTTCAGAAGTGTGACAAAATGTTCCTGGCAAGGAGGACATATTCGGAACTGAAATTAACACATACTTGGCTTGCATCTATTGCTCTTTCCCACATAAGAGCATCAGAAGTGAGCAAGATCCTACACATATCATATCTTCTGTACATGTCTTCTCCCCAAAGTGCTGTAAGGCATAGCTTTGGAATCACTCTACTAAAATGTACATGTTTTTGAGACACATTGTTCAAGATAAGCCTCCTGGTTTTGAAGGGATTTTAGAAAAATATTTGGATGTATTTATACTGGCCATACATGTCAGAAAACAAAGCCATTATAAATTGTGTCTTACCCAAAATCCATAGGAATTAACGTCAGTTGGCGGGAAATCAGCCGGCTGTGATTTTATAGTAAGATAACGATGAGTGCTGTTTAAATCTATCTTAGGCTTTATTAATTACCGCTGTAGCACTGGAGCCTAACAGCCTTACGATGGATGTGACGGCATCTGGACTGCTTACAATGACATTGACTTCTAATGTTTCTTTTTTTCCTTTTTGAACTTCTTTGACAGGATGCTCGGCTGTGAACATGTGTTTTTGTGCCAGGTGAGCAGAGGAGAACCAGAGATTCCCAAAGTGATGATTAAACTGTTCCAGTGCAGCGGTCAAGGCTGTGTGAAAGAACGTGATAGAGCAAAAACAGACAGATCCTGCTCTATATTTACGTATTTAGTTCTTCGGTCACTTTGATAAGTAGCCAGATTAATGCTTCTTTGAGCGTTCGGCTATCTCTGCTCCCGTCATAGAGCAGAGCTATAAAGTTGTAGATTTGAAATATCAGGTATTTCCGACACATCACTCATAGTTTTACTTTAGAACCAAACTGAAAGGAAGGGATTTTTATCAGCTAGTATTTAAAGAGGAACGACACCCCTTGATACATTCATTCCCATTTTTTTCCTACAAACAGCAATAGTCAGAGACCATTTTCAATGACTGTGGTCTTGATTCAGTAAACTTGCCTTAAAGGGAAAATCTAGAAACATAGTATGTAAGGTTATATAAAGACTTTAGTCCATCCAGTACAGTCTGTAAAAGTCCAGTTTGAATAAATCTTGTGGTTCAGGTAAGCAGCCATGATAGGATTACCTGTTGCTGCTGTTCTATTGTCTTATATTGAGATGTATGAGACAAAGCACTCCCCTCCAGAGTCAGACTGCCCACTAAAGCACCAGAGGATTCACCAGGCACTGACCCAGGGTCACCATCAGGGCAAGACAAGAGGTCCAAGACTAACACAGTTTTTCTGGCTTGCCTAGAGTGTTCTCTGAGTTTGGTATTTCCTCAGTAAGTTACATTCCTTAATTGGTCAATCAGATTTTATATTATTAGAATCTAATTGCACTTTAGCAGTATGGAGGGCTCCAATAATGATTGTCTCTGGTGGGCACCAAGGATAATCTGCTCTGGTGGGCCCCAAGCATAATCTCAAATGGTAGGACCCAAGAATTATTTCCTCTGATGGTCCCCAAAAATGAATCCCTCTGGTGGGCCCAAGGTGCTCCAGTCCAACCCTGCTCCCCTCTCCCTTCTTATCTCAATAAAAGTCAGTGGGGTGGCATGCAGGAGTAATCCCATCATGGCTGCTCCCATGAACCACAAGAGTTATTTAGCCTGGGCTGTACCTTTAACCCTTTCGCTGCCAGCTTACCTAGAGATTTTGAGCCCTATTTAAAGCGGACCTTCAGCATGATTTAATGAAAAGCCCAAACCCTTAAAAAACTATTTCCCAGCATCTAAAATTAATATATTTTATGTTTTTAGTCACTTACTTATTATTCTTTCCCCCTCCGGGCTGCAACTCTGTTCAGGACTCTAGGATACGGGTGCTGCCATCTTGACTCAGAAGCATCACATACTGAGGAGAGGACAGGAGTGAATGTGCAGGGGGTGGGGTTATAGCTGTGCTTTGCACAGACAGAGCAGAGCTGGGGTCAGGGAAAGGACAGCAATCCAAAACCAAGCAGAGCGGAGGCAGTCTGAAAGCACTTCCTTTTTGCAGGCTGCCTGATGCTCCATGAGCCGCCATCTAGGATGTTTAAAGGCTCATAACATGCAGTAGATGCAGGTAGGATGATTTTTATTGTGAGCAATTTGTATATACAGGGTGTGGGAAACATATAATATATACTCTTATTCAGGGTGAAGGTTCACTTTAAGAAGCATCAGCGGCAGTTTTTTTTGCCTCACTGAGCAGCAATTTAAGAAAGGAAAAAATGGCAGTGCCGATGCAGATGCCAGCTAGCGTCTTATTTAACAATAGCCCCCAAAAGCTCTGGGGGTTCTGATTGAAGCTGACACAGGCTTTCCAATACCTAGTGCAACAATCATAGCAAATTAGTTAGCATCAGGCGCTGTGATATCCAGCGTCCACATCGTAGCTCCAGAAAGGACAAAAATGCTGGCACTCCATAACTGCTGCCATAACCGTTTTGGTTTGGTAAAAGCCCCATTGCTTCCGATTACAATGGTACCCTATATGTATCGGTAGGAACCTGTTCCTGCCCAAACTGAAAATAGCACTTATGACATTTTCAAATGAAAAACAACTACTGTGTGCACTATCAAGGGTTAAACCCTTAAAAATAGTTTTGAAAAATGGTGTGGAGTCTCCGCTCTCGGGAGGGGGGCATGCCTTTTTTTGCTATTTTTAGGGATTAAACCCTTAAAAATAAAATAATACAATTCTGTGATTACTCACCTTGTAGAATTGGTATTATAAGTATGCAGCACGCCCTGCTCCAGATAATGATTCATAACATCTGGGATATAGTCCACAAGAGGGCGCTTTACTACAGAGATGGCAAAAAGAGGCCCCAGTATAACAAAGCAGTAAGGGAACCAGGAGAAGCCAATAACAAATGTAACCATGTTAACAAGTAACAAATCACCATAAAGAGGATCCAAGAATAAGTAATCAGGGTGGGATGGAGCATGACGTGCTGCATACTTATAATACCAATTATACAAGGTGAGTAATCACAGAATTGTATTATTCTAAGTATGCAGCACGTCCTGCTCCAGATAATGATTCATAACATCTGGGACATTTAATAGCAGTGTCCACAAAAAAGGGTGGGGATCCCAAAAAAAAGGCAACAACGCGCAGATTAAACCACTGCCGCCTGCAGAACCTTACGGCCAAAAACAGCATCCGCTGAGGCCCGAACATCAACCTTGTAAAACTTGGAAAAGGTATGAACAGAAGACAACGTAGCAGCCTTACAAACTTGTTCAACAGAAGCCTGGTGCTGGAAGGCCCAGGAAGCCCCAACAGCATGGGTAGAATGAGCAGTAACACGGAAAGGAGGATCCTTCCCCCTAGTAGAATAGGCCCTAACAATAGCCTGACGAATCCATTTGCTAATAGTAGACTTAGCAGGAGCCAACCCCTTCTTGGGACCCGATGGAACCACAAACAAGGCGTCCGTCTTTCTGAAAGGAGCAGTAGCCACCAGGTAGTATTTCAAATTCCTGACAACATCCAGAGAGTGCAAGGCCCTCTCCTTGGGATTACCAGGATCACAGGGCATAGGGCACAAAGAAGGAAGCACAATATCCTGATTGAGATGGAAGGAAGAGACAACCTTAGGTAAGAAGTCTGGTTTAAATCGGAAAACCACCTTGTCCTGGCGTCTCTCAAAGTAGAGGGCCTGAATTGACAGAGCCGCCAACTCAGAAACACACCGGTCAGAGGTGATAGCCACCAAAAAGGCAACCTTCAGGGTAAGGAGAGACAAGGCAGCCTCATGCACAGGTTTAAAAGGAAGATCCTGAAGGGCGGAAAAAACCAAATTCAAATCCCAGACCGGTACCATGGGTTTGCGGGGGGGGGGGGGCGCACATGAGTGACCCCCTGGAAAAAGGTCTTGACCAGAGGATGTAGAGTGAAGGACCTCTGGAAGAAAACAGCCAAGGCAGACACATGACCCCTCAAGGTGCTGAGCTGAAAGCCCATATCCAAACCATGTTGCAGGAACTCCAGGATCCTAGGAATGGAGAACCCACGACAGGGAAAGGCCCTAGACTCACACCAGTCAATGTAGGTCCGCCAGGTCCTATAGTAAATAGTGGAGGAGAACTTCTTCCTAGCACTGACAAGAGTACGAACCACCGAATCAGACAGACCTTCCTCCTTCAAGATGGTGGTTTCAGCAGCCAGGCCGTCAAAGCCAGCGTTTGTAAATTGGAATAACAGAGCCGTCCTTGAGTGAGAAGGTCCGGAACCAAGGGTAGAGCGTACTGATCCACTGCCACCCGCACGACGTCAGTGAACCACACCTGTCTTGGCCACCTGGGGGCCACCAGAATGGCAGGCACCCGCTCCTGAACCAACTTGCGCAGAACCTTGCTCAGAAGAGGAAATGGAGGGAAGAGGTACAGGAGACCGAGACCCTGCCAGGACAGAGACAGAGCATCCACCGCCAGAGCCAGGGGATCCTGGGACAGGGAAACAAATGCTGGCAGCTTGTGATTGTGGCGAGAAGCAAACAGATCCACGTCTGGCCTTCCCCCACCGGCGACAAAGGGACAGGAAGATCTCGCTGTTGAGGGACCATTCCCCCCATCGAGCGGTCCCCCTGCTCAGGGAATCCGCCTCCAGATTCTCTACTCCCGGAATATAAACTGCCGAAATGCAAGGGACATTGTTCTCGGCCCAGGACAGAATCAATGACACCTCCTTGAGGGCACTCTTGCTCCGAGTCCCTCCCTGATGATTAATATAGGCGACCGCCGTCTGATTGTTGGAACGAACCTGTACCGGCCGACCCTGAAGGTGAGGAGTCAACTGTGCCAGTACCAACCGAACCGCCCTCAGCTCCAGGACGTTGATCGGAGCGTGAGCCTCCTGAGGGCCCCACAGGCCCTGGAATTGGAGGGCTCTCCAGTAGCCCCCCCCAACCTGACAGACTGGCATCCCTAGTGACCGTCTCCCAACATGGAGTCAGAAAGGATCTGCCCCCCAGAAGATTCCTCGAGTCCAGCCACCACAGGAGGGACCGCCGGACCAGAGGAGAGAGAACAAAGGTCTGATCCAAAGACAGGGGACTCTTGTCCCAGACTGAAAGGAGATGGAGCTGAAGGGGTCTCATGTGAAATTGAGCGCAAGGAACTGCTTCGAAGCAGGCCACCATCTGTCCCACCAATTGCATCCCTTGCCTGATGGAAGGGCGAGGGCTAGACAGCATGGAATGAACCAGAGCTTGAAGAGAATCCACCTTCTGCTGAGGAAGAAAAATCCTGGCCTGAATGGTATCCATAGAAACATAGAAGTTTGACGGCAGAAGGAGACCATACGGTCCATCTAGTCTGCCCTTATGTGTATACTGTATGTACTCTTTATCTTAGGATAGATGTGTGCTTATCCCAGGCATGTTTAAATTCAGTGACTGTTGATGTTTCAACTACCTTTGCTGGAAGTTTGTTCCAAGCACCTACTACTCTTTCTGTAAAATAATATTTTCTAACATTGCTCCTGATCTTCCCCCCGACTAGCTTCAGGTTGTGCCCCCTTGTTCTATCGTTAAGCTTCTTCTTAAAAACACTTCCCTCCTGAACCTTATTCAATCCTTTCACATATTTAAAGGTCTCAATCATGTCCCCCCTCTCCCTTCTTTCCTCCAGACTGTACAAATTAAGTTCTTTAAGTCTCTCCTGATAAGTTTTAAGTTTAAGTCCTTCCACCATTTTCGTTGCCCGCCTTTGGACACGTTCTATTTGAATAATGTCTTTTTGCAGGTAAGGTCTCCAGAACTGCACACAGTATTCTAGCTGTGGCCTTACCAGGGCTCTATACAGCGGCATCACAACCTCCCTGTTCCTACTGGTGATGCCTCGAGCTATGCAGCCGAGCATCCTGCTTGCTTTTCCCACTGCCTGGTTACACTGTCCACTCATCTTGCAGCTATCAGTAATCAGTACCCCTAAATCTCTCTCCTCCGAGGTCCTGGGTAACACAGTACTGCCCATACGGTACTCAGAGCAGG
Source organism: Gastrophryne carolinensis (assembly GCA_027917425.1). Taxonomy (NCBI): domain Eukaryota; kingdom Metazoa; phylum Chordata; class Amphibia; order Anura; family Microhylidae; genus Gastrophryne; species Gastrophryne carolinensis. Next base: position 131,487,730 of record CM051234.1, read on the forward strand.
GATTCCTTCTACCCAAGTGCATGATTTTACATTTAGAGACATTAAACTCTAGTTTCCACAGTTTTGACCATCTATCCAGTAAAGCTAAATCATTTTCCATGTTGCAGACACCTCCAGGAATATCCACCCTATTACTAACCTTTGTATCATCAGCAAACAGACAAACTTTTCCTACCAAGCCTTCTCCTATGTCACTTACAAATATATTAAAAAGAATGGGGCCCAGGACAGAGCCCTGCGGCACACCACTTGTAACTCGCCTTTGTTCAGATTGCACGCCATTTACAACAACGCTCTGATACCGATCCCTCAGCCAACTGGAAATCCACTGAACTATCCAGGGATTGAGTCCTACCTTCAATAACTTATCTATGAGCTCCTTATGTGGTACAGTGTCAAAGGCTTTGCTAAAATCCAGATAGGCGATATCCACAGCACCACCTTCATCTAACACTTTAGTGACATTGTCAAAGAAATCAATAAGATTGGTCTGACATGATCTGCCCTCAGTAAAGCCGTGCTGTTTTGGGTCCAATAGGTCATTAATTTTTAGATGGGAAATTATCTGTTTTTTTAAGAGTGTTTCCATTAATTTGACCACTATAGATGTTAAACTAACTGGCCTGTAATTACTGGCTTCTTCTCTACTCCCCTTTTTATGGATTGGTACGACATTGGCCATTCTCCAATCATCTGGAACCTCACCAGTTGAAAGGGAATGGTTAAGTAAATCAGTTAGAGGGGCTGCAATCACAAACCTAAGTTCCCTTAGAACTCTGGGGTGGATTCCATCTGGACCCATTGCCTTACTTACCTTTAGATGTGCCAGCTCGGCTAAGACATCAGCCTCCAGAAACTCCGGAGCTGTACTCTCCCAGCTGGATGTTGTGCTATGACCATGCCTGCTACTATCTGAAAATACCGAACAAAAGTAGCTATTCAGATGGTCAGCCACAGCCTTATCTCCGTCAATATATTTATTTTCCCTATTTCTAATTTCCAGATTCATGCCCAGGAAGGGGGTCACCCGGGACGGGGAGAGGGAGGATTTGGGATAATTGATCACCCATCCGAACATTTTCAGGGCCGTTACCACCATCTGGGTATCCAACTCCGCCTGCTGGAGAGAATTAGATGTAATAAGAATGTTGTCCAGATAAGGGAGAATGTGAATGCCCCCGGCTCTGAGGATGGCCATCACTCCCGCCAGTACCTTGGTGAACACTCTGGGGGCTGAGGTGAGACCAAAGGGAAGTGCCACAAATTGGTAGTGCTGGTCCTCCAGGGCAAACCTGAGGAACCGCTGATGCCCTGGGAAGACTGGCACATGAAGGTAAGCATCCTTGATGTCTATGGAGGTCATGAAGTCCCCCGGGAGCAAGGAGCTGATCGCGGAGCGCAGGGTCTCCATGCGAAAGCGTCTGGTTCTGATGAACCTGTTGAGAAGTTTTAAGTCCAGGATGGGCCTAACAGAGCCATCCCTTTTGGGTACTGTGAAAAGATTGAAATAATAACCATGACCTCTCTCCCCCGGAGGGACCGGACAGACGACCCCCATACCCAATAAGTTCTGTACAGCTTGAAATAGACCCTGAGCGGCCAGGGGGTTTAGAGGAAAACCCGAGACCTGAGAAATCTTGGAGGAGGCCGTGCTGCGAACTCTAGCTTGTAGCCGGAGGACACAACCTCCAGAATCCACCTGTCTGAGACCTGTTGTCCCCAGACATGAGCGAAGAGCCGCAGCCGTCCCCCCACCCGTAAGGGTGAGGGTGCACCTTCATGACTGAGCGGGCTTAATGACATATTTGGGCTTAGATCCCCAGGAGGATCCAGGACGGCACGGCCTCTACCCTTGCCCCAGAAATCACCCCTGTGCCCTGCAAAGGGTACCCCCCTCCCTGACCTGGATCCACGAAAGGAGGGGGTAAAGGACCCTGAGCCCCGAAAGAGCCGCAGTTGTCTTTTGCATTGGGGCAACCTACCTCCTTTTGCAAAAAGGTCCAACCGGTCACCAAAAAGGCGCAGCCCCTTAAAGGGTAGCCCTGTGAGAGCCTTCTTAGCAGCATTGTCAGCTGCCCACTGGCGCAGCCAGACCGAGCAGCGAATAGAATAAACCAGAGCCGAGGCCCTGCTGCACATCCTAATGGTGTCATTTAAGGCAGAAAGAATATAAGCAATAAACATCTCACATTGTGATAAGGCTCTAAATTCGGCACTGGAAGAATCTTCAGGATAGCTTTCTAACAGGCCCTAGACCAGAGTCCTAATGGCCACAGCAGTAATAGCAGAAGCACAGACCGGGCGCAGGGCCGATCCCGCACAGGCAAAGGCATGGGAAGCCAGCTGGTCAATACGTCGGTCCTCACTATCCTTCAAGGTAGTGGAATCAGGGGAATGCACCACAGAAGTATTAAACAACCCCAAAACCGGAGCATCCACCTCTGGTGGAGTTGACCAACATTTAACCACATCCGGGGGAAAAGGGTACCTTTTATCCCATCCCTTAGGGATACCAGGGAGCCGGCTAGGCCTCTCCCATTCCTTGTGAACCAGATTATGGAAACGAACCTGTTCTGGAAATTCCAAACGTGGCTTTGCAGTACCAAACAATTCCCTGCAATTGCCGCAGCAGGGAGAGAAATGGAAAGTACTTCAAAGATTTGAGTCAAAAGTCTATGGGTGTCATCAGCATTCCAATGCTTTGAGCTGGCATCAGCGCCAAGGTAATGCTGATCATCAGAAAATTCCGAATCTGAGAAAAAATCCCCCTCCTCAAGCGGGGTACAGTCAGACAAATCAAGGAATTCTTCCGTCTCCATAGGGAAGGCAGACACAGCAGGTGCCAAGTGCCGTCTTTTAGCTGGGGCCTTACGGGCCACAGAGCTAGCAATCAACCTCTCAATGTTGGCCAGCCTGGAAGACACATCAGGCTGAGACTCCCCACTAGTATTAATCTCACTGGGGGTCACGATCAACCGAGGGGGGGTGGGAGAAGACATGGTGGGCGCAGGCCCAGACAAGTGCAACCCAGAGTGCCGCGCAGGGTACACAGACCCGCACATCATCACTTACAGGGGATGCCCCACACACCACACACAGCCGGGCTTGCCCAGATGGGATCCCGAGCACAGTATCCTGAGAAGCCTCCATATGGTGATTTTTGGTGTCACAATGACCAATGGGAATTACACTGTGCAGCTACCCGGGATGCCCCTTAACTGTCCGCTAGGATAGTGGGAGAATTTTATTGTTTTTTAGGCCTCTAATATAATAACTAGACTAATAGAAGGCACAGGGAGAAACCTCTAATTCGTTTTCCAGCATGAAAGACATAAGAAGTTAAGTGGATTTCCAGTTGGCTGAGGGATCGGTATCAGAGCGTTGTTGTAAATGGTGTGCAATCTGAACAAAGGCGAGTTACAAGTGGTGTGCTGCAAGGCTCTGTCCTGGGCCCCATTCTTTTTAATATATTTGTAAGTGACATAGGAGAAGGCTTGGTAGGAAAAGTGTGTTTGTTTGCTGATGATACAAAGGTTAGTAATAGGGTGGATATTCCTGGAGGTGTCTGCAACATGGAAAATGATTTAGCTTTACTGGATAGATGGTCAAAACTGTGGAAACTAGAGCTTAATGTCTCTAAATGTAAAATCATGCACTTGGGTAGAAGGAATCCCTGCTCTGAGTACCGTATGGGCAGTACGGTGTTAGCCAGGACCTCGGAAGAGAGAGATTTAGGGGTACTGATTACTGATAGCTGCAAGATGAGTGGACAGTGTAGCCAGGCAGTGGGAAAAGCAAGCAGGATGCTCGGCTGCATAGCTCGAGGCATCACCAGTAGGAAGAGGGAGGTTGTGATGCCGTTGTATAGAGCCCTGGTGAGGCCACAGCTAGAATACTGTGTGCAGTTCTGGAGACCTTACCTGCAAAAAGACATTATTCAAATAGAACGGGTCCAAAGGCGGGCAACGAAAATGGTGGAAGGACTTAAACTTAAAATAGTCCCACACCAGCGCACCTCCTCCACAGAAAAAACAATAAATAAACTAGTTAATCATCATGAATTCATAAATAATTTATTAGGAGCTACCCACAAAAAATCACATGACAACACAATTAAAAAACATATAAGACAACACCGCACATTTTTCTCAAGGGCATCCCAATCTATCCCAAATACCCATAAAACTCATTCATAAAGTGCATAAGTGCTAAAACTGTGCAAATATAACATTAATAGTATAAATCAATAATATGAAATGTGGCAAGATGAAGAAATACAACAGTTTAAAAATAGCAAATACAACAACATCAATTGAAAAACACACATCACCTGAGTGATAAATCCAAGTGTTCCATAGGAATGCCCCAGTCCAAATGTCGGTCCCCCAGCGCGTTTCGTGGCCCCCCGCTCACAGGCCACTTTATCAAGGTCTAGGAGACTACCCCATTACTGCCTTTTTATAGGAGACTTATCTTTCAAATGCCGGGCGCGCGTCCGGGCGTGCAGCACGGCCCCGGCCGGAAGCCGGCCACACGCACACAGAACGCTGAGCCCCGCGCTCCAATAGGAGTCCATCTGTCTGCTGTCATCATGATCCCACCCCCCAGACCGGCCCTCCAGCCAGCCGTACACATAAGCACGATTGATTACCCGTGCGTGTTGCGGCTGTAGGAGAGACGGAGGGGACGGAACTCACCCCGCCACCAGTCCAGGTCTCAAAATATGTCACAGACATAGTAACCGGCAATACAATGTAACAGGGCAGTCTTCTACCAATGATCTACATAAAGATGATACATATAAGTACAATTCTAAACAAACATTTAAAAGAATTTTTTATTTATTAAAGAATCTAAAATAATAATAATAACACCCATAATTGCTCCCTCAATATACACAAACAATTTATATCTACAGAATTCTAACTACATATCATTCAATCATAATGTAAAATTATAGTTTAGAAAATATACATAATATGATGGACAATAGAGTATATCCCAAATCAGGGTATTTTATTCCCAAACATATTTAATTCTTTAAGAGGCCACAGGTTAAATCCCACCCCCCAAGGAGAGATGTTAAACAGGGATTTAGATCGAGTTTCCAGATTACTAGGTGACTGACTTGGGAATATAGTAATATAAAGAGAAGATTTTTTAATTAAAGAGAAAATTATTATTATTCTCAATCTTGATTTATTTATTTCCTTAAATTATATTATATCGAATCTAATCAATCATTGTTTATGTTACCCGTTTGTTTTACCCCGTTTGTTTTATTTAGTTTAATTTATTTTATTTTATTTTATTGTATCCCCCCAGCCGTATGAATTTAATATAACAATGTTATACATGCAATAAAAGAAAACTATATATGCGTATATAATTATATACATATATATTAATCCATATCTAAAGATTAATTCATTAAATAAATTGAATTAAATTAAATAAATAAATACAATAAATCAAATTTGAATTAAATTAATTTAATCAAATAAATCAGTTCAACCAAATATATTTAAATTTAAGTGCACCCATTAACCCATTATATTTTATAAATTATATATTCACAAAATTAAATGTGCAATTGAAAATAAATAAATTAGATGCAATAAAACTATATAATCATAATAATTAATTTATTTAATATGAATTATTACATAACTACTATTTAAATAATAGTAATAATAATAATAAATACCCAATTTGTGATCAATCAAAATCAAACCTATCCCTTCCGCTAATTAATAATTAAATTAATAAACATTATATATTATGTGTATATATATGTGCCCCTAAACCAAAATATACAATAATGATAATAATTAAATAATCAACATAATATGAAAAAAGTGAAAATTATATATGCAAAAATAAAAAGTGATAGTATTGATAATAATAATAACAATGAATAAAGAATAAATGAATAATATATAATGAATAAATAATGAAAATAAATATAAAAATAAAAATGAAAATAAAAATAATAATTGGAAAAGATAATAATAATAATACTATTAATAGTAATAAATAATGAATAACAAAAAATAATATATATTCATAATAATACAAAAATATTAATAAGAATAATAATAGACAATACATATAATAAAAAGTTAATAATTATTTAAATATGAAATACCTGATATATATAATAGTATATAATTAAGTATATTTACAAATGTTTTAACATTATTAGATATTACATATACTAAGTAATATATCAAACAACTATAAACCAAAACAATTAATACAAGTGAAAATATGGATATAATTCTACTTATTGCATATATACATCTAAATACATTCAATTTCAAAAGATGTTATTTAATTCCAAAGAGTATTATTCTTTAAAGGATGTTTCCATCTTCAAACGGTCGAGAAGGGGGACAGATGGATATGCCCTTATTCCAATAAATCCTGTTTTAAACTGAGAAAAGGCAAGAGGGATTAGTCCACAAGATTAGATAAGTTTAAAAATATATATATATACCGTATATACTCGAGTATAGGCCGACCCGAATATAAGCCGAGGCACCTAATTTTACCACAAAAAACTGGAAAAAGTTATTGACTCGAGTATAAGCCGAGTGCGCCCTGTTCCCCCCGCACTGTCAGCCAGGCAATTCACAGGAGCGTGCCCAATCAGGAAACAGCATTTTCCTCACCCATGTCTTAGCAGAGGTTGATGACAGGATGAGAGATATTCTAGTCCTAATGATTGCTTTAGTTAAAGCAGCCTCTCTATCTGCCCTGCAGCAGCATCTTCTTCACACAAGCCCCCTGCATGACTACTACAAACGGGAGGGGGGGGGCACAGGAAGCCGCAGTTGCGGGGAATAGGATTGTGGGTGACTGTTAGTCACCCAATCACTGCAGCAGCAGCTATGTTGGGGTGACTTTTAATTTCCCCACAATCTCTGCAGACCCTGGAAGCTCTCTGCTTTCACAAATCAGGGCAGAGGCATGGATGGGAGAGTTGGGTGGGTCACAGGACAGGACTGTAGTTGCACCTTTAATCTAAGCTAATAATGTGCTCATATGACCAGTTTATGCAGACGCATACAAAGTATTTTGTGCCCCACTTTCAACCCATCTATGCAAATGTGCGGCACACAAAGTAACCACACTAGTGTACGCCCGCCGGGGACAGCCGCCTCCCCCCCGCTCCTCCACTCCAACTCACCGCCGCCGCCCGGGTCTTCAGCCGCCCGCCCTTCGCCGCCCGCCGGGGACAGCCGCCTCCTCCCCGCTCCTCCGCCTCGATTCACCGCCGCCCTCCGGGTCTTCAGCCGCCCGCACTTCGCCGCCCGCCGGGGACAGCCGCCTCCTCCCCGCTCCTCCGCCTCGGTTCACCGCCGCGGTCCGGAGCAGTGCTGCAGATCCGCAGCCGCCCGAACCTCACCTCGGGGACGCACGTGGCCGACACAGCCGCTCCTGCGCTCCCAGTCACTGGTGCCTTCGGGGGGCCGCCGCCTGCTCCACAACACACTGACTCGAGTATAAGCCGAGGTGGCTTTTTTCAGCCCAAAAAGTGGGCGGAAAAACTCGGCTTATACTCGAGTATATACGGTATATATCCTATTATAGATTAAACATATTTAATATAATTTCATATTTAATTGTGTTGTCATGTAATTTTTTGTGGGTAGCTCCTAATAAATTATTTATGAATTCATGATGATTAACTAGTTTATTTATTGTTTTTTCTGTGGAGGAGGTGCACTGGTGTGGGACTATATTGGATGAATGGCTGGGTTCATCATTATAATATTTGTAACTTTACCCTTGTAGGAATAGCTCTCCACCACCGCACGGCCACAGATTCTACTATTATTTAATACTTAATTCTGTAGTGCGGAATTATACATATATATTTAGACTTAAACTTAAAACTTATCAGGAGAGACTTAAATAACTTAATTTGTACAGTCTGGAGGAAAGAAGGGAGAGGGGGGACATGATTGAGACCTTTAAATATGTGAAAGGATCGAATAAGGTTCAGGAGGGAAGTGTTTTTAAGAAGAAGCTTAATGATAGAACAAGGGGGCACAACCTGAAGCTAGTCGTGGGGAAGATCAGGAGCAATGTTAGAAAATATTATTTTACAGAAAGAGTAGTAGATGCTTGGAACAAACTTCCAGCAGAGTTAGTTGAAAAATCAACAGTCACTGAATTTAAACATGCCTGGGATAAGCACACATCTATCCTAAGATAAAGAGTACATACAGTATACACATAAGGGCAGACTAGATGGACCATATGGTCTCCTGCCGTCAACCTTCTATGTTTCTAGAATACAATACCCGCATTAATTAAACAGGAGTGAAAAAGGCAATCAAAATATAAGAGGGGGCCCAAAAGGGCACTCACAGACCGCCGAAGAGCTTGCAATCGATCTGGCAGGAGAGACAAGATGGCGCTGCAGGGCTCTGAAGGGGCTGGGCACAAGAGGAAGCACCGCATAGCACGACCAGCGTTAAGCCACGCCCCCTCCAGGAAGCGCGGGGTTACAGGCTGAAGACAGCCACCCCGCAGCCAATCAGCAGCCATCAGGTCCCTGAGTGAGGTCGCCGCTGACCGCTGACGCCGCAGGGCGCGCGAGTCAGCAGCGGGCAATTCAAAAACTGAAGGGGAGAGGAGCAGAGCCGAGGAGAGTGCCAGCAAAAACATGAAAAAGGCATCACAACACATAAAAGTATGTCAAACAGGCAAAACACATCTACACTAATCAGGCACTCACCCCGCCCCCCCCCCCCCCCCGACGAGCAGTATAATGGGAGAAGGGGAAGTAAGGAGCCCATTAAAACATTAATAAATGTAAGGCAGGGCAATAGCGGACGGGGCATCCCAAGTCAGGATCACCAGTAACCTGACAACCGCCTACCCTTTGGTGGGGGATTTGCGGTGGAGCAAGTTCCAATGAAGCACCTCTAATAGGTGCTGCCTACCATCACCCGACCACACAGCCAAGGCTGGGAGGCAAATAAATGTGGAACGGGTGGGAATAGAACAACAGGGCCAGGGGCTGTGAAGCCCGGCTTACCTGTGAGAAGAGAAGCCATCATCTTGTCCTTCGCAGCCCACTGCAGAAAAGAAAACTGGGGAATTAGTGGGAGGTCCCGGGTATATATGGACCAGGAGGGGCCTCTTTTTGCCATCTCTGCAGTAAAGCGCCCTCTTGTGGACTATATCCCAGATGTTATGAATCATTATCTGGAGCAGGACGTGCTGCATACTTAGAATAAAAAAACAGTGTGGGGTCCCCCAGGCAAAACCAGCCCAGGCACCAGCTATAGGGACTTGCCAATTCCTCCTGTTCCTTACCAGTTCACAAAGGGTTAAATGTAAAACACACACACACACAGAAAGTCCTTTTTTTTCCCACTTACTGCCAACTTCATGCACCCCCAACTCCATGCATCGCCAATCCCACACAGGGCTGATCGCTGCCATCTGACAGCCCTAAATTATCGGTGGAAACTGGGTATGGGGGGAGAGGATTGGAGTCCCCTGCACCCAGCTCCCAATGATCACTCCAGCTTCTGCTGTTACTCTCGCTGTCTATAGGAACCTCTTATACCTGCTGAGTGAAATGACGTAATCTCATTTACCGTATAAAAGCCCCCCCCCCCCAATGGTGGCAAGCAAGCTGTCAAAAGTGCAGAGTGTGCAGCAGGAGGCGCTGCTGTAACTTACCTGAGCACCGCAAAACTTCCCATCAGCGGCGGCATTCCTTTCTAATTGTCCACGACCGGGGCCACAGAAAGATGGCCGCTGTTTCCATGAGTATGGACACTCCTAGTGCCAGCACAGTCAGTCTCATAGACTTCAGGGTGGTCCACTTTAAAATATCTAATAAAAATACAGTGTTTCATGCTTTATTTATAGTTAAGACATGATTTAAAACAAGCAGTGATTCAGTAAAGGGAAGATGTTAGAGCATTTTTTGCAACTAAAACATTCACATTCACTAAATCTACATAAAATGGATACCTGCTATATCCTTCAACAGTGAAAAACTTTTTGGTGTAAATAACCAATATACGTGCACTTGTAAGCTTATATAGAGTTTATAAACTCCTGTTATGTTCTGTTTTACTTTATTTTTGGTAATGTTTAATATATACCGGCCTATGTGTTCATATTAGTCGTATTTATGCCCTCTGCCTGCTAGCTGAAATTTGGTCCAGGCGCCATCTGTGAACACCATACAAGAGGTGCTGGCTCAAGAACTTGCATAGGTGCTACCTTTACTCCAGACTTCGGCAATTGTGTGAGAAAACACTCGTCCTTCCTTCCCCGCTGTGGTGTTTTCATCTCAGGAGCTGTTAGGCGCCGGACACCCTTCTCTCTTAAGCCAGGTAATCCCCAATCTCCACCGCCTCTTCTGCCTTTAGACAAGTCCCCGCTCGCAGGAGACGCGGATTATGCCTCTCCAGACTCGGTTACCCCCAGGACTTAATTGGCGCAAAGATTACCGGCTTAAGGTGGAGACGGATGAACGGCGGGGTATCCCGAATATGGATGCCAGGATTGTAGATAGGATACAAATGGAGAATCAATCAGAAAGGTCCAGTAACAAGCCGAGGTCAAGCCGAGTGGTCACAGAGCGCGGTTTCCAAGGGATCAAGCGAAGAATAGTCAAAACGAGCCGAGGTCAAACCAGGTGAACACCAAAACGCGGTAACAGAAGGATCAGGCACAAGCGGAGTCAGGACAGGCAAAAAGGTCAGGGCGGGCAGCAGACAAGGATGGTCAGAGACGAAGCCGAGTTGAAAACAATAAACGCAGACTAGAACGCACACCCTATTAACCAGAGGTTATAACGGGCACTGGACAATGGGGCAGCATAGTAATAAAGGAAAGACTGGCCAATGGGAAGGGGGAAATGGAGAAGGAGAGGGAAGTGTGGTGATTGGTGCGACTTAACCTATCCAATGGGAGCGGTCCCAGGAACTGGACCTGCCCAGGCCAGATGGGCTATCCAGTCCCTGGGCCCGTCTCCCACCAGGACAGCAGACCTAATTAGGTTTTAGACTCGCCCCCGGCGGATGCGCTGGGAACAGCGCCGCCGGGGGGCATATACTGAGCATGCTCGCGCACGCGCGCGAGCACGTGAATGGCCGGGCGCGCTCCCGGCCGGGAGAGACACAGCCGCGCCGGCAGGGGACACCACGGGGCCGCCTGCCCCCGCCACACGGCCCGCAGCGAGGCCGCCGCGCCCAGTGCCTCAGAGCGGCGCAGAGGCGCAGCAGGAGGACGGGGCCGCGACTCGCTGGAGGACGCGCCGCGGGACCGAGGGCGGGAGGCAGGTAAGATTCTTACAGGAGCACTCTGCCTGCTCTCCTGAGCCACATGAACAAGTGGTCTGCTTCTCCATGGCCATTTCCGTAATTTAATCTACACATGCCTACTGACTCAGTCCTCCTTGCTGATGTTGCAGACTTGTTAGGGCCAATTATCCACTACTCCATCAATCTGGAACATTCATGGTTGCACAGAACTCATCGGTGAACAAAACTGAAAATAAGTCTACATGTATGTCTGGCACACTGCAACCATTCCTGCTTGTGAGCACTGGTTTCTGCAGAACTGCAAACCTCTGGAGGATCCTAAACCTAAACACCAGCAGCTTCAAATACCTGTTTTCTGCTCATTATTCCTTCCTTATTATGCCTTTATCTGCACAAATACAGCTGTGCTCTGAATCAGCCACAACTCTCTTCACAGTATGATGATCACACTTACATCTTCGTGAAATAGCTAATGTTTTCATATCTTGTCCAATTAATTGCACTATTTGATGTTTAATGGCATTCTTAGTAATGTGGAAAGTCAGTCTCAAGTAGTTTTCCTTTAATTAGGCTTACCTGGCAAACCAATTATCACAGGTGTTTGAGACTATATATCTCACACACACACTTTTGGCACATTAGGGAACTACATTATGCCACATCCACAGTTGCCTTCATACCTCCCTCGATTGCAGTGAATGTAAGGGGCGTGCCATAAGTCATCAACAGATGAATGTGGTGTGATGATCACACGGTAGGCAGCGCAGGGCTGAAATCTGTCAATCCAGTAAGTGTCAAAGCGCCACACTAGCAGCAGTTTTCACTACCTGCAATCTGTTGCTAATAACGTACACCAAAAAGAGTTACAGTTTTTTTATATTACCAATGTAAGGGCACAGCATCAGTGTTATACAGACACATTTTTACTGAAAGCTGGCACTGTTCATAAGTGGTTACTAAGAAAATGAAAAGACAATTGAAAGACGCTTTTGCTGTAGACAGTGGTGAATGAGGTCATCACCAAATCACACTGTATTTATTCATTCTGAGTATGTTGTGGGAACAGGGCAGGATAAAAGAAAGTGTGTTATTTATTAGTGCTTAATAATTCCAACATAATGGAAATATCTGGAAAGAGTATATGCAAGAATAACAGATTTTTCAGTGGTAATCCCAAAATTATTGTTTGTCATTCTGTATCGAATTGGTGATCAATGGCTTGAATTCCTTGTGACTCCAGGATAATTTCATTATAAATTATATGGCAAGAAAACTAACATAATTCTACATGAAAATGAATTAATATTTGGCTCTCCCATCTCTTTGTGTGCATATGGATCACATAAGCATTGCCATTTGACTCACATTGTACTGGACATTCTCAGATCCTGAAGATTTGTAAATCATACTTGAGGTTTCCAAGTTAAACACCCTCTTTGTCTCCTTCCAAGAAACTGTCATACATCCTTTCTTTCCTCCATCTCGCCACCATGGCCCCATGTTGACTCTACCAACAATGAGTGGAAGCAGGTGAGACTATGTGTACTGTACTGTAGATGAAGAAAGGGTTACATATTTCATGCCAGTACTTATGTATGGGAGGACCCACATGTCTGCTTTATAGTTACATGGTTTGTCAACTCTGGGTTCTTTTGTTTTCTGTTTTATGTAAATGTAGTGTTTTATGTTGATGAGTATAATCATTTTCATCCATCATATGGGGCCATGAAATATGATAAAGTTTAGTCATCCATTTAAACACTCCATTCTTTCCCTCCTCATTACTCAAAGCTAAATGCCATAGACTGCTGAAGGCCCTGGCTGCTGGATTCATCCTTTCTCCTCCACTTCTAGAGTTGGCCACACACCTTACATTCTGGCTGTACCAAAACAATGTATTAGAAGATTCTCTGAATGATTAGAATGTGAAAAGATGGCTACAAGGGGGCGTAGCCGGCGATGAGAGCGTAAAGATGTGCACCTCCTGAGCTCCCTCCGGCTGACCTGAATTACCTGCTATTTTAAATGCTATTCCCCACCCGTACCCTGTGGCAGGTGTTATGGCGAAGAGAAGGAAGGGGACAAAGAACAAATCGCCCCCTCTACATAGAAAAATAAGCTCCTACCTGGCCCCGGACCATGCTAGGGGCAGAGGAGAGGAGGCATCCAAGATGGCGGTAGCGGAAGATGGCGGGGTCGCGACCCGCGGCAAGCATGGAGATTCCCCTGAACAGGGGAGAAGAAAGACAGTCCCGGCACGGTGAGTGCCCTGGATGAGAAGGGGCCATCAGTGATGACAGAGGCAGGGAGGAGGACGCCGAGGAACAACGCCGGCTCTCGGCACCAGATGAGAGAGGCGGCGGCTTGCCAGTAGCCGAGGAGGAAGAAGGAGAGGAGCGTCGCTCTGAACGGCGCTCCTCAGACAAAACTAGCTGCTCTGCCCCTGCAAGCCCGCTTGTTCTCGGTGCTCCCCTCGCCAGCTGGAGAGAGGGGAAAGCCCAGGGAGAATGTCACCGGCGCTGGCGGGGGGGGGGGGGCAGGAGAGAAAATGCTTGCACTGACATGTTCAGGCTCGGGGGGCCTGGGGCGGAGGAGCCCAACCTTAAGGGGCCACGCAAGGGACATAGAAGGATGGAGGGCGCACCTGTGGACTCCCCCAGAGACCCATCACTACACCCACTGGAACAGGACACATATCTTTAAGGGGGCCTTCATAACTATGGCAGCGAACCGCTGTTTCAGGGGACAGCTCTACCCCCCCCCCACTGTGGGAGAAGCCCCGTCAAGCCCTGGGGAGAATCATCCCCCACACCATCTGGGAGCAGCGCGGAGCCAACCAGACCCAGAATCTCCCCACCAAGCCCGGAGTCACTGGCAATGGCTGGGCCATCACTGAGCCCCTCCAGGGAAAGAGCGTGGCACGCCCTGCTTCGCCTTCTGAGTCCTGCAGGATGCGTAAACTGCGGCACGACCTCACAGGGGGTCACAGACGAGAGAGTGGCGCCAGTGGTCCGGCTAGACCCCCTACAGGGGGGCCTTCACCCGGCCGGGGGCGGGTTGACATCCCTTGCAAAACTCCAGCAGTAGATCGGTGGGTCTTCACCACACCTACATACCTCCTTCTCCCACAACCCAATCCTGGCAGATATCAGGGCTGAACTCAAGGCCCTCCCAACCAAAGCAGACCTCTAATCCTTTATTTTAAGAGTAGAGAGCTCTTTCAAGAAAGAAAGATATCTCTGATCTGCAAAAAGTCGGCGGTCTGGAACAATCCCACCTTACGACCATACAAAGAATTGAAGCCCTGGAAAAGAATCTGTCACTCCAACAAGCTATATCTCAAGCCACGGTCCTTCATTTGGACAACCTTGAAAACAGAAGCAGACGCAACAATATCAGGGTGAGGGGCCTGCCAGAGGCAACCGGCCAGGACCAACTTCTGCTCGCGGTCGTGGGCATCTTCAACGGGATTCTCAGCCGCCCGCCAAACATAGAAATTGTGATTGACCGCCCCCACAGGGCCTTAGGGCCGAGAGCAACAGACCCCAACCGCCCGCGTGACGTGATCTGCCGCCTACATCATTACTCGGTCAAGGAGGAGATCCTCAGACAAGCCTGGGACAGAGAGAGAATCATCTTCGACTGGGCAACGATCCAGGTGTTTCCGGACGTCTCAAGAAGAACACTCCAGATGCTCCGCTGCTTGAAGCCCCTTCTTCTCAGAATCCAGGAGTGCAGAGCCACCTACCGTTGGGAGTACCCCTTCCACCTGCTTATCCGCAAGAACCAGAGGGTGTTTGCCCTAAGATCCCGCGCTGACCTTCCGGAACTGTTCACTTTTTTGGACTCTCCCCCAATGGAGGTGCGGGACTGGTTGGACCCTTCCCCTTTGCCCCCCCAGGCCTTCTTGGAGAGCTGCAACTACCTCTCGCACAAGACGGCCCAGAAGACTCTTGAGGGGCCAGCTCTTCTGACGTATGAGCCCTGAAGAAGGACGTTGCCTCAAGTTACGCTGCGGGACTGTTCGGTCCCCTGATATCCTTTGCCTTTTCCTTCTTTGCCTGTCGAGCATCGACTGGTTCTTAGTCCCCCACAAGTTCCTGCGCCTCATTGCCGATATGGATATTGGGCAGATCACTATCTCAGACCATGCCCCAGTCCCCCTAACCATCTCCATCCCCGACATGGTCCCCCTAAGAGGCCAATGGAGGTTGAATAGCTCCATCTTACAAGACCCGGGGGTAAAAGCTGACATCCATAAGGCTATCGTGGAATATTTTGCAACTAACAACACAAGAAAGGTCTCGCGGAAGTCTCTGTGGGAGGCCCACAAGTGCGTGGTTAGGGGTGTGTTAATCAAGCATGGGGCCCGTCTCAAGAGAGAAAAGAACAAATTGACCTTTTGACCCAAGAGATTTTTGAGACGGAGACCATGTACAAGAGCACCCTTGACGTGGCACTAGGCTCCAAACTGACACACCTTTGGGAATTCCTCAGAGACGTTTGCCTTACCAAAGCCAAAAGGTTGGCGGCTAGGTGTCGGCGATTTTTCTATGAATATAGCAATAAATGTGGTAAGGCCCTGGCTAGAGCCCTGAAAGCGCAGCGAGCCAGAAATTTCATTTCTCACATCCAAGACCAGGGGGGTAGAAGATTCCATTTGACAAAGGAAATAGCAAGGTCGTTTAGGGAGTTCTATGAAAAGCTCTATAATCTATCGTTAGGTCACCCGGCTCCCTCAATGAGCAACATAGAGAGATACATTCGAGAATCCGGACTCCCTCGACTCAAGCGCGAGGTGGCGGAGGCTCTTGAGGGGGACATAGAGTTGGAGGAATTAATGAAAGCCATCAAGAATACCAAGCCGGGAAGAGCTCCGGGTCCCGACGGATTCAGCTTAGATTACTACAAAGAGTTTGCTGGGATTCTCGGCCCACATCGTTTGGTTCTTTGAGGGACGGGAATCCTCCTCCTAGAGATACCTTGAGAGCAAACATTACCGTAATTCCTAAGCCTGGGAAAGACCCGGAGCAGTGTGGGAGTTATAGACCTATCTACCTGCTGAATAGCGATATCAAGGTCTTTAATAAGATAATAGCAGACAGGGTAGCCCCACTTTTCCATCCCTCATACATTGGGATCAGGTTGGCTTTGTTCCCTCGAGAGAGAAAAGAGATAACACCACTAGGGTTATCAACCTGATTCATCAAGCACGTTCTGGGGGTCCTGCTGCGATGCTTCTCTCGACGGACGCCGAGAAGGCTTTCGATAGGGTGAGCTGGGCATTTATCTCCGCTACCCTTCGTCAGGTTGGCTTGGGAGAAAACATGACCCGATGCGTTATGGCTTCCTATTCGTGACCCTCGTCGTCCGTCGTGGTAAACGGGATGGCATCAGAACCATTTGAGCTGGCAAACGGGACCCGTCAAGGATGCCCCCTCTCCCCCCTGATATTCATTCTGACACTTGAACCCTTCCTGCGATATGTGAGGAAAAACTGTGACATTGCTGGCATCGGGGTAGGGCGAGGTGAACACAAGGTCGATATTTTTTATCTCTAGACCTGAGACATCCCTCCCCATACTTTTAGCAGAACTTAAAGCCTTCCAAACAGTATCCAATTATAAGATAAGTTATCAAAACTCATCCTCCCTTAACATCAGCCTACCCCCTGGGAGATTAAAGCAAATCTCTGAAAATTTCCCAGTGGGAACAGGAAGCTATAACGTATCTGGGGACACAGATACCGGCCCTTCCCCAAAAACTATACAACATGAACTTCCTCCATTGCTGAGGAGAGTGGAGGAGGACCTGCAGAAATGGAACAAAAAAGCTTTTTCTTGGTTTGGCAGGTCCAACATCATTAAGATGAACATCCTGCCAAGGGTGTTATATCTCTTCCAGGCCCTCCCGATCGAGGTTCCACACACTTTCTTCAAACGCCTGACGGGGATTTGTTCCAGGTTTGTTTGGGCTGGAAGCCGCATAGGCTGGCGGCCCCTCTCCTCGCTCTCTCTAAGGGGGGCGGAGGACTGGGCCTCCCGGACTGGAGGACATAACACGCAGCTCACTTGTCATGAGTGCTCGACTCGTGTACACTCCTCTCTGAAGCAGTAGACACTTGTCGAACAGGAGGCCTCGGTGATCCCTCTGCCGGGGCTCCCCTGGATTCCGCTGGATGGTGCCCCCGCCCTGAACAAACACCACACAATTGGCCCCACCTGAAAAATAGTGAGCAGATTCTTCCTGAAGCTGGCCATTCTACTCTGTGCTTCGCCAATGATCCCTGTACTGGGACATCCAGACTTTCCGGCAGGCCTAACAGATGGCACTTTCCGTGCGTGGACGAAACAGGACCGCTTCAGGGTCATGCATTTTTGAAAAGGACCGGATTGGATTAGGGCGGAGGTCTTGGCGACAAGACATTCACTTACCCCCCTGAATACATGGCAGACATTGCAGCTTACACATTATCAAAGGTCCTTGACCAGGGCAATGGAAGCCACGGGACCCATGACCCCATTTGAGCACTCTTGCTCAGGTAGCGGTAACTTCAGAGGAGCCATGTCCTATGCTTACTCCCTGCTGATCACCCCCCCAGACTCCTACAAACCCCCATATGTTGAGGGTTGGGAGAGGGAACTAAATAGGAGATTCACGAAGGAGCAAACGCAGGCCATGCTACAGGTAGCTCACAAGTTATCAATGCCATGTAGATACCAAGAAGCCTCTTATAAAGTTCTCTCACGCTGGTACCTGGTACCGTCGAGACTAGCGAGAATATTCCCCTCCTCTTCCCCCTTGTGCTGGAGATGTTCAGGGGCTAGAGGCACAATGATCCACATCTTTTGGGAATGTAGGGCCCTAGTTGGGTTTTGGAGCAACGTCAGAAAGATAGTTCTGATGTTGACTGATACAGAAGATCCGGCGTGCTACCTCCTTGGCTTAGCTCCTACATCAGGAAGAGGACCAAGTCCTTACTGCCTCCCTTTCTGAATGCAGCCAGGACTTGCATCCCGTCCTGCTGGAAATCGACTGTACCTCCCACGATGGCTATGTGGCCGTGCTGAATCCATTGGGTGGAATATAAGCACTGGACTATTACTTTAAAGGAAAAAAATACTGCATCACAGGCCTCCACCAGATTTTCTATTGAGCAGCCTTCATCACACATAACATGGCCCTGGACAAGGCTGTACAGCAAGTGCACACTTGGCCTGGCTGGGTCATATACATCAGAAATAGAGATAACCAAACTGATTTGGATAGAACTGAAAATTTGTGTGATTACTTTTAAACAATTGTTTCCTAAAGTGATGACAAATGTAAACATTATATAACCTATTTTATTAAACCTCATACATCTGATCTAAATGATCCAAAGGGTGGGCCACCATCACTTGGGCTTGTTGGGGCTGGGTTTATAGAAAATAAGACAGCAATAAATAATAAAAGCACAGTGCCCCAGGTGATCACCTACCATTACCAGCTGGAGACTCCACGAAAAATCATGTGACAAAGAGATAATCAATATTCCCAATCCCCCTCTCCTGCCCTTCAGGCAACCACCTAACCCAAATGAGGAATTAGATTGTAAGCCTCTTCTTCAAATGGTGTAATATGCATTAGCCTTATATAAATGCATTTAGTACATAACACATTATTTTATTTAAGGGAGGACTAGCTCATTAATTTAATTAATACCAGTGTTGTGCGAACCCGAACTGCAAAGTTCAGGTTTATAACAAACTTAGCGAGTTTGGGTTCCTGAACATGGACTTCATGTTGGTCGAACTTGCACAGTTTTCTTTAAAAATTTTTGTTTGATTGGCGTTTATCTGTTAAAAAAAAATACAGTAGTTCAGGGCAATTGATAGGCATTTTCTATTTAAAAAAAAAAACATTTGTGAACTGTCCAGTAGTTCGGGCCACTTCACGGGCATTTATCTGTTAAAAGAAAAACTTGTTGAGTGTCCAGTAGTTCAGGCCACTTGACACACATTTTTCTGTAAAAAAAAAAAAACATTTGTTGAGTGTCCAGTAGTTTAGGCCACTTTTGCTGACCACTACTTCAAAATTGATGACCTTTCACTTGCTCCCATTCCAGCTGATGCGGTGGCTGTCCCACAATACGCCATTCCCAGCCACCACTACTTTAATTGGCAGGCCAACCCTGCCCTGCACCAACAGTTTGAGGATAAAATAAGGTATGCACTGGGTAATGCTATTAGTTCCATATTGCCACTGACGCATGGACAAGAAATCATGGTCTGCTCTTTAGCGCATATACTTCCACCACTCACGATTACCGCACATCACTCAGTGCCTCCTGTAGCCCCTTTTCTACACTGCTTCCTCCTCTCCTTCCTCCTCATCCAGTCAGTGCAGCACCTGCATCACCATTTTGAGCACAGCCATGAAGAAACAACAGCAGGCTGTACTGAAATTCATCTGTCTGGGTGAAAGACCACACACCACCCAGGAGCTGTGGACCAGTATCCAGGAGCAGACAGATGAGTCATTTCTGCCGCTGAACCTCAAACCCGGCAAGGTGGTCAGCAAGAATGTGCGAAATCCAGAAAGCTTTGGGCAAACCCAGGTGGACACATCCCTTGCCTGGCACATGTGCCAAGCTCAAGCTTCCTGGCCAATTATCTAAATAAACCGGAGCTGATGCATGCTGTGTGTGGGCTCTTTTGGTGTTTGGTGCACTTTGGTGTTCACTTGCTGAGCACTCAGTGGTACGAAGCAGAGAAGGAGGAAGTCACCAATGCAGCAGGTGCACCATTACCTTCTCAGAAGGTGATGGTGAGCATGGTCACATTGTGGAAGACGCTGTTGTCCACCAAATCCACCACCATTGCATATGGTTCGTAGGCCTAGGAGGCAGACTTTGACTCACATGGAAGATAAGTATCTTTCAACGCATCTCCTGGTACTGAGCGTTGGAGCCTCCCCATTCAATCTCTGGGTTGGTAAATTAGACAGACCAGAGCTTGCCCTCTATGCCTGGGAGGTGGTAGCCTTTCCCTGCGGCAAGTGTCCTATCACAACGTATGTTCAGTACTGCAGGGGGTGTCATCACCGACAAGAAATTCTACCTATCCATAGCCAACATAGACATCCTTACATCCTTATTAAGATGATCCAGGCTTGGATCCCACAGGACATGGCTACACCAGCACTTGAGTGAGTGATAAACTTGTTGACTACCTCATCCTCTTCTTCTACCTACACTGCCACATCCACCACCATCTCCCTCTCATCTGTCTCTTCCACTCACCACATCCTCCCCTGCATCTGTTAAAAAATAATTATTTGTTTTTAATTTATTTTTGTATGTTTTATGTTATTATTTTGAATACTTTCCCTACCCCATTTTTTTGCATTTGCAGCCCTCTACCCCCATTTTACGGGCATTTTTGGGTCCCCAAGTTCGGGTCCCCATTGACTTCAATGGGGTTTGGGTTTCGGATGAGTTCCGCGACGTGTACCGAACTTTTGCGCAGAGTTTAGTCAAACCTAAACTTTGAAGGGTTCACGCCTCACTAATTATCAACTGATCTAAATGTTTCAAAGAGTGAACTACCATCAATTGGGCTTGTTGGGGGTATAGAACTTACCATGACTGCTGGAGACAAAAATCATGTGACACAGAGATAACAGATATTCCTAATCTTTCTCTCCTGTCCTTCAGATAACAGAGATTCCCAATTGTTCTCTCCTGTCCTTCAGGCATAACATAATGTTTGAAAGTTTAAAATATATTCTGTTAACTTGCAAACGGTATTGCCTTATTGCATCAAAGTTGTGCTAGGCCTGTGATGGGGGGGCTGATTAGACTTTTACCAGTGTACTGCAACACAAACAAAACACCTATTGTGTGATTCTTTATAGTAGATGCAGCTGCACAACTGGGAACATTTAAAATTATGCCTGCAGGCTTCCGAAACGGCTTCAGTTTGTTATTAGTTAATCGTGAGTTGTCACCTTTAAATTGTTTTACGTCAGTGTGTGACTGGGTTTATGGAACGGGAAGTAGCCTTAAAAGTTATGCCTAGCATAAATAATCCTCGTATTTCCAGCAGCAGAAGCGGCAGGCATCATGACCACCTGATATCCGATTTCTCCAGTCCCAGCTGTTGTGCGCAGCCTCGGCCTGTGGCTGTGTGATCCTGTCAACAGTTCAGAGCCGCAACTAAACAGTGACAAAGTCTCCAGGCACAGCTATGACGGTTCTGGAGGAGAAGCCTTTTGCTCAGCGGCTTTCTAATGTCTACTTCACTATCCTGGCTCTTTTCTGCTTTAAGCTGTTTGTGAAGATCAGCTTGGCCATCCTCAGCCATTTCTACATTGTGAAAGGGAATCGCAAGGAGGCGGCACGGATCCAGGCAGAATTCTACTCAGTGCCACAGAGGCAAGGTACTGTACTCAAATGATCTCACAAAAATGGTGTAGTTCTGTACATTTATATACTAATAATAAAAGCAGATCTAAAGAAACAAAGCTAGCATTAGAATATACCCAGGTCACATTGACTTAGATCAGTGCAGAGAAACTGGCGACCGCTGTTTACGATGACAGTCCATGGATAAAAAAGATCTGTTTATAGACAAATCTTACTCCCAACAAGGCAATGCAAAGAAAGCTGAAGGTTTAGCACTTGCATTTTGTACAGTCCAATGACCTATGCCATCTAAATCTAGTTTGTGCATTCTTTCCGGATATGATTCTTTTTTCTCCCACAATCCAAAAACTTACCGATAGGGTTATTTCTTTTCACCCAGATATTAGGAAATGAGGCATTAGATTTTGAGCTTCTTTTTTAGCATGGACAGATAAGACTGATTCAAGAATCTTTGCTAAGTGGTGTTTCCTTCTTATAAAAAAGGCATTTCGTACATAACAAATTGTTTTATTTAACTATCGCAAAAAAGGCTCAATAATCAAAATCCAAATAAATATGCCAAATAGCAAGACTTATACTCCCTGCATGAAAAAATACAATTCTGTGATTACTCACCTGTAGAATTGATATTATGAGTATACAGTACGTCCTGTTCCAGATACGTCTGGGTATTACTCCGCCAGATGGCGCTGGACTGCAGAGACCGTGAAATTGGCTCCTCCCGGCCCCACAAATACCCGGGACCTCCCACAAATTCCCAGTATTGAAAAGCAGTTAACAAGAAGCCGGGAGAATGATAACATAACCAACCATTAACTAAACCAACAATGATAACAATCACCATACAGGGGATCCAAGAATAATGAAAACCAAGGGTGGGGTGGAGCAGGACGTACTGTATACTCATAATAACAATTCTACAGGTGAGTAATCACAGAATTGTATTATTCTTAGTATACAGTACGTCCTGCTCCAGATAAGATTCTTTACGTCTGGGACATCCAAAAGCAGTGTCCGTAAAGTAGGGTGGGATCCCCAAAAGGCAACAACGAGCAGTTTAGATCACTGCCGCCTGCAAAACCTTGCGGCCAAAAACAGCATCAGCTGAGGCCCGAACATCAACCTTGTAAAACTTGGAAAAGGTATGAACAGAAGACCAAGTAGCGGCCTTGCAAACTTGTTCAACAGAAGTCTGGTGCTGAAAAGCACAAGAGGCACCAATAGCACGAGTGGAATGAGCAGTAAGGCGGAAGGGAGGATTCTTCCCCTTAGCAGTGTAGGCCTGAATCACAGCCTGACGGATCCATTTGCTGATAGTAGATTTAGCATGAGCCAAACCCTTCCTAGGGCCAGAAGGGACCACAAAAAGAGCATCAGTCTTCCTGAAAGGTGCAGTAGCCACCAGATAGAACTTCAGATTCCTGACCACATCCAAGAAATGCAAAACCCTCTCCTTAGTGTTACTAGGATTAGGGCACAAGGAAGGTAGAACAATGTCCTGATTAAGATGAAAGACAGACACAACCTTAGGCAGAAAATCTGGCTTAAAGCGAAACACCACCTTGTCCTGGTGTCTCTCAAAGTAGGGGGGCTGGATGGAAAGCTCCGCCAACTCAGAAACACGCCTAACAGAATTGATAGCCACCAAAAAGACAACCTTGAGAGTAAGAATGGCCAAGGCAGCCTCCTGCACAGGTTCAAAGGGAGCACCCTGCAAGGCAGAAAGCTCAAGTCCCAGACAGGCAACATAGGCTTACATGGAGAACGCACATGAGTAACCCCCTGGAAAAAGTTCTTGATCAGAGAATGCTGAGCAAAAGATCTTTGGAAGAAAACAGCCAGGGCAGAAACATGACCCTTCAGAGTACTGAGTTGAAGCCCCAGATCCAAACCATGTTGAAGGAACTCCAGAATCCTGGGGATAGAGGACACACAACAGGGAAGAGACCTAGATGCACACCAGTCAATGTTGGCACGCCAAACTCTATAGTAAATGGAAGAAGAAGACTTCTTCCTAGCCCTAATCATGGTGTTAACAACAGAGGCAGACAGCCCCTTTTCCATCAAGATGGAGGTTTCAGCAGCCAGGCCGTTAAAGCCAGCGTTTGTAAATTGGGATGGCGTAAATGTCCCTGAGTGAGTAGGTCTGGAACCCTGGGCAGAGCGTACTGATCTACTGCCAGCTGCACTATGTCTGCGAACCACACTCTTCTTGGCCAACAGGGAGCCACCAGGATTGCTGGCACCCCTTCCTGAGCTATCTTGCGCAGAACCCTGCCCAACAGGGGGAATGGGGGAAAGACATACAGAAGATGAGCCATGACATTGCTAGAGCATCTGTGGCCAAGGCCAGAGGATCCTGGGACAGGGAGACAAAGGCTGGGAGCTTGTGATTGTGATGGGACGCAAACAGATCCACATCTGGCTGACCCCAACGGTGACACAGAGAGTGAAACACCCTGTCGCTGAGGGACCATTCTCCCAGGCGAGAGGTCCCCCTGCTCAGAGAGTCTGCCTGCAGATTCTCCAACCCCGGAATGTACACAGCTGGGATGCACGGAACATTGTCCTCCGCCCAGGATAGGATCAAAGACAATTCCTTAAGGGCCCCCTTGCTCCGGGTCCCTCCCTGATGATTGATGTAGGCAACCGCCATCTGGTTGTCTGAGCGTACATGAACAGGCTGGCCCCGAAGGTGTTGGGTCAAGTGAGCCAGAACCAACCTGATCGCCCTCAGTTCCAGAATGTTGATAGGGGTGTGGGCCTCCTGAGGGCCCCACCGCCCTTGAAATTGTAGGGACTTCCAGAAGCCCCCCAACCTGTCAGACTGGCATCCGTGGTGACTGTCTCCCAGCAGGGGGCCAGAAAGGATCTGCCCGCCAACAGGTTCCTGGAGTCCAGCCACCAAGAGAGGGACCGCCTGGCTAGGGGGGACAGAACAAGGACCTGGTCCAGGGACGCAGGATCCTTGTCCCATACTGACAAGAGGTGGAGTTGCAGAGGTCTCATGTGAAACTGGGCATAAGGAACCGCCTCGAAGCACGACACCATCAGGCCCACCAGCTGCATTCCCTGCCTAATGGAGGGATGAGGGCAAGATAGAAGGAACTGAACCTGCGCTAGCAGACTGTCCACCTTCTGCTGAGGAAGAAAGATCCTTGCCTGAACTGTATCCAGATTCATTCCCAAAAATGGCGTCACCAAGGAGGGAGACAGGGAAGATTTGGGATGGTTGATCACCCAGCCGAATGACTCCAGTGTGGACACTACTGGCTGAGTATCCAGCTCTGCCTGTTGGAGGGACTGAGAAGTGATAAGCATGTCGTCCAAATAGGGCAGAATGCGAATGGCCTGAGACCTGAGCAGAGCCATCACTCCTGCCAGCACCTTGGTGAACACTCTCGGAGCTGAAGTGAGACCGAAGGGCAATGCCACAAATTGGTAGTGGTGATCCTCCAGAGCGAACCTGAGGAATCTTTGATGACCTGGAAAGATGGGAATATGAAGGTAAGCAACCTTGATGTCCACAGAGGTCATGAAGTCCCCTGGACGCAGGGAACTGATAGCAGAGCGGATCTTCAAGTCCAGGATGGGCCTGACTGACCCATCTCTTTTCGGCATAGTAAAAAGGTTGGAATAAAAACCCTTGCCTCTTTCTTGTAAGGGGACCTGACAGATGATCCCCAGCTCCAGAAGGCTTTGCACCGCCAGAATCAGAGCCTGAGCTGACATGGGGTCCTGAGACATCCGGGATCTGATGAATCTTGGGGGCGGCCAGGCAGCAAACTCTATCTTGTAACCAGAGGACAATACCTCCTGAATCCACCGGTCTGAGACATGATGCCTCCAGACGTGAGCAAATAGCTGAAGCCGTCCCCCAACCCGGATGGGTGAGGGCGTCCCTTCATGCCTGAGGGGGCTTGGGGGAAGGCTTAGGTTTGGAGCCCCAGGATGGGCCAGGGCATCCACGTCCTCTGCCCCTACCCCAGAAATCTCCTCGGGCCCCAGTAAAGGAGACCCCTCTCCCCGTTCTGGATCCACGGTAGGGGGAAGGAAAGGAGCCCGGGCCCGAAAGTGCCGAGACAGTCTTCTGCACTGGGGTAACCTGCCTCCCTTAGCAAACAGGTCCAGGCGGTCCCCAAATAGGCATAGTCCTTTGAAGGGAAAACCAGTGAGAGCCTTCTTGGCAGCGTTGTCAGCTGCCCACTGGTGCAGCCAAACCGAGCGGCGTATCACCACCACCAAGGCAGAGGCTCTGCCACACATCCTAATGGTATCACCCAAGGCAGAGACGACATAAGCAACAAATACCTCACAACGCGAGAGTGCATTATACTCTTCACTAGAAACATCATCAGGAGCTCCATCTTTTAAGCAGAGTCCTAATAGCCACAGCTGTAATGGCAGAGGCACAAACCGGGCGCAGTGCCGTCCCCACACAGGCAAAGGCATGGGAAGCCAGCTGATCAATACGCCGGTCCTCACTATACTTCAGGGTAGTAGAGTCAGGGGAATGCATGACAGAGGTGTTAGACAAACCCAGAATTGGGGCATCCACTTCGGGAGGGGATGACCAACGTTTAACCACATCAGCAGGAAAGGGATATCTCTTATCCCAACTCTGGATATCCCTGTCAACACTTGTAGGGGACACCCCACGGGCCACACACAGCCGGGCTTGTCCCGAAGGAACCCCGGGCACATTATCTTGAGACGCCTCCATATGGTGATTATAGCGGCACAATAGGCCGATAGAGATTCATGCTATAAAAGCAAACCAGGATGCCCCAATAGCCTGCTAGGGAAGTGGGAGGAATTAGCACACTAGGCCTCAATAAGTTTAATAAACTAATAGAGGGGGTAGGGCTGGGAGGAACCAATTGAGTTTGACCCACCTGTAAGACATAAAGCAAAAAACCCTGTAAGCGACATGCATACATAACATTAAAAATATGAACAAACAGCCCGGGAGGGCACACACGGACCATGGTAGGTAGGCGCCAGCCATGCAGCACGAGGAAGCAAAATGGCGCTGAGTATACCTCGAGGGGCGGGCTGCGGAGACAGTGATGCGGAACGCGTCATCCGCAGGGCCCACCCCCCGAAGAGCGCGAAGCCGCACACGTGACAAAATCAACCAATGATGGCACAGCAGCGCCTAAGGTAATGTCATCGCCGACCGCGGAACGCCGTACAAGCCCGCGCGGCGGCATATTCAAAAAGCAACCAGTGCAACCAAAGCTGTGCGGTGACAGAAAAAGGCAAACCAAGCATACCTTACAAAAGGTGAATGTACAAAGACACACACTCACACACCCCCCGAGAACTACAAGGGAGAGCGAGGGAGGGCAGCGGCCACCTAACGTAGTGCCTACCGATAGACAGGGGCAAGGGGCAATAGTGCAGGAGGGGCATCCCATAAAGGCTCACCATGTGCCTATGCCGCCTACCCTTTGGTGGGGGATTGCGGTGGAGCAGCGCTCCTAAGCACCTGACAGCGGTACTGCCTACCATCCCCCAAACCAGCGTAGCCAAGGCTGGGAGGCAAATTAATAATGGAACGGGTGGGAATAGTCCTACAGGTCCGCAGGCTAATAGCCCCGCTCACCTGTGAGAAGAGAGAGACATCTTCTTGTCCTTTGCAGTCCAGACTGCAGAGAAAATCTGGGAATTTGAGGGAGGTCCCGGGTATTTGTGGGACCGGGAGAAGCCAATTTCACGGTCTCTGCAGTCCAGCACCATCTGGCGGAGTAATACCCAGACGTAAAGAATCTTATCTGGAGCAGCACGTACTGTATACCAAGAATAAATTCCAGCCAACCTTTTTTGCTTTTTTTTAATGGAAGGAAGAAGAATCCAGGGTGACAAGTTTTAAATGTCCATTTTGGTTTTAAATCATAGATCTGCAGAACTCCGATGACCTTTCTCCTCAGCCAGCCTGTGCTATAATAAAAAGTAATTGCCCCTGAAATTCTACTTATGTGTGCAGGTGCTTTTACCCATGATGCAATGCTTTGGGCAGTTATTTAGAGTGGTTAATTCACACAGACTGGCTCAGGAGACAGGTATTGGAATGGAGCAGATCACTCATTTAAAAGTAAAATGGAATGCTCCAATACTTATCAACCTTGGATTTTATTTCTACCAGGACATGAAAATCACATGCTTGGTGGATTTTTTTTTCAGTTGTGGTGTATAAGTAGCTCCTTATTAATATTACACATATATAGCGATATAGCTTCTTTAAAGAGGAAAATTGACTGGAGTTTACTTTGCATTAAATATAGCGGGCATCACCATTCGGACCTGCCCCATAATACTTACCTCTTTTGTGTTATGTCCCATGGTAGTCACATAACCACCAGCAGCCAATAAAGTTCAGCCAGTTCCCTGGGGAACCTGATTGTGCAGTCATGTGGGAGGCAGGAAATGTGAAAGTGGTATTGGGGTACAGGGATCCCAAGTGCCCCATGCCATTAGTTCAAGGGGACCACTAATTTAGCCAGCAAAAGTCCTTGTTTTCTAATGTTCACTTCTGGTAGAAAATTGAAGGGGTGCGCACTCTTAACCTCAAAGTGCACTTTTCACTCTTAGGTGAGAAAATGAAAGGGAAGTGCACTTCTTACACCTGGGGGTTGATTCAGCGCCTGCTGCATAGAGTTTACTTTGGAGTAAAAACTTTAGGTGAAAAAAGAAACAGACATGCGCGTTTACACCTGGTGCTGAAACAGCCACTAGGTATAGAAATAAAGAGAATAGCATTTTTTTATTTTAAGATATTTTTTAGGAATAACACTTTTTACTCCAAAAATATGTAGTGCAATTTTCGCACCTGTCGAGATAATGAAAGATAAAAAGATTGGTCCGTGCAGACAGCATCCCTATATCAGCAACAGTATTAAAAAGTCCATCTTAGGCCCCACACTGAGTAGGTAATCACCCATTTCCTGCAGGTCTTCCTCGGGGGGCTACTGAAAACAGCAGCACACACTGTGGCAGCTAATACCTTTAATTATTAGCCCCTTTGAAATGCTCTTATTTTGATACAGATAGCATTGCTTCATCTCCCTTTACACACACACAGCCATACAGTGGAGGAAAGCTGTGTTAGTGAGGAGGTTATTCATTAAACTTCACTGCACTCAAGTTTCAGCATTGTCTAATGCCAACAGTGCACTCCCCTGCTGCCAGTTATGAGAAAACAGGTTCTATGGTTGATTAGCAACAGAGGGCACATCACATGAGCATCCACCACCATCATTGATGCATCCTCACATGCAAGCTTGGAGCCAGTCAGGAGCACGCTCTCAGCTTTGGAGCGGAAAGTGCAGAAACCCAACCAGTTCAGCCTGCAGCACTACGAACAAGCGTGCGGGTTGTCTTTTTATTTAGCCTGGACTGTCCCTTTAATGCTTTCAACAGATGGTTTTCTTCTTTATCACCTAGTAGAGGATTGGGATAAATTGAATATAAATAAAGGTAAAGTTTTATTCATACTTTTCAGCTGGAGCTGATGTGCTGGACTTTCCTGGTAAATGCTTTTAAAGTGGACCAACACCCAGGATTTTGACTATCCTGGGTTTTGGTCCACTTCGGCGGGGCACCCAGATCGGGGGTGCCCCGCTGTGTGAAACCCCCCAGAAAGCCCCCAAAACTCACCTCTCCCCGCTCCCACGTGACCGCTGCCGCCAATCACCGCCGACGGACAAGCGGGAGGCAGCGACGGACAAGAGAGCGCGCCCGCCGCCGCCTCCTGCACATCACTCTTACAGGGCGAGCGCCCGCACCGGCCATTAACAAACGGCCGGCGCGGGTGCGCGTCCTGCTAGAGGGACGCGTGGGAGGTGGCGGCGGGCGCCGCTGGAACAAGGATCAGGTAGGGATTTAGGGGTTTCTGGGGGGTTTCACACAGCGGGGCACCCCCAATCGGGGGGACTGATCGGTCCGGGAATCTTATAGATTCCCGGGCCGATCAGTGAAGGGTGTTGGTCCACTTTAAGGTGGAACAAAATCCACTATGCCTGACCCTGACCCACCAGATTGCCAGAGCCCCCCCTCCGCGCATCAAATTCCACAATGCCTGAAATCCTTTCCCTTACCCCGATTCTCGATTCCTAGCTAGGAAATGGAAATGAGTGTGGGTTTGCTTTAATGGTCTCTTCCAGAAAGTTATGGAAAGATATTTACACGAGCACTCACGTCATGAGGCCAAGGGCTACAAGTCTATAAGTTTTTAGTTGCTTACTTATTATTATTTCCCCCTCTGGGCTGCAACTCTGTTGAGGACTTCAAGATAAGTCTGCCACCATCTTGCCTCAGAAGCATAACATGCCGTGGAGAGGAGAGGGTGGCAGGGGGGAAGTGCAGGGGGCAGGTTATAGATGTTTTCTGCACAAAGTTAGCAGAGATGGGGTCAGGAAAAGGACAGCAATCCCAGAATGCAGAGCACACTTGCTTTTTGCATGCAGTCTGGGACTCCATGGGA
The DNA here is from genome assembly GCA_027917425.1 of Gastrophryne carolinensis. Lineage (NCBI taxonomy): Eukaryota > Metazoa > Chordata > Amphibia > Anura > Microhylidae > Gastrophryne > Gastrophryne carolinensis. The sequence goes on from CM051234.1 coordinate 131,517,926, forward strand.
CGCCATCTTGGATGCTTAAAGGCTCAGAAAATGCACTAGGTGCAGGTAGGGGATGTTTTTTTATGAGGACAATCTGTATGTACAGGGTGGGCTCTTATTCAGGGTGACAGTCCAGTTTAAATGGTAATTCCACTTTCGATAGAATTCTTGAAAGTGTATATTTTTTGTGGCAAAAGGATGTCCTCAAAGTGCTGATCTTATCTAGTTAGCAAAGATACCCCGGTTAGTTATCTCCCCTGCCATAAAAAAAAGTATAAAAGGTATCAAAGTCCATGATTGATCCGGCCTGGGTCTCCTCTTCACCCTGGGGGCCTCCGATTCCCCCCCAGGCTCTTCAGACGAGGGCCCAAAACAGGCCCCCTGCTTCCATTCACTCCCTCCTGCTGGGTCTCATCTTCACCGGGGCTCCTCACGCTTCAGGAGAGGGCCCAGAACAGGGCCCCCCTTCACTTCTGATGGCGTTCATGCCGCTCCTCGTAGTTACAGGGCCGGGCTCTGACATATGCCGATAGTACTGGTACAAAGCAGGTGGAGGGGCTGGCGACCCTGATCCCCTGCCCTCCACCCGCTCTGCACCGTTACTACAGGCATCTGTCATCAGATCGGCGTAGGACAGGATCGGCACGGGCGACAGGATAGGAGGTGAGTAGGAAAGGTTTTTTTTAATGTAAACGACTTTTGCTCAGGCTGTGTGTGTTGAATTTTTTTTTTTACAGTAACTCTTTGTGAACTGGTAAGGGATACATGAGACCCCTATACCAGTTCACAAGTCTTGGGGGGTTTGACCTGCAGCAAGCGGGTGACTTGCCATTAACCCCTGGCCCCCTATTACCTGCCTTCCCAAAAGCTGGGGGGGGGGGGCAGAAGAGCCCATGACGAAAGATGTACGAGCTTGTAGCCTTCAGGGCTGAAGGCCACTGTCCGCCTCCAAAGAATTCATCAAGGGATTACTTCCAAAAAACTGTGCCCATGTTAACAAGCCTGGTATGCTTAGAAAGCTTGAGGTGTGTGATTCCAGAGAATATATAGTTTGTTGGGGGTATTTCAAATGTAAAGTGTTGTTTTTCTTGAAAAACTGAAAGGTGCGCATAGCAGATGTATTTTATCTGAAAATCTCTTAAAACGCTGTTTCATCCAAAAATATTAAGAATACACAAAAGAAATGACAAACAAGACACTTTATTTTAAAGCCCACTGTTAAACAAGTGCAAAATAGTGAAGAATGGTCTGGCAACAGAGGGTGACAAGATCTCTAGGTAGGCTGACACTTGAGTTAAAGAAGAACACTTATGATTATCCTGGGTTTTGTTCTCTCCAGCGGGACATCCTAAAGACATCCCCAGGTCTCGCTCGGCGGTAATCTCATGATGCAGGCTCTCCTTCAATCAGTACTATGACATCATACTGGCTTAGTAAAGTTGAATGGAGCACTGGCTGCTCACATTCAGCTCTGCGTCCCATTCAGAAATGCCCTGCAGGGCTCATCAGCTGGAAGGAAGCCTGAGGATGCTGCTTTGGGATCACCGGCGAGGTGAGTATACTAGACGACAACCCTGTGGATCATCCATACAATGATGGTAAATGAAGAAAATACCTCTCGCTATACAACCTGCAACCCACAGTTTCTACTTACAGGGTACAGTGCTTTTACCATAAATGTTTGAGGTTTACTATTTAAAGGTCTGCCCTGGCTAACAAAACAAACACATACTTACCTCTCCTCACCCACAACTGATTCTCCAAGGTTTGGTAGTATGATGCTCACCCAATCCCAAGATCCAGTCCTGCTGCATACACACATGCCCCTGCAGAGCCTGGCACGCCCTCTCTGTCAATGGAGGGTGGCACACTCTGGTACTGGTAGATCACAGGCTGAATAACAGCATGTAATGCCAAGCAGCTGCTTCCAAGGCCACCAAGATACTATCATGCATTAAAAGAGGCATGGAATCACGGGATAGAGATGTTATTTTGCCTCTTTACAAGGCACAGGTGCACCCTCATCTGGCTGGAATATGCCGTCCAGTTCTGGGCACCCATTCATAGAAAGGACGCTCTGACTATGGAATGGGTGCAGAGGAGAGCCACCAAACTAATAAGGGGAATGAAAGATCTTAGTTATGAGGAAAGATTACGAGAATTAAATCTGTTTAGTCTTGAGAGGAGATGGCTGGGGGGGGGGGGGGCAGGTTGAACTTTTATAAATATATAAATGGTCCATACAAAAAATATGGGGAAACATTATTTCAGGTAAAAACCTCTCTAAAGCTCTAAAGACAAGGAGGCACTCCCTTCGACTGGAAAGAAAAAAATTCAGTCTCCGGAGGAACAATCATTCTTTACCATAAGAATTATAAATCTGTGGAATAACCTCCCACAGAAGCTTGTTACAGCATCAACCACAACCGTATTAATTATGTAACTATGTAAAACAACAAGCTAGGCGGGGGTTAACACAGGGTGTAGAAGTAGCCCTCCACTTGCCAACTAAGACGTTCATTCAGATTTTTAATCTTAGACCATTTGTGTGACAGATCCTCTTTAAATTTTAGCTAGAGATGTTGAAGGGAGTAAACACTAAAAGCACAGCTGGGGAGTATCAGAAAGAATAGCTGGATAATAATTGATAATAGCTGGAATTACATGAAATGTATATAGACAGACAAACTGGGAGGTTCCAATTGGATTAAAATGAGAAGGGCTTACTGAAGAATTTGGATGAGCTTTGGTGTTTCTCCTAGGGGAGAACACACCGTTTTGCCAAGACATGAACTTTTTTTTAAATCAATTATCTAAAAAGTATTGATATTTGTGTTGCTTCTGGATTATATTACCCATTTTCCCGGTCAAAACACTGGCTTATAAAACCCAGAAGCACACTAATAACATATGACATTGAGGAACTGCTGTACTATGCTGTAACCCACCTTGGCCAAACAGAACCCCCGGATGAACCACCCAGTGCCAGTTTTTGACAAACTGTGGCCATGGGCCCAAAAAATGTTAATATAAGCCAATTTTGGAGCTCTTTTAAAGTGGAACAAAGCCCAGGATTTTCGCTTTTTCAGGTTTTGTTCCGTTCCTGGGGGAATCCTTATTGGGGAAACCCCCCAGTAAAAGCTTAAACAACTCACCTCTCCCACATTCCAACCATACATGCGTGGGTGTTCAGCCAATTAGAGCGGTTTTCTCTGTTTACCTCTTTTGGCAAATGTCTCTTATTGACTAAAAGACTCCAGGGCCATCCAAGTTCCACTCTTTGGGGCATCCTGAATTGGGATGCCCTGCTGTGTAAACCCCCCCATAAGCCCTGTTTCACTCACCTTGTCCCCAAGCCCTCACCGCGTCTCTGCGCCGTGGCCACATGCCAGCTCACCTCTAGCGTGCAGCACCCGCATCCAACCTTCCTGAATGGGCAGAGCGGCCAGGCGACCGATAGAAGATGACCGGAGTATACGGGTGAAAGCAAGCAAGCTGATTGGCTGAACGGGCTGCTCAGCCAAACAGTGTGCTCGTTCTCGCCCTAGTCTGCATCATGGGAGGGACAGGAAGGTAAGTGACCTAGAAACATACACATCGCAGGGCATCCTAATTTGGGATGCCCCCAATGAGAGGAACAACACCCTGAAAAGTAAAATGGGGAGCTATCTGAATGGCAGGGGCGGGAGCGTGCCCACAATGCGGGGGATGCAGCAAATGGAGCTCCCCAGTTAAGACAATGAGAGCCTGAGTGTTGTGGTTATAGCAGGTGGCTCTCATTTGACGATAGTCCGCGCATGTGTACCATTGGCTGGAGTTAAAGTGGACCAAAACCCAAGATTTTGACTATCCTGGGTTTTGGTCCTTTCCCCGGGGGCACCGCGATCGGGGGTGCCCCGCTGTGTGAAACCCCCCAGACCGCCCGGTCCTATGGCGTGTCTAAGAGCAGCCATTTGTTAATGGCCGTCGCAGACATGCTCCCTGCTAGAGGGAGGCGGAGGATGCGGCTGTTAGAGCTGCTGCTCTTAGATGCACCATGGGACCAGGAAGAGGTGAGCTGGGCTTGGCGTCCTGGGGGGGAGGGTGGTGGACAGAGCGGGGCACCCCCGATAGGGGTGCCCAGGGGAAAAGGCCAAAACCCAGAATAGTCATAACTATTCACTATCCTGGGTTTTGGTCACTTTAAGGTAAGAGATTACCACTGACCCGTGGGAGGGGTGGGGTATCTCGCTGGGAGGTTTTGTTCTACTTTAATACAGCTCATTGTGGTGAGGGGAGCTCAAGTGGCCAACACCCTTATAGGCTTAAAGCCAAAATATTAATGTGCCTCTTTCCTGCCATTCAAATAAATCACAGATTATGGAAATAGGGATAACAGGTGAAATGAAGATGATAACAGATTTAGCCGGTTTATTTTTAGCTAAAAAGCATTTATATCCTTCATCTGTGTATATCTGGCTGCTATGATCACGCTCACAATCCTCGAGGTGGAAGGTTAACTGGCATCAAGCTAAGCAGTTGTTGTCTAGGAATATATACACAATTCATTTAGGCCAGTCACAATGGCAACTTGGCTGTTTGCCCAAATCTCAAATAACACAATGGACCTGGGGGAGGGGGGCTTCCTTTCCTGCAGCATTTAAAGGGACTGTAAAGCCAATGGCAATACGGCAGCAAGAAGCTCACCTGATGCCTGTCCCATGTGCCTCTCCTGCAGCGTTGGTCAGATTGTAGAAGTTTTCCCTTCAATTTCATTCCTCCAGGACCATGCAAAAAACAGAAACTCTGTCCCTTTTGTGCCCTCAGTGCAAGCAAGCACAGCAAACCAGAGTGGTTCCACAGCAGTCTCTGACCACAACAGAACATGCTCATTTCAGACAAGAGAAAATTACTATAAATAGTAAAACACCGCGCTATAGTCTTTCAAACATAGAAAAAAAATTTTCAAATGAAATGTTCTTTCAAAGGTTTGCTTCAACATGCCAAAACTTTTCATCCAGATAGAGTCCCACAGCAATACACAATTATAAAGCACAGAGCAAAAGAGGACGAAACTTATTTAAACAACAAGAAGAATTTTTTTGGAAGTATCCCACAGTGCATGCACATCGACAGAATTGTCTTAACACAGGTGCCCACCACCTCAACAGGTATGCGCTTACCAGATCTCTGAAATCAGAAAGCCTTAAAACAAATTCATCTAGCGGGGAATTCCATGAAATTCAATGCTTCAATCTGAAGTTCAAAAATCACTCCTCACGATCATATACAGGATCCATGCATAGATTTAAAAAAGAGCACAAAAAAATCTAGTGCAACCCCATCAGGAATTTTAAAAGAACTAATTTAATAGATAAAAATGCACTCACAATTTTGTTGAAGTTACATAGGCATATAAGAATTACAATCCAGGAGGATTGCAATCATCAGTAAGGGCGCCAATCATATAAATGATGTAAAAAACTGACTTAACGTCCCGTGGCCGCCGTCTCCTACGGGATGTAAGTCACTTTGCTTAGAATACATAAGCTTATTTATATATAAACCTTTTGGATTTGAGATGCTTTGAAATAGCTTATTTTACTATGTTCCCAAGAGAGTCCTCCCCTGGGTTTTGGTCTTTGCACCCCGATCGGGGATGCCTCGCTGTGTGAAACCCCCCTAGATTGCCCGATCTCACTCACCCTTCCTTGGTCCTACGGCACATGGGTGGCAGCTCATCCAGTCAGCGCACTCGGATCCACTCCCGCCCCTTTGACCGAGAGCTCATCTAAGGCGAGCAGATCCGAGCGCACTGGCGGCAGCATGCCCCGCTACCCTTTAATAGGGAGGGTGCCCGTGCCAGCCATTCATAAATGCCTGGTGCGAACATGCGCCCTGCTAAAGGGACAGTGGGGATGCAGCCACAGCATGCGCTGTTGGACCGAGAAAGAAGGTGAGTTTTCGGGCGACCTGGGGGTTTGACACAGCGGAGCAGCCTCAATCTAGATGTCCCAGGGGGAGTGAGTATGCCTGCCCTGGAGTCTCATAGCTTCCGGGTGGGTTGTGGTCCACTTTAAGGGAGGAGGCCCTGGGCAATTGCCCAGTTTGCCCTCTTCTGACAGGTCTTGAGATCCAGCATTCGAAAGTGCACCACCCTTGCACCTGCGAGCATGGGTCCCGGGACTTTCCAGTGCCGACACTTAGTCCGGTTGGCCCCAATGTCCTTGTAGGGGTGTATACCTTAAGTTCTGCCCTTTCCAACAATACCTCCAGTGGGTTGTTAGCCCTCCTAATTCTCAGAGATCCAACACTCGGAAGTGTACTACCCCAGTGCCCGCAAGCAACAGTACCAGGATTTTGCAGTACCGCCAGTTGGTCTGGTCGGCCCTAATCCAAATGCCCCTGCAGGAGTAGATATTTGAGGTTCTCTCTTTTCCAATGACTTCTCCAGTAGGTTGTTAGCCCCCCTAAGTCCAGAGATCCGACACACGGAAATGTACCACCTTGGTACCCGCAAGCAATAGTACTGGGAATTTGCAGTGCCAATGCTTGGTCCGGTTGGCCCCAATCCCCATGCCCTTGTTGGAGTGTATGCCTGAGGTTCTCTCCTTTCCAACGACAGCTTCAGTAGGCTGTAAGCCCCCTAGATCCAGAGATCCGGCACTCAGAAATGTACTACCTCAATGCCCACGACAGTACCAGGATTTTGCAGTACCGCAGCTTGGTCCGGTCGGCCTAATCTACATGTCCTTGCAGACCAGAGATCTCAGAAGTGTACTATCCTGGACGAGGGGCATTGCTTCCCAGGATGATTTGGAGCCTCGGGTCTCTGGATCCAAGGAGGCTAGAAAGCCACTGGAAGGGGCATGTGGCATGTAAGGGTATATTGATACAATCCGCGGTACCGGACTGCTCGCCGGAGTCAGGGTCTAAAAATCATTGGATGGGGCATGTTCGGCACCTGAAAATCTCAGCTACATTCAGGGTGACCAACTTTGGAGCCAGATTTAGAGGGGCCAGCAACCAACTGTATGTGCTAAGGACAGCACAGAGAGGCGGGGAGAACTAGAGCTGGTGGAGACAAGTGGTGGACAGTGCTGAGGACAGCACACAACAGGATTCTCCAGCCCATATCAGCAGTGATGTCAGTCACCTACCTGCCTACTGACCCACCCACCATTTTACACATCTACCCACTCACCCTCCTACATATCTATCTTCCTGCTGATCAACTTACCTACCTATCCAGCTGCCTACTGACCTACCCACCTACGTACATGCACACCCGCCTCCCTACCGAGGACCTGGAGCGGCAGCTGGCAGCCCTGGGGCAAAGGCAGAATTGTCAGACTCTGGAGCTGAGGTGGCAGTTGCCCACTCACCTACATTGCCATCTCCCTACCAGCCCTCCCACCTACCTACCCACCATCCTACTTACTTAACTATATACCTTCCAACTTACCCGCCCACCTACCTACTGTTCTATGTATCCATCCATGTTCTATGTCTACCCACCCATCTAAATTCCCACATACATCTTTACCTGACTACCCCCTACCTGTCCCTCTGAGTCTCATCTATCTGCCTACCCACCTACTTGACTAGCCCCACTTGCCTACTCATCTTTCTACCAGCCTACCCACTTAAATACCCACTTACCTACCTACCCACACACCTGTATGCCTGCCTGCTCACCCACCTACCTTGGGAGATACAGGGAGGCCATCTCTTTAGGGGGGTGGGACACACACACACATAGCACAGATGTACAGCCCTAGGTAGAGTAGTGAGCACAGCTTATCCAATCATAAAAGTAATTGGCTTGAGTTTTGTTTCTCAGTGGTGTCGGTTACTGCCCTGTGTATGCATTGGTCTAATAGTGCGCAGTGTTGTGATCATTAGAGTGATTAGAGCAAGGAGCAATGATTGGTTTTGCAGTTTTACATGGGAGAAGCATGGTTTATCTGGGTAACCTGTTTCTACATACATGCAAAGCCCGCCATGCCCCCTATATCATAGTGAATGGCGTGGGTGTGACAGCATCACTTTTTTTATATTTTGTCATGTTACTTGGCTGGACTATTTCTTAAATAGGTTGGCGAGTGTCTTTATAACCCCCCCCCCCATGCTGAGACAGGGAGGGGGTTAAAAAAAAAAGCCTTACCTCTCCCATAATTCAGCAATGTCACCCCAGCACAGAATGGCATCCCCCCATTGTGCAGCCATCTGCCCATCCATGTAAGGAGTTATGGGGGTTTGAAGACTCAGGACTTTAATGGAAAAAAAATACTGCATCAGGGGCCTCCACCAGATTTTCTGCCCAGGGGCCTCCATCACACTTAATCCGACCGTGATCTGAAGTACCGTGATCTGAAGTACCATCCACATCACCAGTGATTTAGACTTCTCCAGAAGGGTGGGGTCCTATACTGCACAAACTTGCAAGCTCTTCTGCCAGTAACGCAGTCATCTCAAGATGCTCCAATCCTGCAGCTTGCATTGTGCTCCGTTCTCCCAGGGGCCTAGTAGCCTCCCCTGCCTCTATGGTATGTACCCTCCTGCCTCCCAGTACATTCTGCAATGCTTCAAGTCCCCTGCTTTCATTTTCAGTGACCTTGAGTACCACCATAGGGGAGTTTGAGTGCCCCCAGTGCTACTACCGTAGTACTACTGGTTGGGAACCCCTGAACTAGGACTGAATATATTCAGTGGCCCCAAATATTGCTGTACTTTGCTGTGTGCTGTCAGCAGTCTTAAAACCATATATATGCCAGCACTGATGAAGCCATATAAAATACAAGTGACATGTTATCAGTGCTGGCATCTTGTTGGATTAGCTGGAGGAGCCTGGACTTCTGTGCACTATGGGAGCTGAAGAAACACAAAGCTAGTAACAAATTAATAGAAGCTGTCAATCATCCGTATATACTTTAGGCCCCTTTCATACAGGGGCATTTGAAAGGCAATAGTGGTGCTATAGCGATCACACTGCAATCACTAGCAACCTATTGTGGAGCAAACCGGGACTGCCTTGTCTGCAGTCATTTTGCTGAGGCTCATAGGAAATTGTTAGCATCAAGTGATCACAGCCAATGATACTGATCAGCAGGTGGAAGCTTATGTGTTTGCTGACAGCATGACTCCCTTCTGTCAATAATGATGATCCAAACAGACCTTTGTGCGTTTCTGAAGCAGTTCAGCTGATTTTACTTTCGTTTTTTCCCAAACCTAAATTCCATTTAAGTCTTTGGGAAGGGGAAATTCCACTAAACCTTTTACTCAATATATCTTTAAAAAACAAACAAACAGATCCTCCTCTATTCCTGGGGCTACTAGCACAGGACATCAGGGGGAGGGAGCAGGATTGAGGGTGAACTGCAGCTAGACAGTATAACAATCCATAGGCACTGGTTCATTGCTCCATAGGCACCGGAGGTGCAGACAAGGGGCTGAGGGGTATTGGCAAGCCACATGCTGGGAAGTTGTTTTGAACTGTGAAATGGGTACTTGGGCCCGTTCACAAATAGTGTAAAACACACAACCCTCCGTGTAATAAAAAAAAATAATAAAAAAAAAGTCCAATGTCTTCTTCCTGGCAGCTTGCTTTGCTTTTGACTTGATTGCAGTGATCAAGTCTCCTCTGCTCCTCCATCATTCTTTCTTCAGGGCTCTGCATCTCTGGCATCCAGAAAAAGGGATGACATTACTGCCTCTGGGAAATGCCTAGCTTTTTGTAATTTCATAGAACATCCAAGTGTAACAGTAGGGCAGGATTTGGAAAACCACTTGCCCAATATGTGGTGGGTAGTTTGCCTATCCCCCCACCCAAATATGCCGCTCTCTCCATGGCATCAGGGATTTAGAGAAGCCCATAGGCTCAGTGTTCTCCTAGCCAAGCTTCTGGCACTGCTGGAGGAGCACTGGACCTGTGCCAAAGAGAATGAGGTCTGGCATGATGCTGCAGCCAAAAGCAGGCTGTTTGGCCCGTTTTCAAATAAAAATATAATACATTTAAAATATAAAAAAATAATTTGACCCAAATGTTGGCTCTATTCAGGACTGGCTGAGCCGAAGTCAATATATAAAGTTTGGGTAGAATTCAACTATGACCCAAAGACAAGCTCATGTCTACTTATCGGCTGTCATTGAGAGCACAGGCTCCCCTGCAGCCACCTGAAACTGTGACCAAAAGCAGAAGGGCTCACAGGAACTGGACAAAGCCAGAGGATAACAAAAGCGAGAGACATATTCTGATGTCCGCTCAGCCTAAATCAGGTGACCTAGTGGTAAAGTGATAGCCTGCTCTACAGACAGACATCACATTAAAGCGGACCTTCAGCATCAATTAATGAAAAGCCCAAACCCCTTCAAAAACTATTCCCCAGCATCTAAAATTGAATATAGGTAATGTTTTTAATCACTTTTTATTCTTTCCCCACTGGCCTGTAACTCTGTTCAGCACTCTAGAATACAGTCACCACCATCTTGGCTCAGTAGCATTACATAATGAGGAGAAGGGTGGGGTTATAGCTGTGCTTTGCACAGACAGAGCATAGCTGGGGTCAGGAAAAGAACAGCAATCCCAGAACGCAGAGCGGCACAGTCAGAAGACAGTTCCTGTTTGCAGGCAGCCTGAGACTCCATGGGTGGCCATATTGGCTGTTTAAAGGTTTAGAAAATGCAGTAGATGCAGGTAGGATGATTTTTAATGTGGGCAATCTGCATGTATGGGGTGGGAAAAACATATAAGATATACTCTTATTCAGGGTGAAGGTGAAACATACTTAACCAACCACTCACGAAGTGCTGCCCTCTAAAATTGTATGGGTCTACTTAACATTTTGTCTAGTATTGCCAGACTTTGCTTGTACTTGCCCCACTTTAGAATGCGAGGGAGCATCCTGGTGCACAAGAAAGAATGGAGATGCCCCTTAGCAATGTGGAAGAGAGCACTGAGTCCAGCATGTTGTTCAGTACCAGTCAGGGGGCTGGGTGGTTGGGCAAGACTAATGAGAAGCAGACCATTTCAGATACAATCACTTTGCTGGAGAACGTTTGAAAAGTTAGTGATAAGTTGTAGTAAGTGGTGGCACGACTTATGTAATATTGTTTGTGCTGGCAGTTAGATCACAATAAGAGAGGAAACTGAATAAATGCACTAGGAAAATCTTCTGTAAGTTAACCACATTGAATAGACAAATTTAATTCATTCTCATCAAGCGGATTACGTGAATTGCTCTTGTGATGATCTGTCATCCTCAATATAGCTGACCTATGAGTTAATAATCGGGTGGAAATTCATCTTTATCTAAATTTTATTTGGCATTACAAATTTGGTTGTAAACTCAGATGATGTCTAAATGTATTGGAGGTGAAGATTGGAGTAGTTTAGTCCTAAGCAGTATATACTGGCCACATACTGCACTACAGGGGCACAAGCCAGCAGGTGAAGGTTTGGACTGAATATCATGCAACCAAAGCACAGCCTTTTACTGCCTGCTCCCAGGTCTGTATTTGGTGTCCGGACTGCCCTAGACACTATCCTACACCCTACTTGCGGGGTGTGGAGAGAGGGTGCAAGTGGTCACATGCAGACAATGTATGTGGAGGAGGGAGAGGGGGCAAGGGGTTGAATGCAGAGCCCTATACTTTTTACTGGCCTCCCAGGCTCCTGACAAACAGAAGTCACATGACCATAGACTGGAGGCAAGGAAAGCTGAGAGAGGCTTTGGGGGAGGACTATGTTTAACCCTTTGCGCCCCCTCGCTCACGCACATATCTATGGGAGGGTGCTCATGAGGGGGCATTAAGGTGCCAACAAGGGTTTTTTTTTCATCTATAGAAGTAGTAGCACACTCCATAGCACCCTCTGCAAGTGGCCACCCTAGGCACAGGCCTAGGGTTGCCTAATGGAAAATACTGCCCTGCCTGCTCCCTGTCCGAACATGCCATAGCACTCTGAGGGTGGCACTGTGGTCTGGTAATGCCCCTTTCAAATATTTAGATTCAGATTTTTTCCTGACAGGTATACACAGATCATACATATTAGTAATGTCTTGTAGCTGGGAGGCCCATAAGAATAGCTAGGGGACTAGGGAATAGAAGAGCAGAAAACAAGTTCAGGATCAGGGAAAGGACCTTCCTAGTTGCAGAACCACCTGTCCAGGCAGCCATCAAGAAGCACAAAATAGACAGGATTAGGTCTGAGGAAGTGAACAAAATGTAGTAAGTGGAGGTACAGAATCATAGATGGAAAAGTCATGACCAATGTGTATGCTTGTGCATACAAAAGAATTCATGCTCCGCTTTTAACCCCATGCAAATGTTCAGCACACAAAAAAACACACACCAGCGAACACCCCATACACCAGTACACACACTAAGGGGCAGTGTGTGCAAACTCATGTAGCTTCAAACCGGAGCAGTGGGCTGTCCTACACACAGGAGGAGCAGATGGGAGGTTAGGTGCCTTGCTCAAGCGCAGTTCAGTCATGTCAAATTCCAGGATTCAAACCTGCAACCCTCACAAGACCGCTTCCCTACCTCTGGGCCACAACTGCCCATTCAACTCATATAGTCATTTTGTTCCAGGCAACACATGGTGGGAGCCAGATGTAGCTCGACACGTGAAATGCTTAAACAAAAATACAATTCTGTGATTACTCACCTGTAGAATTGTTATTATATGTATACAGCACGTCCTGTTCCAGAAGATATTCCTTACTCTTGGGGTTATACATCCAGTATATGGCGCTGGACTGCAGAGACAGAAAAGTGGCTCCTCCCGGCCCCATATATACCAGGGACCTCCCACAATATCCCCAGTATTAAAAGGAGACCGGGAGAACTATAATCATTATATAAAAATTGAACATAAGAACAATCACCATAAAGAGGTAACTAAAAATAATGATAACAAGGGTGGGGTGGAACAGGACGTGCTGTATACGTATAATACCAATTCTACAGGTGAGTAATCACAGAATTGTATTATTCTAAGTATACAGCACGTCCTGTTCTAGAAGATATTCCTTACTTATGGGACATCCAATAGCAGTGTCCGTAAGGTAGGGTGGGATCCCCAAAAGTAACAGCAGACAGTTTAAACCACTGCCGCCTGCAGAACTTTGCGACCAAAAGCAGCATCAGCTGAGGCCTTAACATCAACCTTGTAAAACTTTGAAAAGGTATGAACAGAAGACCAAGTGGCGGCCTTGCAAACTTGTTCAACAGAAGCTTGGTGCTGAAAAGCCCAAGAGGCACCAATAGCACGAGTAGAATGAGCAGTAAGGTGGAAGGGAGGCTCCTTCCCCTTAGCAGAGTAGGCATGTATCACAGCCTGACGGATCCACTTGCTGATAGTGGACTTAGCTGGAGCCAGACCCTTCTTAGGTCCAGACGGGAGCACAAAAAGAGCATCAGTCTTCCTAAAGGGTTCAGTAGCCACCAGATAGAACTTTAGAGTCCTAACCACATACAAAGAGTGTAAAACCCTCTATTTAGAGTTACTAGGATTAGGACACAGAGAAGGCAAAACAATGTTCTGATTGAGATGAAAGGCAGAAACAACCTTAGGCAGAAAATCTGGCTTAAAATGAAACACCACCTTGTCCTGGTGTCTCTCAAAATAAGGAGGTTTGATGGAAAGCGCCGCCAACTCAGAAACACGCCTAACAGAAGTGATAGCCACCAAAAAGACTACCTTAAGCGTAAGAATGGACAAGGGGGCCCCCTGCAAGCACTCGAAGGGAGACCCCTGCAGGGCAGACAAGACCAAGTTCAAGTCCCAGACTGGTAACATAGGCTTACATGGGGGACGCACGTGAGTATCCCCCTGGAAGAAGGTCTTGACCAGTGGTTGCTGAGCAAAGGCCAAGGCAGAAACATGACCTTTCAGAGTACTGAGTTGAAGACCCAGATCCAAACCAAACTCTAGAATCCTAGGAATAGAAAACACACGACAGGGAAGCGAGTTAGACTCATACCAGTCAATGTAAGTACGCCAAACGCATACTGGTCTACTACCAGCTGCACGATGTCTGCGAACCACACTCTTCTTGGCCAACAGGGGGCCACCAGTATGGCTGGCACCCGTTCCTGAGCTATCTTGCGCAGCACCCTGCCCAGCAGGGGAAACGAGGGAAACACATACAGGAGCTGAAAACTCGCCCAAGACATTGCCAAGGCATCCATGGCCAAGGCCAGAGGATCCTGGGACAGAGAGACAAAGACTGGAAGATTGTGATTGTGACGGGATGCAAACAGATCCACATCCAGCTGACCCCAGCGGTGGCACAGGGAGCGAAACACCCCGCTGCTGAGGGACCACTCTCCCAGACGAGAGGTCCCCCTGCTCAGGGAGTCTGCCTCCAGATTCTCCACCCCCGGAATGTACACAGCCGAGATGCAGGGAACATTCACCTCCACCCAGGACAGTATTAGGGACACTTCCTTGAGGGCCCTCTTGCTCCGGGTCCCTCCCTGATGATTGATGTAGGCAACCGCCGTCTGATGGACCCATCCTTTTTGGGAACAATGAAAAGATTGGAATAATAGCCCTTGCCCCTTTCCCTGAAGGGAACCCGGCAGATAACACCCAGTTCCAGAAGGCCTTGGACAGCCAGGGACAGACCCTGAGCTGACAGGGGGTTTTGAGCTAACTGGGATTTGATGAATCTTGGGGTGGCCAGGCTGCAAACTCTATCTTGTAACCAGAGGACACTACCTCCTGAATCCACCGGTCTGAGACATGACGACTCCAGAAATGAGCCAAGAGCCGAAGCAGTCCCCCCACCCGGATGGGTGAGGGTGCCCCTTCATGCCTGAAGGGGCTTGGGGGAGGACTTAGCCTTGGGACCCCAGGAGGAGCCAGAGCGGCCACGTCCTCTGCCCCTGCCCTAAAAATCTCAGCTCCCCGTCCAATTATGGAACCCCGGAAGGAAGGAAGAAAGGCACCTGAACCTCGAAAGGACCGGGGCTGCCTTCTACGCTGAGGTAACTTGCCTCCCTTAACAAACAAGTCCAGACGTTCAGCAAAAAGGCGCAGCCCCTTGAAGGGAAAACCAGTGAGAGACTTCTTAGCAGCATTGTCAGCTGCCCACTGGCGCAGCCAGACCGAGCGGCGTATCGCCACCAACAAGGCAGAAGCCCTGCCACACATTCTAATGGTATCATCCAAGGCAGAGAGAACGTATGCAACAAATTCCTCACAATGCAGAAGAGCTCTAAACTCTTCACTACCTGCATCATCAGGAGCCCCGTCTAAGAGATCCCTGAGCAGGCTCTTAATAGCAACAGCCATAATGGCAGAGGCACAGACCGGACGCAGCGCGTCCCCACACAGGCAAAGGCATGGCAAGCCAGCTGATCTATGCGCCTGTCCTCCCCATCCCTCAGTGTAGTAGAGTCAGGGGAATGCATGACGGATGTGTTGGACAACCCCAGAACTTGTGCATCCACCTCGGGAGGACATGACCACCGTTTAACCATCTCAGCAGGAAAGGGATACCGCTTATTTGGCACCCCAGGGAGCCGGCTAGGCCGTTCCCACTCTTTGAGCACCAGATTATTAAAATGAGTTTGTTCAGGAAACTCCAAGCGTGGTTTAACAGTATGAAACAGCTCCCCCTGCTGCTGCGGAGCCACGGCAGGAGGAGAGATACAGAGTACTTCAAAAATGTGAGATAAAAGCCTGTCAGTGTCATCTGAAGCCCATGGGTCAGACCCAGAATCGGCACCGTACACCCTAGCTTGTTCCTCAGATGATTCTGAATCAGAAAATAATTCCCGCTCTTCCAGGGGGGTATAACCGGTAACGTCAAAAAAATCCTCAGCCTCCATAGGAAAGACGGACCGCGATAGGGGGACGCCAGACACGCAGCACAGGATCTCCAAAATGGCGCCTGCATATACCTCGAGGGGCGGACCGCGGAGAAGTGATGCGGAAAATGTCATCTGCAAGGCCTGCCCCCCCCCCGAAGAGCGCGAAAACGCACCCCCGTGACAAGGCCAGCCAATGACGGTGCAGCAGTGCCTGAGGCGATGTCGCCGCCGTTTGCGGAGCGGAGTACAAGCGTGCGGCGGCAATAGCAAAACCAGTGCAACCAATGCAAAACACATAGCAAAACACATAGTAATATAAACACCACCCAACTCCCCGGGGATCTACCCAGGGGGAGCGAAGGAGAAGCAGCGGACCTAAGAGGAGCCTAACTGAGGGGACAGGGGGCGAGGGGCAAAAGGCCGTGGGAGGGGCATCCCATAAGGCTCACCAGGGGCCTGTACCGCCTACCCTTTGGTGTGTGACTGCGGTAGGAGCAGCGCTCCTTAGCACCTAGCAGCAGTGCTGCCTACCATCACCTGATCAGCGCAGCCTAAGCTGGGAGGCAGTGAAAAGGAAACGGGTGGGAATAGTCCTACAGGGCCGCAGACTAATAAGCCCCGCTCACCTGCGAGTAGAAAGAGCCATCTTCTAGTCATCGCAGCCCAGACTGCAGAGAAGAACTGGGGAATTTGTGGGAGGTCCCTGGTATAAATGGGGCCGGGGAGAGCCACTTTTCTGTCTCTGCAGTCCAGCACCATCTACTGGATGTATAACCCCAAGAGTAAGGAATATCTTCTGGAACTGGACGTGCTGTATACTTAGAATATAAGGTTAGAAAGTGAAGGAGTATGTCATATAAAGGATTTTTAATCACAGGGGGTATTATACAGTGTTAGGGCTTTATTCAGCAAGGGATAGCGCCAGGTAGTGCCTTGTAAACGGCAGGTAGCGACAGGTGAATGCCAGGCACAGCACGCAATTCCACATTTATGAAGTCGATTCCGGTGGGCAACTGGAACAACGGCATGTAGCGTCCGATTCATCATTAACCAAGGCTCAGTGTATAGCGCCGGCGCTAAAGCTTCCAGAGCGCCTGGTATTACCTGTCGCTACCTGTCACTCTCCCATACATTTCAATGGACATTACCTTTCTTCTCTTTAAAACGGACCTTCACCATGATTTATTGAAAAGCCCAAACCCTTAAAAAACAATTCCCCAGCATCTAAAATGAATATATTTTAGGTTTCTAGTCACTTACTTATTATTCTTCCCCCCACTGGGCTGCAACTCTGTTCAGGACTTTAGCATACGGGCACCACGATCCTGACTCAAAAGCATCACACTAACTGAGGAGAGGAGAGGGGGGAAAGTACAGGTTATAGCTGTGCTTTGTTCAGACAGAGCAGTGCCGGGGTCAGGAAAAGGTCAGCAATCCCAGAATGCAGAGCAGCACAGTCAGAAGGCACTTCCTGTTTGCAGGCTGCCTGATGTTCCATGAGCTGCCATCTTGGATGTTTAAAGGCTCATAAAATGCAGTAGAAACATATAAGAGACTCTTATTCCGAGTGAAGGACCTCTTTAAACAGGGTTTTTTTAAACAAATCATTGTGTCACCTCTCCTGGCCTATTTAAATACATTTTTGAAAACTTTTTTGATTTTTAAAACTTAAATGCAGAATTGTCCTTACAGGTCTGGTATTAAAGTGTTCATGTTACAATGTAATAACAATGTAATTCCATATGTTTTCGCTTTGTTAATAGTGAATACATGTTCAAAAACAGACTTTAATCACACAGCCTCTGGCGCTGTGGGCTACAACGACTTAATTTTGCGCGCTGGCGCTGTGTGAGGCTGTTTTTTTGATGAATGTGGTGTGAGTCAGTCGCACTGAGCTGGCGCTACCGTTTGCTCCCATACAGCATAGTACTGATGTTATAGCGACTCACACAACATATTCATCAATGTCGGCCAGCGACTGAGGCGCTCTGAAACAACGAACTATAGCAGAGCACAGCGACTATTAGTGGTCGCTCTGAAATCCTCGCTACAGGCGCTCATCTGTCGCTACCTGGCGTTAGTAATGAATCAGCCTGCCCGTCTGCTCAGCTGCTTTGTCTTCTGAAATGAAAATCATAGGAAAAATACCACAGACGCACAAGGCAGGGCCAAACCCTGCCCCCACCCCTCATCAAACAGTACTATATAGTGTGAGTCTTATGACTTATTACTGTTGTGTCATTTGCTCCTCCTGCATAATTCACACTCAACACTGCTATTTAGCCAGCCTACTCACCTTCAACAAAAGCCACTTTAGAAAGCCATTTATGACAGAACAAAACACTCATGGCAGGACAATGAATCTATAAGATTCCAGGGCTGGCTGCTAGCCTTCCCAAATTACTGCAACACTCACCAGGTTCCGGACTCCCTCACCAATGTAAACAGCCTCTCTTGCATCAATTGCAATCAACAAGAGCAGTTTGGTGAACATGAAGCAAGCATGGCAAATGACTCTGGTTGGACGAAAGCCTGCGCATGCGCCATAGGACTTGGAAGAGGTGAGTTTTACTGGTCAAACTGGCGGGTTTCACACAGTGGGACAAGGAACAAACTTGGTCAAAATCCCAGGTTTTGTTCTGCGATGGAATCCCATTTCTGGGCCGTCAGTTTTTTCGATGATGGGATAAATGTAAACACATTTTCTTTTACAAGAACTGAGCATTTTATGTCTAAGGAAACACAACATATATTTACCTACTTTCTGTAAATAAATATTTAGGGTCATTATCAGCATAAACTTGAACTTACTTGAAATAAGTGGCATAAATAATTTGCAGGTTATACTGTGCTTCTCCGAAAATAAGACAGGTCTTATATTAAGGCAGACCAACACAACAAACAGTGCTCATATGCATCCCTCCCCAGGGCAATTTAGATTTCTGCACATAAAAATTCATTTGCCCTTTTTTAACTCTTGCTGTGATAAATTTTCAAAACAAGATGGCAGCCCATGCATTTGCAGGTCACCTGCAAACAGGAAGTTCTGTCAGTTATGTCAGTTGGGAGAGGATGCTCCAAAATGGCCACTGCCTTTCTTTTGCAACTGTGGCAGGCTGTTGGTCCAGTTTAAGTTTTGCCACAAAAAATACCATTTTGTGATTACTCACCTGTATTATAAGTATGTCACACACCCCGCTTCCATAATCATGACATGTGGGTTATGGCCAGTAGAGGGTGAACTTTGCAGAGATGACAGGAAAAAAAGGAGCCCCTCCCAGTCCATAAATACCTGGGACCTCCCACACATTCCCCAGTATAGGACAGCAGTAAGGGGACCAGGAAGAGCCAAATATAAACAATCATAACACTAAAAGGTTCACCACATAAAAGATCCAAAATACCAATAAGGGCGGGATGAAGCGGGGTGTGTGACATACTTATAATACCCATTTTACAGGTGAGTAATCACAAAATGGTATTATTCCAAGTATGTCACACACCCCGCTTCCATAATCATGACATGTGGGACATCCAATAGCAGTGTCCGTCATGGGTGGGAACTGAAAACAGTAAAAGAATGTACCAACTTAAACCATTGCAGCTTGCAGAACCTCGCGGCCAAAAACAGCATCCGCTGAAGCCCGCACATCAACCTTGTAAAACTTGGAAAAAGTATGAACGGAAGACCAAGTAGCAGCCTTACAAGCCTGTTCAACTGAAGCCTGGTGCTGAAAAGCCCAGGACGCACCGACAGCATGAGTAGAATGCGCAGTGAACTTAAAAGGGGGAGTCCTCCCCTTGGCAGGATAGGCCCCAACAATGGCCTGACGTATCCATTTACTAATGGTAGACTTGGCAGGCGCCAAACCTTTCCGGGGCCCGGAGGGCACCACGAACAAGGCATCCATCTTACGAAAGGAAGAAGTAGCAACCAAATAGTACTTCACACAACGAACCACATCCAAAGAGTACAGGACCCTCTCCTTGTCATTGCTAGGCTTATGACACAAGGAAGGGAGAACCACATCCTGATTGAGATGGAAGGCAGAAACCACCTTAGGAAGGAAATCTGGCTTAAAACGAAAAACCACCTTGTCCTGGTGTCTCTCAAAGTCAGGGTCTTGAATGGAAAGAGCCGCCAACTCAGAGACACGTCGAACAGAGGTAATAGCCACCAACAAAGGCAATCCTTTGTGTAAGCATAGAAAGTGCAACATCCTGCACTGGCTCAAAAGGAGGCCCCTGGAGGGCCAACAGAACCAAATTCAAATCCCAAACAGACATCAAAGGCTTTCGAGGGGGCCGTACATGAGTGACCCCCTGGAAAAAAGTTTTAACCAAAGGATGAAGAGCAAAGGACCTTTGAAAGAAGACCGCCAGGGCAGAGACCTGCCTTCTTTCAAGGTACTAAGCAGAAGCCCCAGGTCCAGACCGTGTTGAAGAAAATCCAAAATCCTAGGGATCGAAAACACCCTGCAAGGCAAGGCCCTAGCCTCACATCAATCAATATAGGACCTCCAATCCTGTAGTAGATGTTAGAGGAAGATCACTTCCTAGCCCTAACAAGTGTCTGAATCACAGCATCAGACAAACCTTCTTCTTTTAAGATGGAGGTTTCAGCAGCCACACCGTCAAAGCCAGCGTTTGTAAATTGGGCTAACAAAGTTGACCTTGAGTGACCAGATCCGGAAACAGGGGAACCTGTACTGATATACCGCCAGCCATACGACATCCGCGAACCAAACCTGTCTTGGCCACCTTGGGGCCACCAGAATTGCTGGTGCACCCTCTTGAGCCAGCTTGCGCACCACCTTGCCCACCATGGAGAAGGAGGGAAACAGGTACAGGAACCCCAGATCCCTCCAGGCAAGAGACATGGCATCCGCTTCCAGGGCCAGAGGATCCTGAGACAGAGACACAAACATTGGGAGCTTGCGATTGTGACGTGAGGCAGAGATCCTCCTCCGGAAACCCCCACGTGTGACAGAGGGACCGGAATACCATGTGGATGAGAGACCATTCCCCTCGGCGAGATGATCCCCTGCTCAGGGAGTCCGCCTCCGTGTTTTCCACTCCCGGAATGTACACTGCCGAGATGCATGGAACATTGCTCTCTGCCCATGCAAGAATCAGAGAGACTTCCCTGAGGGCACTCCTGCTGCGAGTCCCTCCTTGGTGATTGATGTAAGCTACCGCAGTTCGATTGTCTGATTGAACCTGAACCGGTAAGCCGCGTAGGTGATGAGTCAAGCATGACAGAACCAACCGAATAGCTCTCAGCTGCAAGACATTGATGGGGGTGTGAGCCTCCAGAGGACCCCACAGCCCCCTGAACTGATGCGTCTTCCAAAAACCTCCCCATCCCGACAGGCTGGCATCCGTGGTACCTGTCTCCCAGCAAGGGGTCAGAAAGGATCTGCCCCTCATCAGATTGCTTGGTTCCAGCCACCACTGAAGGGACTGCCAAACCCGGGGAGACATCATGAATGACTGATCCAATGACTGCGGACATCTGTCCCAGGCCAACAATAGATGGAGCTGGAGCGACCTCATGTGGAACTGAGCAAAGGGAACTGCCTCGAAGGAAGCCACCATCAATCCCACCAGTCTCATCCCTAGCTGGATAGAAGGACGAGGATTGGACAGGAGAAGACGTATCAAATCCTGAACCATCTGCACCTTGGACTGAGGAAGGAAAACCCTGGTCCCAATGGTATCCAGATTCATGCCCAGAAACGAGATCTCCCTTGAGGTGGAGAGAGAAGACTTGGGATGGTTGATCACCCAGCCGAACCTCTCCAGCGTTGCCACCCCCATACCTGGTGTCCAGCTCCACCTGACTGAGAGAGGATGCCGTAATGAGGAGGTCGTCCAAATACGGAACAATGTGAATGCCCTGGGCTCTGAGAAGGGCCATTATGCCTGCCAGCACCTTGGTGAACACCCTTGGTGCCGAAGTCAACCCGAAAGGGAGGACCACAAACTGAAAATGCTGATCTCCCACCACAAACCTGAGAAATCTCTGGTGTGCTGGGTAGATTGGTACATGAAGGTAAGCATCCATGATGTCTATGGATGTCATGAAATCCCCCTGACGAAGGGAATTGATGACTGAGCGCAGAGTCTCCATGCGGAACTTCTTGGTTCTGATGAACCTGTTGAGAAGCTTCAAATCCAGAATGGGTCTTATGGATCCATCCTGTTTGGGAACCGTGAAGAGGTTGGAATAATAGCCCCGGCCTCTCTCTGAGAAAGGCACCGTGCTTATGACATCCATGCCCAGAAGATTCTTTACAGCCAACAGGAGCCCCTGCGCAGCCCGGGGATCTGAGGGGACCCGAGACCTTAGGAATCTGGGAGGAGGCCGGTACTCGAACTCCAGTTTGTACCCGGAAGAGACCACTTCCAAGATTCCTTTGTCTATGACCTCCTGGGCCCAGACCAGGAAGAAGTGCCGCAGCCGTCCCCCCACCAGCAAGGATGGGGGCGTCCCCTCATTGCTGAGCTGTCTTGGCAGCAGGCTTGGGCTTGGAACCCCAGTTAAGGACTGGACGAGCGCGTCCTCTGCCTCTGTTCCAGGAATCGCCTCTGAAATTAGAGTAGGCAAAGCCTCTGCCTGCTCTGGCACCGCGAAAGGAAGGATTGAAGGAACCTGCCCCCGAAAGGGGCGACACTGCTACTTACGCTGAGGTAACTTTCCACCTTTCGCCACTGAATCCAATTTATCTCCAAACAGCCTCATACCCAGGAAGGGTAGCACTGCGAGTGATTTCTTAGCCACAATGTCAGCCGCCCACTGGCGTAGCCAGACCTATCGGCGAATAGCCACCAGCAATGCAGAGGTTCTACTACACATAATAATCGCGTCATCCTTAGCAGATAAAACAAAGGTCCCAAATAATTTACACCGCTCAAGGGCTGTGAAATCATCACTGGCCGGGTTAAGTTGGGAAGCACTCAACAGGCCCCTAACCACAGGCCTGGTAGCCACAGTCGCGAGCGCCGAGGCACAAACAGGCCGCAAGGCTGAACCCACACTGGCAAAGGCATGGCATGCCATCTGATCAAATCGTTTGTCCTCACCATCTTTAAGAGTGGCGGCGTCTGGAGAATGTACAATGGAGGTGTTGGACAATCCGAGAATGGGCGCATCGACCTCGGGAGGGGACGACCAGCGCTTCACCGCATCCACCGGGAAGGGATACTTCTGATCCCATCCCTGAGGAACACCGGGAAGCCGGCTGGGATGCTCCCATTCCTAAAGAATCATGCAATCAAAATGATTCTAATTTGGGAACTCCAAGCGGGGCTTAGAAGTCCCCAAAAATTCCCCCTTCTGCAGGGGGTCTCCGCTGGTGGAGAAATATCCAGTACCTCAAATAGATGGGCCAGGATCTTGGGGGTATCCACGGGATCCCCCAGCGCCTGCCCAGTATCAGTATCCAAAAAACTACTCAGCATCAGATTCCTCAAACAATTCCCCCTCCTCGAGTGGGGAATAATCAGACCAGTCAAGGGAATCATAGTCATCAAAATCCAGTACCGGCGCGGCCCGCGACAGATGCCTTCTCTTAGCTGGGGCCTTTCTGGCCGCAGAGCTAGAAATCAACTTTTCGATGTTGGCCAGCCTAGCACAAACATCAGCTTGCGACTCCCCGCTAATGACAGTGTCACATGGGGTACGGATAAGGCGGGGTGGGGTAGGTGATGAGGCCGGCGGCACGGACCCAGACGCCTGGGACCCCGGCTGCCGCGTAATGGCCTGCTGTGCACATGGAATACAAATAAACACATTATCCCCCACAAGGGATGCCCCACAAACCACACACTTCCGGGGTTGCCCCGAAGGGAGCCTCCATATGGTGATTTTTTATGGTAGTCGCAATGACCAGTGGAAATTACGCCAGTAAGCTACCCGGGATGCCCCTTAACGTCCGTTAGTGGGAGGATTTGTAAAGCCCCTATTTGAGTGAGGGACCTAAGGACCAGGAGAATCCCCTTTTAACTATCAAGGAAGGTAATCCCCCTGGAAGACATAATATAAAAGGGTACCATAAGCAGAAAGTCATTACAGCAATCATACATCCAGATATAATCACAGTCATACAATATATTTGTATAACCTTAAAGTACATGTCAAGGATAACGCAGCATACAAGGCACCACAATAGAAATACGATTATGCATAACAAAAAAGGCAGATAATAGAACGAGCCCCCCAGGGCACTCACAGTTAGGATGCAAGATGGGCGACGGACACCCAGCAGCAGCAGCCAGGCCAGGGGAAGAGAAGGAGGGCGGGCCAGCGCGGATCGCGCGCCGGCGCATGGCCCCGCCCCCTCCTGCTGGGAAGAGTAACCGCGGCCATTGCTGGGAACCTCCGTGGGCGCCAAAAGAGAGGGGGGCAGGCCGCATCAGCGCGCCGAGCGCCCGGCCCCGTCCCCTCTCCTGACTAACAGAGAAGCAAAAAACATAGCCGCGCTCCCACAAGGTTGCGGAGCCGGCCCGTGATCCGGGCATCCGTCTAACAGACACGGCCCAGCAACAAGTGAAGCAAACAGCCACACACACCACACACACAAACACATACACTCATACCACACTGACAGCTAATTGGCCAGGCAAAGTCTGAGGTAAAAAATTGGAGGGACATGCCCCCCCTACCCCCCCATGATCCAGGGACAGGGAGCAGCGGGTGGGGGAAGTCCCAAGCCACCTAATGCAGCGCAGGGAAAATGACGGACAGGGCATCTCAAACCAGGATCCCGAACCTGGTATCCGCCTACCCCTTGGAGGGGGTCTCACGGAGGAGCATGGCTCCAAGTTATCACACCTTCACCCGGACCAACAGCCAGGGCTGGGAGGCATAGGGGCTTAATAAAAAACAAGGTCCGGGCAGAAATAGGGAATTAAAATGGCCGGGTGTAAACCCGGCTTACCTGCAAGAAGGAGACAGCCATCTTCTGACTTGCTCGCCGCCTGCAGAGACGATTACTGGGGAATGTGTGGGAGGTCCCAGGTATTTATGGACTGGGAGGGGCTCCTTTTTTTCCTGTCATCTCTGCAAAGTTCGCCCTCTACTGGCCATTACCCACATGTCATGATTATGGAAGCGGGGTGTGTGACATACTTGGAATATAGGTGCTAGGGCTTATAGCCAGCTGGCAAGATGGTGGTGGCAGTACAGCAGCTCTTGTAGAGTACGTGCACAGAGCCGGCTGGCAGCGGGGGATTCGGCCATGTGCCTGGCATGGCAGCGGGGGATTCGGCCATGTGCCTGGCATGGCAGCGGGGGATTCGGCCATGTGCCTGTCATGGCAGCGGGGGATTTGGCCATGTGCCTGGCATGGCAGCGGGGGATTCGGCCATGTGCCTGGCATGGCAGCGGGGGATTCGGCCATGTGCCTGGCATGGCAGCGGGGGATTCGGCCATGTGCCTGGCATGGCAGCGGGGGATTCGGCCATGTGCCTGGCATGGCAGCGGGGGATTCGGCCATGTGCCTGGCAGTAGGCTGGGGTAGAATCAGCAAGATCAGGCATTTCACTCCTGACAGACAAGCTTACCTGTGTTACTTGATGTGTTCTAACCCTCCTATTCAGCCGTGATGTGTCCTCACCCTCCTATACAGCCGCTCCTGTCCTTCTGCTGACATCCGGCAGCTGGATTATGAATGGTAACAAGGGCTTATTTCCAGGGCAGGGCTTATATTTCACACATTACCAAAAAATGCTTGAAAAATCTTACTAGGGCCTATTTTTGGGGAAACTGTACTATATCTACTGTTATAGAGTTAATAAATAACCTTCAAACAGCAGAAATGTGTTCCATTTTTGCCATCAGCAGTATGAGGGCAGCTACTGAGTGGATGCCTGGCACACCAGGAGGGGTATGAAACCACGAAAGTTGTTTATCAGCTTTGCATTTGTGTGGGAAGCTATTCCTTATTGCCCAACACTGGAAAATGTGACTGGGCTGTTGTGAATGGCCCGCAATGTTTTCCTTGTCTCAGGCCTTAACAATTGATTATGTCAATCAGCAACAGTTGTTGAGGGAAATAAAATGTGAGGCTCAAGTTCTCAACATTCATTCCGGACAGATCAACAGCCTATAAATAGGCGATAAATGCACAGTTATCTTTGCATGATAAATGCAGCATGGTCCAGCCAGCTCAGACACAATGGCTGGGAGCTCGCTGGTCATGCCTTGATTAGAGCTTTTATCATTCCTTACCATTCATGCACAATGTACCCCCACACAGCACACTGACCCCTGTAAACAATATCTAATACAGGCTGTAGCTGCCCCTTCACTCTGAACTATATACTGGAGCTGCTATATTTGAGCATGTCACATCTGAGAGCCAGTGATCAGCTCATGTAGATAAAGGAGGATCTGTGGGGATCAGGTGAGTGTTTGGAAACTAATGGGCTACTAGATGGACTAAGAGGCCGATTCACTACTAGTGCCAGGTATTGGCATATGAGCGTCTGTATAGTAGTGCTT
This sequence comes from Gastrophryne carolinensis, assembly GCA_027917425.1. Classification (NCBI taxonomy): domain Eukaryota; kingdom Metazoa; phylum Chordata; class Amphibia; order Anura; family Microhylidae; genus Gastrophryne; species Gastrophryne carolinensis. Next base: position 131,544,216 of record CM051234.1, read on the forward strand.
AGAGCGACGCTGTAAGCGGGTATCAGACGCTGTAACCTTGTGTATGACGCTGCAGCGAGCAAGAGGTAGCGCCAGCTCAGTGCGTCTGGCACTCGGTGCTCCACACCATATTTAATAAAAAACTACACACAGTGTCAGCGCTCTAAAGCTGGGAGCTGTAGCACAGAGCGCCAGACGCTGTGTGATCAAAGTTTGTTTTTGAACACATATACACCAGTAACAAAGCGAAAACACATGGAATGACATTGTTTTTACACTGTGACATTAACACTTTAGTGCCAGACCTGTAAATATAATTCTGCATAAAAATATAAAAAGTAAAAAAAAAGTTATAAAAGTGTTTGTTTGCCAGGAGAGGTCACACAATGATTTGAGCAAAAAAGAAAAAAATGAAATACATTTTTTATACACAACTAATGAAACCCCATTGAAATGTATGGGAGAGCGACACTGAGCGAAATAAATGATAGGGTGATAAATGCACAGTTGGCGTTGCTGAACCTAGAGTGCCGGCGCTATACGCTTAGCCGCCTCTGGTAATATATGTGACGCTACATGGCGCTGTTAAAGGCACTCACTAGATTCGCTTTCTTAAATGTGGTTTCCCGTACAGCAGCCGGCGTTCACCAGACGCTACGTGCTACTACCAAGCACTACCTGGCACTAGTTTCTTAAATAACCCCCTATGAGCAATGAGATCTTAAAGGTGGAGGGAACAATTAGTACCTAGTGGTGAATGAAGGTTTGTGACCCCCTTTAGAATTTTCTATATGTTTCTGTATACATTTGACCCAAAACGACATCAGATTATTATACCCTAAGAAGCACAGTCCAGGCAATGGCAATAATAAGGAATTTTGTAAAAGAACCAGCACTCCAATGCAAAAGTAAAGGTAAATGAGCTTATATTTGTAATTCAAACACCACAAATCGTGCAAAGCAAGGATTGGTTTCTGGTCGACGTTTCGGGGTGCACTGTGGCCCCCTTCCTCAGGACCAACCACATACAACCAGAACAGACAGTGAATAGCCATTATATACAAAAAGGGGGCCTACTGGCCCATAACCATTCAAAAATTTGCGCCTGACGTCATCAATGACGTCACCGGCGCTTGGAAATTAGCATATCAATAAGAATGTAAATTCTCCTTATGTAGGATACGTTTTTCACATTATTATTTTTCAAATTCAAATTTTTATTCCCAATTGTTATATGGTTATTTTGTGAATATCTTCTTCAATATCCTGCAGTTGCGTTCTTTTTTAAGACACCGCCGCACTGGGGTCGGGTGCAGAAGCTGATGCTCTGCCTCCAGCAAAGCTTTTGCTGGAGATAGAGTGCTAGCTCTGCTACACCCGAGAGCCAATCAATTGGCTCCTGGGCAGCGTCATCGGTTACCGGGCAGATTTCCCGGGGACCTGTGACATCACGCCTGACCTTCCCTGATTGGGGGACAGCATGGGGTTGCTTGGCAATTTCCGAGCGCCGGTGACGTCATTGATGACGTCAGGCGCAAATTTTTGAATGGTTATGGGCGAGCAGGCCCCCTTTTTGTATATAATGGCTATTCACTGTCTGTTCTGGTTGTATGTGGTTGGTCCTGAGGAAGGGGGCCACAGTGCCCCCCCAAACGTCGACCAGAAACCAATCCTTGCTTTGCACGATTTATGGTGTTTGAATTACAAATATAAGCTCATTTACCTTTACTTTTGCATTGGAGTGCTGGTTCTTTTACAAAATTCCTGGATTTTGGAGGTGTCTCCGCGGACCGCGCACCCACCCGACATGGGATACATGAGTAAGAGTGCGACAGCCACTAGAAAATTTGCAATGGCAATAATAAGGTTGCAACCAGCGATGCCTGTCTCACGTACATACCTCTTCTCCATTTCCTGCAGCACCAGCTCTAAGCCGTAGCAGAGCTCCAAATTCGCCCCCTTTTACTTCTCGGCAGGCTCCAGTGCACGCTCCTACAGCCCCTCTTGATGGGGTGTATAGGTGCTCATGACCAGAGATCAGGTAATATTACCCCTGCCCCAGGGGATTCCAGACATCCTGTGGCCCATGCCCCGGAAGCAGGCTAGTGGCCCCAGGGGGGTGATTGGTCCAATTTAAAGTGAAAAAGAACCCAGGATTTTTATCCTGAATTGGGATGCCCCACTGTGTGACCCCCCCCAGGTTGTCGGTATTTACTCACCTTTCCTCTGTCCAACAGCGCATGCGTGGGCTCACGTCCAATCAGAGTTGGTTGCTGTGACTATGTCATTTGGCAAATGCCTCTGGTTTGCTTCAATGGGGAGTGCAAGCAGCCGCATCCCCAGCGGTGCACACGCGCCCATCCTAGCCTAGGTGCCTAGCCCAGAATGGTTGGCACCCCTTCCTGGGAGATCTTGCGCAGCACCCTGCCCAGCAGAGGGAACGGAGGAAACACATAAAGGAGCTGAAAGCTCTTCCAAGACATTGCTAGCGCATCCATGGCCAAAGCCAGAGGGTCCTGGGACAGAGAGACAAAGACTGGAAGCTTGTGATTGTGACGGGACGCAAACAGATCCACATCCGGCTGACCCCAGCGGTGGCACAGGGAGTGAAACACCCTGCTGCTGAGGGACCATTCTCCCAGACGAGAAGTCCCCCTGCTCAGAGAGTCTGCCTCCAGATTCCTACCCCCGGGATGTACACAGCTGAGATGCAGGGAACATTTTCCTCCGGCCAGGACAGTATCAGGGACACTTCCTTGAGGGCCCTCTTGCTCCGGGTCCCTCCCTGATAATTGATGTAGGCAACCGCTGTCTGGTTGTCCGAGCGGACCTGAACAGCCCGACCCCTCAGGTGTGGAGTTAAGTGGGCAAGAACCAACCTGATCGCCCTCAAATCTAGAATGTTGATAGGGGCATGGGCCTCCTGAGGGCCCCACTGACCCTGGAACTTCAGGGACTTCCAGAATCCCCCCCAACCCGTCAGACTGGCATCCGTGGTGACAGTCTCCCAGCAGGGGGCCGGAAAGGACCTGCCCCCCAGCAGGTTCCTTGAGTCCAGTCACCACACTAGAGACCGCCTGACCAGAGGGGACAAGACAAACACCTGATCCAGGGACACAGGGTCCCGATCCCATACTGACAAGAGGTGAAGCTGAAGAGGCCTCATGTGGAACTGAGGATATGGAACCGCCTTGAAGCAGGACACCATCAGGCCCACCAGCTGCATTCCCTGCACCTTCTGCTGAGGAAGAAAGATCTTGACCTGATCTGAATCCAGAATCATGCCCAGAAAAGACTTCACCATGGAAGGGGACAGGGAAGATTTGGGGTGATTGATCACCTAGCCAAATGATTCCAGTGTGGACACCACCCGCTGAGTGTCCAGCTCTGCCTGATGGAAGGACTGAGAAGCGATAAGCATGTCTAGGTATTGAAGAATGCGAATGCCCTGAGATCTCAGCAGGGCCATCACTCCTGCCAGCACCTTGGTGAATACCCTGGGAGCCGAGGTGAGGCCGAAGGGCAAGGCCACAAATTGGTAGTGCTGATCCTCCAGAGCGAACCTGAGGAATCTCTGATGACCTGGAAAGATAGGTACGTGAAGGTAAGCATCCGTGATGTCTACAGAGGTCATGAAGTCCCCTGGGCGTAGGAAAGTCACAGCTGAGCGCAGAGTCTCCATGCGAAAGTGTCTGAATCTGACAAATTTGTTGAGAAGCTTTAAATCCAGGATAGGTCTGATGGACCCATCCTTTTTGGGCACAATGAAAAGATAGGAATAATAGCCTTTGCCCCTTTCCTTCAAGGGCACCCGGCAGATGACACCTAGATCTAGAAGGCCTTGGACAGCCAGGGAGAGACACTGAGCTGACAAGGGGTTTTGAGCTAACCGAGATTTGATGAATCTTGGGGGCGGCCAGGCTGCAAACTCTATCTTGTAACCGGAGGATACTACCTCCTGAATCCACCAGTCTAAGACATGACGCCTCCAGTCATGAGCCAAGAGCCAAAGCCGTCCCCCCACCCGGATGGGTGAGGGCGCCCCTTCATGCCTGAGGGGGCTTGGGGGAGGACTTAGCCTTGGGACCCCAGGGGGGGCCAGGGCGGCCACGTCCTCTGCCCCTGCCCCAAAAATCTCCACGGGCTCCAGCAAAGGAAGCTCCCCATCCAATTCTGGAGCCCCTGAAGGAAGGAGAAAAGGCCCCTGAACCCCGAAAGGACCGGGGCTGCCTTCTACGCTGAGGTAACTTGCCTCCTTTAGCAAACAAGCCCAAACGTTCCCCAAAGAGGCACAGCCCCTTAAAGGGAAACCCAGTGAGAGCCTTTTTGGCAGCGTTGTCAGCTGCCCACTGGCGCAGCCAGACCGAGCGGCGTATTGCCACCAATAAGGCAGAAGCCCTGCCACACATTCTAATGGTATCATCCAAGGCAGAGAGAACATATGCAACAAATTCCTCACAACGCAGAAGAGCTCTATACTCTTCACTACCAGCATCATCAGGGGCCCCATCTAAGAGACCCCTGAGCAGGCTTTTAATAGCAACAGCCGTAATAGCAGAGGCACAGACCGGAGGGAGCGCAGTCCCCACACAGGCAAAGGCATGGCAAGCCAGCTGATCAATGCGCCTGTCCTCCCCATCCCTCAGTGTAGTAGAGTCAGGGGAATGCATGATGGGTGTGTTAGACAATCCCAGAACTGGTGCATCCACCTAGGGAGGACATGACCAACGTTTAACCATCTCAGCAGGAAAGGGATACCTCTTATCCCAACTCTTTAGTACCCCGGGAAGCCGGCTAGGCCGTTCCCACTCTTTGAGCACCAGATTATTAAAGTGAGTTTGTTCAGGAAATTCCAAGCGTGGTTTAACAGTATGAAAGAGCTCCCCCTGCTGCCGTGGGGCCACGGCAGGAGGAGAGATACAGAGCACTTCAAAAATGTGAGCCAAAAGTCTGTCAGTATCATCTGAAGCCCATGGGTCAGACCCAGACTCAGCATAAACCCTAGGCTGATCCTCAGATGATTCTGAATCAGAGAATAATTCCCCTTCTTCCAGGGGGGTATATCCAGTAATATCAAAAAACTCCTCAGCTTCCACAGAAAAGAGGGTAACACCGGGTGCCAGATGCCGCCTCTTAGCAGGAGCCTTACGCGAACCAGACCCGGCAATATGCCTTTCAATGCTGGCTACCCGGGCAGCCAAATCAGGTTGAGACTCCCCACTGGTATGCACGTAAGCGTGGGGGGGGGGGGGGGTAGGCGAAGTCAGAGGGGGCACAGCACTAGGCCCATTCGCAGGTAACCCAGACTGCAGCGCAAGCGTCTGCTGGGCGCAGGGTACACACACCCTGACATCATCACTTATAGGGGATACCCCACACGCCACACACTGCCGGGCTTGTCCCAAAGGAACCCCGAGCACATTATCCAGAGAAGCCTCTATATGGTGATTATCACAGCACAACAGGCCAATAGGGATTGACGCTAATAATAGCAACCCGGGATGCCCCAAAAACCCGCTAGGGAAGTGGGAGTAAGGGAATATAATAGCCCTCCAATAAGAGTTAACACTAAATAGAGGCAATAGGACCGGGAGAAACCACAAAGTTTGACCCGCCTGCAAGACATAAGCAAAAAGATCCCATAAGCAATATGCAATACAGAGAAATATATAAATAAATCAGCCCGCAGGGGCACTTACGGACCATGTTAGGGAGACGGCAGGCACACGCAGCAGAGAACTAAAATGGCTCCCGCATATACCTCAAGGGGCGGGCCGCAGAGACAGTGATGCAGAACGCGTCAGCTGCAAGGCACGCCCCCCAGAAGAGCGCGAAAACACGCCCACCTGACAAGGCCAGCCAATGATGGCGCAGCAGCGCCTGAGGCGATGTCGCCGCCGACTGCAGAGCGTAGTACAAGCATGTGGCAGCGGCAAAAGAAACCAGTGCAACCAAATCAAAAGGGATCAAAGCACAACATATAGTAAAGACATGCACCCCCACCCCGAGATCTACCAGGGAGAGCGAAGGGGAAGCGACGGCCAGCCTAAAGGGAGCCAACTGCGGGGACAAGGGGCGAGGGACATAAGACGCGGGGGGGCATCCCATAAGGCTCACCATGGGCTTATACCGCCTACCCTTTGGTGGGGGACTGCGGTAGGAGCAGTGCTCCTTAGCACCTGACAGCGGTGCTGCCTACCTTCACCCGAACCGGAGTAGCATGAGCTGTGAGGCAGTAAAAGGAAACTGGTGGGAATAGTCCTACAGGGCCGCAGGCTAATAGCCCTGCTCACCTGCGAGTAGAGAGAGCCATCTCCTAGTCATCGCAGCCAGGACTGCAGAGAAGAACTGGGGATTTTGTGGAAGGTCCCTGGAATATATGGGGCCCGGAAGGAGCCACTTTTCTGTCTCTGCAGTCCAGCGCCATCTACTGGATGTATAACTCAAGTTTAAGGAATATCTTCTGGAACAGGACGTGCTGTATACTTAGAATAAAGGCCACCCCACAGGGGCACTTACAGACCGCGTTAGGAAGAGAGCAGCCACGCAGCACAAGAGTCAAAATGGCGCCCGCATATACCTCGAGGGGCGGGCCGCGGAGAAGTGATGCGGAAAACGTCATCCGCAAGGCCCGCCCCCCCCAAGAGTGCAAAACGCACCCACGTGACTGAGCCAGCCAATGATAGCGTGACAGCGCCGTCGTCCGCGGAGCGCAGTACAAGCAAGCGGCGGCAATAAGACAAAACACATGAAGCGGATCTAAGAGAAAGCAATTCTACAACCCTGCATTGGCTGCCGCAGCACATGTACCCCCCCCCCCCCCCCCCCCCCGGAGATGATCCCAGGGAGAGTGAGGCGGGGGAGCAGCAGCCAACCTAAGAAAGGGGCCCAACTAAGGGGACAGGGAGTAAAGGGGAGGGACATCCCATAAGGCTCACCACGGGCCTATACCGCCTACCCTTTAAGATAGGGACTGTGGTTGGAGCAGCGCTCCTTAGCACCTGACGCCGGTGCTGCCTACCTTCACCCGAACCAGTGCAGCCTAAGCTGGGAGGCAGTGGGTTCGGAACGGGTGGGAATAGTCCTAGAGGGCCGCAGGCTAATAGCCCCACTCACCTGCGCAGCATAAAGAGCCATCTACTATTCTTCCCAGCGCAGACTGCAGATAATAACTGGGGAATTTGTGGGAGGTCCCTGGCTTATATAGGGCCGGGAGGAGCCACAAGCTGTTTTCTGCAGTACAGCGCCATCTTGTGGATGTATTACCCATGTGTAAGGAATCTTCTGGAGCAGGACGTGCTGTATACTTGGCATAATGTCTCTGATTGAACAAGAGCCCAAGCATGTGCCAATGGACTGGGGAAAGGTGAGTGAATATCGGCGACCTGGGGGGTTTCACGCAGCGGGGAATCTCAATTTCGCATAGCCGGGGAAAGCCAGCAGCTCGGTTTTGTCGGCTTTAAAGACAGCCGGCTCCTGTGGTACCAAGAAGTGTCATCACTGTGACTCATGAACAGGTGTCAGGGTCTGGAAGCCTTCAGAACCCAATTGTGGTGGAAGCACTGAATTACCCAGACTACCCAAGGTCCTGGGGTGTCCTAAAGGCTCACTAGAGCCCCCAACGATGGGCATAGACTGGGCTGTGGGAACACGCTATGCTGTCCACCTGAGAGAACTTCTGGTAACTAGATGGTCACAGCCAGAGATTAATTAAAAATCTCAGGGCAGCCACCACAAGTTCTTAAACTGTGAAAAATACCATTTTGTAATTACTCACCTGTAAAATGGGTATTATAAGTATGTCACACACCCCGCTTCCAAGATTAATAACATTCGGGTTAAACCAGTAGAGGGCGAACTTCTCCAGAGATGACAAGAAAAAAAGGAGCCCCTCCCGGTCAATAAATACCTGGGACCTCCCACTCATTACCCAGTATAGGAAAGCAGTAAGGGGACCAGGAAGAGCCAATAACAAACCTATTAACCAAACAAGGTTCACCAAAAAAAGTATCCAGAATACAACAAGGGCAGGGTGAAGCGGGGTGTGTGACATACTTATAATACCCATTTTACAGGTGAGTAATCACAAAATGGTATTATTCCAAGTATGTCACACACCCTGCTTCCAAGATTAATAACATTCGGGACATCCAGTAGCATTGTCCAACATGGGTGGGTATCCCAAAAAGGAAATAATGCACAAATTTAAACCACTGCAGCTTGCAGAACCTTGCGGCCAAAAACAGCATCCGCTGAGGCCTTATAAAACTTGGAAAAGGTATGAACGGAAGACCAAGTAGCAGCCTTACAAACTTGTTCAACAGAAGCCTGGTGCTGAAAAGCCCAAGAAGCCCCAACAGCACGAGTAGAATGAGCAGTGATCTGGAAAGGGGGATCCCTCCCCTTGGCAGTATAGGCCATAACAATGGCCTGACGAATCCATTTACTAATGGTAGACTTGACGGGCGCCAAACCCTTCTTGGGCCCAGAGGGCACCACAAACAAGGCGTCTGTTCTACGGAAAGGAGAAATAGCCACCAAATAGTACTTCACACAACGAACAACATCCAAAGAGTGCAGGGCCCTCTCCTTGTCATTGCTAGGTTTAGGACACAAGGAAGGGAGAACCACATCCTGATTGAGATGGAAGGCAGAAATCACCTTAGGTAGGAAGTCTGGCTTAAAGCGAAAGACCACCTTGTCCTGGTGTCTTCCAAAGTAAGGGGCCTGAATAGACAGAGCCGCCAATTTAGAAAAGCGTAGAACGGAAGTAATAGCCACCAAAAAGGCAACCTTTTGTGTGAGAATAGAAAGTGCAACATCCTGCACCGGCTCAAAAGGAGGCCCCTGGAGGGCCGACAAAACCAAATTCAAGTCCCAAACAGGCAACAAGGGCTTGCGAGGGGGCCGCACATGAGTGACCCCCTGGAAAAAAGGATGAAGAGCAAAAGACCTTTTAAAGAAAACCGCCAGGGCGGAGACCTGCCCCTTCAGAGTACTAAGCTGAAAGCCCAGGTCCAAACCATGTTGGAGAAACTCCAAAATTCTGGGAATCAAAAACACCCTACAAGGCAAGGCCCTAGCCTCACACCAATCAATATAGGACCGCCAGATCCTGTAGTAGATGTTAGAGGAAGACTTCTTCCTAGCCCAAACAAGCGTCTGGATCACAGCGTCAGACAAACCTTCTTTTAGGATGGAGGTCTCAGCAGCCACGCCGTCAAAGCCAGCGTTTGTAAATTGGGGTAACAAAGCTAACCTTGAGTGACCAGATCCGGGAAACAGGGGCAACCTGTACTGATCGACCGCCAGCCGCACGACGTCTGCGAACCACACCTGTCTTGGCCACCTTGGAGCCACCAGAATTGCTGGCACATCCTCTTGAACCAGTTTGCGCACCACCCTGCCTACCATGGAGAAGGGGGGAAACAGGTACAGGAAACCCAGATCCCTCCAGACAAGGGACATGGCATCCACTGCCAGAGCCAGAGGATCCTGAGACAGAGACACAAAGGTAGGAAGCTTGTGGTTGTGACGTGAGGCAAAGAGATCCACCTCCGGGAACCCCCACTTGCGACAAATGGATAGAAATACCCTGTTGTTGAGGGACCATTCCCCTCGGCGAGAGGACCCCTTGCTCAGGGAGTACGCTTCCACGTTTTCCACCCCTGGAATGTACACCGCCGAGATGCAAGGGACACTGCTCTCGGCCCATGCAAGAATCAGAGAAACTTCCCTGAGGGCACTCCTGCTGCGAGTCCGTCCTTGGTGATTGATGTAAGCTACCGCAGTCCGATTGTCCGATCGAACCTGAACCGGTAAACCTAGGAGGTGATGCGTCAAGTGCGACAGCACCAACCGAATAGCCCTCAGCTCCAAGACGTTGATGGGGTTGTGCGCCTCCTGAGGACCCCACAACCCCTGGAACTGATGTTCCTTCCAGAAACCCCCCCAGCCCGACAGGCTGGCGTCCGTGGTGACCGTCTCCCAACACGGGGCCAGAAAGGATCTGCCCCTCAGAAGATTCCTCGGTTCCAGCCACCACTGAAGAGACTGCCGGACCAGGGAAGACATCTGAAATGACTGATCCAAGGACATCCGTCCCAAGCCCACAACAGATGGAGTTGAAGAGGCCGCATGTGAAACTGGGCAAAAGGAACCACCTCGAAGGAAGCCACCATCAACCCCACCAGCCTCATCCCTTGCCGGATGGACGGGCGAGGGTTGGACAGAAGAAGACGTACAAGATCTTGAACCATCTGCACCTTCGGCTGAGGCAGGAACACCCTGGTCTGAATGGTATCCAGATTCATGCCCAGAAAGGAAACCTCCCTCGACTGTGAGAGAGAAGACTTGGGGTAGTTGATCACCCAGCCGAACCTCTCCAGCGTTGTCACCACCATCCTGGTGTCTAGCTCCGCCTGGCTGAGAGAGGATGCCGTGATGAGAAGGTTGTCCAGATACGGCACAATGCGAATGCCCAGGGCTCTGAGAAGGGCCATTATACCCGCCAGCACCTTGGTGAACACCCTTGGTGCCGAGGTCAGCCCGAAGGGAAGAGCCACAAACTGATAGTGCTGATCTCCCACCACAAACCTGAGAAACCCCTGGTGTCCTGGGAAGATCGGCACATGAAGGTAAGCATCCTTGATGTCTATGGACGTCATAAAGTCCCCTGGACGAAGAGAGTTGATGGCCGATCGCAGAGTCTCCATGCAAAATTTCTTGGTTCTGATGAACCTGTTGAGAATCTTTAAATCCAGAATGGATCTTATGGAACCATCCATTTTGGGCACTGTAAAAAGGTTGGAGTAATAGCCCGGGCCTCTCTCTGAGAAGGGCACCGGGCAGATGACTTCCAAGTCCAGCAGATTTTGTACTGCCAACAAAAGTCCCTGCGTGGCCCGGAGGTTCGAAGGAACCCGAGACCTGAGGAATCTGGGAGGAGGCCGGTACTCGAACTCCAGCTTGTACCCGGAAGAGACCACTTACAGGATCCAATTGTCTGTGACCTCCCGGGTCCAGACCTGGGCGAAGTGCCGTAGCCGTCCCCCCACCCACAAGGGTGAGGGCGCCCCCTCATTGCTGAGAGGGTTTAGCAGCTGTCTTGGGTTTGGAACCCCAGGCAGTTCCGGGACGGGCACGTCCTCTGTCCCTGCCCCAGGAATCACCTCTGAACTCTGAGTAAGCAACTCCTCTGCTTGGCCAAGAGCCATGAAAGGAAGGATTAAAGAAGCCTGCGCCTCGGAAGGAGCGGCGCTGCTTCTTACGTTGTGGTAGCTTTCCTCCTTTCGCCACCAAGTCTAATTTGTCTCCAAACAAACGCATACCCAGGAAGGGTAGCCCTGTAAGCGACTTCTTAGCCGCAATGTCAGCCGCTCACTGGCGCAACCAAACTGAACGGCGTATAGCCACAAGCAACGCCGAGGTTCTACTACACATGCATATGGTGTCATCCAAGGCTGATAAGACAAAGGTCATAAACAATTCACACTGCATAAGTGCAGCAAATTCATCACTGGCAGGGTTAAGCTGGGGACCATTTAACAGGCCCCTAACTACAGACCTGGTAGCCACGGCCGTGAGTCGTTCCTCACTATCCTTCAGCGTGGTGGCGTCTGGCAAGTGCACAACGGATGTGTTGGACAAACCCAGAACCGGAGCGTCGACCTCAGGAGGTGACGACCAGCGCTTCACCGTGTCCACCGGAAAGGGATACTTCCTATCCCATCCTTGAGGAACACCGGGAAGCCGGCTGGGCTTTTCCCATTCTTTAAGAATCAAATTGTCAAAATGCTTCTGATTTGGGAACTCTAGGCGAGGCGGTCCCAAAAAATTCCCCCTTTTGCGGAGGGGCCTCCGCAGGAGGAGAAATAGCCAGCACCTCAAAAATATGGGCCAGAAGCATGGGGGTATCAACAGTATCCCCACGCTTCTTCCCAGCATCAGCATCCAAAAACTGCTGATCCTCAGAGCCATCAGATTCTGAAAACAATTCCCCTTCTTCCAGTGGGGAATAATCAGACCAGTCAAAGGAATCATAATCCTTGAAAACCAAGCCTGGCGCAGCCGGTGACAAATGCCTTCTCTTAGCCGGGGCCTTTCTGGCCGCAGAGCTAGCAATCAATTTCTCAATGTTGGCCAATCTAGCACAGACATCAGAGTGCGACTCCCCACTAATGACAGCGTCACTTGGGGTCAGAATCGGGCGTGGGGGTGTAGGTGATGAGGCCGGCGGCGCTGACCCTGACGCCTGGGACCCCGACTGCCGCGCAATGGCCTGCTGTGCACATGTAATGCAAACCAGCACATTATCCCCTGCAAGGGATGCCCCACAACCCACACACTGCCGGGGTTGCTCTGAAGGGAGCCGAGCCCGGTATCCTGGGAAGCCTCCATATGGTGATTTTTTAAGGTAGTCGCAATGACCAGTGGGAATTACGCTAGTAAGCTACCCGGGATGCCCCTTAACGTCTGTTCGTGGGAGGATTTGTAAAGCCCCTTTAAATTTAGGGAGGGACCTAAGGACCGGAAGGACCCCCTTTTTAACTATAATGAAGTCGATCCTCCTGGAAAACATAAACAATAGGGGGGGCCATAAGTAAAAACCATAATAGGAGCATACATCCTCAAAACACAGTCACACCAAAATATGTCACCTAAGCATATATGAAGAAAAAAAAAAAAAATCGGGCCCCCGCAGGGCACTCACGCTTGATCAGCAAAATGGCGACGGAACGGAGAAGCTGCCTCAGCAGAAGCATCCAGGAGGAGAAGGGGGCGCGAGACCCCGCCCCCTCCTGTACCGGAGAGGAACCGAGGTTCCCAGCCATTGACTGGGAACCTCCACCAGCGCCAATGAGAAAGGAGCGGCCCGCAGCAGCACGCCGAGCTTGCGGCCCCGCCCCCCCCCACAATGGCCGAGAGAATACAATGGCCGAGCCCCAGGCCATCAGCGGGGCTGGCCCGGACAGAAGGCCTCCTGCATCCCCAAGGGCGGCCTGACAAGTGAACACACACACATACTAACAGTAAAAAACAAAAAAAAAAAGGGATGAAAATAGGGGTAGAGAAGCCCCCCCCCCCCGATCTGGGGACAGAGGGCAACGGATGGGGAAAGGGACCCCAGCCACCTAGCACGGCGAAGGTACTACAGACAGGGCATCCCAAACCAGGATCCCGAACCTGGTAACCGCCTACCCCCTAAATAGGGTCTCACGGTAGAGCATAGCTCCTAAATGGACACCCCTAGGGTGTTACCTACCATCGTCCGGACCTACAGCCGAAGCTGGGAGGCATAGGAACTTTAATGAATCAAAGTCCAGACAGAAATAGGGCAATAAATTGCCGGGTGTGAACCCGGCTTACCTGTAAGGAAGGAGACAGCCATCTTCTGACTTGCTCGCCGTCTTGCAGAGACGATTACTGGGTAATGAGTGGGAGGTCCTAGGCATTTATTGATCGTGAGGGGCTCCTTTTTTTCTTGTCATCTCTGCAGAAGTTCGCCCTCTACTGGTTTAACCCGAATGTTATTAATCTTGGAAGCGGGGTGCGTGAAATACTTGGAATACAAGCTAAGGTCAGAGTCAGGCAGCACAGGTTCGGATCAAGGTCAGGTCAGAGACTGAGGTCAAGCTCAAGGTTGAAGAGAACAAGTCAGGGTGAGACACAGGGGAGAAAGGTTTCCAAGTCCCAAGGTCTCATGTGGGTGAATATAAAGGCAAAGCACAAGTTCCTGGTTGCAGATAACACCCCACCAGAAGGCATTACAAAGTTATACATAATTATGTATGTGATAGGTTAGAAAAAGTATACTTACATCAGGTTAAGACCCAGAAGCGGCCCCTATCAGGACACAGGGGTTATTGCTGTATGAATATGTTTGGGGTTTTTTCCTTTCCGTTGTCTAGAGGGTGTCCTCCAGTTCACATCTATAACCAGCCGTGGTGGTGGTGGTACAGATGTGGAGCCTTTCGGCTACTCCAAGACACAGAAGGGAAGGGTCCTCTAAGTCACTTACTGGGAAAGATTCAATTACAGATCATATATAAATTACAAGGCGTACTGTATTTTAGTTATAAAACATTTCCATTTAATTCTCTTTTCATTGGTACAAAAAAGAAAAAAGTATTCAATTCATACTTGTTCATAAGAAGGAGTATATTGTCTTTGCAATACATACAGTTCTTTTGTGCAGTAATTCAATTGTTAGGTTAGATACCCTTTCTAAGGTTCTGTGGATTTTTGATTATTTTGGGGCCTATCATGCCCTCAGCCTGTAGCAAGGCTGTTCTGGTCTGTCGGTGTGGACCTCTTGCACAGACGCGTTTCGCTCTTTTGCTTCTTCAGTGTGTGGGTCCTTGTAATCTGGTTGTGATGTATTGTTACAGGGTGAGATTATTTCTAACGATAATACATATTGCTGGGTACATCATCATGAATATAGACTTACATTTCCTTATCCTTATTCGTAGTCAGATGCATGTACTTGCAGTTTGTTGTACTTGGCATCATTCGGTTCAGCGTTTGAGCTTTGGTTGCAGCGGTTCCTCCCAGCACCTTTGATCGGTTAATCAGGATCTTACCTTAGAAATGGTGTGAGACAGGAAGTGTGAGTGGCATGGTTTGTAGTGGTGAACTTTTCTGTTGTGATTATGTGTATGCTGTATGAATAGTTTAGTGGATCCTCAGCCATCTCAAATAAAAAAAAGAAGATTATAGTAACAGCATTGCAAGGAATTACAACAGATTGACTGTATTATGATCTATATACTCTACGAAAGCCTCCTTGGTTTTTTAGATTTATGCACTATGCTGACATGTCTTGTATATTTACACAAAGCCTATTTGTGTTCCCAATACAATAGGTCATAAATTGGAAACACATTATGAGGAGCCAAGTTCCTGTAACAGTATATTATTTCTAGCTGTTACATAGTAAACTAGACCCCATTGGATGTGCCCTATATAAGGTTGTAACTCACCCTTTGTATTATTGTTAATGATTAGATTTACTTACATTCTACAAGGTCCTGCAGACACAATTTTAGGAGGGGAGGTAGCCAAATATCAGTTCCAAAAGAGCCATTGTATTGCTGCACCTAGAGGAAAGGCGGCACCATGTTGGATACAGGCAGCCTCAGATGTCTCCGTGGGCCTGCAAAATAAATTCAGACCGAATCCATACTTTGGGGCAACATGTGACCATCTCGTAAAAATACCATTTTGTGAATACTCACCTGTAAAATGGGTAATATAAGTATGTCACACACCCCGCTTCAGATAGTCATTACACTTGGGTTATACCGACCTGTAGAGGGCGATCTTGCAGAGGGAGCCCCTTCCGGTCCATAAATACCTGGGACCTCCCACTCATTCCTCAGTATTTAGACAGCAGTAAGGAAAAAGGGACCAGGAAGAGCCAAAATAACCAGTAACAGTAAAAAAGGTTCACCATAAAGGATCAAAAATACCAAAGGGCGGGGTGAAGCGGGGTGTGTGACATACTTATAATACCCATTTTACAGGTGAGTATTCACAAAATGGTATTATTCTAAGTGTCACACACCCCGCTTCAGATATTCATTACACTTGGGACGTACATAAAGGGCGGTGATCCAAAACAAGGCAACAATGCACAAACTTAAACCACCGCAGCTTGCAGAACTTTGTGGCCAAAAACAGCATCCGCTGAGGCCCGCACATCAACCTTGTAAAACTTGGAAAAAGTGTGAACAGAAGACCAAGTAGCAGCCTTACAAACTTGCTCAACAGAGGCCTGATGCTGGAAGGCCCAGGACGCCCCAACGGCTCGAGTAGAATGAGCAGTAACACGAAAAGGGGGAACCTTCCCCTTGGCAGAATAGGCCCCAACAATGGCCTGGCAAATCCATTTACTAATGGAAGACTTGGCGGGAGCCAAACCTTTCCTAGGCCCGGAGGGCACCACAAAAAGGGCGTCAGTCCTACGAAAAGAAGAAGTAGGCACCAAATAGTACTTCACACAGCGAACCACATCCAGAGAATGCAAAACTCTCTCCTTGTCATTGCTGGGCTTAGGACACAAGGAGGGTAGAACAATGTCCTGATTACGATGGTAAGCAGAAACCACCTTAGGAAGGAAATCTGGCTTGAAGCGGAAAACAACTTTGTCCTGATGCCTCTTAAAGTAAGGAGTCTTAATGGACAAAGCCGTCAACTCCGATACACGCCGAACTGAAGTGATGGCAACCAGAAACGCAACCTTCTGAGTAAGCATAGAAAGAGCAATATCCTGCAAAGGTTCAAAAGGAGGACCCTGAAAAGCAGAAAGAACCAAATTCAAATCCCAAACAGGGAACAAAGGCTTCCTAGGAGGCCACACATGCGTAACCCCCTGGGGTTAACCAGAGGATGAAGAGCAAAAGACTTTTGAAATAAAACCGCCAGGGCAGAAACATACTAATCTGCAAACCCAGGTCCAGACCATGTTGCAGAAATTCCAAAACCCTAGGTATAGAAAACACCCTGCAAGGCAAGGCCCGGACCCCACACCAAACAATATAAGACCTCCAAATCCTATAGTAGATAGCAGAGGAAGACTTCTTTCTAGCCCTAACCAGAGTCTGAATGACAGCATCAGACAGACCTTCCTCCTTCAAGATGGAGGTTTCAGCAGCCACGCCGTCAAAGCCAGCGTTGGTAAATTGGGGTAGAGCAGTGGACCCTGAGTGAGCAGATCCGGCAGAAGGGGCAGATCTAACTGATCCGTAGCCAACCTTACCACGTCTGCGAACCAAACCTGTCTTGGCCATCTTGGAGCCACCAGGATTGCTGACGCGCCCTCTAGGGCCAGCTTTCGCACCACTTTGCCCACCATGGGAAACGGAGGGAACAGGTGCAGAAACCCCAGATCCCTCCAGTTCAGAGACATGGCATCCGCTCCCAGAGCCAGCGGATCCCGCGAGAGAGACACAAATGCCGGAAGCTTGTGATTGTGACGAGAGGCAAAGAGGTCCACCTCCGGAGTCCCCCACCGGTGGCAAAGCGACCGAAACACCTTGGGACTGAGCGACCATTCCCCCCGGCGAGATGAGCACCTGCTCAGGGAGTCCGCCTCCGTGTTCTCCACTCCCGGAATGTACACCGCCGAGATACATGGGACATTGCTCTCTGCCCAAGCCAGGATCAAAGACACTTCCCTGAGGGCACGCCTGCTGCGAGTCCCTCCCTGGTGATTGATATAGGCGACCGCCGTCTGATTGTCCGACCGAACTTGAACCGGTAAGCCCTGTAACTGATGAGTCAAGTGAGCCAGAACCAACCTGATGGCTCTCAGCTCCAGAATATTGATGGGATCGTGAGCCTCCTGAGGCCCCCACTGAAGATCCTTCCAAAATCCCCCCCGACCTGACAGGCTGGCATTCGTGGTGACCGTCTCCCAACGAGGGGTCAGGAAGGATCTGCCCCTCATCAGATTGCTCCGTTCCAGCCACCACCGAAGGGAATGCCGAACCCGGGGGGACATCAGAAAAGACTGATCCAATGACAGCGGGGACCCGTCCCAGGCCGCCAAGAGATGGAGCTGGAGCGTCCTTGTGTGAAACTGGGCAAAGGGAACCGCCTCGAACGAAGCCACCATCAATCCCACCAGTCGCATCCCCAGCCGGATGGACGGGCGAGGAGAAGCTGAGTTAATTCCTGAATCAAAAGAACCTTGGGCTGGGAGAGGAACACCCTGGACTGAGAAGTATCCAGAGACATTCCCAGGAACGCCACCACCCTGGACGGAGAGAGGTAGGACTTGGGATAGTTGATCACCCAGCCAAATCTCTCCAGGGTGGCTACCACAGTCCTGGTATCTAGCTCCGCCTGGCCGAGAGAGGATGCCATAATAAGAAGATCGTCCAGATAAGGCACGATGCGGATTCCCTAGGCTCTGAGGAGGGCCATCACCCCCGCTAGCACCTTGATGAAAACCCTTGGAGTCGAGGTAAGGCCAAACGGAAGGGCCACAAACTGATAATGCTGATCTTCCACCACAAACCTGAGAAATCTCTGATGCGCCGGGAAGATTGGAACATGCAGATAAGCATCCTTGATGTCTATGGACATCATGAAGTCCTCCTGCCGAAGTGAATTTATGGCAGAGCGCAGAGTTTCCATGCAGAACTTCCTGGGACGGAAAAACCTGTTGAGAAACTTCAGATCCGGGATGAGACGAACAGAGCCATCCTTCTTGGGCACCGTAAACAGATTGGAATAGTATCCCAGGCCCCGGTCCGAGGGAGGCACCGGGCAGATGACAGCCATGTCCAGGAGTTCTTTTACTGCCGCCCGGAGCCCCTGCGCGGCCAGAGGATCCAAGGGCACGCAAGACCTGAAGAATCTGGGAGGAGGCCGGATCTCGAACTCCAGTTTGTAACTGAAAGACACCACTTCCCGAATCCATCTGTCCGAGACACCCTGGTCCCAGACCGGGGAGAAGTGTCGCAGCCGCCCCCCCGCCCGCGAGGGTGAGGGCGCCCCCTCATTGCTGAGCCGGCTTAGCAGCGGCTTTGGGCTTGGAGCCTCAGCTGTGACCTGGACGGGCACGTCCTCTTCCCCTGTTCCAGGAATCACCTCTGGAGGGGAAGACAGCTGATCCCCGTCCAGCTCTGGCCCCACGAAAGGAAGGGGTAAATGAAGCCGCCCCCCGAAAGGGACGACGTTGCTTCTTCCGCTGAGGTAACCTACCTCCTTTTGCGACCAAATCCAATTTTTCTCCAAAGAGCCGCAAGAGCCGTAAGAGACTTTTTGGACACAAAATCAGCCGCCCACTAGCACAACCAAATCGACCGGCGAATAGCAAGGCCGAAGTTCTACTACACATCACCATGGTGTCATCCAGGGCGGCTAGCACAAATGACAAAAACAATTCGCACCGCTTAAGGGCGGTGAACTCATCACTAGCCGGGTCAAGCCTGGAGGTAGACAACAGGTCCCTGACAACCGACCTAGAAGCCACTATTAAAAGCGCTGAAGCACAAACAGGCCGCAAGGCCGACCCGACACTGGCAAAACCGTGACAAGCCATCTGGTCAATGCGTTTGTCCTCACTGTCCTTGAGAGTAGAACAGTCAGGAGAATGCAAGACAGAGGTGCTAGACAACCCCAAAACAGGGGCGTCCACCTCGGGAGGGGGTGACCAGCGCTTCACCGCATCCACCGGAAAGGGATATTTCTTATCCCAACCCGCAGGGGCACCCGGAAGCCTAGTAGGCCTCTCCCATTCTTTAAGGATAATGCAGTCGAAATGCCTTTGATTAGGGAATTCTAAGCGCGGATTAGCCTCCTCAAAGAACTCCCCCTTCTGTGGAAGAGTCACTTCAGGAGAGATTGCCAGAACCTCAAACATATGAGCCAGGACCTTAGGGGTATCCAAAGAATCCCCCTGACCCCGCTCGGCATCAGCGCCAACAAACTGCTGATCGTCAGAATCATCCGACTCCCCAAAAAGCTCCCCTTCCTCTAGCGGGGGGTAATCAGACCAGTCCAGTGAATCAAACTCCTCAAAATCAGAAGCCTGCGTGGCTGGGGACAAGTGCTTTCTCTTAGCCGGGGTCTTTCTGGCCACAGCGCTAGAAAATAATTTTTCAAGATTGGACAATCTGGCACACAGCTCAGATTGCGACTCCCCACTCGTGACAACATCACACGGGGTACGGGTCAGTCGGGGAGGGGTAGGAGAAGGGACCGGCGGCGCAGAACCAGACGCCTGGGATCCGGACTGCCACGTAATAGTCTGCTGCGCACATGGTATGCAAAGGAAAACCTCATCCCCTGTAAGGGATGCCCCACACCCTAAACACTGCCGGGGTTGCCCCGAGGGGAGCCTGAGCCCAGTATCCTGGGAATTACGCAATATAAGCGACCAGGGATGCCCCTTCTGTGTCCCGAGTGGGAGGATTTATGAGGAGTTCTAAAATTAAACCAGGGACCCTAGGACCGGGAGGACCCTTAAGGATTCGACAAAGGTCCACCTGGAAGACAGAATACAGGGCTATTCAGCACCTCAATCATGCCCGAGTACACACAATGCAGTCATACTGATATTGCAATAACATAAGAGTATATATATATATATATATATATATATATATATATATATATATATGCAGGTCATGAAGTAATGGGGCCCCAAGGGCCACTCGCGGAGGAAAATGGCGTCCGTCCTGCCACAGGCGAGAACCCGAGAAGCAGAAGGAGAAGAAGGGCGGGCCGCGCGACGCGCCCGGCCCCGGCCCCGCCCCCTCCCCTGACAACAACGCCGCTCCCGGCCAGTGGCCGGGCTCCGCAGCGGCGCCAAGAGCACGGGGGGCGGGCCGTAGGCGATCGCGCCAAGCGTCCGACCCCGCCCCCCTACCAACCGCACCTGAGGGGAAGAAGCTCCCCCGTCGAAGCTGCCGGCTTAGCCGGCTGAGTACCATTAAAAATGCACCCAGTGAATCACACACACACAGCTGTGACAAACACACATTAAGCGAGAAAGGGGCCCCGTACACTGCCCCCCCCCTCTAGGGAGCAAGGGCAATCCGGCAGGGGGAGGGGGAATCCATGCTGGAAGGGCAAGGGACTGGGCATCCCAAACCGGGATCACCAACCCGGCAAAACCGCCTACCCCTTAGTATGGGGTCTGACGGTGGAGCGTAGCTGCTAAGCACCATTAGGTGCTGTCTACCCTTGCTCGGACCAGCAGCCTAGGCTGGGAGTCAAGGTGTATACTAAGAAAGGGGGGTCCAGGCAGAAATAGACTAACAAGCGGGCCGGGAGTTACCCCGGCTACCTGCAAGGAGGAGACATCCATCTTCTGACTTGCTCGCCGTCTGCAGAGATGAAAGACTGGGGAATGAGTGGGAGGTACCAGGTATTTATGGACCAGGAGGGGCTCCCTTTTTTTCATGACATCTCTGCAAGATCGCCCTCTACAGGTCGGTATAACCCAAGTGTAATGACTATCTGAAGCGGGGTGTGTGACATACTTAGAATAGTAGATATTAGCTAACATTTTTAGACTGACTTAAAGCAGAATGAAACCCACTGGGCCGGCACTGAAGTCCCAGTGATGACATGTGGGTATTCTGCCCCCAGGGGGCGCTTGACTGCAAGATCAAAAGCTGTCGCTCCTCCCGGCCCCCTATAAAGGCAGGTGTCCCTCATTCTCCAGTGGTTAAAAAGCAGTAAGCAAAAAAAGGGCACAGGCCGGGAGGCCAAGAAACCATGTTACTTCACACAGCTTCAGCTTGTACTCTCCAAAAAACAAGACTTAAGGACACAAGTCCAATGATAAAAATGTTAATCACCATAACAGGCAAACCAGAGATAATGAACAAAGGACGGGGAGGGACGACCTGGACTGGATATAGGTGAGTTTCACAGAATTGTATTTTTCCCTATATCCAGTCCAGGTCATCCTAGTGATGACATGTGGGACATCCAAAAGCAGTGTCCATATAGGTCGGGATCCCCAGTGCGGAACAGCATGTAGTTCATTTCACTACCGCCTGAAGCACCTTTTGGCCAAAGACAGCATCAGCTAAGGCCCTGACATCCACCTTGTAAACTTTGTAAACGTATGAACTGAAGATCAAGTGGTGGCCTTACAAACTTGTTCAACCGATGCCTGGTGCTAAAAAGCCCAAGAGGCACAATAGCTCTGGTAGAATGAGCTGTAATCCGAAAAGGGGGTTCCTTCCCCTTGGCAGAATATGCTTGTACCACCGCCTGTCTGATTCATTTACTGAGAGTGGACTTGGCTGGTAGCACACCCTTCCTAGAGGCCTCTGTTAGGACAAAGAGCAAATCCGATTTCCTGACGGATTCAGTCGCAACCAGGTAATACTTAATGGCTCTGACCACATCCAAGGCATGGAGGGTCCTTTCCTTAGAATTAGTCGGTGCTGGACACAAGGAAGGCAAGACAACTTCCTCATTAAGGTGAAAGGGAGAAACGACCTTAGGCAAAAAATCAGGTTTAAAGCGAAAAACCACCTTATCCTTATGCCGCTCAAAATAGGGAGGCTTCATACAAAGCACGGCCAGCTCTGAAACGCGACGCACCGAGGTGATCGCTACCAAAAAGACTACTTTGAGAGTCAAAATAGACAATGCAGCATCACACAATGGTTCGAAGGGAGGACCCTGAAGAGCAGACAGTAATAAATTCAAGTCCCACACCGGTATCACTGACTTACGCGGTGGACGGACATGGGTGACCCCCTGGAAAAAGGTCTTGATCAGCCTATGATTGGCAATGGATCTCTGAAAGAAGATGGCTAAGGCCGAGACCTGGCCCTTGAGGGTGCACAGCTGGAGACCCAAATCTAAGCCGTGTTGTAAGAACTCCAGAATCCTAGAAATAGAAAATGTGCGGCAAAGAAGACTCTTGGACTTGCACCAAGCAATATAGGCGTGCCAAACTCTGAAGTATATCATGGAGGAAGACTTCTTCCGAGCCTGAAACATGGTATGTAAAACTGTGGCAGACAGCTCCTTTTCCGTCAGGATTGAGGTTTCAACAGCCAGGCCACCAAAGCCAGCGTCCGTAAATTGGGTTGCCGCAGCGACCCCTGAGTGAGAAACCCTGACAGCTGAAATATGTCTGCAAACCAACTCCTTATCGGCCAGCGAGGAGCCACCAGGATAGTCGGTACCCCTTTCTGGGCTATCTTGCGCAGCACTCTGCCCAGGAGTGGGAACGGAGAGAATGCATACAGAAACTTGAGCTCCGTCCAGGGAATTGCCAGAGTGTCTGTGGCAATGGCCAGAGGATCTCTGGAGAGGGAGACGAACCTTGGGAGCTTGTGATTGTGTCTGGACGCAAACAGGTCCACATCTGGCTGACCCCAGCGGAGACACAGAGCGTGAAGGTCTTGCTATTGAGAGACCATTCCCCCAGGCGCGAGGTGCTCCTGCTCAGGGAGTCTGCCTCCTGGTTTTCCCCCCTGGGGATGTAGACCGCCGATATGCAGAGAACATTCTCCTCTGCCCAAGTCAGAATCTGGGTCACCTCCTTGAGGGCTCGCTTGCTCCGAGTCCCGCCCTGGTGATTGATGTAGGCGACAGCCGTCTGATTGTCCAAGCGAACCTGGATCGCACGAGTCAATCGAAGAAGCACCAACCGGATCGCTTTCAGCTCCAAGAGATTTATGGGTAAACGGTTCTCCTGCAGATCCCACTGACCCTGGATCTTCTGAGTCTGCCAAACGCCTCCCCAGCCGGTCAGACTGGCATCCGCGGTAACTATCTCCCAACGGAGAGTCAGAAAAGACTTGCCCACCAACAGGTTCCTGGAGTCCAACCACCACAAGAGGGTGGCCAGGGGGGACAGCGAAAATTCCTGTTCTAGCGACTCCTGCATCCGGGTCCAGCCGGCGAAGGGCACCCCCTCGATGCATGAGACCATGAGGCCCACCAATCTCATCCCCAGACGTATCGACGGCCGCTGACAGGACAGCAAGGCCTGCACCTGCGTCTGGAGACCTGAAATCTTCTGCTGTGGCAGAAAGACCTTTACCTGAGCGGTGTCTATCGTCATTCCCAGGAAGGATCTCACTGGTGAGGGAGTGATAAAAGACTTTGGGTAACTGATTACCCAGCCGAAGGCCTCCAGGGTTGCTGCAAGGACTGGGCCGCAATCAGCAAGTCGTCCAGATAGGGCAGCACATGAATGCCCTGGTTCCTCAAGATAGCCATGATGCCTGCCAGCACCTTGGTAAAGACACGGGGGGTTGAGGATATCCCGAATGGAAGTGCCACAAACTGGTAATGTTGATCCTCCAGAGCAAACCTCAGGAACTTCTGATGGAAAATCGGGATGTGCAGATAAGCATCCCTGATGTCCACCGTGGTCATGAAGTCGCCTGGGCCGAAGCCAGCTCACCGCTGACTGCAAGGTTTCCATGCGGAAATGTCTGACTCTTACAAACCTGTTGAGACCCTTCAGTTCCAGGAGATGTCTCCGTCCTTCTTGGGAACCGTGAACAAATTGGAGTAAAAACCTTGACCCTGTTCCTGACGAGGTACAGGGCATATCACACCTAACCGCAGGAGGTGTTGCACGGCCATTCTCAAGCCCTGTGCCTTCAATGGTTCTTGGAATATCTGAGACTGAAGAAATGTTGTGGGCGGCCTGGCTGCCAGCTCTATTTTGTAACCGGAGGACACTACCTCCTGAATCCACCGATCCGAGATGCGCCGTCTCCAGATTTGAGCAAACAGAAGAAGCCGTCCCCCAACCCGAATGGGTGAGGGCGCCCCCTCATGCCTGAGGGGACATGGCAGCGGGTTTGGGCTTGGCTCCCCAAGCGGGATTGGATCGGCCGCAGGACCTACCTCTACCCCAGGTAGTATCTCTGCGGCCACCTGAAAATGAAGAGCCTCTTCCCCCTCGAAAGGAGCGATAGGCAGAGGAGTTCAGAAAAGGCCGAGCAGGCTTCCAACTCTGAGGGAGTCTACCATCCTTGACCAGGACGTCCAGGCGCTCCCCAAACAACCTGTGCCCTACGAAGGGGATACTCATAAGCAACTTTCTGGCCGCGGCATCAGCAGACTATTGCCGCAACCAGAGCGAGCGGCGAAGTGCAACAAGCAGGGACGAAATCCTGGTGCCAAGCCAGACACCATCTTTCATGGCAGAGACAACAAAGGCAATGAAATCCACGCAGGCCTTGAGTTCTTTATACTCCTCCGCCCGCTTGCGAGCCTTAGCTCTATCCACCAGATGTCTCACCTTCTTTCTGATGGCCAGAGAGAATAGCCGCGGCACACACAGGACGAAACAAGGCACCGGCAAAGGTGAAAGCATGACAGACCAGCTGATCCATGCGCTTGTCAGCCGGGTCACGTAAGGAAGCGGTATCAGGTGAAGGCATAATAGTAGTGTTGGACAACCCCGACACAGGGGAATCCACCTCGGAAGGACGAGACCACAAACGAACCATCTCCTCTGGGAAAGGATACCGCCTATCCAGGCCCTTAGGCACTGACGGTAGCTTGTTAGGCCTTTCCCATTCCTTGAAAATCATATTAGAAAAATGGGCCTGCTCCGGAAAGACCCGCCTCTGTCTTTCGGGCTTAAACAAATCACCTTGCTTCCTCTTAGCCGCTCTGGGAGGAACAATGTGTAATGTCTCAAACACTAAGGTAAGCAACTCCGTATCATCAAGGAGCCACGCATCCTCGTCCGCAGAGAGGCCAAACTGTCGTCACCCGCAGAATAATCCGCCATGGAACGGGAATCATCTGGCAACTCACCTTCCTTCACAGAGCCCAGATCATCAAAAAGATCGTCATTATCCGAGTAAACGGGCTCGATGTGCCGTCTCTTACTCATGACCTTCTTAGGAGCCATCAGCGAGATCTGTCTCTCGAGATTGGCCACCCTATGCGCCAAATCAAACTGGGACCCCCGGCTGGCTTCCCCCTCACTGAGGGCTGAGTGCAGAAGCGGAGGGTCCGGAGTGGCCGCAGGCAGTGAAGAGCTAGGGGCAGGGACGCCCGCCCGGTCATGGTCCGAAAAGATGCTCCTGGCACAAGTGGTATAAACAGTGCTGGATCCACCCAGAGGATTCGTACTGCACAAGGGGCAGAGCTTCACCCGGCCAGATGAGGCCCCCAGCTCACTATCCCCAGATGCCTCCATTATGGTGATTAGAAAACAATTGTCAGTTGAAAGGTTACAAGGCACTAACGGCCCAGACCTATATGATCCCTCTTAATAAAAGGAAGGGGGACCGTGGGCAACTAAGCCCACGACCTATGCAAGACAAAAGAGAGAAAAAGACCATCAGACCCCTAAACAGTGACATGCATGAGAAGCAATATACACTCAAAAGAGGGACTCACGACACTGACAGGTCTCAATGAAGCGATGCAGGCAGCAGCAAAAACGGAGCAACAGGGACAGCGCAGCACACCGCAGGCCAGCTTCTAGCTCATTCCTCGAGGGGCAGACTGCATCGCGAAAATAGCGCCCGCCCATCATAATCAGCGCCGCCATTATCCCCTCACAAGGGGCAGAGCAAGTGATGGCCGCCATAACCGGAAACACTGCGGCTCCCGCAGCGGGGGACGCGGCCATACTGAAAAGCCGCGCGGTTCGTGTAACACCGCCGCCTGCCTGCCATCGCGACGCCGCACGAGCAGCGTCCCCCGTTCTCTCCCCCCATCACAGCTTGAGGCAGTCAGGATGGAAAGAGGGAAGACCCTGCGAGGCCTGTGAGGAACCGCGGGGGAGCGAGGGGGGTAAGAATGAAAATCTCCAGAGCAGCAGAGCCAGCGAGGAGCGGTGCAAGTAAAAACACACAGCACACATGATAATAAAGCTTGTGGGCAGGGAGGGTAAATACAGGCAAACATAAGCCCTAGCAAGTGGTCCCCCCCCATTAGGCTCACCATTAGCATATGGCCCTTTAAACAGGGTATGTAGCCCAGAGCCTAGCTCTGCCGAACGCCTGACCCCGGTATTCTCCCTACCGTCACGATCCCGAAGCAGCCAGCAGTTGGGAGGTAGAGTGGGCCTGACGGGACAGTGGAAATAGGGCCCGCAGCGGCCGACGGGCTAGGAGGCCCCGCTCAGCTGCCAATATCCAGAGAGAGTATCCAAGGATCTTCAGCAGTCAAGACTGCAAGATGAACACTGGGGAATGATAGAGGGACACCTGCCTTTACAGGGGGTCGGAAGGAGCGACAGCTTTTGATCTTGCAGTCGAGCGCACCCTGGGGGCGGAATACCCACATGTCATCACTGGGACGACCTGGACTGGATATAGGAAAAAGATTCTATTGGCCAGCCCCGGGTCATCCCAAATCAGCATTCTCCAACTTCTTTCTGGCTCCCTCACCGATGTAAACATTGGGTGACTGCATCCCTTGCATCTTTTGGCTGTGTGTGCGCTCCTGCTGCTCAAGCTCACAACTGCCATAAATAAAGCCATTTGCCGAACATCACATATGCATAGCAAATGGCTCTGATTGAACAAGAGCCCGCACCTGCATAGTTAGACCGGGAAGAGGTGAGTTTTTATAGGTGAACTGGGGGTGCCACACAGTGAGGCATGCCAAATTT
This sequence comes from Gastrophryne carolinensis, assembly GCA_027917425.1. NCBI lineage: Eukaryota > Metazoa > Chordata > Amphibia > Anura > Microhylidae > Gastrophryne > Gastrophryne carolinensis. Next base: position 131,571,280 of record CM051234.1, read on the forward strand.
GGATGCCTAGGGGTCATAGAACAAGACCTGGGATAGTCAAAACTCAGAGGGGCCCTAGTCATAATTAGTAGTGTTGGGCAAACCCGAACGAGTTCGGGTTCCCAAACCTGAATGCAGACTTCAGTCCGTGTTTGAGTTGGGCTCAAACCTGGTAAAGCTGTTTGATGGGCAGTCTATCAACCAGCTTAGACTAAAGTGTGCAGCAACAGGAATCCGCTGTACAACTTACTTGAGCCCTGTGATCCCGGCTTTGACCGGGGCTTCAGAAAGATGGCCGCCACGCCTATGAGTGAGGACACTAGCAGCTGGCACTAGAAGTGCTGCTAGCTGCTGCCAGTATCCTTACTCATGGGAGCGGTGGTCATCTTTCTGAAGCTGCAGCCATAGCTAATTTGACAGCAGAAAGAACAACGACTGGATCGGGGGGCTCAGGTAAGTGTACAGACACTTCCTGCTGCACACTTTTCATTCGTTTAAAGCGCCCTCCGCCACAATATATATATTTTTTTGTCTCAGTCGCGATTCTGCCTTGGAGCCCCTTGGCAGGAGGGAACCCCTCTCCACCCCTTTGGGGTGAGGAGTGGAGAGGGGCTGAGGGACCCCCAGAGGCAAAATCACCCCCCCCCAACCGAAAGTTCCGGTCCCCAATGATCTCAATGGGGGCCAGGTTCGGGTCAAGTTTGGGTACCTTAGGGGTTTGCCCAACACTAATCATTAGCCATCCATCTGCATTAGGAGCCTCAATGGTTATATATCAGCCATTCAGCTTTCATGCTTTTAATCCACTTACATTGGCAACATCATTATCTAGGACTGAATAAGCTTGGCAGCTGATTACTTTGAATCCTGATCTGTATGCAGAACCCCTGTTATAGAGCTGTTATATTCCGCCCCAAAATATATAATAGCAACAGTGGCTTAAACCGTCATGTAGCATCAAGTAGAATGACTGAGAAGCCTATTAGTGTTGTAGTACTTAAGGGATTTAGATTTTTTTTATATTAAGGAGGGCAGAGTGACAGGAGATCATTTGTAAAAAATGCAGCCATGACCTATCCAGATACCATTCATTTTTTGGGGGTTGTTATATATATACTTTTTCTTGCAATGTAGTTTATAGAGGCAGAATTATTGGCAGGTGGCACCGTACTATAGTGTTACTAATATTCTACACGTACAGGGTGCACTGCCCAAACAGGGACCCTATTGCAATTGCAAACTGAATGAATCTACTTTTGGAATGTCCTCCTGACCATTCCCATAAAAAAATGAATTGATTCCAAAATGAATTGATACAATACTTTATTGTGAATTACAAATTAAAAGCATGTTTAAAAAATCACAGCAATTCATGATGCCATACCGTAAATAACCACATGGGAGAGCCAAACGGCCAGACCTATAACTATAATGTGCTAAAATACATGATGAATATTTATATGCTAACCTATCCAATAAAGTGCTAAGTGCTTGTAAACAGATTACATTAATCTAGCCGAGCAGGACCCCTGACAAGAAGCAGGCCCAGCAAGGGACAAAAGTGCAGAGTGACAAATGAGACAATAGGCTCGATTCAGAGAGACACAAACAAACTTTCGGTTTGGTGCCGACGTCGTAAGATTTTCAAAATTTCCCGCTCTCGCATGAACGTTCGATCGATTCTATGCATGCTTCGTAAACCTTCCGTAGCGCGTCCGTGTGCTCGTATGCCAGAGTACGCAGACGAGGATGTCATTTTCCATCGAAAAGGTTCAGATTTATTTTGCCCAACTACCAACATAGCCTTTCGTTTTTGCCCTTTTCCCATCGTATCCTCACACGAATCCTATCATTTTCCCGCTACATCCTGCTTCATTTTTTCCTAAAGTATCTGTCCAGACGAAATTCTTGCGATATTGCGCCTGCGCACTACAAACTTCTCTCATTAAAGTGTTCGCCTACATAATTTCACTTCCATCACTAAACTCACCCTAACCACTTAGCGCTCTCCTGCCTTTTCCCTGGAGCTCCCTTAAAGCTCACCCTAACCACTTAGCGCTCTTCTGCCTTTTCCCTTGACCTCCCTTAAAACTTACCCAAATCACTTAGCGCCTTGTTTCTTCTTCCATTTTCACACCCTCAAACTTACCCAAATCACTTAGCGCCTTGTTTCTTCTTCCATTTTCACACCCTCAAACTTACCCAAATCACTTAGCGCCTTGTTTCTTCTTCCATTTTCACACCCTCAAACTTACCCAAATCACTTAGCGCCTTGGTTCTTCTTCCATTTTTGGTCCCTAAAACTTACCCAAATCACTTAGCGCCTTGGTTCTTCTTCCATTTTAGGTCCCTAAAACTTACCCAAATCACTTAGCGCCTTGGTTCTTCTTCCATTTTAGGTCCCTAAAACTTACCCCAATCACTTAGCGCCTTGTTTCTTCTTCCATTTTTGGTCCCTAAAACTTACCCAAATCACTTAGCGCCTTGGTTCTTCTTCCATTTTAGGTCCCTAAAACTTACCCCAATCACTTAGCGCCTTGTTTCTTCTTCCATTTTTGGTCCCTAAAACTTACCCAAATCACTTAGCGCCTTGGTTCTTCTTCCATTTTAGGTCCCTAAAACTTACCCAAATCACTTAGCGCCTTGGTTCTTCTTCCATTTTAGGTCCCTAAAACTTACCCCAATCACTTAGCGCCTTGTTTCTTCTTCCATTTTTGGTCCCTAAAACTTACCCAAATCACTTAGCGCCTTGGTTCTTCTTCCATTTTAGGTCCCTAAAACTTACCCCAATCACTTAGCGCCTTGTTTCTTCTTCCATTTTTGGTCCCTAAAACTTACCCAAATCACTTAGCGCCTTGGTTCTTCTTCCATTTTAGGTCCCTAAAACTTACCCAAATCACTTAGCGCCTTGGTTCTTCTTCCATTTTAGGTCCCTAAAACTTACCCCAATCACTTAGCGCCTTGTTTCTTCTTCCATTTTTGGTCCCTAAAACTTACCCAAATCACTTAGCGCCTTGGTTCTTCTTCCATTTTAGGTCCCTAAAACTTACCCCAATCACTTAGCGCCTTGTTTCTTCTTCCATTTTTGGTCCCTAAAACTTACCCAAATTACTTAGCGCCTTGGTTCTTCTTCCATTTTAGGTCCCTAAAACTTACCCAAATCACTTAGCGCCTTGGTTCTTCTTCCATTTTAGGTCCCTAAAACTTACCCCAATCACTTAGCGCCTTGTTTCTTCTTCCATTTTTGGTCCCTAAAACTTACCCAAATCACTTAGCGCCTTGGTTCTTCTTCCATTTTAGGTCCCTAAAACTTACCCCAATCACTTAGCGCCTTGTTTCTTCTTCCATTTTTGGTCCCTAAAACTTACCCAAATCACTTAGCGCCTTGGTTCTTCTTCCATTTTAGGTCCCTAAAACTTACCCAAATCACTTAGCGCCTTGGTTCTTCTTCCATTTTAGGTCCCTAAAACTTACCCCAATCACTTAGCGCCTTGTTTCTTCTTCCATTTTTGGTCCCTAAAACTTACCCAAATCACTTAGCGCCTTGGTTCTTCTTCCATTTTAGGTCCCTAAAACTTACCCCAATCACTTAGCGCCTTGTTTCTTCTTCCATTTTTGGTCCCTAAAACTTACCCAAATCACTTAGCGCCTTGGTTCTTCTTCCATTTTAGGTCCCTAAAACTTACCCAAATCACTTCACGGACATCACAATCTTGATTTTCAAATATGTCATTGTCCCCTTGTTTTTTTTCAATGTATGTGTGCAAATAAATGGGACAACATTTTTTTTTTTTTTTTTTTGGTTTTTAATTGCTCAATTGCCATTTGTTGGCAAAATTTTTCTGGCAACTTTGGGCCAAAAAAATTAATAACTATATACAAATTGTTTTGGCTTTACTAAAAATATATACACTGTTTTTGTTAAAAACTTTAAAAACTATATACAATTTACAACTTTTTAAAAACCAGAAAACTATATACAAAGAAATTTGGTGTTTAACCAAGAAAACTATGTACAAATACAACTATTTACAAATCTACAGGGCCAGGAACCAGGACACTAGTCTTCCTCTTCTGTTGTCCCCAACGTGTCCCGCATCGCCTGCAGATCGGCCACCAACTCAAGGACCCTCCGATTGATATCAGCAAGTCGCTGTCTTGTGGTCCCTTCCCAAAAATCAGAAATTCTAATTATTCGGAGAACAATACATGTTTATCACCTGTGTAATTAATGTATTTAAAGAAACAAATTAAGTATTATGCACATATGATTAATCACAGGAATTAAGGTTAGTAACTGGCCACAGGACAGTTGGACAACTAATTAAGCTAATTCAGTGGCCACAGGACAGTTGGGCAACTAATTAAGCTAATTCAGTGGCCACAGGACAGTTGGGCAACTAATTAAGCTAATTCAGTGGCCACAGGACAGTTGGGCAACTAATTAAGCTAATTCAGTGGCCACAGGACAGTTGGGCAACTAATTAAGCTAATTCAGTGGCCACAGGACAGTTGGGCAACTAATTAAGCTAATTCAGTGGCCACAGGACAGTTGGGCAACTAATTAAGCTAATTCAGTGGCCACAGGACAGTTGGGCAACTAATTAAGCTAATTCAGTGGCCACAGGACAGTTGGGCAACTAATTAAGCTAATTCAGTGGCCACAGGTCCCTCTTATATTGGCATTGACTAGGGCATTATGTGTTTTTGTGTTCATGGGAATTTAGACCGAAATCTCTAGAATGACATGACTACTTACTTGGTTGGTGGCCGAGAGATGGCTCGTTGGGGACAACACCCTGAGGTCCTGGTTCCTGGCTCTGCTGTGAAGAAGTGCCTGTAGAAACATGGGCCAAATGGTTAGTTTGGATGTCTGATTCCGCAGTCCTCCAATGTTTTGAGCTAAGTCTGGGTCACATCACTCACCTTCTCCAGGGTCTTGTGGGCTCCTATCTGCTGCCTCCTGACCCACTACTTCACCCGCAACCGAAACATCTACAAATACAGAATAAAGGATTCAGTTTGGTGATATCAGGAGCTAGCAATTCTCTTTTTTGGTGTAGACATGAAGAGTGACATACCCGAGGATCCCGCATGCGTGGCAGGGTACGACTGCCTGCCCACGCTGTGCCGCCCCTCCTCTGTGGTAAGGTCCAGGGGCTGGTCTGAGGAGGCCACAGAGGAGGGGTCGGCCCGTCGCCCTGGAGATCCACCACCTTCACTCCCAGCTGCAGAATCATGCAGCACTGGTCGTCCTCTGCGCCTCCGGGTGCGGCGAATTCGGTAATCCATTTCCAACACTAGAAAAGAAAAGGCATTCTAAGTAAAGTCCTACCTTCTGTCTTAGTTACATATTGCATGCAATCGCAATCTACTTACTTGGAAAATGGATTCCGAAGAACCTCCGCACCCGGGGCATGTGCAGCCGTTTGAGGTCCGACCAATGCTGCATGATCTGCGTGTGGGTGAAGGTGGTGTTGGTCTGCTGTTGGATGGTGGAGATTATCTCCAGGGCGACGTGGCGTTTTTCAAATGTGTTGGGCAGGTAGTCGTACCTGCGCTCCAGCATGGTCTACAAAACAGAAAGAAAACATCGACTTTACTTCTCAATACATATCAATATGTGTCAGCAAAACATTTTTTGGGGTAATTACATTAACACACACACATTTCTAGTGTTCATTAATTTCACAATATGGCCTAAATGTTGTTTGGCACGTGTGTTGCGTGCCTTTGGTTGTGCATGTAGTTTATCACATTTTTAACCAAAGCCATTTATTCCTGCGCTTCCTTCACATATAGAGCAGCATTTCCTAATCTAACAAAAGTCCATCGAATACACTTACGAACATGATGATCTCTTCTTGTTGGCGGGTGAAGATAGTGGGTGCCATCTTGCTTCTTTTTCTCGGCAGCAGATAAGTAACGCCCCAGCGCGTTCCGCATGGCCGTGCGAACGTACGCAATGCCTCAGCGGGTTCCGCACGGCCGTGCGAACGTACGTCACACGCTGGCTTGCTTACTTAAAGGTCCCTGCACACCCAGCTGATTATTTGAGAAAATCAAAATGGCACCCAAAAAACCTCCGGGCAAAACTGGAAAGGAGCAAACGGGGAAGAAGGCAGCCAAACGGCAGGAGCCTTCCGAAGGGCCCAAAACCAGGTCGCAGCAGCCAAAAGCAAAATTACGGCCTAGTACCAAAACGCCGGCCAAGCCAACTACCAGCTATGGGCAAAAAAAGGAGCAGGCAGGCAAACCAAAGACCCAGGCCACAAAGGCTAGTATGGCTACTGGGCCAAAAACGGGTAAGAGGGTCCGAAGACCCACCCCACCCTGCCCCACTACAACACCCACAATAGTCCGCAGTAGGTCCCGCAGTCCCCCTCGAGGCCGAACCAGGTCCCGCAGCCCCCCTAGACGCCGCAGCAGGCCACGCAGCCCACAAAGAGGCCGAACCAGGTCCCGCAGCCCCCCTAGACGCCGCAGCAGGCCACGCAGCCCACAAAGAGGCCGAACCAGGTCCCGCAGCCCCCCTCGAGGCCGAACCAGGTCCCGCAGCCCCCCTAGACGCCGCAGCAGGCCACGCAGCCCACAAAGAGGCCGAACCAGGTCCCGCAGCCCCCCTCGAGGCCGAACCAGGTCCCGCAGCCCCCCTAGACGCCGCAGCAGGCCATGCAGCCCACAAAGAGGCCGAACCAGGTCCCGCAGCCCACCACGAGTGTGCCCAAAAAAAAAACAGAAGAGGGCCGGCCCTGCAAGATCGCCCTCACCCTTGGTCCGCCCTACTACCTCCAAGGGCAGCACTACTTCAGGCTCCGAACGAAGCTCTCCTGCTCGCCCACATTTGGCACCGGCACAGGTGGAAAGGCAAGGTTACTATGCCACATCAACACCTGGGACTTCTGTGGCCAGCCAGGCCAGAACACCCAGTCCCTTGCCCAGTCCAGGCCAATCCCCAGGCAGCCACCATTCCCTGCATTATACCCCACAAACCCAGCCAAGGATGTCACCCCATTTGGATGACACCATGGAGGACCCACAACCCAAAACAACCGGGCGCACATTGCGAAGAGGGCAGTTGAGTGGGCGTTTTGGTGAGGCCCAAATTATGGCCTTGGCTAGTGGCCTGACCTTAGTTTATGATGAGCTATATGGGCGCAGATCAAAAAACACCACCAAACAGCGCAGAGCCAACATCTTGGCAGACCTAACCAGACAAGTGAATGCAGCGGGGGAAGAGTTAAAGGATGTTGTACAGATTCAGCGCAAGATATCGGACCTCAAATATGCTGCACGGAAGAAAGAAAATCAAAGGCGGATTGACAGGTAAAAATGTTAGCTTTAGGATTAGACTGGATGTTGTATTGGCCACCTGGTTCTAAATTACCCTAACTCTGTTTTACAGCATGAAAACTGGAGGAGGTTTTCCCTCCAAACTCAAGTTGACCCCGGCTGAGGAGATGATTTATGGATTGATGCATCCAGTCGCCGTCGAAGGCCACGCGGCCCTAAGGGACACAGATTCCCCGACCCGTCCTGCAGGTGAGTAAGATGTATGTGACCTTTACAATTAGTGAGCATGCACAATTAGCCAGTAACACATCTGGGAAGCCAGGCACCTAGGCTGTGGCTTGTAGGTGATTTCTGTGTTGGGCCAGGGTGTGGCATGTGTGTGGCCACTTAACTGTTGATTTTTGGTCCACATACAAGACGTGAATGTACATTGAACCCGAGTGTAAAAGTTTGTGGGTTCCCATTAAACCGGACCTTCACCATGATTTAATGAAAAGCACAAACTCTTATCCAAAAAATCCTCAGCATCTAAAATTAATATATTTTACATGTGTAGTCACTAATGTATTATACTTTCCACCACTGGGCTGCAACTCTGTTCGGCAATTTAGGATACGGCCGCCGCCATCTTGACTCCGAAGCATCACACTTACTGAGGAGAGGAGAGTGGGATAAGGTACAGGGGGGCGGGTTATAGCTGTGCTTTGCTCAGACAGAGCAGAGCTGGGGTCAGGGAAAGGTCAGCAGTCCAAGAATGCAGAGCAGCACAGTCAGGAGGCACTTACTGTTTGCAGGCTGCCTGATAAGATGGCGGATTCCATAAGCCGCCATCTTTGATGTTTAAAGGCTCATAACATGCAGTAGATGCAGGTTGGAAGATTTGTAATGTGGTCAATCTGTATGTACAGGGTGTGGGAAACATAGAAGCTAGACTCTTAATCAGAGTGAAGGTCCGCTTTAATGGCCTCTAAGGGATGTGGTCAGCCACATAACAAGCTGAACTTGAATGTTTGGCTTAGTTGAGTAGAACAATGTGGAAGTAGTTGTAGGCCAAAAATTTAACAACATAATGGCATGGAAATTGAAGCTTATTTGGCCCCGTTGTTGAAGTGCCCATGACAGTTTTGACCCGTTAACTAATTCGGCATATGTCTTTTGACCCGTCAACAATGCATAGGTGTGTGTTTACATAGTGTCTTTGCTTCTCATGCAGGCCACCATCATCGCTCAGCTACTGTGGAATCCACTGCCAGTGTGGACATGCCGTCAACTTCCGTGCAGCCTAGGAGGGAGGAACCGATATATTCGGTAAGTTTATTGAGCAAATGTCGTTTAGCCATGTTACTTTGCATGTTACTACTAACAGATTGACATATGTAGTGGGCAAGCTAACATCTAATTTGTCTCTGTCCATACAGACCCACACACTCATGGATGAAATCCAGGAGCTGGAGGAGGATGGATCCTTTATGTGCCCTTCTGAAGATCTACCCCTGGCCCAGAATCTGCAACTGGTCCAAAATGTTTCACCACCAACTCAGCAGCAGCAGAGGGAATCTGGCAGCATGGTGGCTGCACATGATGGCCAGCATGCACAGACTGACAGTCAAGTCCCCAGTGTTGTCTCTGCTGTTGAGGATAGTGAAAGCATGCCTGTGTCTGTTGAGGGGCCCAGACCAACAGCCTCGGCACGACCCCGAACCAGGGGATTGGGGAGGCGGAATCCGCTACGGCGCAACCAGGGGAGGGGCATGGCTATGTTGGACGCATGGCACCACGAGAGGGTGACCTTCCAGCAGCAAAACCAACTAAACCGAGAGGCACTGCATGGCCGGATCGAGAACCTAAATACCACATTACAGGCTGTGCAGAACGAATTGAGGACCCTCAACAGCCACATGGAGACTGCCAACAATGACAACCGTGCCTACAGGGGTGAAATGGTAAATATAATGCGCAACATTTTGGACCAGTTGCAGATTCAGAATGCCACACAGGCCCACGTTCGGGCCAATCAGCAAGGGCCACCACCTGGGTACTATGGCCATCACCCATATTAATGTCTCCACAACATGAATCTGTACAACATCTTTGCTCTTAATCCCCCCTGTATTGACTTGTCTGGTGAGGCAAACCAAGATACCCTTGGTGTATGCCTTGGGTTGTGTGTTTTTGATTTGCGCCCATAGAGCTCCTTAGAGTGGTGAGGTAGGCCACTAGCCAAGGCCATATCAGAATCCTCACTGAACGTGCCACTCAAGCTTCTACCCCTGTACCAGGTTTACACCTGTGGCAGGGCCAAATGTGGCCAACCAGGATTGTTTGTTTTTTTCATTATTGCCATGGTTGATCTAACCATTAATCCTTTGTGTTTACCTCAATTTTTTGAGCAAATTGGAGTGAGCAGCAACTCCAAGTTGGAGCTCTTATTTTTTACAAATAAACAGTTAAAGACACCTGTGGCTCCTAAATTTTATTGTCTCTTTTTTGGGTGTCACAGAGAAATATATACTTGGACATTCACACAGTTCACACATCCAAAAAAGAGAGTTGGAAAGCATTAGGCCTGTGGTGAGTAATTACTTTATTACTTATTTGAACACCACAAACATAACGAAACATACACAAAGGGAAATAAAACTAAATCAACAACACAATGTTAAACAAAGGCCAATACAGGTTACATTAAGCAAAATGGGTCGCGATCAAATTAGTCCGCACACTTTGGCCAGACACACTACTGTGTGTGTCCAGAAATGACTCCTCCTGGTCTTCGCTGGGTGGAGAGGGAGCAAATTCTACATACCGGGGGACCCGTTGTGAAATAGCAAAATTGTGAAGAACAGCACAGGCCATTATTATGTCTATGACCTTTTTCGGATCATATTGCAGGGCGCCCCCGGTATGATCCAAACAACGAAACCTAGTCTTCAAAAGACCAAAGGCCCTCTCTACCACAGCCCTGGTCTTGCGGTGCGCACAGTTGTAGGCATCCTGGGAGGCATCCTGGGGCCGGAGTACTGGCGTCAAGAGCCACGGCAGCAGCGGGTATCCTGAATCACCTTATACATAAGATTAGGAAAACAAACATGTAAGACCATCAAGGCACCAGCAACATCAATAGGAGGCTATTTGTCAATTGTGTGATCAACATGAGGCAACATTTGCCACTGTCCCAGTCCCAAACTAAACATCTGTCCTAGAGGTTTACAAAAGGACAACATACAAAGAGTGAGGATGAGGGACAATCATACATATGGATCCCAGCTCTGGGTTTCAAAGTGTGCTTAGGATGTAGGTTTTGCTGACCCCTTATATGCTTTGTGTGAGACCAAAACAGCAGAAACACGCCACATGCACTTTATCCCGCTCTACTCTCGTGTGGAAGTGCAAACCAGCTTAGCAAAGATGGGTCCGAAACTATGCTCAAGTTAAGTGCACGATTCCACACAAGGGTGGTGTAAGAGGGATTATTAAATTAGACCAACAGATAATTTAGAATGTGGCTAATGCAGGCCAAACTTGGCGAAACGCTTGGTTGGTTAATAACTAACATTCAAGTGTGGTTTCACATGGGCAGAAGTTTATTTAAGGTGTAAGTTTGGCAGACATTACTGCCAAATGCTAATTAAAAACAAACATCCACAACTACATTATGTGGTTTATGTTCACTTACCAAGGAGCCATGCACCGGAAAATTCCCCAGACTCAAACCGTCGGTACAATCCTGATCGTCTAAGGATGTACGCATCATGGGCTGAGCCTGGGTAGCCGGCGAGGACGCTAAGGAACCGCATGTCCGGCCCCACCACTGCCTGCACATTAAAGGAGTGGCCCATTTTGCGGTTCCTGGAAAAAAAGGAAGACAAGAAAACATTAGGAAGGCATTTAGAAAAATGAACACACACATTTCGATAAGGAGGGACCATTACAAGGTGGGACCATTACAAGGTGGGAGCATTACAAGGTGGGACCATTACAAGGTGGGTCCATTACAAGGTGGAGCCATTAGAAGGTGTAAACATTACAAGGAGGGACCATTACAATGTGGGACCATTAAAAGGTGGGACCATTACAAGGTGGGTCCATTACAAGGTGGAGCCATTAGAAGGTGGAAACATTACAAGGAGGGACCATTACAAGGAGGGACCATTACAAGGTGGGACCATTACAAGGTGGGACCATTAAAAGGTGGGAGCATTACAAGGTGGGTGCATTACAAGGTGGAACCATTAGAAGGTGTAAACATTACAAGGAGGGACCATTACAATGTGGGACCATTAAAAGGTGGGACCATTACAAGGTGGGTCCATTACAAGGTGGAGCCATTAGAAGGTGGAAACATTACAAGGAGGGACCATTACAAGGTGGGAGCATTACAAGGTGGGACCATTACAAGGTGGGAGCATTACAAGGTGGGTCCATTACAAGGAGGGACCATTACAAGGAGGGACCATTACAAGGAGGGACCATTACAAGGAGGCTTAACCTAAAATGAAACCAAAAATTAAAAACATTACTTACCTGTATATGTACTCGTCGGCAGCAGGAGGCACCAGGGCGACGTGGGTACAGTCAATGGCACCAATGACGTTGGGCATGTCGGCGATATTATAAAAACCAAGCTTAATGGCGTTTCTGGCTACCATATCATCGGGGAAAAAAATATATTTGGGGGTTAGGGTAGCCATGCCTTCCAAAAAATGTGATAGTGCGCGGCTCAGCGTAGGCTGTGAGATCCCCACGGAGAGGGCACCCAGCCTCTGGAACGAGCCGTTCGCCAAAAATTGCAGGCAGCCAAGCATCTTGGTCATACCTGAAATTGCATGCCCCTTCCTTGTGGTGCGGGCTAACCATGGCCGCAGCTCACTATACAATTTATGGAGGGAAGCGCGATTAAGCCTGGTCAGCTCGAACAGCTCAACGTCATGCATGCCATTGATGTTCATGCGTCGCCGCCGGTGCAATCTGGGCTCTGACCTCAAGATCCCATCAATGCCAAACAGAAGAAGACCTTGATGCTCTTCAAAGTCACTCTCCATCACGCTTGGCTGCCTAGTCCCGAGGTCAAAAAGGTGCCGTAAGACGCTCGACAAGGAAATGACTATATGGGCGTCGGAATACTTGCCAATCAGCTCTCTGAATTAATCGCCAGCCCATTGCAATGACGTAAATGATTTGACCGATCGAAACATTTTCGATTTCGAAGGAAAAAAGTCCCGAAGTTGCGTAAAAACACAAAATGAATTTCGATGGACGAACGAACATATACGTCTATGTTCGAACGTTCGTGCGAGTCGAAAATGGCCAAAAAAAAAGGAAAAAATGACAAACACCCAACAAAACTTTCGATTGCAAATACGAACATAATGACATTTGGGATTTTGAATCGAGCCTAATATACAAAAAATCATAAGTAAACAATCTTACTGTGCTACTGGCCGAATTGGATCCCCACAGCAAGCCCACGCGTTCCGAGGCTCTAGGGCTCTTTCTCAAGGCTGTATGGTGATGGGGGGCTCTGTCCCCAACTCACCTTAAATACCCCACCTCTCAATCAGTCTGTCCGCATCCACACGTGTGCTAAACCGGCCCCAGCACGCTCCGGCCGGAAGCGTGTAGGGCCGGAACCGGAAGTGATCCTGTCACAGGAGGCAGCGAGGCCGCGCTCCGCCCCCCCCCCCCCCCGGGCACATATGTCCCCCCCACCAACGTGGGCCGGGCGCAGGCAGGGGGAAGGTAGCGCTGCACTGCTGTACACACCACGGAGGTGGCGGACTGGAACGACGAGAAGGTGAGCATTAACCGTAAGACTCACAACATTCATAATTAAAAAAGCAAAAAAAACTCAACATATTTACAGCATACGGTAATCAACATTTAATTGTACTCAATTTATAAGCAGTGATTCCATCCAATATGACTCAATGTTATAAAATTAAGCCTATGGCTAATACTACATAATGTACATAGGGCTATAATGGACATAATGGGCACGGCTCATACCTAGTATGGGGCACCTTATATTGTAGGGGGTTGACACATGGCTCCTAACCTAGGGGTCCCGAACAGGCTAAATCCTGGTCCCTCAAGTGGGACTAAAGTATCCCCTATAACTATGGTAGTCCCATATAGCATCCCAGATGGGGTGCCCAGAACGGGGCCAATATATCGCCTCCCCCAGGGGGAATATACACTAAATCATTCTAAACAAGATGACCCCCCCCCCATATTGCTGAAGCTAATAGAACAAGGAACAGCAAAGTCCCTATATGCCCAACAATGGTTCAATGCAAGATCCAGATAGGTCAAATGGTGAGACACAAATGTGGCCAAATGATGACATCCCTGTGCCCAAATGGACTCAGGCGTCTGGATGACCGGCTTGGGCTCCCAGCGTGGCACAATCTTCTTTCGTTCTTATACTCTTCATCATGGGTAGCATCACTCAAGTAGAGGAAGGCAAAGGGGGAACCTTCAGATCAACATCTTCAAAGACTCCTGGTATTATCGGGGGTAAGATGTCTATTCCTAAGAGGACTGGCTAATATAAAAATAATGATATTAATGATGCAAAATTAAACAATCCAACTAAAGTGATAAAAAAAGTGCCCAACCGCATTGTGGTACTACTAGTGCTCCTACGTGCCAGTGCACTAAAAATAGAAAAAGTGTAAAAGTGTGCAAACTTAAAAACCAGCAGTGCTCACGTGATTGATGTGCATACTTACCTGATGATTCCACTTAACCATACACCCTAAAGCAATCCTAAAAGCATTTCCCTCCTAGCATACTCACCCTCAGTGAGAAAACGTTAACCCAAAAATGGTGAAAAAGCCACATCCTCATTAAGACCCAAGGGCGATTGTGTGTCCAATGCATACATCCACCTGAGCTCTTTCTGTTGCAGGAGTCTTTTAATGTCACCCCCTCTGGGTCCCAAACTAACTCTCTCCAATGCCGTCACTTTAAGTCCCTCCATGCTGCCCTGATGTCTATCAAGAAAGTGTGCCGCAACCGGCATAATTCTGCCCATATCACGATTGCGCCTGGCCAATCGTATAGAGGATAAATGCGCTTGAATCCGGGCCTTCAGGGTGTTCTTAGTTTCACCCACATAGCCCTTTGGGCAACCACAGGTAATTAGGTATACCACCCCCACAGTGCGACAGTTGATAAATTGCTGAATGGGATAACTTCTGCCCGTCCTGATATTAGTCACCCTCCTAGTGTTGTTAATCAAGGGGCAAATGGAACAGGCACCACAAGGATGACAGCCCTTAACTGTATTACTCACCTGTCCCGAGTCTAGTCCCGGGAAGTGGCTCCTGCAGACCTTATCACGTAGGCTGGGTGCCCGTTGGGCCACCATCAATGGTCCCCTACGAACCCATCTAGCCAGTGTGGGGTTGCTTTTCAGGATCCCCCAATGTTTCCTGAGCAGGCCTCTCAGTTGTGTCCAATTGGTATTGAATTGTGAGATGAATCTTACCTCTTCTCCCTTGTTGGATGTATTCCTTGGTATCAATAGTGCATCCCTAGGGGTCTCATTGGCTCTCTTCATTGCCCGTCGCACCACTGGTTTGGGATACCCACGTCTGTAAAATCTCTCCTTCAATGCCTTAGACTGCTTGGCGAACTCCCTCGGTGAGGAACAGTTGCGTTTTAACCGCAAAAATTGGCCTATTTTTGCGGTTAAAACGCAACTGTTCCTCACCGAGCATTGAGTCATATTGGATGGAATCACTGCTTATAAATTGAGTACAATTAAATGTTGATTACCGTATGCTGTAAATATGTTGAGGTTTTTTGCTTTTTTAATTATGAATGTTGTGAGTCTTACGGTTAATACTCACCTTCCCGTCGTTCCAGTCCGCCACCTCCGTGGTGTGTACAGCAGTGCAGCACTACCTTCCCCCTGCCTGCGCCCGGCCCCCGTTGGTGGGGGGGACGTATGTGCCCGGGGGGGGGGGGGGGGCGGAGCGCGGCCTCGCTGCCTCCTGTGACATCACGGAAGCCCTGCGCTCGAAGCTGGAGCGCAGGATCACTTCCGGTTCCGGCCCTACACGCTTCCGGCCGGAGCATGCTGGGGCCGGTTTAGACACACAAAACACTTGCACAAAAAGTGCTATTTGTCCAGCACCACCCAAAGGATAATATTAAAGCAGACCTGCTCTGCCACACATATATCCCCAATATGTACCAATAAACAAACAAAGTTGGTGGTACCAGTAAACCACCCAAAGGAAACAGGTACTTGAGGGCACCAGCTATCTGCTAACCATAAAGGACACTAATAGTTAATCAAAAATAGATTTATTAATCCATAACTGTATAAAACATCCACATACAACGTACAAAACAATCACCTACATTTAAAATCTACAAACATATAATTATCATGGATGATAATTATATGTTTGTAGATTTTAAATGTAGGTGATTGTTTTGTACGTTGTATGTGGATATTTTATACAGTTATGGATTAATAAATCTATTTTTGATTAACTATTAGTGTCCTTTATGGTTAGCAGATAGCTGGTGCCCTCAAGTACCTGTTTCCTTTGGGTGGTTTACTGGTACCACCAACTTTGTTTGTTTACTGGGGCCGGTTTAGCACACGTGTGGATGCGGACGGACTGATTGAGAGGTGGGGTATTTAAGGTGAGTTGGAGACAGAGCCCCCCATCACCATACAGCCTTGAGAAAGAGCCCTAGAGGCTCGGAACGCGTGGGCTTGCTGTGGGGATCCAATTCTGCCAGTAGCACAGTAAGATTGTTTACTTATGATTTTTTGTATATTGTCTCATTTGTCACTCTGCACTTTTGTCCCTTGCTGGGCCTGCTTCTTGTCAGGGGTCCTGCTCGGCTAGATTAATGTAATCTGTTTACAAGCACTTAGCACTTTATTGGATAGGTTAGCATATAAATATTCATCATGTATTTTAGCACATTATAGTTATAGGTCTGGCCGTTTGGCTCCCCCATGTGGTTATTTACGGTATGGCATCATGAATTGCTGTGATTTTTTAAACATGCTTTTAATTTGTAATTCACAAAGTATTGTATCAATTCATTTTGGAGAATATTTTTGATGTGCGAGGGTCAGTCCCCAGGGGCCCTTTATGGGAATGGTCAGGAGGACATTCCAAAAGTAGTTTATAGAGGCAAAATCATTCTAACTATATATGGCATGCTTATAATGACATCTTATATGGCGTTATTATTGTACATAGTCACATGACAAAAGCTCACAGCTTGAAAGAATGGAGGGGCTAGTATACTGAGCCCAATATTGCTGCGGGTTTATGCTTGCTCAAATAAGCTTTAAAGAGGAACAAAAGCCTTTTTGACTGCCTTTGGAGTCTTAAAGGGCCAGATTATTTCCTATATCTGTGGCATTTAGCTGTGTGAAATACCCCAGATCACCTTAGTTTCCACTGTAAACTGTGGGGCCATCTCCAAAGTACACAGCCAAAGGGGAGCAGCCTGCATCTACCCGGCTATTCAGCTTTACTATGACGCTTAGCTGTATAAGTGGCTTAGAAATCTGATCCATAGGAAGCAGGGAGCATTGTTTCTATGTCCCAAGCTGCCTCGCTGAATAAGTGCTTAGTCAACCAATCAGTGGAGCAGCAGAGCCATTGCTGCACAGTGATTGGTTGTCTAAGTAGTCAATCATGACTACTTTGATACACTCCTCCTTGACGGCTGACTCAAATGCTAGGACATCGTGCACCAGAACCAGGGAGGCGAGTACAAAACCCAATCGGGTCCAGCGCCAGGCAAAGGATGGGAGGGAGGTGGGTGCTATTTTATTTTTTTAAACATGGGGGAGAGGTACTTTAAAGAGTGGCTAAAGTAAGCCAGCCAATGCTTACGATTTCCTCATTCATTGTTTGTGTGACTGCCAGTGAAAAATACAATTCTGTGATTACTCACCTGTAGAATTGGTATTATACATATACAGCACGTCCTGCTCCAGAGATAATTCCTTACGTTTGGGTTATACATCCACAAGATGGCGCTGGACTGCAGAGACAGCAAAAAAGTGGCTCCACCCAGCCCCTTATATTACAGGGACCTCCCACAAATTCCCAGTATTGACAAGAAGTTAGCAAGAGGCCGGGAGAAAAACAACCATAATCAAACAATTTTAACCATGATAACAACCACCATACAGAGGCACTAAGAATAATGAAAACAAGGGCGGGGTGGAGCAGGACGTGCTGTATAAGTATAATACCAATTCTACAGGTGAGTAATCACAGAATAATTCCTTACGTTACGGGACATCCAATAGCAGTGTCTGTAAGGTAGGGTGGGATCCCCAAAAGCAACAACATGCAGATTAAACCACTGCCGCCTGCAGAACTTTGCGGCCAAAAGCCGCATCAGCTGATGCCCTAACATCAACCTTGTAAAATTTAGAAAAAGTATGAACAGAAGACCAAGTAGCGGCCTTGCAAACAGAAGCCTGGTGCTGAAAGGCCCAAGAGGCACCAATAGCACGAGTGGAATGAGCTGTAAGGCGGAAGGGAGGATCCTTCCCTTTAGCAGAATAGGCCTGAATCACAGCCTGACGGATCCACTTGCTGATGGTAGAGTTAGCTGGAGCCAGACCCTTCTTAGGACCAGAAGGGACCACAAAAAGAGCATCAGTCTTCCTGAAGGGCTCAGTAGCCACCAAATAGAACTTCAGGTTCCTGACCACATCCAAGGAATGTAGAGCCCTCTCGTTAGGGTTACTAGGATTAGGGCACAGAGAAGGCAGAACAATGTCCTGATTGAGATGAAAAGCAGACACAACTTTAGGAAGAAAATCTGGTTTAAAGCGAAACACCACCTTGTCCTGGTGTCTCTTAAAGTAAGGGGGCTTGATGGAAAGCGCCGCCAACTCAGAAACACGCCTAACAGAAGTGATAGCCACCAAAAAGACTACCTTAAGCGTAATAATGCACAAAGCAACCTCATGCACAGCCTCAAAAGGAGACAACTGCAAGGCAGATAGGACCAAGTTCAAGTCCCAGACTGGTAACATAGGCTTATGTGGGGGGGGCGCACATGGGTAACCCCCTGGAAAAAGGTCTTGACCAGATGATGCTGAGCAAAAGATCTCTGAAAGAAAACAGCCAAGGCAGACACATGACCTTTCAGAGTGCTGAGTTGAAGCCACCGATCCAAACCATGTTGGAGAGATTCCAGAATCCTAGGAATAGAAAACACACAACAGTGAAGAGATTTAGCCTCACACCAGTCAATGTAGGTACGCCAAACCCTATAGTAGATGGAAGCAGAGGACTTTTTCCTAGCCCTGATCATGGTGTTAACAACCGAGGCAGGCAGCCCCTTTTCCATTAAGATGGAGGTTTCAGCAGCCAGGCCATTAAAGCCAGCGTTTGTAAATTGGGGTAGCGTAGCCGCCCCTGAGTGAGCAGGTCTGGATCCTTGGGCAGGGCGCACTGATCTACCGCCAGCTACACGATGTCTGCGAACCACACTCCTCTTGGCCAACAGGGGGCCACCAGAATTGCTGGCACCCCTTCCTGAGCTATCTTTCGCAGAACCCTGCCCAACAGGGGAAACGGGGGAAACACATACAGCAGCCGAAAACCCTGCCAGGGCATTGTCAGAGCATTCATGGCTAAGGCCAGAGGGTCCTGGGACAGAGACACAAAGACTGGAAGCTTGTGATTGTGAAGGAACGCAAACAGATCCACATCTGGCTGACCCCAACGGTGACACAGAGAGCGAAACACCCTTCGCTGAGGGACCATTCCCCCAGGCGAGAAGTCCCCCTGCTCAGAGAGTCTGCCTCCAGATTCTCCACCCCCGGAATGTACACAGCTGAGATGCAGGGAACATTGTCCTCCTCCCAGGACAGGATCAGAGACACTTCCTTGAAGGGCCCCCTTGCTCCAGGTCCCTCCCTGATGATTGATGTAGGCAACCGCCCTCTGGTTGTCCGAGCGTACCTCAACAGCCTGACCCCGAAGGTGCGGGGTCAAGCAGACTAGAACCAACCTGATCGCCCTCAGGAATGTTAGGGATCTCCAGAAGCCCCCCCCCAACCTGTCAGACTGGCATCCGTGGTGACTGTCTCCCAGCAAGGGGCCAGAAAGGATCTGCCCACCAACAGGTTCCTTGAGTCCAGCCACCACGAGAGTGACCGCCTGGCTAGGGGGAACAGAACCAAAACCTGATCCAGGGACACAGGGTACCTGTCCCATACAGACAAGAGGTGGAGTTGAAGAGGCGTCATGTGAAACTGAGCATAAGGAACCGCCTCAAAACAGGACACCATCAGGCCCACCAGCTGCATTCCCTGCCTGATGGAAGGATGAGGGCAGGACAGAAGGAGCTGAGCTTGCACTTGCAGACTGTCCACCTTCTGCTGAGGAAGAAAGATCCTGGCCCGAGCTGTATCCAGATTCATGCCCAGAAATGGCTTCACCAAAGAGGGAGACAGGGAAGATTTGGAGTGGTTTATCACCCAGCCGAATGACTCCAGTGTGGTCACCACCCGCTCAGTATCCAGCTCTGCCTGTTGGAAGGACGGAGAAGTGTTAAGAATGTCGTCCAAATCGGGAAGAATGCGAATGCCCTCAGCAGAGCCATAATGCCCGCCAGCACCTTGGTGAATACCCTGGGAGCCGAAGTAACACCGAAGGGCAATGCCACGAACTGGTAATGCTGATCCTCCAGAGCGAACCTGAGGAATCTCTGATGACCTGGAAAGACTGGAATATGGAGGTAAGCATCCTTGATGTCCACAGAGGTCATGAAGTCCCCTGGGCGCAGTGAACTTACAGCTGAGCGCAGAGTCTCCATGCGAAAACGCCTGGATCTGACAAACTTGTTGAGAAGCTTTAAGTCCAGGATGGGTCTGACAGACCCATCTCTTTTGGGAACGGTGAAAAGGTTGGAATAATAGCCCTTGCCCCTTTCCCTTAAGGGCACTTGGCAGATGACCCCCAGCTCCAGTAGATTCTGCACAGCAAGCAACAGGCCCTGAGCTGACAGGGGGTCTTGAGGCATCCAGGATCTAATGAATCTTGGGGGCGGACAGGCTGCCAACTCTATCTTGTAACCGGAGGACACTGCCTCCTGAATCCACCGGTCTGAGACATGACGCCTCCAGATGTGAGCAAAGAGCCGAAGCCGTCCCCCCACCCGGATGGGTGAGAGCGCCCCTTTATGACTGAGGGGGCTTGGGGGAAGACTTAGACTTGGAACCCCAGGAGGGGCCAGGGCGGCCACGCCCTCTGCCCCTGCCCCAGAAATCTCCCCTGGCCCCTGCAAATGAAGCTCCTCTTTCCATTCTGGACCCACGGTAGGAGGGAAGAAAGGAACCTGAACCCCGAAAGGGCGGGGACTGTCTCTTGCGCTGAGGTAACCTGCCTCCCTTAGCAAACAGGTCCGGGTGATCCCCAAATAGACGCAGTCCTTTAAAGGGGAACCCAGTGAGAGCCTTCTTGGCAGCGTTGTCAGCTGCCCACTGGCGCAGCCAAACCAAGCGGCGTATAGCCAC
This sequence comes from Gastrophryne carolinensis, assembly GCA_027917425.1. NCBI lineage: Eukaryota > Metazoa > Chordata > Amphibia > Anura > Microhylidae > Gastrophryne > Gastrophryne carolinensis. The sequence goes on from CM051234.1 coordinate 131,592,083, forward strand.
CGCCAAGACAGAAGCCCTGCCACACATTCTAATGGTATCATTCAAGGCAGAGAGGACATATGCAACAAATTCCTCACAACGCAGAAGGGCTCTATACTCTTCACTAGCCGCATCATCAGGAGCCCCATCTAAAATACTCTTGAGCAGAGTCCTAATAGCCACAGCTGTAATGGCAGAGGCACAAACTGGACGCAGCGCGGACCCCACACAGGCAAAGGTATGGGAAGCCAGCTGATCAATGCACCGGTCCTCACCATCCCTCAGTGTAGTAGAGTCAGGGGAATGCATGACAAAAGTGTTGGACAACCCCAGAATTGGTGCATCCACTTAACCACTTCAGCAGGAAAAGGATACCTCTTATCCCAACTCTTAGGCACCCCAGGGAGCCTGCTCGGTCACTCCCACTCTTTGAGCACGAGATTATTAAAGTGAGTTTGCTCAGGAAACTCCAAACGTGGCTTAGCAGTGTGAAACAACTCCCCCTGCTGCCGAGGAGCCGCGGCAGGAGGTGAGATAGAAAGTACTTCAAAAATGTGAGCCAAAAGCCTGTCAGTATCATCTGGAGCCCATGGGTCAGAGCCAGAAGCAGCATAACCCTTAGGCTGCTCATCAGATGATTCTGAGTCAGAAAACAATTCCCCCTTTTCCAGGGGGGTATAGCCGGCCAGGTCAAAAAATTACTCAGCCTCCATAGGAAAAAGGTTAACGCCAGGCACCAGATGCCGCCTCTTAGCAGAGGCCTTACGCGCCGTATAGCCAGCAATCAGCTTCTCAATGCTAGCCACCCTGGTAGACGAATCAGGCTGAGACTCCCCACTGGTATGCACCTTCTGGGAGTCAGATGTAAGCGTGGGGGAGTAGGCGAAGCTGGGCACAGGGTACACAAACCCGCACATTGTCATCACTTGTAGGGGATACACCACACGCCACACACAGCCGGGCTTGTCCCGAAGGAACCCCAAGCACATTATCCTGAGAAGCCTCCATATGGTGATTATCGCGGCTCCACGGGCCAATAGGGATTTACGCTATAAGGCCACCCGGGATGCCCCAATAGCCCGCTAGGGAAGTGGGAGGTAAAGGCAGAATAGGCCTCTAATAGCAAACGAAATAGAGGGGATAGGCCGGGAGAAACCACAATTAAGTTTGACCCGCCTGCAAGACATAAACAGATCTCGTAAGCGGTATGTATAAATAATATATATAAAAAAAGCCAGCCCGCAGGGGCACTTATGGACCGCGGTAGGTAGACGCCAGCCCCGCAGCACGAGGAGAGCAAAATGGCGCCCGCAGATACCTCGAGGGGCGGGCCGCGGAGACAGTGATGCAGAACGCGCCATCCACAAGGACCGCCCCACCCCCGAAGAGCGCGAAGGCGCCCACGTGACCATGTCAGCCAATGATGGCGCAGCAGCGCCTGAGGTAAAGTCGCCGCCGACCGTGGAAGGCCGTACAAGCGCACGTGGTGGCAGCATTTTTAAAAGAGCAACCAACACGCGCGGCAACACAAGCCAAAGCCTACCATGGAATACAATCCCAAGGAGTGAAGAATACACTTCCCCCCCCGAAGAAATGCCAGGAAGAGCGAGGGAGGGCAGCGGCCAACCTAACAGGAGCCCACCGATGGACAGGGGGCGAGGGGCGATAGTGCGGGAGGGGCATCCCATAAGGCTCACCATGGGCCTATACCGCCTACCATTTGGTGGGGGATTGCGGTCGGAGCAGCGCTCCTTAAGCACCTGACAGCGGTGCTGTCTACCGTCACCAGTGCAGCCAAAGCTAGGAGGCAGAAAAAAGGAGGAACGGGTGGGAATAGTCCTACAGGGCTGCAGGCTAATAGCCCCGCTCACCTGCGAGTAGAGAGAGCCATCTTGCCTTCGCAGCGCCGACTGCAGAGAAGAACTGGGGAATTTGTGGGAGGTCCCTGGATTATAAGGGGCCAGGAGGAGCGACTTTTTTGCTGTCTCTGCAGTCCAACGCCATCTTGTGGATGTATAACCCAAACGTAAGGAATTATCTCTGGAGCAGGATGTGCTGTATACTTAGAGCTTGCATATCCAACCTAAATGGCTGCCAACAGTTGCATGACTGGCTCCCATATGATTGAATGAAGGTAGGTGAAGAGGTAACTTGACTTTAGTTCCTCTTTAATAGTGGCACAGAGCTACTTCCACTTTGTGACTATTGTAACACATGCTGCATATATGATACAGTTGCTCTCAATACCACTGCTTTCCCTACACTCCACCCTTATCCAGCCCCCTTGCCATGGAGAAGTAGCTTGAAGCTACGAAATGCATGGGGAGGTTTCTGAATTTGTTCATGCAAACCATACCTCCCAACTGTCCCTGATTTGGAGAGACCATACCCCTTTTCATGTCCCCATGTCCCTCATTGTTCTCAGGTGTCTCTCTTTGAGGTGTAACGTGCAGACCTGCATCAATAAATGATTCATTTTTCTATTCAAAGTGTTTATATTGTTGTAACTGTTACAACTGTTCTCCTATTCATTCATCAATGAGGGGGTGTGACTTAAAGCGGACCTTTACTCTATATAAGAGCATATCTTATATGTTTCACCCACCCTGTACATACATATTTCCCACATTAAAAATCACTCTACCTGCACCTACTGCATATTCTGAGCATTTAAACATCCAAGATGGCGGCTCATGGAACATCAGACAGCCTGCAGACAGGAAGTGTCTTCTGACTGTGCTACTTTGCTTTGCTAGTGACTTAAAAATACAATTCTGTGAAATACTCACCTGTAGAATTGATATTATGAGTATACAGTACGTCCTGCTCCAAATAGATTACTTACACTTGGGTTATCCTCCGCTAGATGGCGCTGCACTGCAGAGACATGCAAAACAGACTCCTCCCGGACCCTCAAATACCCAGGGACCTCCCACAAATCCCCAGCATTGAAAAGCAGTGAACAAGAAGCCGTGAGAATTTAACCACCAAAACTGGTAACTATAACAATGATAACAATCACCATACAGGGGATCCAGAATAATGCAAAAACCAAGGTGGGGTGGAGCAGGACGTACTGTATACTCATAATATCAATTCTACAGGTGAGTATTTCACAGAATTGTATTATTCTTAGTATACAGTACGTCCTGCTCCAAATAGATTACTTACACTTGGGACATCCAATAGCAGTGTCCATAAAGTAGGGTGGGATCACCAACAAAAAAGGCAACAGCAGACAGTTTAAACCACTGCCGCCTGCAAAACCTTGCGGCCAAGACAGCATGAGCTGAGGGCCTAACATCAACCTCATAAAACCTTTGAAAAGGTATGAACAGAAGACCAAGTAGCGGCCTAACAAACTTGTTCAACAGAAGCCTGGTGCTGAAAGGCCCAAGAGGCACCAATAGCACGAGTAGAATGAGCAGTAAGACGAAAGGGAAGATTCTTCACCTTAGTGGGATAGGCCAGAGTCCCAGCCTGACGAATCCATTCGCTAATAGTAGACTTGGCAGGAGCCAAAAACCTTTCCTAGGACCAGAAGGGACCAGCCCATCCAAGTAATGACCAGGCCAATGCTGCTTAGCCCCCGAGATCAAACGAGATCAAGCGCATTCAGGATGGAGTGGCCGTAGGCCCAAAAAGAGCATCAGTTTTCCTAAAGGACGCAGTGACTACCAAGGAATACTTCCAACACCTGTCCAAAGAATGTAGAACCCATTCCTCAGCGTTGCTAGAAATAGGGCACAAAAAAGGAAGAACAACATCTTGAATCAAAAGCACAGTAGACACCACCTTAGGCAGAAAGTCCAGCTTAAAGCGGAACACCACCTTATCCTGGTGTCTCTCAAGTATGGGGGCTAGATAGACAGAGCCGCCAGCTCAGACACACGTCTGACCAAAGTAATAGCCACCAGAAAGACAACCTTGAGGGTAAGTACAACCAGAGCAGCATCCTGAATAGGTCCAAAGGGAACACCCTGCAAGGCAGACAAAACCAAGTTCAAATCCCAACAGGGACCATAGGATTACGTGGGGGACGCACATGAGTAACCCCCTGAAAGAAAGTCTTAACCAAGGAAAGCTGAGCAAAAGACTTCTGAAAGAAGACAGACAGGGCAGAAACCTGACCCTTCAGAGTACTGAGTTGGAGACCCGACTCCAACCCATGCTGTAATAACTCTAGAACCCTGGGGACAGAGAACACCCGACAGGGAAGAGACCTAGACTCACACCAATCAATATAGGTACGCCATACCCTATAATAGATGGAAGAAGAAGTTTGCTCCTAGTCTTCCCATAGTCTCAATCACAGAGACAGATAAGCCTGTCTCCATCAAGATGGATGTTTCAGCAGCCAGGCCGTCAAAGCCGGAGTCTGTAGATTGGGATGGCGTAAGGGGCCCTGAGTGAGCAGATCTGGCACTCCTGGCAGAACGTACTGATCTACTGCCCTCTGTACCACGCCTGCGAACCACACTCTTCTTGGCCACCCGGGGGCCACCAGAATCACTGGCACCCCTTCCAGAGCAATCTTGCGCAGGACCCTGCCTAGCAGGGGGAATGGAGAAAAGACATACAGAACAGAATGTCCTGCCCTGACGTTACTAAGGCACCGTGACCACGGCCAGAGACTCCTAGGACAGGGAAACAAGGGCCGAGAGCTTGTGATCGTGACGGGACACAAACAGATCCACAACTGGTTGGTCCCCATAGTGACACAGGGATTGGAATACCCTGTTGCAGAGGGCCCCCCCTCCCCCAGACCGTATACCGCCGATATGCAGGGAACATTGTCCTCCACCCAGATCAGGATCAGAGACACTTCCTGGAGGACCCTCCTGCTCCGGGTCCCTTCCTGATGATTGATGTAGGCCACTGCCATTAGATAGACCTAGCGCCCCTCGAACAGACAGGCCCTGAAGAGGAATAGTCAAGCAAGTTTGAACTAACCTGAATGCTCACTGGTTTCAAACATTGATAGGTGTATGGGCCTCCTAAGGGCCCCACCTCCCCTGGAACCGCAGGGACTTCCAGAAGAAAGAACCCCCCCCCCCCCAACCTGATAGATTGGCATCCATGGTGACCGTCTCCCAGGAAGGGGCAAGAAGGGAACTGCCCCCAGACAGGTTCCTTGAGTTCATCTACTACAAGAGGGACCTCCTCACCAGGGGGGAAGGCACACAGACCCTGTCCAGGGATGTTGGGTCCTTGTCCCATACAAACAATAGGAGAAGTTGCAGAAGGCCCCAAGGGGGACTGAACATAAGGGACCTCTTCGGAGCACGCCACCAACTGGCCCACCAGCTGCATCCCCTGCCTGGTGGAGGGACGGGGACAACTATGAGGGACTGAGCCCGTGCAACCAGATTGTCCACTTTATTGCTGAGGAAGGAAGATCCTTGCCTGAACTGTATCCAGATTCATTCCTAGGAATGGAGTTGCCAATGAAGGGGACAATGAGGACTTGGGGTGTTTGATCACCCATCCAAATGACTCCCAAATGGACACCACCAGCCGAGTATCCAACTTAGCCTGACGTAGAGACTGGGAAGTGATGAGGACGTCCAGGTAGATCATCACGCGAACGCCCCTTGGTCTCATCAGGGACATCACCCCCGAAAGGCCAGATGACAAGGCCACAAATTGGCAGTGTTGGACTTTCAACGCAAATCTGAAGAACCTCGGTGTCCCGAAGACACAGGGATGTGAAAATAAGCATCTTTGATCTCCACAGACGGCGAGAAGCCCCCGGGGCGCAAGGAGCTGATGGCCGAGCGCAGAGTTTCCAAGCAGAAACCGCCTGTAATTGACGAATTGCTGAAATCTGTGAATCCAGAATGGGCCAGACTGACCCATCCTTTGGGGAACTGTGGAAAGATTGGTGTAACGTCCCCTGCCCCTGTCTGTTAAGGGCAATCTGCAAGTGACCCTCAGACCCCGCAGGCCTTGCATGGCCTGCACCAGCACCTGAGCAGAGGCAGGGACCATGGGCACCCGGGACCTGATAATCTTGGGGGAGGCCGCACAGCAAACCCTATCTTGTAGCCGGAGGACACTACCTCCTGAATCCACCAGTCTGAGGCGTGATGCCTCCTGATATGAGCAAGGTGCTGCAGCCGTCCCCTCACCCAGCCGGGTGAGGGCGCCCCATCATGCTTGAGGGGACTTGGGGGAAGATTTGGGCTTAGCCCCCCCGGAGGAGCCAGGGCATTGTCTGCTGCTCCTGGGGCAGGAATCTGCGCGAGCCCCCGCGAAGGACACCCCTGGTTCCTGTTTAACACCATGGTAGGGGGTAGACGGGGTGCCCTGGCCCCGAAGGGGCCGAGACAGCCGCCTCCGTTGTGGTAACTTACCCTTCTTCCCAAACAGGTCTAGACGGGCCCCAAACAGGCGAAGCTCTTTAAAAGGAAGCCCGGTAAGAGCCTTCTTTGCAGCATCGTCGGCACCCCACTGTTGCAGCCAGACCAAGCGACGTATAGCCACCACAAGGGCAGAAGTTCTTGCACACATTCTAATGGTGTCATCCAATGCTAATAGGATAAATTTTACAAACACCTCACAACTGGAGAGTGCATTAAACACATCCCAAGGGAGATCATCAGGGGGACAATCAAGCATTTTTCTGATGAGGGTTCTAGCGGCCACGGCAGTAATGGCAGAAGCACAGACCGGGAGCAGCGCCGTCCCCGCACATGCAAAGGCGTGGGAGGCCAGCATGTCAATGCGCCGGTCCTCAGCATCCCGAAGGATAGTATAAACAGGGACTGCAATAAAAGGGGGGTTAGGTAGCCCTATGATCGGGGCATCCACCTCGGGGGGGGGGGATGACCAACATTTAACCACCTCAGGGGGAAAAGGATACTTCCTGTCCCAATCCCCTGGGACCCCGGGAAGTTTACTGGGGCACTCCCATTCCTTGAGCACAAGGGTATGGAAATGTGCCTGCTCTAGAAATTCCAAACGTGATGTTGCTGTATGGAAACGCTCCCCTCTTTGCCTGGGAACTTCACCAGGGAGAGAGATAGACAGAACCTCAAAGATCAGGATCAATAATCTGTCAGTGTCGATCCTGGGCCCAGGGGTCAGGGCCTGAGTCCTCATGACCCTTGGGTCTCTCATCAGATGAGTCAGAAAAGAGCTCCCCTTCGTCAGAAGGGGTATAGCCACACAGATTCATAAACTCCTCCGATCCCATAGGGAAAACAGTAACATTAGGCATCAAGTGCCCCTTCTTACCAGGGCCCTTACGCGCTAAAGACCTTGCAATAATCTGTTCAGCCGTAGGCAGTCTATGAGACAAATCAGGCTGAGAATCCCCACTTGTGTGCGACTCAGCAGGAGTGAGATTTAAGCCTGGGGAAGTAGGTGAAGTGAAACGAGGTGCAGCCACTGGCAGGCCAGAATGCAAGGCCAGCGCTTGCTAAGCACAGTGTACGCAGACCCGTGCCCTGTCAGCATCAGCATGGGGTTGTCCACACTCCATACACAGCCGGTCTTGTCCCAGGGGGACCCCGGTCACATTATCCTAAGATGCCTCCATATGGTGATTTTTAGGCACAATATGCCAGTAGGGATTGACGCTATAAAGCAACCCTGGATGCCCCAATGACCCGCTAGGGAAGTGGGAGAATTTTACAAGGCCTGACTATCAATTACACCGGGCCGGGAGAAGCCAATGGATTCACCCGTCTGAAAGACACAATGAGAAGAGTACCTCGAACGGCGGGCCAGAGCGCGCCATGACGCGGAGCGCACCTGGCCAGGGCCCGCCCTCCCGAAGGGCGCGAAGGCCAACAAGCAGCCAATGAGGACGCAGAGGCATCTGAGGTAACACCGCCGCCCGGCGCAGAACATCCAATGAAGGAAAAAGCGCGAGTGGCGGGAGTTACACGAGTAAAAATACAAATCAGCGCGGCGGCTGACACCACATATACAAGTCCAAAGGACATTACAAAGGCCATAATTCATCAGCATGTAATCACAATACACTGACACCAACACCCCCCCCCTTTCTTTCCCCCGGGCTACGGGGGGAAAGAGGGAGGATGGCGGCCCTTTGTACAGGGCCCACCGCTACACGGGGCATGGGGCAATAATGCGGGAGGGGCATCCCATAGAGGCTCACCATCAGCCTATACTGCCTACCCTTTGGTGGGGGACTGCGGTGGAGCAACGCTCCATAAGCACACATGGTGATGCCTGCCTTCACTCGACCAGCGCAGCCCAGGCTGGGAGGCACATCACAAAGAGGATGGGTGGGAATAGTCCAACAGGGCCACAGGCCTTAATATCCCCGCTCACCTGCGAGAGAGTGATACTTCATGTCTTCGCAGTCAGCACTGCAGAGAAATCTGGGATTTGTGGGAGGTCCCTGGGTATTTGAGGGGCCAGGAGGAGTCTGTTTTGCATGTCTCTGCAGTGCAGCGCCATCTGGCGGAGGATAACCCAAGTGTAAGTAATCTATTTGGAGCAGGACGTACTGTATACTAAGAATATATATACATTTTAGATGCTGGGGAATAGTTTTTGGGCTTTTCATGAAATGACGCTGAAGGTCCGCTTTAATTTATAAATGATCCCTGTTTACCACTCTGAAGGTATGATGCAAACATCTGTAAAGAAATATGGATGACAAAATACAGAAGCAAGTAACGTGAGCCCCCAAGTTATAACTGTTGCCACTTTGGGGGAGGGGGGGGTTGGGGTGGGATGCATCAATAGAGGGATAACCAGGAGGAAGACAGTTTTGATTCCACTTAGACTGGAGAAGCTTTACATGTACAGCCATGAAAAACAAACAGCATGGGGTACATTCATAAAAAAACGTAAAAAGTCCCAATTACTAATTTATCAGGCTCCAGCTATGGCTCTTACATAGATGGCCAATAGTTAGTAATAACAAAAATTAGTAAAAACAAATCGAGCGATTTCATCATATTGCGCCAAGCAGACATGGCAGCGTCCATCAATATGGCTTTATAGTGGCCCCAACATGCCTACTCCATTGCAATAGAGGAGGCGTGCTGAACATGCCATGGCAGAGCAGGTGTGGGGGCGTCAATAAGGCTCCATGGATGCCTCCATAGGAGGCTGCCAGCACTGGAAGATGGAGTATCTGACTGCCCTCCATCAGTGTGTATGAAGATAAGAGGAGCTGTGGGGGAAAACTGGACCTGCACAGAGGAGCTGCAGGGGAGAAGTTAAGCATAGACTTATATTCTAAGTATGTCACACACCCCGCTTCAAGATATTCATTACCTGTGGGTAGTATGGTCCTGTAGAGGGCTTCTGCAGAGATGATTGGAGGAAAGAAAGCCCCTCCCAGTCCATAAGTACCTAGGACCTCCCACTCATTACCCAGTCTTCATCTCTGCAGACGGCGAGCAAGCAGCAGATGATATCTCCTCCTTGCACAGGGGGACTTTAAGGTAGCCGGGTCTACTCCCGGCCTATATATATTTTTATTTCCGTTCGGACTCTTTATTCCCTTTATTAATATATAGCTATTTAAATGCCTCCCAGTCTTGACTGCTCTCCGAGCGAGGGTATAACAGCACCTCAGGTGCTCAGGAGCTATGCTCCACCGCGAGACCCTATAAAGAGGGTAGGCGGTTATACCGGGTTGGTGACTCCGGTTTGGGATGCCCTGTCCAAGAGTTTAATTTTCCCCTTAAATGGCCTATTCCCCTTTTTTAGTTGTGTGGAGGCCTCTTATTCAGCTTCTGGTGTTTTTCTATGGGGGCGCCTGGAAAATAGATTTATTTGAAATGTTTGTTTAAAATGTTTACTTTTCTGGTATGAATAGTTATAATGTAAACTTGTTGCAATCTTTTTTGCTGACAGACACTGGATTTTTACCTCAGAGCTGAGGGGAGGATTTCTCCCCTCACGCTCTTCAGTGAGGGGGCCGGGCCTTCGGTATGAGGCCGCAGCCCGCGCCCTTTAGGAGTTTGGAGCTGGTAGCGTGACCGAGCGTGGAGCAGCTCCGCTTGTTATGCGGGCTGCTACCGGCTCTATTATGCGCCCGGTGCCGCGGCTGCCTGCGGCACCAGTGCGCGAGTGTTAATGGAGGGGAGCTGACCCTCACGTCTGACAGACACTGTGCTGGGTTTTTTTCCTCAGAGCTGAGACAGGTGCTGGATTTTACCTTCAGCTTATTCAGCTTCTGGTGTTTTTCTATGGGGGCGCCTGGAAAATAGATTTATTTGAAATGTTTGTTTAAAATGTTTACTTTTCTGGTATGAATAGTTATAATGTAAACTTGTTGCAATCTTTTTTGCTGACAGACACTGGATTTTACCTCAGAGCTGAGGGGAGGATTTATTCCCTCACGCTCTTCAGTGAGGGGGCGGGGCCGGGCCTTCGGTATGAGGCCGCAGCCCGCGCCCTTTAGGAGTTTGGAGCTGCTGGGCGGAGCCTTGCAGCGCGCGATCCACGCTGGCCACGCCCCCCTGCTGCGTCTCCCACTCTGATCTGTGTTACCTCAGGCAGAGGACACAGTGTATTGGCACCCAAAGACTCAGTGAGTGGCCCTGCGGCCGTTGCTTATCCGTACATATTTGCATATATATATGTATATATATATGTATAATATATATAGGTTTATATAGGGAGAACCTCTTACTGTCTTTTTCTATGTTTTTCAGGCTGAACTGCCAGGAATTTTTTTTTAGGTTTCTCCTGGTCCTAGAGTACCTGGGTACTTTTGCTATTTATTACAAAACCTCCCACTTGGACAATATAAGGGCATCCCGGGTTGCTTAATAGCGTAATTCCCTCACTCATAGCGACTATTCAAGTTCACCTTATGGAGGCATCCCAAGATTCCGGGCTTCCCTCGGGACAATCCCGGAAGTGTATGGGTTGTGGGGTATCCCTAACAGGGGATGATTTTTTCCTATGTATATCATGTGCACAGCAGACTATTACACGGCAGTCCGGTCCCCAGGCATCTGGGTCAGCGCAGCCGGCTTCATCCTCTCCCCCTCCCACTTTGACCCGTGCCCCGTGTGAGATTGCCACGGGGGGGCAGTCGCAATCTGATGTGTGTGCCAGGTTGGCCAGTATTGAAAAATTCATTTCCTCCACGGTTGCCAAGAAAGCAACGGCTAAGAGGAAGCATTTATCACCGGTTAATCATTTTGAATATGATGATGACGAGGACGGCCTGGATTGGTCAGATTATTCCCCTCTAGAAGAAGGGGAATTATTTGAGGATTCAGATATTTCTGATGATCAGCAATTTGTTGGTGCTGATTCCGATCGGAGCTCAGGGATTTCCTTGGATACTCCTAATGTTCTGACTCAGATGTTTGAGGTGCTTGCTATCTCGCTTCCGGCGGAGGTTCCTCAACAGCAAGGGGAGTTTTATGAGCGAATCCAAGCCGCGGTTGGAATTCCCTAATCAAAAGCATTTTGATAATATTATTTCTAAGGAATGGGAAAGGCCTGCCCGGCTCCCAGGCATTCCCCAAAGTTGGGATAAGAGGTATCCTTTTCCAGTGGATATGGTTAAGCGCTGGGCGTCTCCCCCCGAGGTGGACGCCCCTATTTTGGGGTTATCCAACTCAGCCGTATTGAACAACCCTGATTGTTCCTCTCTTAAGGATGATGAGGATAAACGCATTGACCAGATGGCTTGTCATGGTTTTGCCAGTATTGGGGCAGCAATAAGGCCTGTTTGTGCCTCATCGCTGTTGGCGGTGGCTACGAGAAAGGTGGTCAGGGGGGCAAACTACCTCAACGCAAGAAGCAAGGTCGCCCCTTTCGAGCGTCTTCCTTCACTCCTTCCTTTCGGGGATCTAGAGCAGGAAGAGGTTTCGCCTTCCCTTCTACAAGGGGAAATTCCTGGAATAGGGGCAGAGGACGTGCCCGTTCAGGATACAGTTGGGGCTCAAAACCCAAACCCGTGGCCAAGCCCGCTCAACAATGAGGGGGCGCCCTCACCCGTGCGGGTGGGGGGACGGCTACAGCACTTCTCCCAGGTCTGGAACCGAGAGGTCTCGGACAGGTGGATCAGGGAAGTGGTGTCTTCCGGCTACAAGCTGGAGTTCGAGTCCTACCCTCCCCCGCATTTCCTCAGGTCTCGGGTGTCCCCGGAGGCACTGGCTGCGCAGCAGCTCCGGGCGGCAGTATCGAGTCTTCTGGAAATGGCAGTCATTTGCCCAGTTCCCTCATTAGACCGGGGTCGGGGTTTTTACTCAAATCTGTTCACGGTCCCCAAAAAGGATGGCTCCGTCCGGCCCATACTGGACCCAAAGATTCTCAACAAGTTCGTCAGACTGCGAAGGTTTCGCATGGAAACGTTGCGCTCGGCTATTCATTCTCTCCGTCAGGGGGACTTCATGACGTCCATAGACATTCAGGACGCTTACCTCCATGTTCCCATTTTTCCCGCACACCAGAGGTTTCTGAGGTTCGCGGTGGAGGATCGGCACTTTCAGTTTGTAGCTCTTCCCTTCGGTCTCACCACAGCTCCAAGAGTTTTCACCAAGGTGCTTGCTGGGGTGATGGCTCTCCTCAGAGCGCAGGGGATTCGCATTGTGCCATATCTGGACGATCTCCTCATCATGGCACCGTCATTCAGCCAGGCAGAATTGGACACCAGGACGGTAATATCCACTCTGGAGAGGTTCGGCTGGGTGATCAACTACCCCAAGTCCTCCCTACACCCGTCCAGGACAGTATCCTTTCTGGGAATGTCTCTGGATACAGATCTGGCCAGAGTTTTCCTTCCTCAGTCCAAGGTTCTTCTGATTCAGGAGTTGGTTCGGTCGCTCATGTCCATGCCTCGACCGTCCATCCGTCTAGGGATGAGACTGGTGGGTTTGATGGTGGCCTCATTCGAGGCGGTTCCCTTTGCTCAGTTTCACACAAGGACACTTCAGCTCCATCTGTTATCGGTCTGGAACAGGTCTCCTCAGTCGCTGGATCATCTTTTTCAGATGTCTCCCCGGGTTCGCCGCTCGCTTCAGTGGTGGCTGAACTCAACCAACCTACTGAGGGGCAGATCCTTTCGGACTCCTCAGTGGGAGATAGTCACTACGGATGCCAGCCTCTCAGGATGGGGGGGCTTTTGGAAGGATCTGCAAGTTCAGGGTCTGTGGAGTCCCCTGGAAGCTCACGAGTCTATCAATGTTCTGGAATTGAGGGCCATCAGGTTGGTTCTTTGTCATTTGACTCATCAACTGCGAGACTTGCCGGTCCAGGTCAGGTCGGACGGCGGTGGCCTACATCAATCACCAGGGAGGAATCCGCAGCAGGAATGCCCTCAAGGAAGTGTCTCTGATCCTGGACTGGGCAGAGAGACATGTCCCGTGTATCTCAGCAGTTTACATCCCAGGTGTGGAGAACACGGAGGCGGACTCTCTGAGCAGGATGTCAGCCTGCAAGGGGGAATGGTCTCTCAATCCCAGGGTCTTTCACTCAATTTGTCTCAGGTGGGGGTCACCGGCGGTGGACCTATTTGCCTCCCGTCACAATCACAAACTTCCGGCTTTTGTGTCTCTGGCGAAGGACCCACTGGCTCTCGCGACGGGCGCCATGTCCCTGAACTGGAGGGATCTGGGGTTTCTGTACCTGTTCCCTCCGTTTCCCATGGTGGCCAGAGTAGTGCGCAAGCTTGCTCTGGAGAGAGCAACAGCAATTCTGGTAGCTCCAAGGTGGCCAAGACAGGTCTGGTTCGCAGACGTGGTAAGGTTGGTAGAAGATCAGTTCGTTCTGCCCCTGCTGCCAGATCTGCTCACACAGGGTCATCTTCGTTACCCCAATTTACCAACGCTGGCTTTGACGGCGTGGCTGCTGAAACCTCGATCTTGAAGGAGGAAGGTCTTTCTGACGCTGTTATTCAGACTCTCATTCGTGCTAGAAAGAAGTCTTCTTCATCCGTGTACTATAGGACTTGGAGGTCTTATATTGATTGGTGTGAGGCTAGGGCCTTCCCTTGTAGGGAATTCTCTGTTTCTAGAATTTTGGAGTTCTTGCAACATGGTCTGGACTTAGGGCTCCAACTCAGTACTCTGAAGGGGCAGGTGTCTGCCCTGGCGGTATTTTTCCAAAAGTCTTTTGCACTACATCCTTTGGTTAAGACCTTTTTCCAGGGGGTTACGCATGTGCGGCCTCCTAGGAAGCCTTTGATTCCGGTTTGGGATTTGAATTTGGTTCTTTCTGCGCTACAGGGTCCCCCCTTTGAGCCCTTGCATGATAGTCTTTTGTCTTCCCTTACGCAGAAGGTGGCATTTTTGGTAGCTATCACTTCAGTTAGACGTGTTTCTGAGTTGGCGGCTCTGTCTATTCAAGCTCCATATTTTGAAAGACATCAGGATAAAGTGGTTTTCCGTTTTAAGACGGACTTTCTTCCTAAGGTGGTTTCGTCCTTTCATTTAAATCAGGATATTGTTCTGCCCTCTCTCTGTCCTAACCCCAGCAATGACAAGGAGAGGGTCCTGCATTCTTTGGATGTGGTTCGTGTTGTGAAGTATTATTTGGTGGTAACGTCTGCCTTTCGCAAGACTGATGCATTCTTCGTGGTGCCTTTTGGGCCCAAGAAGGATCTAGCACCCACAAAGTCTACCATCAGCAGATGGATCCGTCAGGCCATTGTAGGGTCCTATTCTGCTAAGGGGAGAGATCCTCCCTTTCGTGTTACTGCTCATTCTACTCGTGCGGTTGGGGCCTCCTGGGCTTTTCAGCACCAGGCTTCTGTTGAGCAAGTTTGCAAGGCCGCTACCTGGTCTTCTGTTCACACTTTTTCAAAGTTTTACAAGGTTGATGTGCGGGCCTCAGCGGATGCTGTTTTTGGCCGCAAAGTTCTGCAGGCTGCAGTAGTTTGAGTTGTGCTTTATACCTTGTTTTTGGATCCCCACCCTTTATGGACACTGCTATTGGATGTCCCACAGGTAATGAATATCTTGAAGCGGGGTGTGTGACATACTTAGAATAATACCATTTTGTGAATACTCACCTTGTAAAATGGGTATTATAAGTATGTCACACACCCCGCTTCAACCCGCCCTTTGGATTCTGCATCCTTCTATGGTGAACTTTGCGTTGTTATGACTGATATTTGGCTCTTCCTGGTCCCTTACTGCTTTCTTTATACTGGGTAATGAGTGGGAGGTCCCAGGTACTTATGGACTGGGAGGGGCTTTCTTTTCTCCAATCATCTCTGCAGAAGCCCTCTACAGGACCATACTACCCACAGGTAATGAATATCTTGAAGCGGGGTGTGTGACATACTTATAATACCCATTTTACAAGGTGAGTATTCACAAAATGGTATTTTTTCTTGCTTCTGCCAAGACGATCCTTTTAAATTCCTGTAAGTTTCAGGCATTGGCCTCGATTCAATAAAGGTAGAAATTCAATTCATGAGAAAAAAGCCTGAGAATGTCAAGGCACTTTTTTACTCCTAAGAAAATTAGAGAACTGTTTACTCCTTTCTACACTGTAGTAAAAGCCGCCATTGACTTTCATTGTCTTTTTATCTAGTGATTCAGTAACTGACATTCTCAGGCTTTTTTCTCATGAATTGAATTTTTTACTTTTAACGGCCAGCCTACCTTAAGATTTTGTCACCCTTTGTTGCCAGACCATTTTGCACTATTTTGCGCTCCCCATGTTCAACTGTGATTTTTGTAATTTTTTAGGTGTATTCTCAATATTTTTGGATGAAATATGTGCAAAAAAAAAACTATTTTTTACAATTTGTAGTGTTTTTTGTAATAAAAAAATGTAAGTTTGTCAATAAAATCTTATTTTTTGTGAAACCCCAATTTCTCCCGGTTACAGCGGTACCACATATGTATTGGTAGACACCCTGTTACAACCGGATGAAACTAATGAAGCGTGGACCCACTGGAACTGCGGAAATGTTGGTGAGTACCGCGTCAGGGAAGCGGGGTCTAAGGAGCCACCGGTTTTCACCAGAGCCCGCCGCGAAGCAGGTTGGTCTTGTGCGGCTGATGACTCCCAGGTCGCTACCCCCCAACGGCGGCACAGTTCCACAATTTGCCGAGGTATTGTACAGCAGAGATAAACGATGGTCACGGTGAGTAGCCAGATTCAGGGCAGGCAGCGAGGATTCAGCAGCGAGTAGACAAGCCGTGGTCGGGACAGGCAGCGGAGGTTCACAGACGAAGGGACAGACCGAGGTCGGGACAGGCAGCGGAGGTTCGTGGTCAAAAAGGTAAGCCGAGGTCATACACGAAAAAGCCACAGATTTAACTACAGACAATCACGGAAACACACCGATAATCCGGCAAAGGGAGGAAGGGCTGGCCAGCATATAAAGGAAGTGATATTACCGGATTGGACGGCCGGACACCAATTAGAGATGCACTGGCCCTTTAAATTCCACAGTATTGCAGCGCGCGCCCCCTAGTGGCCGGGGACGTGCGCGCAGGAGAGGCAAGGAGGAAGCAGGAAGTGAGGGAGCTGCCCGCAGGCCCCGGCAGCCACGCCGGACGGAGGGCAGGACACCAGGTAAGCGAGGAGCGCTGCCAGGAAGGGACACAGCGCTCGGGCTAGGGGAGACCCGGCGGGGAAAGCCGCGGGGAGGAAGCGCGGCTCTCGCCCCGGGAGAGGGACGGCTGGAAGCGCCATGAGGCGTCTCCGCAGCGCTGGCTCTAACAGTACCCCCCCCCTTAGGTCTCCCCCTCTTCTTAGGACCAAGGAAGTCCGAAATAAGGGTCCGATCAAGGATGTTTTCTTCCGGTTCCCAGGATCTCTCCTCAGGGCCGTAGCCCTCCCAATCCACCAAGAAATAGCGTCTTCCTCTGGAGATCTTCGAAGCAAGTATCTCTTTGACCGTAAAGGTATCTTCAGTACCTGCGACTGGCTTAGGTTCCAATAATTTGGGGGAAAAACGATTAACAGTCACCGGTTTGAGCAGAGAGACATGGAAGGAATTGGTTATGCGGAGAGAGGGTGGCAGATGCAGCTTGTAACAGGCAGGGTTGATACGTTGTTGGATCCTAAAAGGTCCCAAGAAGCGAGGTCCTAGTTTGTAACTGGGGATTTTAAAACGAATATACTTGGCCGAAAGCCATACCCTATCCCCCGGTGAGTATAAAGGAGGAGTCCTTCTCTTCTTATCAGCCTGGATTTTCATACGAGACACGGCTTGTTCCAGTGAATGCTGTGTTTCACGCCAGATGGAAGAAAACTGGTGCGAAAGGTCATCGACCGCAGGTACCGAGGAGGGCGTTAGTATAGGCAGAGGAGGAAGGAGATGACGACCATAGACTATAAAGAAAGGAGATTTTCCGGTGGATTCAGAGTCCTTAAAGTTATAAGAAAACTCTGCCCAGGGCAGCAGGTCCACCCAGTCATCCTGGCGAGTGGAAACAAAATGGCGTAGATACAGCCCCAAAGTTTGATTTACCCTCTCCACTTGGCCATTGGATTGGGGATGATACGAGGAAGAAAAGTCCAATTTCACCTTTAATTGATTACAGAGAGCCCTCCAGAATTTCGATACGAATTGAACTCCCCTGTCGGAGACAATGTGGGTTGGGAGCCCATGTAGACGGAAGATGTGTTTAAGGAAATTCTTTGCCAATAGGGGAGCAGAAGGTAATCCAGGCAACGGAATGAAATGCGCCATTTTCGAAAATCGGTCCACCACTACCCAGATGACGGTATTGCCCTGTGAAGGCGGAAGATCAGTAATAAAATCCATGGCGATGTGAGACCAGGGGATGTCCGGAATGGGAAGTGGTTGGAGAAGACCTGCGGGACGTTGACGAGAGGTCTTGTTGCGCGCGCACGAGGTGCAGGCTTGTACGAATTCTGCGGCATCTTTTGCTAACGTGGGCCACCAGTAGTATCTGGAGATGATGGCGCAGGTCTTCTTGATTCCAGGGTGACCAGCAGTATGGGAGGCATGACCCCATTTTAGTATTAAAAGGCGACGAGAGACAGGTACGAAAGTCCTCCCCGGAGGACCTGATTCTAGAGCAGCGGGAGCAGAGTGAACCAGACGATCGGGTGGAATTATAAACTGTGGAGAAGAGACCTTATCCGAGACATCCGAGGAACGGGAGAGAGCGTCTGCCCTGATGTTTTTTGCAGCTGGACGGAAGTGGATCTGGAAATTAAAGCGTGCAAAGAAGAGTGACCAACGGGCCTGACGAGGGTTTAAGCGTTGTGCGGATTCCAGATAAGAGAGGTTCTTGTGGTCAGTAAAAATGGAAATTGGGAAGATAGATCCCTCGAGGAGATGTCTCCATTCTTCCAGCGCCAATTTGATGGCTAATAGCTCTCTATCTCCAATGGTGTAGTTCCTCTCGGCAGGAGAGAAGGTTTTAGAAAAGAATCCGCAAGTTCGAGCTTTGCCGGTCGAGGATCGTTGCGTAAGTACTGCTCCAGCTCCGACGGAAGAGGCATCCACCTCAAGAGCGAAAGGACGAGACGGGTCAGGTCTGGAAAGTACCGGTGCCGAGCCGAAGGCCTTCTTTAATGCAAGAAAGGCTGCTTCAGCCTGCGGAGACCATGCCTTGGGATCGGCTCCTTTTTTGGTGAGGGCCACGGTGGGGGCTACTGTCGTGGAAAAGTGTAAAATGAACTGGCGGTAATAGTTCGCGAACCCCAAGAATCGCTGGATTGCACGAAGACCGACTGGTCGAGGCCATTCAAGGACCGCCTTTAACTTGGCAGGATCCATCTGGAGACCTTGAGCAGAAACTATGTACCCCAAAAAAGGTAATGCGGTTTGATGAAAAAGGCATTTCTCGAGCTTAGCATAAAGATGGTGTTGCAGTAAACGAGACAAGACTTGTCTGACGTGCTGATGATGTTCTTCGATGGACGAGGAGAAGATGAGAATGTCGTCAAGATAGACCACAACACAGGTGTACAGCAGGTCCCGAAAAATGTCGTTAACGAACTCCTGAAAAACTGCGGGGGCATTGCAGAGGCCGAAGGGCATAACGAGATACTCAAAATGACCGTCTCGCGTGTTGAAGGCCGTCTTCCATTCATCACCCTCTCGAATGCGGACTAAGTTATAAGCGCCTCTCAGATCCAATTTTGAAAAAATCTTAGCTCCGCGAAGACGATCGAAAAGTTCGGAGATCAAGGGCAATGGGTAACGGTTTTTTACCGTAATTTTATTGAGGCCCCGGTAATCGATGCAGGGCCGATGAGACCCGTCCTTTTTCTGTACAAAGAAGAAGCCCGCTCCAGCTGGGGAAGAGGATTTCCTAATGAACCCCTTTTGTAAATTCTCCCGAATGTATTCCGACATTGCTTGGGTTTCAGGAACAGACAGCGGATAGATGCGTCCGCGAGGAGGAGTGGCGCCAGGTAGAAGATCAATCGGGCAATCGTAAGGGCGATGAGGCGGAAGTGACTCAGCTTGCCTCTTGCTAAATACGACGGAAAAAGACCGATAAACTTCAGGTAGACCCGGTAATGGAGTCGTGGGAGCTGTAATTTGGACTGGCAAAGACGTAAGACAGTTCTTAACACATGTTGCGCCCCAAGACTTGATGTCCCCAGTGGACCAATCCAAGGTAGGGTTATGGTGCTGGAGCCAGGGAAGCCCCAAGAGAAGCGGCGAGGTACAGTGGGGTAATACGAAAAATTCCAGAAATTCCTGATGGAAGAGGCCGATCTTCAGAAGTAGAGGTTTGGTGCGGTAGCGCACCATGCAGTTCAATCTGTCCCCATTAACGGCCGCGACAAATAGTGGCTTGGCCAGACGGTAGACAGCTATATCATACTTAGAGACCAAGGAGGACTCGATGAAGTTGCCCGCCGAACCAGAGTCCAAGAAGGCCGGTAAGTTCAGGACGGAAGTGGAGCCCAAGTGAAGTTGTGCCGGCACAGTGAACCTAGGAGAGGAAGCACAGACACCCAGAGACGCCTCTCCAAACGATTCTAGGTGCGCCCGTTTCCCTGGCGTGGTGGGCGGATTGGGCAATTTTTCAAAAAATGTTCTGGGCTGGCGCAGTATAGACAAAGTCTTTCGAGTCTCCGGCGCGACCTTTCCTGGGGAGTCAAGCGAGTATGGTCCACTTGCATGACTTCTTCAGACGGAGACGAAAGCGTAGACTGAGGGTTCTGAAACGTAGGGGCCAAACGGAATGCCCTCTTGGCACGCAGAGAATCTTGGCGGAATTCATCACGCCTCTCTGTAAAACGAATGTCTATACGGGTGGCAAGTTGGATTAGTTCAGACAGAGAAGTAGGGAGATCCCGGGCAGCAAGAACATCCTTGACCCTACTAGAGAGACCCTTCTTAAAGCAGGCACAGAGAGCCTCATTGTTCCAAGCTAGCTCGGCTGCCAAAGTTCGGAAGCGAATGGCATATTCTCCCACCGACAGATCACCTTGAACCAGATTCAATAAGGCAGATTCGGCTGAAGACGCCCGGGCAGGTTCCTCAAAAACCTGGCGAAAGTGATCCACAAAAGTTTGAACCATGAGGGTAACGGGGTCGTTGCGGTCCCACAATGGGGTAGCCCAGGCTAAGGCCTTCCCAGAGAGCAGGCTGATAATAAAGGCCACCTTGGAGCGCTCAGTAGGGAATTGGTCAGCCAATAGCTCCAGGTGCAGGGAACATTGGGCAAGAAAGCCACGGCAAAGTCTTGCGTCTCCTTCAAATTTAGCTGGCAGGGAGAGACGAATCCTCGCGGAGGAAGCCACCGGAAGCTGTGGTGGAACAGCAGGAGCAGGCGGTGGCGTCTGCGGTTGCTGCATAGACAGAAGTTGCTGCATCATGGCCGTAAGTTGATTGATCTGCCGTGACTGCATGGCGACTAGTGCAGGTAGTTCAGAGACGTCTGGCAATGGCACCTCGGCGGGATCCATGGCCGGATTATACTGTTACAACCGGATGAAACTAATGAAGCGTGGACCCACTGGAACTGCGGAAATGTTGGTGAGTACCGCGTCAGGGAAGCGGGGTCTAAGGAGCCACCGGTTTTCACCAGAGCCCGCCGCGAAGCAGGTTGGTCTTGTGCGGCTGATGACTCCCAGGTCGCTACCCCCCAACGGCGGCACAGTTCCACAATTTGCCGAGGTATTGTACAGCAGAGATAAACGATGGTCACGGTGAGTAGCCAGATTCAGGGCAGGCAGCGAGGATTCAGCAGCGAGTAGACAAGCCGTGGTCGGGACAGGCAGCGGAGGTTCACAGACGAAGGGACAGACCGAGGTCGGGACAGGCAGCGGAGGTTCGTGGTCAAAAGGTAAGCCGAGGTCATACACGAAAAAGCCACAGATTTAACTACAGACAATCACGGAAACACACCGATAATCCGGCAAAGGGAGGAAGGGCTGGCCAGCATATAAAGGAAGTGATATTACCGGATTGGACGGCCGGACACCAATTAGAGATGCACTGGCCCTTTAAATTCCACAGTATTGCAGCGCGCGCCCCCTAGTGGCCGGGGACGTGCGCGCAGGAGAGGCAAGGAGGAAGCAGGAAGTGAGGGAGCTGCCCGCAGGCCCCGGCAGCCACGCCGGACGGAGGGCAGGACACCAGGTAAGCGAGGAGCGCTGCCAGGAAGGGACACAGCGCTCGGGCTAGGGGAGACCCGGCGGGGAAAGCCGCGGGGAGGAAGCGCGGCTCTCGCCCCGGGAGAGGGACGGCTGGAAGCGCCATGAGGCGTCTCCGCAGCGCTGGCTCTAACACACCCTTTCCTGCCCAGGCGATTCCCCCAAACGGAAACAACGCTTTAGGAGATTTTCAGATAAAATACAACTATGCTATGCAATATGCGCACCTTGCAGTTTTTCAAGAAAAACAACCCTTTACATTCGAAATACCCCCGACAAATATATTCTCTGGAAGTACACACCTCAAGCTTTCTAGGCGTATCAGGCTTGTTGACATGGGTGCAGTTTTCTGGAAGTAATCCCTCAATGTATTCTTTGGTTGCACAGGGTTTCCCTAAAAAAAGAATAAAAAAGCAGAATCAAAACCACATTCTCCTAAAAAAACTACCGTATTTTTCACCCTATAAGACGCACTTATTTTCCCCAAAAAGTGGGGGGTAAATGTCAGTGCGCCTTATCGGGCGAATGTTAAAAAAAAAAAAAAAAGAAAGAGTAAACTCACGTTAGCAGCGCTCCCGCGTTGCCTGCCACACTGCGGGAGGCCAGAAGAGGACAGAGGAACAGCGGGCTCTGCCCCCGTCCCCGCCGCTATGGCTGCAGCAGCGATAGCAGTAGCAGGGACGGAGGCAGCGCCTGCCGCTCCTCTGTCCCCTTTCAGCATCTTCTCCGCTGCCTCTTCCGGCAAGGGCAGGAGTGAACAGCCGGGTCCGTGCAGCAGGTGGGCATGGCCTGCACAGTGTCGGCGCAGGCCACGCCCGCCCGCTGCACAGACCCGGCTGTTCATTCCTGCCCTTGCCGGAAGAGGCAGCGGAGAAGATGTTCAGAAGATGAAGGAGCGGCTGCCACTGTCCCCGCCACTTCTTCTTACTGGCCGGCCCGCGCAGACACCTGGCTCCATAGAACGGGTGGGCGTGGCTTGCGCCGCGCGCCGACGCGTTCCAGGCCACACCCACCCGATTCATGGGGCAGGGTGTGCCTGCGCGGCCCAGCCAGTAAGAAGAAGCTGCGGGGACAGTGACAGCTGCTCCTTCATCTTCAACGCGGACGCGCGAGTGACATGTGAGTTGATTTTTATTTATTTTTTTGTTATTCTGTGCCTATGGGGAATGGGGGGGGGGGGTGTTTGCCACACTGTTTCTATGGGGAATATCAGGGGGGATGCCACATTGCCTATATGGGGAATATCAGGGAGGATGCCACATTGCCTTTATGGGGAATATCAGGGATGATGCCACATGCCTATATGGGGAATATCAGGGGGGATGCCACATTGCCTATATGGGGGATATCAGGGGGAATGCCACATTGCCTATATGGGGAATATCAGGGGGGAATGCCACATTGCCTATATGGGGAATATCAGGGGGGATGCCACATTGCCTATATGGGGAATATCAGGGGGAATGCCACATTGCCTATATGGGGAATATCAGGGGGAATGCCACATTGCCTATATGGGGAATATCAGGGGGAATGCCACATTGCCTATATGGGGAATATCAGGGGGGGAATGCCACATTGCCTATATGGGGAATATCAGGGGGAATGCCACATTGCCTATATGGGGAATATCAGGGGGGATGCCACATTGACTATATGGGGAATATCAGGGGGATGCCACATTGCCTATATGGGGAATATCAGGGGGAATGCCACCTTTTCTATATGGGGAATATCAGGGGGGATACCACACTGCCTATATGGGGAATGGGAGGGGGGTGCCACACTGCCTATATGGGGAATGGGAGGGGGGTGCCACGGGGAATGCCACACTACCTATATGGAGAATGGGATTGGTAGCATACCACACTGCCTATGGGAATGGGATGGGGGGAATGACACACTGCCTATTGGGAATGAGAGGGGGATGCCACTCTGCCTGTAATTGGAGGATTCTGCACTTTGCCTATTATTTGGTTAAAATATTATTTAAAAAATATTATTTTTCTTCCCCAAAATCCTAGGTGCGTCTTATGAGCAGGTGCGTCTTATAGGGCGAAAAATACGGTATATGAAAACTGAAAATCTGAAAAAGCAACATGCCCCGAACAGAACAATACTCAGCATGCATAGCTACTGTCAAGGGAAGAGTTGCCAAACACACCAAAGTAAAGCATGTGCGTAACGGTAATTTAACTTCAAAATTTCAGCTCTGCAGACAAAGTGCGCACTATATATATATTCCCTGAAAGTACACATTTTAAGCTTTCTAAGCATACCCAGCTTGTTGTAGTGGGCTCATCTTTCATTTCAATATGGGCTCATCATCTTTCAATATTTTTTTGCAGCAGAGTTTAGGCTTTAACATGAAATGTCTTGGTTGTAATTTTTCTACTGTTTTTTAAATATTTTTGCGTAAAAAAACAAAAAAATAAATAAAATAATATTTTTTAGACAATTGTCTCCTTTATTTTAAATAAAACATTTGTTTTATTAATGAAAACCATATTGCATTTGAAAGCCCTATTTCTCCCGATTACAACGGTACCACATATGTATCGATAGCCCCCCCATTCTTGCTCAGGAGACCCCCCAAACTGAAAAGAGCACTTTATAACATTTACAAATAAAATACTACTATTTACACTATAAACATAAGGGGTTAATTTAAAAAGAAAATGACAAATTACCCATTTTTTGGGGAAGTTTAAGGGTTAAAAACCCTTAAAAAAAAAGGGGTCTATTTTATTTTTTTTTTTATACTTACCTCCCATCCATCCCTGGGTACTGTGTCTCTCGCTGATCAATCTGCCTTTCTGCTCTCCTGCTGCTGCTGGAAGCCTTTTATAGCTGCTGGGCGACAGAGCATAAGGGGTTAATTAAAAAAAAAATGACATAGGGTCATAGGGGGGGCATTTTTGGGGGGAATTTTAAGGGTTAGGCTAACCCTAACCCTTAAAATTAAAAAAAAATGACGTAGGGTCCCCCCTTCCGGGGGGAATTTTAAGGGTTAGAATTAGGCTAACCCTAACCCTTAAAATTAAAAAAAAAAGACGTAGGGTCCCCCCTACCCATCATAACCAGCCCGGGACCAGTTATGGGGGCTTGTAGGAACAGAGTGGAGGGGCCAGCTTTTGTGGCCCCCCACCCTGCAGCCTACAAGCCCACATAGCCTGTGTGGGCCCGGGCTCTTCTGCCCCCCCCTGGGCTTTGGGGAGGCAGGTAATTGGGGGTGCTGGGGGTCTCATGGACCCCTTACCAGTTCACAAAGGGTTAAGAGTAAAATAAAATACACAAACAGAGTAAAAATAATTTTATTAAAAAAAAATACATTTTTTTTTCTTTACTCACCTCCGATCGTCAGCTCCTCTGTCCCTCGCTGATCTGATGACAGATGCCGGTGATCGGCAGCCAGAGGAGGAGGAGATCAGAGGATCTCCTGTCCCCTCCTTCTCAGGCCACCGATCACCGGCATCTGACAGCTGAGAGGCCTGGAGCTGTCTTGACACCGGCCGAGTGACGTCATAAGACCTGCCCCCAAAAGGGACAGGGCTTTGCAGCAATATGGCAGCGCCCATCGGAGGAAGAGGGGAGAGAGCCCTGGGGGGGGGGAGGAGGCCCCTCAGGCGAGATCGAGCGCACATGGAGGTGAGTAAATGTCATTTTTATTTTTTTTAGTTTTACAGGAAAAGCCAGCGGCTGCAAAAACGGCCCCGACGGGGGATCGGAGCCTCCCAGGGTGAAGAGGAGACCCCGCCGGATCAAATGAGGGGTTAGGTAAGTGTTTTTTTTTTACATTTTGCAACGAATCCTTTACGTTTCCCGTTCGATTCTGTTTCCCTTTTTCAATAAATATTCGTCCAGACGGAAATCCTTACCATCTTGCGCCTGCGCACTACAAACTTAACTCATTAAAGTGCTTGCCTACATATTTGCCACCCTCACTTCTACTACAATGTTTAGCTAAATCACTTAGCACTCTCCTCCATCTTCCCTTTTGGAACCTTAAAGCTCAACCAAATCACTTCTCGGTCATGTGAATATTCATCTTTAAATATTTCTGGGCCCATTAGTTTTGTGTTAATGTATTTTGTAAATGAAATGACAATGTAACTTTTTTTTTTATACCATCATAAAATATAAAATTTAAAAAAATTTTGAAAATGTAAAATTTTTACAACTATAAAAAACAAAATACATAGCAATGGCAGGCCACTGAACATTATTCTTCATCTGTGGTCCCCAACGGGTTGCGCAGCGCCTGCATCACGCCTACCAACTGAAGGACCCTGACACTCAGTTGTGCCACTCTGGCACGTGTGGTCCCTGTTAAAAAACTTAAATTAAAATTTTGGTATAACCTTGTTGGGGTCATACTGCAGTGCCCCCCCCCCCCCCCCCCGTATGGTCCAAACACCTAAATCTGGACTTCAAAAGCCAGAGGGCCCTTGCCACCACAGCCCGGGTTTTGCATAGTGCCCGATTAGAGAACCCCTAGCCCGCATTCTGCAGGCAAAGAACGGGCATCAGGAGCAAGGGCAAGTGGCACATCTTGCGGTTCCTGCAACCAAATATAAAATAATTACACAAAGCAAAGGTAACCAACTAAAACAATAGTTCCTACAACAAATTGAGATTCAAGTTCAACAATCCTAATATAATTCACAAAGGACATAAGTCTAAAAAAATATAGCAATTATATGGATGTGTGGGAAAATAAAGGTTTACATGCTAAGGACTAATTAAGGTCAGCATTAAAATGCTTCTATAAGGCATACATGAAATGTATTGATTCAGGTATGCATTGCTATACAATTTATGGCCTCGGCCATGCTGATACATACAATGCCTTGGTGCTAAAGGCGCCCAGACTCCTCCACATAGCCGCAAAACATGTTCAACAATAGCAATCCGAGCCCTCAAAGGTCTCGTAAGTGGATCAGAAATGAAACGGATTTATAGGGTGGTGATCCGTCGGAAATTAGCTCTCTGAATCAGACAGAAACCATCCCAACAACAGAAGTTATCTGAACGAACGGAAAATTTCCGATTTTGTTTGGAAATGTTCCGATTTGCTTCCGTTCATCGAAAGAGCATATACACATTTTCCCGAACGTTCGTGCGAGTAGAAAATGGCCGAAAAAAAGCAAAAAAAAGACTAACACCCACCAAAACTTTCACAGACAGCTACGGAAGTCCGGACGAATGTGTCTCTGAATCGAGGCTCATGTCCTGATTGAGATGAAAAGCAGAAACAACCATAGGCAGAAAATTTGGCTTAAAACGAAACACCACCTTGTCCTGCTGTCTCTCAAAGTAAGGGGGCTTGATGGAAAGCGCCGCCAACTCGGAAACACGCCCAACAGAAGTCATAGCCACCAGAAAGAATCTATAAGATTCCCGGGCCGATCACCTCCCTCCCCGCGGGACATCCGAGATCGGGATGTCCCGCGGGGTGAAACCCCCCCAAACACCCCAAATCCCCTTACCTTGTCTAGACGTGCGCGCGCCCGCGTCGGCCGTCTGTGAGTGGCCGGCGCGGGCGCGCGTGCGTGCGTGCGTCATGAGTGACGCGCAGGAGGCAGCGGTGGAGGAGCCGCTTGTCCGTTGCTGTCAAATCGCTTGTCCGTCCACGCTGGGAGCGGGGAGAGGTGAGTTTTCCGGGTGATCGGGGGGGTTTCACACAGCGACCGGGGGTGCCCCACCGAAGTGGACCAAGACCCAGGATAGTCAAAATCCTGGGTGTTGGTCCACTTTAAGCATAAGAATGGACAAAGGGGCCCCCTGCAAG
This sequence comes from Gastrophryne carolinensis, assembly GCA_027917425.1. NCBI lineage: Eukaryota > Metazoa > Chordata > Amphibia > Anura > Microhylidae > Gastrophryne > Gastrophryne carolinensis. Next base: position 131,619,360 of record CM051234.1, read on the forward strand.
GGCTCGAAGGGAGACCCCTGCAGGGCAGATAAGACCAAGTTCATGTCCCAGACTGGTAACACAGGCATACGTGGATGTAGATCTTTGGAAGAAAATGGCCAAGGCAGAAACATGACCTTTCAGAGTACTGAGCTGAAGACCCAGATCCAAACCATGTTGCAGAAACTCCAGAATACTAGGAATAGAAAGCACACGACAGGGAAGCGAGTTAGACTCGCACCAGTCGATGTAAGTATGCCAAACCCTATAGTAGATGGAAGAAGAGGACCTTTTCCTAGCCCTGATCATGGTATTAACAACTGAAGCAGGCAGCCCCTTTTCCATCAAGATGGAGGTTTCAGCAGCCAGGCCGTCAAAGCCAGCGTTTGTAAATTGGGGTGGCGTAGGTGCCCCTGAGTGAGCAGATCTGGACCCCGGGGCTGAGTATACTGATCTACTGCCAGCTGCACGATGTCTGCGAACCACACTCTTCTTGGCCAACAGGGGGCCACCAGTATGGCTGGCACCCTTTCCTGAGCTATCTTGCGCAGCACCCTGCCCAGCAGGGGAAACGGGGGAAACACATACAGGGGAGCCGAAGCCGCCCCCCCCCGGATGGGTGAGGACGCCCCTTCATGTCTGAGGGGGCTTGGGGGAGGACTTAGGCTTGGGACCCCAGGAGGGACCAGGGCGGCCACGTCCTCTGCCCCTGCCCCAAAAATCTCTGCGAGCTCCAGCAAAGGAAGCTCTCCGCCCAATTCTGGTACCACAGAAGGAAGGTAACTTGCCTCCCTTAGCAAACAAGTCCAGATGTTCACCAAAGAGGCGCAGCCCCTTGAAGGGAAAACCAGTGAGAGCCTTCTTAGCAGCATTGTTAGCTGCCCACTGGCGTAGCCAGACTGAGCGGCGTATCACCACCAACAAGGCAGATGCCCTGCCACACATTCTAATGGTATCATCCAAGGCAGAGAGAACATATGCAACAAATTCCTCACAACGCAGAAGAGCTATATACTCTTCACTACCTGCATCATCAGGGGCCCCATCTAAGAGACTCCTGAGCAGACTTTTAATAGCAACAGCCGTAATGGCAGAGGCACAGACTAGACACAGCACGGTCTCCACACAGGCAAAGGCATGGCAAGCCAGCTGATCTATGCGCCTGTCCTCCCCATCCCTCAGGGTAGTAGAGTCAAGGGAATGCATGACGGATGTGTTGGACAACCCCAGAACTGGTGCATCCACCTCGGGAGGACATGACCAACGTTTAACCATCTCAGCGGGAAAGGGATACCTCTTATCCCAACTCTTTGGTACCCCGTGAAGCCAGCTAGGCCGTTCCCACTCCTTGAGCACCAGATTATTAAAATGAGTTTGTTCAGGAAACTCCAAGCGTGGTTTAACAGTATGAAACAGCTCCCCCTGCTGCCGTGGAGACACGGCAGGAGGAGAGATACAGAGTACTTCAAAAATGTGAGCTAAAAGCCTGTCAGTATCATCTGAAGCCCATGGGTCAGACCCAGAATCGGCACCATAAACCTTAGGCTGATCCTCAGATGATTCTGAATCAGAAAATAATTCCCCCTCCTCCAGGGGGGTATAACCGGTAACGTCAAAAAATTCCTCAGCCTCCGTAGGAAAGAGAATAACACAAGGTGATAAATGCCTTACGCGGGCCAGACCCAGCAATATGTCTCTCAATGCTGGCCACTCGTGCAGCCAAATCAGGTTGAGACTCCCCACTGGTATGCACCTCACTAGGAGTCAGATGTAAGCGAGGGGGGGTAGGCGAAGCCAGAGTGGGCGCAGGCCAAGCCACCGGTAACCCAGACTGCAGCGCAAGCGTCTGCTGGGCGCAGGGTACACACACACTGACATCATCACTTATAGGGGATACCCCACATGCCACACACAGCTGGGCTTGTCCCGAAGGAACCCCAAGCACATTATCCTGAGAAGCCTCCATATGGTGATTATTGTGGCACAACCGGCCAATTGGGATTGACGCTAATAAAGCTACCCGGGAAGCCCCAATAGCCCGCTAGGGAAGTGGGAGACAATGGATCACAAAAGCCCTCCAATAAGGAGTCAACGCTAAATAGAGGGGATAGGGCCGGGAGAAACCACAAAAAAGTTTGACCCGCCTGTAAGACATAAAGCAAAGATCCCGTAAGCATAATACAATGAAATAGAAAGAAAAGCCAGCCTCGCAGGACCACGATAGGGAGACGCCAGACAAGCAGCACAGGAGCTCCAAAATGGCGCCCGCATACACCTCGAGGGGTGGGCTGCGGAGAAGTGATATGGAAAACGTCATCCGCAAGGCCCGCCCCCCGAAGAGCGAAAACGCGCCCCCGTGACAAGGCCAGCTAATGACGGTGCAGCAGCGCCTGAGGCGATGCCGCCACCGTCCGCAGAGCGAAGCACAAGCGCGCGGCGGCGGCAAAAATAAAAAACCCAGTGCAATCACAAAATGGATATACAAAGTTAACGCATACACCCCCCCCCCCCCAAGATCTACCCAGGGAGAGCGAAGGGGAAGCAGCGGCCCGCCTAAAAGGAGCCTAACTGAGGGGACAGGGGGCGAAGGGCAAATGGCTGCGGGAGGGACATCCCATAAGGCTCACCACGGGCCTGTACCGCCTACCCTTTGGTGGGGGACTGCGGTTGGAGCAGCGCTCCTTAGCACCTGACAGCGGTGCTGCCTACCATCACCCGACCAGCGCAGCCTAAGCTGGGAGGCAGTGAAAAGGAACGGGTGGTAATAGTCCTACAGGGCCGCAGGCTAATAAGCCTCGCTCACCTGCGAGTAGAAAGAGCCATCTTCTAGTCATCGCAGCCCAGACTGCAGAGAAGAATTGGGGAATTTGTGGGAGGTCCCTGGTATATATGGGGCTGGGAGGAGCCACTTTTCTGCCTCTGCAGTCCAGCGCCATCTAGTGGATGTATTACCCAAAAGTAAGGAATATATTCTGGAACAGGACGTGCTGTATACTTAGAATATGTCGAGGGTTCTCTGGTCCACCTGGTGTCACTACCTGTAAGCTGTATTTCTTGTATTCTCCTGCTACTGTTTTGTGTGCTTTGCATAACTGATGCTGTATAGTGTAGGTTTCAATAGTGAGTAGCCAGACTTTATCTCTGGCCTATTGGTACCCAATCTCTGCTACTGATATTAACCATGTCTGATCTAGCAATATTTTTCTATGCCTGGCTTAAAGGTGTGCACACACTTTGGGTGCTTGTTAATTCCACAGCGCCACCTAGAGGTCATTATGGATATTTCTGCTTGAATCATGCATTACACGGTATCTTAATTGTTTATCCTGCTGTTTTTACCAGAGTACAGGGGGTGGGAGTAGCTCCATCACTATTATTTATACAAAATTATTATTATTATTATTCAGGGCCTGGGAACCAATTTGCCGCCCAGTTTAACCCTCTCATCTCATCAAGTATTAAGCACCAAACATGTCTAGCTATGTGGATAGACAGAGATTTGGTTGCATATATCTGCAGATACATGTGGAAGCCACACCGCCCCGACAAGACTCTGTGTTTAGTGTCGACTCTACTCTTATTTTTGAGTCCCCAAAGTTGGGACATGCAATGCAGTCAAGTATTTCAGAGCTACTCACCTGGGAAGCTGCCAGCCTCCCTGTAGAACACTCCACAGGGAGAGATTCATATTGACTGAATCCCTCCCTGTGTGTTTTCATGGCAATTCAGACTGAGTAAAGGGGGTGGGAGTAGCTCCCTCACTATTATTTATACAAAATTATTATTATTATTATTATTATTATTCAGGGCCAGGGAACCAATTTTCCGCCCAGTTTAACCCTCTCATCATTACTCGAATTAAGCACCAAACATGTCATATGGAAAGGCAGAGATGTGGTTGCATATATCTGTTTTTACCAGCACTATTGTATTTTGGACACTATTCTCACTATTTTTGGCATTTAATAAAAGATCTGGCAGCAGGAAGACACCAAGTATAATGGACAGGGGAGATAGGAGAACTAATTATCTATCACCACTAGAACACCCAGCTGCTGCTTAGCACTGATTGTAATAATTAAAGGCCCTAGATTAAGAGAACATATCTTTATAATTAAAGTTACACTACAGGCAAGCTCAATTGTTGTCCCATTGTCTCAGGCTACACGTTGCACTGCCCCAAACTTCAATCCATTTTAAAAAAGACCCTGTAGTTCCTAAGTTGTTATTAAAAGTTTTAGCGCATTGGAGGTGCAGAGAAGAAATGAGCAGAAACAGTGGGTGTGGCATCAGCGATGTGATGTAAGCACACTGAGGAGATGGAGGAGGGCAGGGTTTCATAGGTGCAGAGAGGCAGACACTCAGGACATCTGGGCAGGGAGTGGGAGGTGTTTGCGTTCTTAGTCCACCAAAGGTTGATTGGTGGACCACAATGGCGGGGTGGGGAAGGAAACCAGAATAAGATTGTGATTTTCCTCACTAAGGAGGTAGACAGGAAATAAGGGCAGCACTGGAGCCACTCTATGAAAGGGAAGATCTTGATTTTTTTTTTGACTTTCCAATCACTTTAACATCTCCAAAATTCCCATGAAAGTTACATACAATACACAATACTAGAGATTTTCTTTTTTATGCTGGGGTTGGTAGAGATCTACCAATGCCAGCCAAACATAGCTCTGACCCGGACTATATAGCCCTGGTTACAACATTAAAGCTGACCAACATCTATGCTGAAGCCCTTCCCCCCCACATAAACCCCCAGAATGCCCGTAAATCTTATTTTAACCTCGGTCCACCAACAAGAATCCAGCGGAGTGATTGACCAACAGGTGCTCACGGAGCGAGCACCTCCATAGTTCAGGCTGCTGGAGTGTGCCGTCTGAACAAGTGCTGACAGCCAATTGCAGCACTGGACTGCCGCTGGTGGACCGAGGTTAAGGTAAGCTTAACGTGCGTTCTGGGTGGGTATGTGCGTGGGGGCTCCAGCGGCGTCACACGTGTGTTGGTCTGCTTTAAGACAGAAAAGTATAATCAAGAGGAATGAGGAAAATTATTCTGCTGGCATACCTGATTGGCTGCGGGGAGGGCTAAAAGTTGATTGATGGACTGCTCAGCTTCAGCATTGGACCAGACACTAAACCCCGGCACGTGGTTCTGACTGTAGTCCGTGATCAGGTTCAAGAAGAATACTTACCTTGCCCACAATCCAGCACAGATCATCAGGCATCTTTTCACTGGCTGCACTTGCTGTCAGGAATGCATGCTCCCCACGCTATGCGCGCTCCTGCCTGCTCGTTCACATGAATGAACGGGCCGCAGCCTGCACTCCTGGCGGCTCATGATGGCAGAAGCAGCTGAACAAAAGATGGCGACAGCCAACGCTTGGATTGCCGATGACTGGCGCTTGATTGCGGGCAAGGTGTTTTTTTTATGTAACCGCCTGCCCTGTTTCTTCATATGTATTTTGTTAAGAGCTGGCTTTAGAAACCAACCTTATGCATATTCATTAAGGCTTTTCTCAACGAGTGGACATTCCCATCACCTGGGAAAAGAAAATCAGAACGAAAACTTAATGGTATAATTCTAGAAGCTTGGAGGACACTTTTCTCTTATTCAATCCTATCACATATTTAAAGCCCACGTCCAGTCATCAGCCCCACCTCCTGTGATGATGCAATAAGTTAGAGTACACACAGCATATGGCTGTCATTCACCATAAGGCTGAGGTAAAAAAAGAAACACAGGCTGTTTGGGGCACAGGGCTGGGGATGGAAGGTGACCACATAATCATCCTTTCTGAGTATACTGTAGATGCCAGTGAGTTGCTGATATCTGGAGTAGGACCAATCACCTGCAGGGAACAAAGGTGAGTCCACTTCTGTTTTTTGTAGTTGGCTGGGCAATTACTCACTCCAACATCCTAATTACTCTATTTCAAAGATTGCCAAATATTATTGAAGGGTTTCTTTATCACCTTGGGGCCACACATACAGCCTCAGGATTCCATTACTTTCTAATGGCCATGTACACCTTTCACAAGCCCCTCCAACACTACCCCACTAATACAGGCCAAGGGCATCATATACATGTGGCTGTAAAATAAATGTAAAAAATACCATTTTGTGATTACTCACCCTTAAAATGGATATTATAAGTATGTCACACACCCCCGGTTTCAAGATTAAGAACTTATGGGTTATAACCAGTAGAGGGCGAACTTCTGCAGAGATGACTAGAAAAAAAGGAGCCCCTCCCGGTCCATAAATACCTGGGACCTCCCACACATTCCCCAGTATAGGACAGCAGTAAGGGGACCAGGAAGAGCCAATCAAAAAAAATTTTAACAATAAAAGGCTCACCATAACGGATCCAGAATACAATAAGGGCGGGATGAAGCGGGGTGTGTGACATACTTATAATACCCATTTTACAGGTGAGTAATCACAAAATGGTATTATTCCAAGTATGTGACACACCGCGCTTCCAAGATTAATAACATATGGGACATCCAGTAGCAGTGTCCAACATGGGTGGGGATCCCAAAGTGCAAGAATGCACAAATTTAAACCACTGCAGCTTGCAGAACCTTGCGGCCAAAAACAGCATCTGCTGAGGCCCGCACATCAACCTTATAAAACTTTGAAAAAGTATGAACAGAAGACCAAGTATCAGCCTTACAAACTTGTTCAACAGAAGCCTGGTGCTGAAAAGCCCAGGAAGCCCCAACAGCACGAGTAGAATGAGCAGTGATCTGAAAAGGGGGACCCCTCCCCTTGGCAGTATAGGCCCTACCAATGGCCTGACGTATCCATTTACTAATGGTAGACTTGGCAGCAGCCACGCCGTCAAAGCCAGCGTTTGTAAATTAGGGTAACGAAGTTGACCTGGAGTGATCAGACTCGGAAACAGAGGCAATATGTACTCATCTACCGCCAGCCGTCCGACGTCTGCGAACCAAAACTGTCTTGGCCACCTTGGGCCACCAGAATTGCTGGCACACCCTCTTGGGACAGCTTGCGCACCACCTTGCCTACCATGGAGCAGGGGGGAAACAGGTACAGGAACCCCAGATCCCTCCAGGCAAGAGACATGGCGTCCGCTGCCAGGGCCAGAGGATCCTGAGACAGAGACACAAATGCAGGAAGCTTGTGATTGTGACGTGAGGCAAAGAGATCCACCTCCGGAATCCCCCACTTGTGACAAAGGGACCGTAATACCATGTGGTCGAGAGACCATTCCCCTCGGCGAGAGGATCCCCTGCTCAGGGAGTCCGCCTCCATGTTTTCCACTGCCGGAATGTACACTGCTGAGATGCATGGGACATTGCTCTCCACCCATGCAAGAATCAGAGAAACTTCCCTGAAGGCACCCCTGCTGCGAGTCCCTCCTTGGTGATTGATGTAAGCGACCGCAGTCCAATTGTCTGATCGAACCTGAACCGGTAAACCCTGGAGGTGATGCGTCAAGCGTGACAGTACCAACCGAATAGCTCTCAGCTCCAAGACATTGATGGGGGTGTGAGCCTCCCGAGGACCCCACAGCCCCTGGAACTGATGTTCCTTCCAGAAACCCCCCCAGCCCGACAGGCTGGCATCCGTGGTGACCGTCTCCCAACAAGGGGTCAGAAAAGACCTGCCCCTCAGAAGATTTCTTGGTTCCAGACACCACTGAAAAGACTGCCGAACCAGGGGAGACATCAGAAAAGACTGATCCAACGATAGCGGACATCTGTCCCAAGCCAACAGTAGAAAGAGTTGAAGAGACCTCATGTGAAACTGAGCAAAGGGAACTGCCTCGAAGGAAGCCACCATCAACCCCACCAACCTCATCCCTAGCGGGATAGACGGCTGCGCGTTGGACAGAAGAAGACGGATCAGGTCCAGAATCATCTGCACCTTCGACAGAGGCAAGAACACCCTGGTCTGAATGGTATCCAGAGTCATGCCCAGAAAAGAAATCTCCCTTGATGGGGAGAAAGAAGACTTGGGGTGGTTGATCACCCAGCCGAACCTCTCCAGCGTTGTCACCACCGTCCTGGTGTCTAACTCCGCCTGTCTGAAAGAGGATGACGTAATGAGAAGGTCGTCCAGATACAGCACAATGCGAATACCCTGGGCTCTGAGAAGGGCCATAATCCCCGCCAGCACCTTGGTGAACACCCGTGGTGCCGAGGTCAGTCCGAATGGAAGAGCCACAAACTGAAAATGCTGATCTCCCACCACAAACCTAAGAAATCTCTGGTGTGCTGGGAAGATAGGTGCATGGAGATAAGCATCCTTGATGTCTATGGACGTCATGAAGTCCCCCTGACGAAGAGAATTGATGGCTGAGTGCAGAGTCTCCATGCGGAACTTCTTGGTTCTGATGAACCTGTTAAGAAGCTTCAGATCCAGAATGGGTCTTAAGGAGCCATCCTTTTTGGGTACCGTGAAAAGGTTGGAATAGTAGCCCCGGCCTCTCTCTGAGAAGGGCACCGGGCATATGACTTCCATGTCCAGAAGATTTTGCACTGCCAACAGGAGCCCCTGCGCAGCCCGGGGGTCCGACGGAACCCGAGAACAGATGAATCTGGGAGGAGGCCAGTACTCGAACTCCAGTTTGTACCCGGAAGAGACCACTTCCAAGATCCATTTGTCTGTGACCTCCCCGGCCCAGAGCTGGATGAAGTGCCGTAGTGCCTCAATGCTGAGCTGGCTTGGCAGCGGGCTTGGGTTGGAACCCCAGGCAGGTCCTGGACGGGCCCGTCCTCTGCCTCTGCCCCAGGAGTCACCTCTGAAGGTAGAGTAGGTAGCTCCTCTGCCTGCTCTGGCACCGCGAAAGGAAGGATTAAAGGAGCCTGCCCCCCGTAAGGAGCGACGCTGCTTCTTACGTTGTGGTAGCCTTCCTCCTTTCGCTACCGAATCCAATTTATCTCCAAAAGGCCTCATACCCAAGAAGGGTAGCCCTGTAAGTGACTTCTTAGCCGCAGTGTCAGCCGCCCACTGGCGCAACCAGACTGATCAGCGTATAGCCACAAGCAACGCCGAGGCTCTGCTACACATGCATATTGTGCCATCCAAGGCTGATAAGACAAAGGTCATGAACAATTCACACCGCGAAAGTGCTGCAAATTCATCACTGGCCGGGTCAAGCTGGGAACCACTCAACAGGCCCCTAACCACAGACCTGGTAGCCACAGTAGTGAGCGCCGAAGCACAAACAGGCCGCAAGGCCGAACCTACGCTGGCAAAGGCATGACATGCCATTTGATCAATACGTCGGTCCTCACCATCCTTTAGCGTGGTGGCGTCTGGAGAGTGCACAACAGATGTGTTGGACAATCCCAGAACGGGCGGCTTGACCGCGTCCACCGGAAAGGGATACTTCCTATCCCATCCCTGAGGAACACCAGGAAGCCGGCTAGGCCTTTCCCATTCTTTAAGAATCAGATTGTCAAAATGTTTCTGATTTGGGAACTCCAATCGAGGCTTAGAGGTCCCAAAAAATTCCCCCTTCTGCGGAGGGGACTCCGCCGGGGGAGAAATAGCCAGCACCTCAAATAAATGGGCCAGAATCCTGGGGGTATCCACAGCATCCCCATGCTCCTGCCCAGCATCAGCATCCAAAAACTGCTGATCCTCAGTATCAGAATCAGCAAACAATTCCCCCTCCTCGAGTGGGGAATAGTCAGACCCGTCAAGGGAATCATAAATCTCAAAACCCAGAACCGGCGCGGCCGGTGACAAATGTCTCCTCTTAGCCGGGGCCTTTCTGGCCACAGAGCTAGAAATCAATTTCTCGATGTTGGCCAATCTAGCACACACATCAGATTGCGACTCCCCGCTAATGACGGTGTCACTTGGGGTACGGATCAGGCGGGGTGGAGTAGGTGACGAGACCGTCGGCACTGACCCAGACGCCTGGGACCCCGACTGCCGCGTTATGGCCTGCTGAGCACATGGTATGCAAACCAGTACATTATCCCCCGCAAGGGATACCCCACAACCCACACACTGCCGGGATTCCCCCGAAGGGAGCCCAAGCCCGGTATCCTGGGAAGCCTCCATATGGTGATTTTAATGGTAGTCGCAAGGACCAGAGGGAATTACGCTAATTAAGCTACCCGGGGTGCCCCTTAAGTCAGTTTGTGGGAGGGTTTTAGCCAAGGGACCCTAGGACGGAGAGAACCCCCCTTTATATGAACCAGGGAGTCGTCCTGAAAGACATAAGGAAAAAGGACCCCGTAAGAGAAGGCACACTCCAATCAAATGACCATCACACATACATGAATATAAATATATGTACATATAATTCAATAAAGAAATAAAAGTCCCCAACCTATATGCAAGCGTTAAAAGGCCCCACCGTACAATATAAGAGTGAGGAAGAAAAACCGCATACAGCAAAGGACAAGGCAAAGCCCGGCAGGGCACTCACTGTACAGCAATGGCGTCGCTCTCAAAAACTTTCCACCATCGGGCTGCCACTCTGTTCAGGACGTTAGGATACGGGCGCCGCCGTCTTGACTCAGAAGCATCACATACTGAGGAGAGTGGGATAAAGTACAAGGGGAGGGTTTATAGCTGTGCTTTGCACAGACAGAGCAGAGATGGGGTCAGGGAAAGGACAGCAATCCCATAATGCAGAGCGGCATAGCCAGAAGACACTTTCTGTTTGTAGGCTGCCTGATGCTCCATGAGCCGCCATCTTGGATGTTTAAAGGCTCATAACATGCAGTAGATGCAGGTAGGATGATTTTTAATATAGGCAATCTGTATGTACAGGGTGTGGGAAACATATAAGATTTGCTGTTATTCAGGGTGAAGGTCCGCTTTAAGGGGGCGGCGCCCCTTTTGATAAAGAAATGTTGGGTAGCTTCGGGGATACTGTTTGGACCCTGTCATGGAGTAATGCCTGTTTTGCCCTTATGGTGGCCACTGGGAGGAGTAATAAAATGGTATCAGCATAGATAAAATGAATTTCTTGGTAACCTCAGGGATTTCTCCAAGCCAAATCTTCCATTGTGACACGCATAGAGTATGTTCGCCTCCTGGGAAGTACACTGAAGCCTTTACACACACAGGGTGGCTTATTCTGGCAGACGTCCAGCATGAGAGCAGACTCCTAAACAGACGCTGCATTTAAATGAGCAGCTCTGGTGCAGTTTAGAATCCACAACACGGCGAGCACACTGCCTACATCTACATAGCTTTACTGCTTATTCCACCATAAAAGCTGTACAAGAAGAGGGATAAGCCATGATGGGATCACAGTCCTCCTTGATCAAAATCCATAATTGCCAAACTGCTGGATCCTGCTTGCAGCTAAGCAGCGTCTTCTCCCTGTTTTATAAATAGCAAGCCCCAGTGCAGTCCACCCCTTCCCCCCTGTGAGTGCCCACCAGCCCCAGCCCGTGTGACTGTTAGGATTCCAGTGTTGCCGACATTCCGCATAGAGAGAGACACATGCAGGGTGAGGATGTCCGCACAGCCTGCACTACAGTGTAGTCGTAAGAGGAAAAAGAGCGTAGACAGCAGCGAAAATTATCCTGCAAAGAGAAGTGCCAGCTGGGGCATCCTCACTAACCAAGGTCAGTAAAAGCTAAAACAGGCCTTCACAGGATCCCAATAAGGATTGCATCACTCCCTATGGCCAGTGACACCTCTCCCCACCAGATCTAGGTAACTGCATTCTACTGATCACTAAATCACAATTTCTGTTATGAGAAATGTTATTAATCAAATCATTTAGCCTGAAAAATGGCCATGGGTACTGGCCCCTCATTTAAGTTTTCAGGTAGAGACCCTGCCTCAGGTTATTCCACACATGTCTGGCACAAATATGGCAGTGAATATTATTATGAAGGGTATACCTCTTAAATGTGTCATTTTACATGATAATTGATAATTGTGTGGTTTAAAGGGTACCACTGATAATACACTTTAGCTGACTAAATTGTGGTTCTATTGTACTTATTGTATGAGTATGTTAAAAAAATGACTGGAAAACTTTTTGTTTTGAAGAAGTTTAAAGCGAACCTTTAGCATCATTTAATGAAAAGCCCAAACCTTTAAAAAACTACTCCCAGCATCTAAAATTAATATATATTACATTTTCAGTCACATTTTATTCTTTCCTCCGCTGGCCTGCAACTCTGTTCAAGACTGTTCAGGATACAGGCGTCGCCATCTTGCCTCAGAAGCATCACATGCTGAGGAGAGGAGAGGGGTCAAAAGTGTAGGAGGGTGGGTTATAACTGTGCATTGTACAGACAGAGCAGAGCTGGGGTCAGGAAAAGGTCAGCAATCCCAGAATGCAGAGCGGCATAGTCAGAAGAAACTTCCTGTCTGCAAGCAGCCTGCAAACTCCATGGGCTGCCATCTTGGATGTTTAAAGGCTTATAAAATGCAGTAGGTGCAAGTAGGATGATATTTAATGTGAGCAATCTGTGTGTACAGGGTGGGGGAAACATATAAGATATGCTCTTATTCAGGGCGAAGGTCTTGTTTAAAGTGGACCAAAAGTGGTTTTGTTCCTTCCCCCTGGAATACCTCAGTTTGCGGTGCCTGCTGTGCGAAACCCCACAGTTCACAAGCCTACTCACCTCTCCTCGAGCCCACGGTGCGGCTAGAGCAGCAGAAAGGAATCCCAGCCGCACTTGCGAGCAATCGGCCGGCTCCCTTCAGCTGTGCACGGCGGGCAGGAACCAAGAAGAGAAGCGAGCGATGTCGGCATATGCGGCATGGGCTCGGGGAAAAGGTAAGATTTGCGGGTGACTCCGGGGTTTCCACAGAGTGGGGAAGCCCAAACTGGAGGGAGGGAGCATGCCTGTTCTGGAGTCTCAGACTCCAGGGTGGGTTTTGGTCCACTTTAAAGTTCCAGATAAAGAAGGAGAAAGTAATCCAGATAAAATATAACTTAGATCAGAACTTAACCCAAACAGGCAGCCCTGGAATCTAAAAGGTCCAAGGTCCAGCCACTGGCCTTCCCCTGGGTCATCCCAAATCAGGGATACCCCTCCTGTGTTAAAGCGGACCTATATCCTGAATAAGAGCATATCTTATATGTTTCCCCCACCCTGTACATACACATTGCTAACATTAAAAATCATCCTACCTGCATATACTGCATGTTAAACATCCAAGATGGCGGTTCATGGAGCATCAGGCAGCATCAGCCAGTAAACAGGAAGTATCTTCTAACTGTGTCACTCTGCATTCTGGGATTGCTGACCTTTTCCTGACCATGGCTCCGCTCTATCTGTGCAAAGCACAGCTATAACCCCCCCTCTACTTTATCCCGCTCTCCTCTCATCATGGTGGGTGATGCTTCTGAGGCAAGATGGCGGCACCCGTATCAGTCCTGAACAGAGTTGCAGCCCGGTGGGGGAAAGAATAATAAGTAGATGCTGGGGAATAGTTTTTTAGGGGTTTGGGCTTTACCTTAATTCATGCTGAAGGTCTGGTTTAAGCTCCAGGTTGTACCCTAAAACATAAAAAAGGGGTACCCAGCCTTTCTTGCCACATTTAGCAGAGAGAAAAGGGCAGAAGCCCCATTTAAACTATATAACTATTACAAGAACATAAAACTACTGGAAACCATTCTATATAAAAATTTAATGAAATACTTGAAAGCATTAAACTGGACAGTTCCGTGAACATGTGGATTCCCCATCTCATAACTTGCACCACACATATGTATCCCCCAGCCCCAAAGAGGTTAAATGGCAGAATCAGCTCAGGGGGCATAGAGATAGTAAAGCTTTTGCCATGTTGGAAGTTGACTAGATGCTTAAAAACTTAGAATTCTTACTATTCCGGGTTTTGGTCCTTGCCGCATCAGCCATTCACAAATGCCTGGTGCAGGCACACGCCTGGCTAATATCGTAGTGCGGCTGCATCCCATGCATGTGCTGTTGAACCAGACCTTAAGCATAATTTCATGAAAAGCCCGAACCCTTAAAAAACTATTCCCCACCATCTAAAATATATTTAAAGTTTTTAGTTGCTTACTTATTATTCTTTCCCCCATTGGGCTGCATCTCTGTTCAGGACTCTAGGATACGGGTGCTGACATCTTGGCCTTAGAAGCATCACATACTGAGGATAGGAAGTTGGTGGGCAAGTGCTGGGGGCGGGTTATAGCTGTGCTTTGCTCAGACAGAGCAGAGTTGAGGTCAGGAAAAGGTCAGCAACCCCAGAATGCAGAGCAGCATATCCAGAAGACACTTCCTGACTGCAGGCAGCCTGAAACTCCACCGGCCGACATCTTGAATGTTAAAAAGTTAAAAAACGCAACAGATGCAGGTAGAATGATTTTTAATGTGGGCAATCTGTATGTAGGGGGTAAGGGAAACATACAAAATAGACTCTTATTCATGGTGAAGATCCGATTTAAATCAGGGATCAGGTAGGTTTTATTGGGGACTCGATGGGGGAGTTTTGTATAACGGGGCATCACGAAACCGCCCGGGGAGGGGGAAGCAGGTGGCCCTGGAGTTCTATAGTTTCTAGGGCTGCCCGCAATGGGCTTTGCCACTTGCCCAATTCTACTTTAACTGCATGCACAGCGCAGTCCTTGTGACCCCCATCTATTCTTCAGGAGTATGTTCGATCCCCCCAAATGTTTTGGTCTAGCAGACAGCCCACAAACCACATGTACTTCAAAGCTACAGGTTGTAAACCATGAATAAACAGTAACAAAACCACTTAAAGTTTGAGCTCTGCTCCAATACAGACCGAATGCCTGAATGGGTCAAAGGGCTGCTTTATCCCCACCAGGTGTCTGGCTACTAAAAAGCCCTTACATGGCCCAAAAACTGGGCAGACTACTAACCTTTCTGTGTGCTTGGGGTCATGGTAGCCACATATCTATGTGTTCGCTTCAGCACCATTGACCCAAAAAGTTCATAGGGCAGTGCATCAAGCGCAGCACCGTGCAGGACCATCCAGCAGGATTATATATGGGAGATAATACAATTCTGTGAAACTCACCTGTAGAATTGTTTTTGGATACATCCAGTCCAGGCCATCCCAATATCCTTACAGATGGGTGTTCGCCCCTAGGGGGCACTCGACTGCAAGATCAAAGATGTAGCTCTTCCCGGCCCCCTATAAAGGCAGGTGTCCCTCTATCATTCCACAGTGGTTAAAAAGCAGTAGACAAAAAAGAGGACAGGCCGGGAGGCCTAAGAAACCATGTTACTTCACATAGCTTCAGCTTGTACTCTCTCTAAGCAAAGATTAGAACAACAATGTCCAATGAAGAAAAAATGGTTGACCACCATAACAGGCAAACAGGACATAATGAACACAAGGGCGGGGTGGGACGACCTGGACTGGATGTATCCAAAAACAATTCTACAGGTGAGTTTCACAGAATTGTATTTTTCCCTACATCCAGTCCAGGTCGTCCCAATATCCTTACAGATGGGACATCCAAAAGCAGTGTCCATATGGGCGGGATCCCCAGTGCGGAACAGCATGTAGTTCATTTCACTACCGCCTGAAGCACCTTTCGGCCAAAACAGCATCAGCTGAGGCCCTGACATCCACCTTGTAAACTTTGTAAAAGTATGAACTGAAGACCAAGTGGCGGCCTTACAAACTTGTTCAACCGATGCCTGGTGCTGAAAAGCCCAAGAGGCACCAATAGCTCTGGTAGAATGAGCTGTGATCCGAAAAGGGGGTTCCTTCCCCTTGGCAGAATATGCTTGCACCACCGCCTGTCTGATCCACTTACTAAGAGTGGACTTGGCTGGTGGCAAACCTTTCCTAGAGCGTTCTGTTAAGACAAAGAGCAAATCCGACTTCCTGAAGGATTCAGTCACAGCCAGGTAATATTTTATGGCTCTGACCACATCCAAGGCATAGAGGGTCCTTTCTTTGGAATTAGTCGGTGCTGGACACAAGGAAGGTAAGACCACTTCCTCATTAAGGTGAAAGGGAGAAACGACCTTAGGCAAAAAATCAGGTTTAAAGCAGAAAACCACCTTATCCCTGTGCAGCTCAAAGTAAGGTGGTTTCATACAAAGCGCGGCCAGTTCTGATACACGTCGCACTGAGGTGATCGCTACCAGAAAGACCACTTTGAGAGTCAACTTAGACAAAGCAGCATCGTACAATGGCTCGAAGGTAGGACCCTGAAGAGCAGATAGTATACTAAATTCAAGTCCCACACCGGTAATACTGACTTACGCGGCGGCTGGACATGGGTAACTCCCTGGAAGAAAGTCTTGATCAACATATGGTTAACAATGGATCTCTAGAAAAAAATGGCTAAGGCTGAGACCTGACCCTTGAGGGTGCTCAGCTGAAGACCCAAGTCTAAGCCGTGTTGTAAAAACTCCAGAATCCTAGAAATAGAAAATGTGCGGCCATTAAGACTCTTGGTCTCGCACCAAGTGATATAGGCGTGCCAAACTCTGTAGTATATCATGGAAGAAGATTTCTTCTGGGCCTGAATCATTGTCTGCACAACCGTGGCCAGCGTCCGTAAATTGGGGTGCCGCAACGACCCCTGTGTGAGAAGCCCTGGGTTGTCGGGCATGATGTAGTCATGTAGTGAGCTATTGACATCTGAACTATGTCTGCAATCCAACTCCTTCTCGTCCAGCGAGGAGCCACCAGGATGGCTGGTACCCCTTCCTGGGCTATCTTGCGCAGCACTCTGCCCAGGAGTTGAATCGGAGGGAATGCATACAGAAATTTGAACTCCATCCAAGGAATCGCCAGAGCGCCTGTTGCAATGGCCAGAGGATCTCTTGAAAGGGAGACGAACCTTGGAAGCTTGTGTCTGGACGCAAACAGATCCACGTCCGGCTGACCCCAGTGGAGACACAGAGCGTGAAAGGTCTTGCTGCTGAGAGACCAATCCCCCAGGCGCGAGGCGCTCCTGCTCAGGGAGTCTGCCTCCTGGTTTTCCACCCCGGGGCCGAGATGCAGGGAACATTCTCCTCTGCCCAAGTCAGAATCTGGGTTACCTCCTTGAGGGATCTCTTGCTCCGAGTCCCGCCCTGGTGATTGATGTAGGCAACAGCCGTCTGATTGTCCGAGCGAACCTGGATCGCATGATCCCTTAAATGGGGAGTCAAACATAGAAGCACCAACCGTATCGCTCTCAGCCTGCCAGACTGGCATCCGTGGTAACTATCTCCCAATGGGGAGTCAAAAAGATCTTGCCCAACAGCAGGTTCCGGGAGTCCAACCACCACAAGAGGGACTGCCTGGCCAGAGGGGACAGCGAAAAGTTGTGTTCCAGGGACTCCTGAGTCTGAGTCCAGCCGGTCAGCAGGTTCAATTGAAGAGGTCTCATGTGAAATTGGGCGAAGGGCACTGCTTCGAAGCAGGACACCATTAGGCCCACCAATCTCATCCCCAGACGTATCGATGGCTGCTGACAAGACAGCAAGGCCTGCACCTGCGTCTGGATACCCAAAACCTTCTGCTGTGACAGGAAGATCTTGACCTGAGCGGTGTCTATTGTCATTCCCAGGAATGATCTCACTGTTGCGGGAGTGACAAAGTATTTGGGGTAATTTATTACCCAGCCGAAGGCCTCCAGGGTTGACAACACAGTCCGAGTATCGCTCTCGGCCTGTTGAAGGCACTGGGCCTCAATCAGCAAGAAATAGAAAATATGCGGCCATTAAGACTCTTGGTCTCGCACCAAGTGATATAGGCGTGCCAAACTCTGTAGTATATCATGGAAGAAGATTTCTTCCGGGCCTGAATCATTGTCTGCACAACCGTGGCCAGCGTCCGTAAATTGGGGTGCCGCAACGACCCCTGTGTGAGAAGCCCTGGGTTGTCGGGCATGATGTAGTCATGTAGTGAGCTATTGACATCTGAACTATGTCTGCAATCCAACTCCTTCTCGTCCAGCGAGGAGCCACCAGGATGGCTGGTACCCCTTCCTGGGCTATCTTGCGCAGCACTCTGCCCAGGAGTTGAATCGGAGGGAATGCATACAGAAATTTGAACTTCGTCCAAGGAATCGCCAGAGCGCCTGTTGCAATGGCCAGAGGATCTCTTGAAAGGGAGACGAACCTTGGAAGCTTGTGTCTGGACGCAAACAGATCCACGTCCGGCTGACCCCAGTGGAGACACAGAGCGTGAAAGGTCTTGCTGCTGAGAGACCAATCCCCCAGGCGCGAGGCGCTCCTGCTCAGGGAGTCTGCCTCCTGGTTTTCCACCCCGGGGCCGAGATGCAGGGAACATTCTCCTCTGCCCAAGTCAGAATCTGGGTTACCTCCTTGAGGGATCTCTTGCTCCGAGTCCCGCCCTGGTGATTGATGTAGGCAACAGCCGTCTGATTGTCCGAGCGAACCTGGATCGCATGATCCCTTAAATGGGGAGTCAAACATAGAAGCACCAACCGTATCGCTCTCAGCCTGCCAGACTGGCATCCGTGGTAACTATCTCCCAATGGGGAGTCAAAAAGATCTTGCCCAACAGCAGGTTCCGGGAGTCCAACCACCACAAGAGGGACTGCCTGGCCAGGGGGGACAGCGAAAAGTTGTGTTCCAGGGACTCCTGAGTCGGAGTCCAGCCGGTCAGCAGGTTCAATTGA
The DNA here is from genome assembly GCA_027917425.1 of Gastrophryne carolinensis. NCBI lineage: Eukaryota > Metazoa > Chordata > Amphibia > Anura > Microhylidae > Gastrophryne > Gastrophryne carolinensis. Next base: position 131,637,888 of record CM051234.1, read on the forward strand.
AGAGGTCTCATGTGAAATTGGGCGAAGGGCACTGCTTCGAAGCAGGACACCATTAGGCCCACCAATCTCATCCCCAGACGTATCGATGGCTGCTGACAAGACAGCAAGGCCTGCACCTGCGTCTGGATACCCAAAACCTTCTGCTGTGACAGGAAGATCTTGACCTGAGTGGTGTCTATTGTCATTCCCAGGAATGATCTCACTGTTGCGGGAGTGACAAAGTACTTGGGGTAATTTATTACCCAGCCGAAGGCCTCCAGGGTTGACAACACAGTCCGAGTATCGCTCTCGGCCTGTTGAAGGCACTGGGCCTCAATCAGCAAGTCGTCCAAACAGGGTAACACACGAATGCCCTGGCTCCTCAGGATAGCCATGATGCCCGCCAGCACCTTGGTGAACACACGGGGGGCTGAGGATATCCCGAATGGAAGTGCTACAAACTGGTAATGCTGATCCTCCAGAGCAAACCTCAGGAACTTCTGATGTCCGTGGAAAATCGGGATGTGCAGATAAGCATCCCTGATGTCCACCGTGGTCATGAAGTCGCCGGGCCAAAGCGATCTCACCACCGACATGTTTCCACACGGAAATGTCTGACTCTTACAAACCTGTTGAGACCCTTCAGGTCCAGGATAGGCCTTAGCGTTCTGTCCTTTTTGGGAACCGCGAACAGGTTCGAGTAAAATCCCTGACTCTGTTCCTGCCGAGGTACAGGGCAAATCACACCTATCCGCAAGGGGTGTTGCACAGCTGCTCTCAAGGCTTGAGCTTTTAGTTGATTTCAGGATATCCTGGAACCAAGGAATTTTGTGGGCGGCTGGCTGCCAGCTCTATCTTGTAACCGGAGGACACTACCTCCTGAATCCACCGATCCGAGACGTGCCGCCTCCAGATCTGAGCAAACAGCAGAAGCTGTCCTCCCACCCACATGGGTGAGTGCGCCCCCTCATGCCTGAGAGGGCTTTGTAGGGGGCTCGGACTTAGCTCCCCAGGAAGGATTGGCTCGGCCACGGGACCTACCTCTTCCCCAGGTATGCCTGCGGCCACCTGGAAATGAAGAAACTCTTCCTCCTCGAAAGGAACATTATGAAGAGGGGTTCCGAAAGGACCAAGCAGGCTTCCTTCTCTGAGGAAGTCTACCATCCTTTAAAAGGTCCAGGCGTTCCCCAAAAAGTCTGTTCCCCACAAAAGGGATACTCGTGAGAAACTTCTTGCCAGCCACGTCAGCCGACCACTGCTGCAGCCAAAGCGAACGGCGGAGCGCAACAAGCAAAGCCGAAATCCTGGCACCGAGCACATCTGTCAGAGAACCAGGACTGTTCCCTCTGTAGTCCAGCAGAGGGCGCCTGTTCGTCTATGCCGGAGAACCAGGACTGTTCCTCCTGTTGACCAGCAGAGGCCGCCTGTGAGTCCTCACTACTGAGCATGTGCAGGGGCCTATAAAAACAGACTAGGCCTGTCCTCAATTGCCAGTTGGTCTTTTCCTGCATGCTCCTGAGTTCCTGTGATTCCTTCCTGTGTACCGACCCGGCTTGCTTCTGACTACGATCCTGCTTTCCTGACGACTTCGGCTTTGTTTTGTGACCACGATCCTGATCTGCCTGCCCACGACCTCTGCTTGTTTCTCGACTTTGATCCAGATCTGCCAGCCCACGACTTCAGCCTGCCTCACACTCCCAGATCAGCTCTGGTCTGTCTCCTACCCGGAATTCTGCAAAACCCACTCCTAGGTTGCCTGACCTGGGGCCTTCCTGCAGCCCAGTCTATCCTCACCATCAGAGGCTCTAGTGAATACCAGGTTGGTCCTTAGATTCCAGGCTTCCCGGTCGAGAGGTGAGCAGTGTTGCAGTCTCCGCAATCAGGGTTCACACCCGGTGTTCTGACAGTACCAACTGGCCAATAATGAGCTCTGGCGGAGATCACACGGCTTTTGACGCTTTGGTTCAGCAGATGACCGCTCTGACACAGGCGGTAGGCAATCTACATGGTGGATTTTTACAGCTGGAGTCCCGCCTGGATACACTGCAAGCCAGCCTTCCTGCCGCTACTAACCCTGTCCCGCCATCAGCCTCCGTTATGCCTGCAGCTGCCGACAATGCCAGCTCTGCACCCAGTACCTTTGAACCTCGCATACCTTTGCCTGAACGTTTTTCTGGCGATCGCAACCGTTTTCGATCGTTTAAGAATAGTTGCCAGTTGCTGTTCGATCTCCAACCCCGGACTTACCCCACAGAGGTCATCAGGGTTAAGACTGTTATCTCCTTGCTGCTGGGGAACCCTCAGATTTGGGCTCATCGTTTACTTGAACAATCAGACCCTATCATATCCTCTCTGGAGTCCTTCTTTAATGCTATGGGGACTATGTATGACGACCCTGGGCGTATAGCTTAAGCTGAGGCTGTGCTTCGGACCCTTATCCAGGGACGCCGTCCTGTCGAGGAGTATGTGGCAGAATTCCGTTGCTGGAGTACTGAGACTCTTTGGAATGACCCGGCACTCTGTCATCAGTTCCGTTTGGGTCTGGCCGATTCTGTCAAAGATGAACTGGCTCGTTCCGATCTGCCCGCATCTCTGGAGGAATTGATCAAACTCTCCATCAAGATTGATAGGAGACTAAGAGAACGTCGTCTTGAGAAAAGTAATCCTCAGTCGCTCCATTTGGATCCTCCTCGTGCCGATGCTCCCAGCTCCTCTCCATCCTCCACTGCTATTAACAGTGGTTCGGAGCCGATGCAACTCGGGGTTTCTCGCCCCTCACTGACATCTGAGGAACGCCTTCGCAGACGCCAGCACAATCTGTGCCTTACTGCGGGGAAGCCGGCCACTTCCTCTATAGATGCCCCATCCGTCCTCCAGGTAGGAGGTTACCTACTAGACATTGTTCGGGCTCCCTCCTGCTTTCTGGTGCTAATCATGTTTCTGTTTCACTCTGTCTTCAGTTGCCCGGAAGAAAAATTGAGGTGGCAGCCATTATCGACTCTGGAGCCTGCAGCTGCTTCATGGACCTAGAATTTGCAAGGACCCATGACATTCCTTTCAGACAACGCCCCTTTCCACTTACCATTTCCTTGGCTGATGGTTCCCTGCTCAAGAACGGTCCTATTACTTTACAAACTTTGTCCTTATCAGCATGCATTAATCCTGATCATTTTGAATGGCTAAGTTTTGATCTCATACCATCCCCTGCTTTTCCTGTCATTTTGGGTTTACCATGGTTATTGGCACATAACCCTTCAATAAATTGGTCTACGGGTACAGTGCGCTTCGAGTCTCCTTATTGTCTTCATGCCTGCTTTTCCAATTCTACTACCAGGTACCAACTAGCTCTGACTGATTCTGCCAAGGAACAGGATCTTCAAAGCTTACCTGAAGCCTATATGGACTTTAGGGATGTCTTTGACAAAAAGGGAGCCGACACTCTTCCTCCCCATCGGTCTTATGATTGCCCAATTGAACTTTTGCCAGGGGCATCCATCCCTTTTGGCAGGATTTACCCACTATCCGATCCAGAGTTGTTAACCCTTCGTCAGTATCTGGATGAAAATTTGAAGAAGGGTTTTATTCGGCCTTCCACTTCCCCCGCAGGTGCTGGTATTTTCTTTGTAGGCAAGAAAGATGGTTCCTTACGGCCCTGTATCGACTACAGGGAACTGAACAAGGTCACTGTCAAGAATCGCTACCCTCTACCCTTGATTTCAGACCTCTTTCAGCGCCTTAAAACTGGACAGATTTTTACCAAGCTTGACCTTAGGGGGGCATACAACCTCGTCCGGATAAGAGAAGGGGATGAGTGGAAAACGGCATTTCGAACTCGTTACGGACACTTTGAATATCTTGTCATGCCTTTCGGTTTGTGCAATGCCCCGGCAACCTTCCAACACTTGGTCAATGACATTTTTAGGGACCTACTTGATATTTTTGTCATTGTGTACTTGGATGACATTCTTGTCTTTTCTGAAAACCTGGCCGAACATCGGGAACATGTGCGAACAGTACTCTCACGACTTCGGGCACATCAACTCTTTGCCAAGTTAGAGAAGTGCGAATTTGAAAAAGCATCCATCTCTTTTCTGGGGGTCCTCATCTCGGATCAGGGGTTCTCCATGGACCCTAGTAAGGTTTCGGCTGTACTTGATTGGCCAGCACCTACCTCCCGAAAGGAGGTCCAGAGATTCATTGGATTCGCCAATTTTTATCGCCGGTTTATCCGTAACTTCTCTGCCATAGTCCGGCCTATCACGGATCTAACAAAGAAAGACAAGACCTTTGAATGGACTGAATCTGCTCAGCAAGCCTTTCAGACCTTAAAGGAATGCTTCACTTCTGCCCCTGTTCTCACGCACCCGGACTCTTCCTTACCATTCATCTTGGAGGTTGATGCCTCATCCATTGCTGTGGGGGCCGTCCTATCGCAACGTTCAGGGGAGAAGGCCGTTCTGCATCCGGTCGCCTTCTTTTCTCGCAAATTGTCAGCTACTGAACGCCTGTATGACGTAGGAGACCGAGAACTTCTATCCATTAAATTGGCTCTTGATGAATGGCGGTACCTGTTAGAGGGAGCAGTTCATCCTATTCTGATCCTGACTGATCACAGAAACTTGGAATATCTACGTTCTGCCAAACAATTAAAACCTCGTCAGGCACGTTGGTCCCTGTTTTTCTCCCGCTTTAATTTTCACGTTACCTATCGACCGGGCAGCCGTAACACCAAGCCTGACGCTCTGTCCCGATTGCCGCTTCCAGACACTTTGGATGAGACTGATTCCTCGGAACTACCAATCCTCCCAGAAGGACATTTCTTGGTATTAGAATCCGAACTCATCTCTCAGATCCGGAGAGCCTCCTCGGAATTACCACTTGAGGATTGTGAAGACCTGCCTTGCTCTGACGGTTTATTTATCCATCAAGGCAAGATATTTGTACCTAGGTCTACCAGAACTGCGGTTTTACAGACTTTTCATGACCACCCCTTGGCAGGGCACTTTGGACTACACAAGACCTTGGAGTTGATCCGTCGGCACTTTTGGTGGCCTTCCTTGAAGAAAGACTGTGTTTCCTTTATCAATCTCTGCTGGAATTGTGCCCGAAGTAAGGGTTCTTCTCACAAGCCTGTGGGGTTACTTCTTCCCCTGCCAGTGCCTGAAAGACCATGGTCCCACATCTCCATGGACTTCATCGTGGAATTACCTCCCTCTGAGGGATTTACCACCATCTTAATGGTGGTTGATAGATTTTCTAAAATGTCTCATTTTATTCCCTTAGCGGGTATTCCGTCCGCGCCTATACTCGCTCAAGTGTTCATCAGGGAGGTGGTCCGGCTTCATGGTATACCCACCGAAATTGTCTCCGATCGAGGATCTCAGTTTACGTCGCGGTTTTGGTCCCGTCTGTGTGAAGCGCTCCAAATTTCTCTGGCTCATTCATCTGCCTATCATCCTCAGTCGAATGGGCAATCAGAACGTACCAACCAGACGCTTGAACAATATTTACGTTGTTATTCTTCTGCCCTGCAAGATGATTGGTATCGGCTCCTACCTCTGGCTGAGTTTGCATACAATAACTCCTGTCACAGTTCCACTGCCAGATCGCCATTCTTCGCAAATTTCGGTTTTCATCCCAATATCTTGCCAGACATGCCTAAAGAGGTGAACTTACCCGCTGCCCAGGACTTGGCCTCTTTCTTGGCAGAGACACATCGTGAGTTAAGGGAATGTCTTCTCAAAGCCCAGGAACAGTATAAAAGGAGTGCCGATCGTCATCGTCAGGCCTCCCCAGTATATGCTGTCGGTGACAAAGTCTGGCTGTCCACCCGAAACCTTAAGCTACGTTGTCCTTCTAAGAAGCTGGGCCCTAAATTTATTGGTCCATTTCTCGTTAAGAGGCTTATTAACGCAGTGGCCGTGGAACTTCGCTTACCGGCCTCCCTCCGCATCCATCCAGTGTTCCATGTCTCTTTACTTAAACCTGCACCAGTTTCCGAAACCTTAGATGACGGTTCTGAGTCTCTGATTGAGGATGAATCAGAAGAATATGAGGTGGAACAAATTTTGGATGCCCGTCGCAGAGGTATGGGTCTTCAATATTTAATTAAATGGACGAATTATGGAATCGAAGAGAGTTCTTGGGAGCCGTCTAGGAATGTCCATGCTCCTCGTCTGATTAGGGACTTTCATAGGTCCCATCCCGAGAAACCTGGTCCTAGAGTCGGCCGTAGGCCTCCCTTAAGGGGGGGGCAATGTCAGAGAACCAGGACTGTTCCCTCTGTAGTCCAGCAGAGGGCGCCTGTTCTTCTATGCCGGAGAACCAGGACTGTTCCTCCTGTTGACCAGCAGAGGCCGCCTGTGAGTCCTCACTACTGAGCATGTGCAGGGGCCTATAAAAACAGACTAGGCCTGTCCTCAATTGCCAGTTGGTCTTTTCCTGCATGCTCCTGAGTTCCTGTGATTCCTTCCTGTGTACCGACCCGGCTTGCTTCTGACTACGATCCTGCTTTCCTGACGACTTCGGCTTTGTTTTGTGACCACGATCCTGATCTGCCTGCCCACGACCTCTGCTTGTTTCTCGACTTTGATCCAGATCTGCCAGCCCACGACTTCAGCCTGCCTCACACTCCCAGATCAGCTCTGGTCTGTCTCCTACCCGGAATTCTGCAAAACCCACTCCTAGGTTGCCTGACCTGGGGCCTTCCTGCAGCCCAGTCTATCCTCACCATCAGAGGCTCTAGTGAATACCAGGTTGGTCCTTAGATTCCAGGCTTCCCGGTCGAGAGGTGAGCAGTGTTGCAGTCTCCGCAATCAGGGTTCACACCCGGTGTTCTGACAACATCATCCATGGCAGTAACAACAAAGCCAATGAAATCCAAGTAGGCCTTGAGGTCCTTATACTCCTCAGCTCGCCTGCGAGCCTTAGCTCTATCCACAAGTTGTCTCACCTTCCTTATGTTGGCTAGTGAGACAATCGCCGAGGCACACACAGGGCGAAAGAGTGCACCAGCAAAGGTGAACGCATGGCAGACCAGCTGATCCATGCGCTTGTCAGCAGGGTCACGTAAGGAAGCATTGTCAGGTGACAGCATAACAGTGGTGATGGACAAGCCTGACACGGGAGGATCCACCTCGGGTGGGTGAGACCATAGCCGAACCCACTCATCAGGGAAGGGATACTGTCTATCCAGGCCCTTAGGGACCGACGGTAACTTGTTAGGCCTTTTCCATTCCTTAAGGATCATGTTAGAAAAATGGGCCTGCTCAGGTAAGACCCGCTTTTTTGCCTCTCAGGCCTAAACAAATCTCCCCTGCTTCCTCTTAGCCACTCGGGGAGGAACAATGTGTAGTGTATCAAACACTGAGGAAAGCAATTTCTCTGTATCATCCGGGAGCCACGAGTTCTCGTCCGAGGAAGAACCGGACATACTGTCAGCGGCAGCAGAATAATCCCCCGTGGAACGTAAATCATCTTCCTCCACAGATCCCAGACCATCAAAAAGATCATCATCATCCGAGTAAATTGGCTCCAGATGCTGCTTCTAACTCGAGGCTTTCTTAGGGGCCGACAACGAGATCCGTCTCTCGAGATTGGCCAGCCTATGCGCAAGGTCAGCATGAGACCCCTTGCTGGCTCCCCCTTCGCTGGGGGCTGAATGCAGCAGCAGAGGGTCCGGAGAGGCCAATGGTAGCACAGGGCTAGGGTCAGGGACGACCGCCTGCTCATGGTCCAAAATAATGCCTCTGGCGCATGTGGTACAAACAGTGCTGAATCCGCCCAGAGGATTCCTACTGCACAAGGGGCAGAGCCTGTCCTTCCCAAATGGGGCCCCCCAGCTCACTATCCCCTGATGCCTCCATTATGGTGATTTTAAAATCCTGTCAAATTCAATAAGGCTACAAGACTCTAATGGCCCAAGCCTATAAAAATGATCCTTCTCATTAAAAAGGGGGACCGGGAGGAACCACAACCCTCAACCTCAAGCTCACGAGCTATACATGAGAAGGGGAGAAGAGACCATAATCAGATTAGGCATAATGCAAATAGACAATAAATGCAGCCAGAAAAGAGGGACTCACGATACCGACAGAGGGACTCCGCAGCCTCCGCAGCACCAGCTTGATCCCCCAGCAGCAGCAACGCAGCCGCAGGCTCCGCAGCATCCAGGCCCCCGGCAGCAGCGCACGCAGGCCCACCTTCCAGAAGGATCCTTGAGGGGGGTGCGGCGCTGGCATGACGTCACCACGTGCCGGGCTCCGCCCCCTCCGCAGTGCATCTAGAGAAGATGCCCGCCCTTTCAGAACACTGCCGAAGCTGCTAAAATGGAGCCGGCGGTGCCCGAGGCCCACCGCTCTACAGTGCCAACATGCGTCTCTCTCCCCCCCCCCCCCGTCACAGACAGCGCCGCACAAGCGGCGATGCGGCAGGCCCACGGGGCGCAGCAGCCCCGCATCCCAGGTGGCCTACGAGGGAGCGAGGGAGGTGAGTGAGAGGCCAGAGCGCTCCTCGCTGAGCCAGCGAGGAGCCAAGTTGAGAAGCACAAAAGTCCACACAGTAAAGACACAGCACAAAAAACTCCAAAATAAAGCATGTGGGCAGGGAGGGATACAGACAACAATATACATATAGTGGTTCCCCCTCAGGCCCACCATAAGCCTGTGGCTGGCTACCTTTTAGTATAAGGTCTGCGGCTCAGAGCCTAAGCTCTGTTGAACGCCAACAGACCCCTGCGTTCACCCTACCGTCACAAATCCCGTAGCAGCCAGAGGATGGGAGGCAGAAGTAGGTCAGGAGGAATCCATGGAAATAGGGTCCGCAGCGGCCGACGGGCTAGGTGGCCCCGCTCTGCTGCCATTGTCTGAGAGAGACTGCCAACGATCTGATGCAGCCAAGACTGCAAGATGAGCAACTGGGGAATGACTGGGGACACCTGCCTTTATAGGGGGCTGGGAGGAGCTACATCTTTGATCTTGTAGTCGAGCGCCCCCTAGGGGTGAACACCCATCTGTAAGGATATTGGGACGACCTGGACTGGATGTAGGGAAAATGAGGGAAGGATTATATATGGAGGGAGATATGAGGTAGAGATGAGGGAAGGAATATATATGGAGGGAGATATGAGGTAGATATGAGGTACGGATTACATATGGAGGGAGATATAAGGGAAGGATTATATATGGAGGGAGATATAAGGTAGAGATGAGGGAAGGATTATATATGGAGGTATATTTAAAGTAGAGATGAGGGAAGGATTATATATGGAGGTAGATATAAGGTAGAGATGAGGGAAGGATTATATATGGAGGGATATATAAAGTAGAGCTGAGCGAAGGATTATATATGGAGGTAGATATAAGGTAGAGATGAGGGAATGATTATATTTGGAGGTATATATAAGGTGGGGATGAGGGAAGGATTATATATGGAGGTAAATATAAGGTAGAGATGAGGGAAGGATTTTATTTGGAGGAATATATAAGGTAGAGATGAGGGAAGGATTATATATGGAGTTAGATATAAAGTAGAGATGAGGTAAGGATTATATATGGAGGAATGTATAAAGTAGAGATGAGGGAAGGATTACCTATATGGAGGAATGTATAAAGTAGAGCAAGCTCTCTGTCCCAAACTTCTGACAGCCTCACTGACCACCGAGGGCCAGCAAAAGGTATGCCAGGCACATGTTGCTAGTTCTTATGTGTGCCTACGTTACATTCTGAGTGAGGGGGGTGTAAAATAGTGTATTTCCCTCCAATGTAGGGTTACTTGACATGTCTCAAATATTTCTGACTGGGGATTGGGGGAGGGCAATTAAAAAAAGCACTCACCTCTTTCCCTCAGTCTCTCTGTCCTAGTCCAGTTGAAAAAGTTCCTAAGATCCAAGTCCATGCTCACCAGCCCACACTGTGACCAATGACCAGGTTCTGGCTGCTGCAGCATGTGATGCTGCCTCAACAATGGCCACCCCCCTTAACATTGATTGCCCCTCCCACTATGTTCACAGCACTGAAGGGAGCGTGCCAAAGACTGGCACTTCCCCTCCATGGAACTGCATAAAGCGCGCTTGGCCAGTCACTGTGGCAGATACTGGGCCAGTGTGTGCCACAGAATTGCAGGCCTTGTTATTCAGCCAGGTTAGGATGGAAAGGAGTGAAAAGATGAGTATTAAAGCGGACCAACAATGACTTGAACCAGACCAACACAAAAAATGTGATCAATGATCATATGCATCCCTCCCCTGGGCAATTTAGATTGCTGCACATAAATATTAATTTACATAATTCTATCTCCTGCAGTGGAAAATGGTTAAAAACAAAATGGCGGCTCATACATCTAAAGAAAGTGCTGCTGGGCTTCCTGTTACTGTGCACTGTCAGTGATGCCAGTCAAATCCAGGCAGCAGCATGGCTGAAATGCTGGGAGAGGAAGCTCCAAAATGGCCGCTACCTTTCTTTTACAACTGTGCCAGCCTCTTGGCCCATTTTTTTTTTTATATTTTGCCTGTACTTTCGGAAGGTCTGATAAGTTGCAGGTGGAAACTTGAGCTATTATATGCAAACACATATACTATAAGCAGTTTGGTTTGGAATGTCGTATCTTCCCTTTTGCTATATCTTATTATAGCTCTGTAGTTTTTCATTTTTTACACTGCTCCAGCTCAAACGCTCCAAAGCTCAATATTTTAGGGGTAAAATTCATTAACATTTGCAAAATCACTTTTGATTGTTGAGGGCCTCTCTAATCTTAAAGCAGATCTACAGCCAGGTGTCAGGACTATACCAAACACCCGTCTGTCTTAAGCCGATATCCCCCAATCTCCACCGCCACTTCCGCCTATAGACAAGCCCCCGCTTGTGGGAGACACGGGTAATGCCTCTCCCAGTCGGTTGCCCCCAGGACTTAAAAGGCGCAAAGGATAACGGCTTAAGGTGCAGAATGATGTTTGGCAGGGAATCCCGAATGAGGATGCCGGGTGCGAAAGTCCGTAATTCAGGCCGAGGTCAAACCAGGAGGTCACAGGCGAGGTTTCCGAGGGAGATAACGAAGGGGTAGTCGAGGGTAGCCGAGGTCAAGTCCAGGAGGTCACAGGCGAGGTACAGGAGGGTCAGGCAAAAGAGTGGTCAGGCAAAGCAGATGGTCGGGGCAGGCGGCAGGCGAGAATAGTCAAAGTCCAAATCCAAAGTATTCACTAGAGACACAGCAACGCACATCCAGAACCCAGAAGCTATAACGGGCACTGGGATACTGGAGCAGTGCAGCTTTATAGGGAGTACTGGCCAGTGGGGAAAAGGGGCAATGGAGGGAACAAGGGTGATTGGTGCATACAATAAAACAGGAGTGGTCCCAGGAGCTGGACGGCCCAGGCCAGACAGGCCGACCAGTCCCTGGGTCCACTCCTCTGATCGGGTCACGGATTGGATGTTTTTGACACTTGCCCCCGGCGGGCGCGCTGGGGAAAGCGCCGCCGGGAGGCATAAGGAAGACGTGCTCGCGCGCGCGCGCGAGCACGTTGTAGATCGGGCGCGCCCCCGCCGGGAGGGGGAAACGCCGCATCGAGAGGGAGCCTGGCGGGCCCGCGCAGCCGCGCAGAGCGGGCTGCGGCGCGGCCGCCGACACCGTCCCGCGCCGCCGACCCCCGACCCCCACGACAACGCTGAGGAGCCGGCACACCCGGGGACCGTCGGGCCGCAGCCAACCGGGCGCCACCCGACAGCGCGTCGCGGGACCAGGGACGGTGACGAGGTAAGTGCCTAACATTACCCCCCCCCTGAGGAGGGGCCACTGGACCCTCCAAGCTGGGTTTCAAAGGATTCTCTCTATGGAACCTCTTTACCAAATTCTGCGCATGGACCTCTCTGGCCGGAACCCAAGATCTTTCTTCCGGGCCGTATCCCTTCCAGTCAATCAAATATTGAAGAGAGTTTCGAAAAAAGCGGGAATCAAGAACCCGGGCAACCTCAAACTCCTGATGCCCATCGACTAACACAGGACTAGGAGGACTATTAGACTCATGGTTTTTTGCAGGCTTAAGAAGTGAAACGTGAAAGGATTTACAGATTTTCATGGAGGAAGGGAGGGCCAATCGATACGTAACCTGATTAATTTTTCGTGTTATGGGGAAGGGGCCGATAAATTTAGGGCCTAACTTAGCGGAGGGCTGGCGTAAGGCCAAATTCTTGGTGGAAAGCCAAACCCAATCTCCCACCTCATAACCAGAATTGGAAGAACGTTTACGATCTGAAAATTTTTTTTGTTGAAAAACAGCCTTAGTCAGATGTTGCTGGATTTTATTCCATAACCCCGGCCATTTGGAAACCCAGTCATCCAAGGAGGGAACACTAGAGGGTTGATCCGAAAGGGCTGAGAATTTCAGATCTTTGCCATAAACACAATGGAAGGGAGAAACCCCTGTGGAAGAATGTGAAGCGTTGTTTAATGCAAATTCAGCAAACGGCAGGAAGAAGGCCCAATCCGTCTGAGTATCAGCCGTGAAACAACGCAAATACTGTTCTAAAGATTGATTTGTTCTTTCGGTTTGCCCATTCGACTGAGGGTGGAAAGCCGAAGAAAGAGAGACGGTGAAGCCCAGCTTAGCACAGAAAGCCCTCCAAAACCGGGAGACGAATTGGACCCCCCTATCCGAAACAATATCTACCGGGATACCGTGGATTCTAAAAATGTGCGTGATAAAGAGTTGTGCTAAGATTTGAGCTGTGGGAAGCTTTTTTAAAGGGATGAAGTGGGCCATTTTGCTAAAACGGTCCACTACCACCCAAATAACGGTATATCCCTGGGAAGGGGGAAGATCCGTAACGAAATCCATGGCCAAGTGGGTCCACGGAGAGGCAGGAATGGGCAATGGTAGTAGAGGGCCTACAGGGGAGTGTCTTAAAACCTTACTCCGAGCACAGACCTTACAGGCTAGGACAAATTTCTGTGCATCGCTCCTAATGGATGGCCACCAGACTTGGCGGGACAATAAAGCAATAGTTTTCTTTACCCCCGGATGACCCGCTGTTTTGGTTTCGTGAAAATGAGACAAAAAGGCAGTGCGGTAAAGAGAGGGCACAAACTGGACCGAGTCAGGTTTTTCGGGAGGGGCTTCGGCCTGAAACCGAGCTAGATCAGGAAGTTGAGGTTGGATGGCGGCTACCACCAGGGAGTGGGGCAATATGGGCACATCCATCCTTTCGGGAAGGTCAGAGAAAGAAAAACTCCGAGACAGGGCATCAGCTTTAACGTTTTTGGACCCAGGTTTATAGGTTATAGAGAAGTTAAACCGGGAAAAGAATAAGGACCAGCGAGCCTGTCTTGGAGTTAGTCTTTTTGCGGATTGGATGTACTCTAGATTTTTATGGTCCGTAAAGACTGTGACTGGGTACTGAGCCCCCTCTAGCCAGTGCCTCCACTCCTGAAAGGCCAACTTGATAGCCAACAATTCTCGGTTACCGATATCATAATTCCTTTCGGCCGCCGAGAATTTCTTAGAAAAAAAAGCACAAGGATGAAGGCGCTCAGGTGACCCGCGAAATTGAGATAGAACCGCCCCCACAGCAATCTCGGAAGCGTCCACTTCCACAAAAAAGGGCAATTGGCCGTCCGGATGAACCAACACTGGAGCGGAACTAAAGACCCCTTTCAATTTCTCAAAAGCCTGAACAGCTTGAACCGGCCAAACTGACGGGTACCCCCCTTTCTTGGTAAGATTTGTCAACGGGGTTACTAGGGAAGAGAAGTTTTTAATGAACCTCCTGTAAAAATTTGCGAAGCCTAAAAACCTCTGCAGGCCTTTCAGATCCCTGGGTTGCTCCCAATCTAATACTGCCTTCACCTTAGATTGATCCATGGATAGACCAGAATTAGAAATAATGTAGCCGAGAAAAGGAACCTCTGAGACTTCAAACTGGCACTTTTTTAACTTGGCATATAAACAGTTTTCTCTAAGTTTTTGCAAGACCATGCGTACATGTTGGCGATGTTCGACAAGAGACGAGGAGAAAATTAAAATGTCGTCTAAATAGACAACTACAAATCGGCCAAGGTAGTCTCTAAAAATCTCATTTACAAAACTTTGAAAGACCGCGGGGGCATTGCATAACCCAAATGGCATAACTAAATACTCATAATGCCCCTCGAGAGTATTGAAGGCCGTTTTCCACTCATCTCCCTGCCTTATCCTGATAAGGTTGTAAGCGCCCCGGAGATCCAACTTAGAGAAGACTTGGGCCCCAGCCACCTGCGTAAACAGCCCCTCAATAAGGGGTAAGGGATATTTGTTTTTAATAGTTATATTGTTTAGACCCCGATAATCGATACATGGGCGGAGCCCCCCATCCTTCTTCTCGACAAAAAAAAATCCTGCTCCTGCTGGGGAAGAAGATGCCCTGATAAACCCCTTTTCTAGATTTTCTGCAATATATTCCCGCATAGCCTGATTCTCAGCTCGGGTTAAATTAAAAATTCTACCCCTGGGAGGCATGGTACCAGGAAGGAGTTCAATGGGGCAATCCCACGGTCTATGGGGAGGAAGTTTGTCTGCCGCCTTTTCAGAGAAGACGTCAGCAAATTCTAGGTATGGAGTGGGAACTCTAGTTGGAGATAATTGCGTGACCCGAACCGGAAGTTCCAAACAAGTCTGAAAGCATTGACGCCCCCACTTCATAATTTGTCCCGAGGCCCAGTCAATTTGGGGATTGTGCTCCTGTAACCAAGGCAATCCCAAAATTAAAGGGGTGCTAGGCATACTCAGGACTAGAAAACTGATAACTTCAGAATGATTAGCTCCCACCTTAAAATGTATAGGAGGGGTTCTAAACTGTACTAACCCCCCTGCAACAGGTGTGCCATCGATGGCTGAAACTCGGATGGGTGTGGACAAGGACTGGAGCATAATTCCTAAACTCTGGGCTAGCTCAGCGTCAAGGAAGTTCCCTGCTGCTCCAGAGTCTAAGAGAGCCTTTAAATTCAAATATTTACAATTAACTTTAAGCTGCACCGGGATAAGAACTGGTGACGATACATGAGGTGATACCTTACAGCCTAGGAGGGCCCCCTCGAAACCCCCTAGGCTCTGAAGTTTCCCGACGGCTTCTTTGGGCACAGTCTGACCATGTGACCAGTTCCGCCACAGTACAGACACAGCCCCTCGGATAAGCGCCGACGTCTTTCAACTTCAGTGAGTTTTGTGGCACCCAGTTGCATCGGTTCTTCAGCTGGTTGCGCTACTGGGGCCTCAGGTCTTAGAACTGACTCGGAATGTGACCCTTTCTCAAGGCGTCTTTCCCGAAGACGACGGTCAATGCGAATGGCGAGGTGCATTAACTCGTCTAGGGTCTGAGGTTCCGGATAGTTCACCAATGTATCCTTAATGGAATCGGCCAACCCAAGCCGGAATTGGCCGCAGAGGGCAGGATTATTCCAGCGTGAGTCCACTGCCCAGCGCCGGAATTCTGAGCAGTAGTCTTCGGCTGGACGGCGTCCCTGGCGAAGAGTACGTAGTTTAGCGTCAGCCGTTGCCCCTTTATCGGGGTCGTCATACAGAACTTCCATCGCGGAAAAGAAGCTGTCCACGGAGAGACGAGCCGGGTCCTGAGATGATAAGCTGAAGGCCCAAGATTGTGGATCCCCTTGAAGAAGAGAGATGATCAGCCCAACCCGCTGCTCTTGAGACCCCGCAGAGACAGGCCGAAGCTGGAAATATAATTTGCAGGAGTCCCGGAAGTTGGCAAACCTTGCTCTGTCGCCATGAAATTTTTCCGGAAGTGGAATTTTGGGTTCCACAGCGGCTGCGGCCGGAGTCCCCTGAGGACTGGGGACCATAGGAGCAGGACGGTTCTCCTGGGCCGCAACCCGGTGAGCCAGGTGCTCTACAGCCGCAGTTAAGGCTTGTACCTGTTCCAGGATTTGGTCCATTCTTTCTGGCCCGTTATAATGTCAGGACTATACCAAACACCCGTCTGTCTTAAGCCGATATCCCCCAATCTCCACCGCCACTTCCGCCTATAGACAAGCCCCCGCTTGTGGGAGACACGGGTAATGCCTCTCCCAGTCGGTTGCCCCCAGGACTTAAAAGGCGCAAAGGATAACGGCTTAAGGTGCAGAATGATGTTTGGCAGGGAATCCCGAATGAGGATGCCGGGTGCGAAAGTCCGTAATTCAGGCCGAGGTCAAACCAGGAGGTCACAGGCGAGGTTTCCGAGGGAGATAACGAAGGGGTAGTCGAGGGTAGCCGAGGTCAAGTCCAGGAGGTCACAGGCGAGGTACAGGAGGGTCAGGCAAAAGAGTGGTCAGGCAAAGCAGATGGTCGGGGCAGGCGGCAGGCGAGAATAGTCAAAGTCCAAATCCAAAGTATTCACTAGAGACACAGCAACGCACATCCAGAACCCAGAAGCTATAACGGGCACTGGGATACTGGAGCAGTGCAGCTTTATAGGGAGTACTGGCCAGTGGGGAAAAGGGGCAATGGAGGGAACAAGGGTGATTGGTGCATACAATAAAACAGGAGTGGTCCCAGGAGCTGGACGGCCCAGGCCAGACAGGCCGACCAGTCCCTGGGTCCACTCCTCTGATCGGGTCACGGATTGGATGTTTTTGACACTTGCCCCCGGCGGGCGCGCTGGGGAAAGCGCCGCCGGGAGGCATAAGGAAGACGTGCTCGCGCGCGCGCGCGAGCACGTTGTAGATCGGGCGCGCCCCCGCCGGGAGGGGGAAACGCCGCATCGAGAGGGAGCCTGGCGGGCCCGCGCAGCCGCGCAGAGCGGGCTGCGGCGCGGCCGCCGACACCGTCCCGCGCCGCCGACCCCCGACCCCCACGACAACGCTGAGGAGCCGGCACACCCGGGGACCGTCGGGCCGCAGCCAACCGGGCGCCACCCGACAGCGCGTCGCGGGACCAGGGACGGTGACGAGGTAAGTGCCTAACACCAGGATTGGATGCCTGTCAGCACTAAGCCATCCTCCTACTGGCGTCCTAGCTGACACTGACCCAGTTTTCTCACATGATAGCAGCAGTTCTTCCCTGGCATATTCCGTGCATCATACACCGCCCATAGAGTATGTAGATCATCAAGGAAGCTTGAAAAAACGGTGGGAACAAGAGGATGGTTGGGGCAGACACTGAATTGCCTGGGATGGTTCTCAATTATCCCAGTGATAATATATCGGTGGTAAAACATAAAAACAGTTTGGATTGATTTTTCACTTTAATTATCCAAATTAAAGAGACAGTCCAGGCAAAGCAATAAGCTCCCCTGAAGTATTTCCCATGTGCCTCTCCTCCATTTCTTGCAGTGTGCTATAGATGCTATAACAGGGCTTGAACCTCCTTTCCATTCTGTTACTTCATGACCACCTCCAAATGTGGTCACACATGACAACAGCCTGGCAAGCCACATTGGATGCATTTGCCTGGTTTGCTACTACTGGTAGCACTGAGGGACAGGAGTGGCTGTGTGACCACATTTGAAGGTGGTCATGGAAAAATGAAAAGGGAAAGGCTAGCACATTTTGGAAAGCTACAGCATCATGGAACAGACCTCAGATGTGCTTCTTGCTTTCTTATTATTGCCATTGCCTATACTGGCCCCCTTAAAGATGAACCAAAACCCATGGTACCTTGCCCTGGATAATCTGAGAAACAAGGCTAGGCGATTTCCTGTCCCCATGACATCCCGATTAAGGATGCGCCATGAATGCATCTCCACACTTTCATGGTGCATACTGTATGTAGCTTGTCCTCAGCATCCCAACTGTGTACACTTACCTGGCAAAGGGAACAGGG
Source organism: Gastrophryne carolinensis (assembly GCA_027917425.1). Classification (NCBI taxonomy): domain Eukaryota; kingdom Metazoa; phylum Chordata; class Amphibia; order Anura; family Microhylidae; genus Gastrophryne; species Gastrophryne carolinensis. The sequence continues at coordinate 131,655,652 of CM051234.1, forward strand.
GATGCTTCTTAGCCGTGCACCCAGCGGCTTCCCTGCTCCCTTGCATAAGTGTGCCCAGCTGTACATCTACCATAGGAACGAGAATTGAGGTTAGTATCTGGCTATCCATCTGGAAATAATTCAGAGTGATAAAGTGTTGGGGTGTCTGGGGCCAACCAGTAGAATTGCCTCTGGGGGCCCACCCCACACTTAGATGCAAGTATTGCCAGCTTATATGCAAGGCCTATGCACAGAAATATTATGCCACACTGTGTTGTCCCTATCTGTACACTTGGGATGCAACAAATAGGCTAAAGATAGTTCAAGTCTTAGTGATAATGTATTTCCCTGTGGGCCAGTCCGAGCCTGCTGATAAATGTACAAGAATTAATGTGGCAATAAATACTGCTGCTGTTAGGCCAAACCCACATAATCTGTTTATTCCAATGAGCCATTATTAATAGCATAAACAAAAGAACACCAAGACTACCACTGAATTTCAGAAAGACCAGAAGTGAAAGGATAGTGCTCAGACCTAAAGAAGCAAAGGAGCTTTTAATGTCCTTACTTAAGAAACATAAGTAATTCCCTATGATGTAGTGTGTCACAGTGAAGAAACCCCTACCATTATTATTTTTTACTGATTTGGGATACTTACTGTGCGTGTGTGTGCGCAGCGGTGTTGTGTCCCCTGCTGATGCCCTAAGAGCCTATATTTGCAGAGAGCTGCATGTCTTCTTCTTGTCCGGGTTTCCACTTCCCTCATTGGTCCAGTCTTCTGGGGGGGGGGACTTCTATCCCTGGTCTCTGGGAGATACTCTACCCGTGGTTCCCCTACGGCCCTGGGCAGACAAGACCCGGGGGGGGGGGGGTTGGGGTGAATCTTGGCCACAGGCGAGTTCTTGGGCAGCTTTGATCATAAAGAAGGGTAAGTTTATGAGGTGATACAGGTATGACTAAAGCACGTGACTTGGTGGGGGTTTTCTCACTCTGACACACTACAGCATGGGCAATTACTTATGATTTTTAACGAAGGACATAACAAGTTGGATTTCATTGGGGACCTGGTAGCAGCTGGTCTACAATGGATTGCATACTTTAATTTTTCTTTACGGCTACTTCCTCCAAGGTAACTTAATAACACCTCATATCTCCAGTAGTGTTAATCAACACCCTACTGTTTATGGTAAACAGAGGATATGAGTTGAAGCTGCTTCTTATTGCAGCTATATTCCTGAACAAGTCACTCCGAATTGAGAAAGCCAGTTGGATGACTAGCAAAACTGCTAGTCCAGTTGCCTTGATTTATTCTTATGGATAGCGTATGTCAAGGTTTTCTTATTCATGTACCAGGGTGAGCAGGAAAGTGTTAACCATTAAGAGGCTTGAATTACAGCCCCGCAAACATAGCATCTGCACTAAGCACACGAGCACTAGTCCTTCAGTAAAATCAAGCCTAATATAGAAGAAGCATGAGTGCTTTTTTAGTACACAGTGAATACCTGGAAGTGCCTTGGGGTGATGGAGATCTAGGTAATGTACACATGTATAAACTCATATTTTCTTGGCGTGTGTGCAACCTAGTTTGTTTATTGCCCTTGCACTTGTATACGTCAGATAACATGGATCATGTTTTTAATCTAAATATAGCCCCCATGCGAGCAGAATGACAACCCTACTGACCCACAACAACACTGCTTTTCAAGAGAGCCCTATAGCCTCTGCTCTGTCTGGCTTTCCAATGGTGAATTTGTTCTATCCCTTTACAGATTGCTTACTTCTGTTGTGTTTACTACATTTCTGTTGTAAGAGGCTATGTTGTATGTAAGTAGAGAAATTGCTGTGAATGTATCATGCACCATGAGACGTAAGAGTCTAGTAACTGATCCATAGTTATTGCAGCAGCAGAGGTATATTTGTAGACTCCATTACACTTTAAGCTGAACATGTTTTGGAAATAGCAATTGATCTTTATATTATTATGATTGTTTTAGGCTTTGTTCACACAGTGCGGTTGAGATTGCATTGCAACTGCACGCATTTTGTGATGGATTTTAGCTGGGCTAGAGAGTAACTAAATATGTGCTGTGGTTTGAATGCACTTGCACTGAGCTTCCGATGCATTTATGAAAAAAAATAGTATTGCCATTGAAAAAAAGTGTCCCTCGGGGGCTACAAGTCTGGTGCACCAGGCATATGTAGTGGGACACCTTCATAGGACACCTTACAAATTCACGAAGGGTTAAAACAATCCTTTACCCAGAAAGGAAGTTTATGTCATCACCTTCTATTCCCAGTCCAATGCCCAAATACAACTAGTGTTTCTCTTTTTACTAAAACCTTTACCCATTTTTCATAAAAACATGAACCGGATGCAGATGCCATATGACTAACAGGCCATGAAGCAGTGCCCCCTGGTGCTTTCTAGCGATTATTAATTCAGTTCCAACTGATATGGCTGACCCTCAATGCTGGACTGTGTGTAACTGAATCATCGCTGGAGAGCCCCAGTGGGCGTTGCTACACGGCCAGGGAGCCATACACTGGGCTGGGCTGGGGATAGAAGGTGGTGACATACACTTCCTTTCTGGGCATAGGTTCACTTTAAAGTGAAGAGAAAATCCCAGTTAGACTTTACCAGTAACTAAATTTCTTGGAGTCCTTCAGGATGGGCAGGGCGAAAGAGAGACTCATCGCCCTAGAGGAGAAACACAACCTGAGACAGGTTTAATAGCCCCACCCTTCCCCCATCAAACATTTAAGGGGGGTGGGGTGTAAGGGTCATCCTGAAGGACTCGTAGAAATAACATTACCTTTAAGTCTAATGGGTGTTTTCTCCCATCATCCTTCAGGATGGCCACAGAGAGTATAATCAAGAAGATAAGATTCTAAGGGTGGGATACCATATGTAGTAATTTCTACCATGGCTTATTTGTCTGATAAGATAAAAGGTTTCAATCGTAGTGCTTAAGAAAGGTGTGAGCCGCAGACCTAGCAGTAGCTCAGCAAAATTCTTCTATGGTAGCTTCTGATCTTTCACCCCAGGAAGTGTAGGCCCAGGATCTGGCCTGTACATTCCATAAATATAGTGGCTTTAGAAGCATAGTCCCCTATTCCTTTCTGAATAGGAAACAAACAGGTGATCTGTGAAGAAAACTTGGAGTGTGTTCTAAATAAAATAAGATTCTCTGTTTTAGGCAGAAAAAAAGGGATCTGGAGAAAAAAACTTATTTCAGAAGGAAGAGTAGGAATCTTCCAAACCTAGATGATGAGGCGACTCTCAACAGGGAACTAGATTCAAGAGTTAAGATGTTATCTGAATTTGAGGGCCCTCTAGGAATTAACAACAAATCCCATGTAATACAATCTACAAGCCATCTGGATTTTGTGGGATCGACAAATCTGATAACCAGAGGAACAAATTCAGACCTTTGACTAACAAGACCGTTAAGTCTGAAGCCTGAGTCTCTCACCTGTAAAATGGGTATTATAAGTATGTCACACACCCCGCTTCATTACACTTGGGTTATACTGACCTGTAGAGGGCGATCTTGCAGAGATGTCATGAAAAAAAGGGAGCCCCTCCCGGTCCATAAATACCTGGGACCTCCCACTCATTCCCCAGTATTAAGACAGCAGTAAGGAAAAAGGGACCAGGAAGAGCCAAAATAACCAGTAACAGTAAAAAAGGTTCACCATATAAAGGATCCAAAATACCAAAGGTCGGGGTGATTGACATACTTATAATACCCATTTTACAGGTGAGTATTCACAAAATGGTATTATTCTTAGTATGTCACACACCCCGCTTCAGAATAGTCATTACACTTGGGACATCCAATAGCAGTGTCCATAAAGGGCGGGGATCCAAAATAGGGGCAACAATGCACAAACTTAAACCACTGCAGCTTGCAGAACTTTGCGGCCAAAAACAGCATCCGCTGAGGCCTGCACATCAACCTTGGAAAACTTGGAAAAAGTGTGAACAGAAGACCAAGTAGCAGCCTTACAAACTTGCTCAACAGAGGCCTGGTGCTGGAAAGCCCAGCAGCCCAACAGCACAAGTAGAATGAGCAGTAACACGAAAAGGGGGAATCTTCCCTTTGGCGGATTAGGCCCCAACAATGGCCTGGCGAATCCATTTTCTAATGGAAGACTTGGCGGGTGCCAAACCTTTCCTAGGCCCGGAGGGCACCACGAAAGAGGCGTCAGTCTTACGAAAAGAGGAAATAGCCACCAAATAGTACTTCACACAGCGAACCACATCCAAGGAATGCAAGACCCTCTCCTTGTCATTGCTAGGCTTAGGACACAAGGAGGGTAGAACAATGTCCTGATTAAGATGAAAGGCAGAAACCACCTTAGGAAGGAAATCTGTCTTGAAGCGGAAAACAACCTTGTCCTGATGCCTCTCAAAGTACGGGGCCTGAACCTTCTGAGTAAGCGTAGAAAGAGCAATATCCTGCAAAGGCTCAAAAGGAGGACCCTAAAGAGCAGAAAGAACCAAAATCAAATCCCAAACTGGGAGCAAAGGCTTCCTAGGAGGCCGCACATGCGCAACCTCCTGAAAAAAAGGTCTTAACCAGAGGATGAAGAGCAAAAGACCTTTGAAAGAAAACCGCCAGGGCAGAAACGTGCCCTTTCAACGTACTAAGCTGCAACCCCAAGTCCAGACCATGTTGCAGAAATTCCAAAACCCTAGGGATAGAAAACACCCTGCAAGGCAAAGCCCGGACCTCACACCAATCAATATAAGACCTCCAAGTCCTATAGTAGACGGTAGAGTAAGACCTCTTCCTAGCACTAACCAGAGTCTGAATCACAGCATCAGAAAGACCTTTCTCCTTCAAGATGGAGGTTTCAGCAGCCACGCCGTCAAAGCCAGCGTTGGTAAATTGGGGTAGAGTAGTTGACCCTGAGTGAGCAGATCCGGCAGAAGGGGCAGATCGAACTGATCCGCTGCCAACCGCACCACGTCTGCGAACCAAACCTGCCTTGGCCATCTTGGAGCCACCAAGATTGCTGACACACCCTCTAGAGCCAGCTTGCGCACCACCTTGCCCACCATAGGGAACGGAGGGAACAGTTAGAGAAACCCCAGATCCCTCCAGCTCAGAGACATGGCATCCACTGCCAGAGCCAGCGGATCCCACGAGAGAGACACAAATGCCGGAAGCTTGTGATTGTGACGAGAGGCAAAGAGGTCCACCTACGGAGTCCCCAACCTGCTCAGGGAGTCCGCCTCCGTGTTCTCCACTCCCGGAATGTACACCGCCGAGATGCATGGGACATTGCTCTCTGCCTAAACAAGGATCAAGGGCACTTCCCTGAGGGCACTCCTGCTGCGAGTCCCTCCCTGGTGATTGATGTAGGCGACCGCCGTCTGATTGTCCGACCGAATTTGAACCAGTAAGCCCTGTAACTGTTGAGTCAAGTGAGCCAGAACCAACCTGATGGCTCTCAGCTCCAGAACATTGATGGGATCGTGAGCCTCCTGAGGCCCCCACGGGGCCTGAAACTGAAGATCCTTCCGAAATCCCCCCCAACCTGACAGGCTGGCATCCGTGGTGACCGTCTCCCAACAAGGGGTCAGAAAGGATCTGCCCCTCATCAGATTGCTTGGTTCCAGCCACCACCGAAGGGAACGCCGAACCCGGGGGGACATCAGAAAAGACTGATCCAATGACAGCGGAGACCTGTCCCAGGCTGCCAAGAGATGGAGCTGGAGCTTCCTTGTGTGAAACTGAGCAAAGGGAACTGCCTCGAAAGAAGCCACCATCAATCCCACCAGTCTCATCCCCAGCCAGATGGACGGACGAGGGAGGGACAGAAGAAGCTGAGTCAATTCCTGAATCAAAAGAACCTTGAGCCGAGGAAGGAACACACTGGTCTGAGAAGTAACCAGAGACATTCCCAGAAACAACACCACCCTGGACGGAGAGAGGGAGGACTTGGGGTAGTTGATCACCCAGCCAAATCTCTCCAGAGTGGATACCACAGTCCTGGTATCTAGCTCCGCCTGTCTGAGAGAGGATGCCATAATGAGAAGATCGTCCAGATAAGGCACGATGCGGATACCCTGGGCTCTGAGGAGGGCCATCACCCCTGCTAGGCCCTTGGTGAAAACCCTTGGAGCCGAGGTAAGGCCAAAAGGAAGAGCCACAAACTGAAAATGCTTATCTTCCACCACGAACCTGAGAAATCTCTGATGTGCCGGGAAGATTGGTGTCTATGGACGTCATGAAGTCCTCCTGACGAAGCGAATTTATGGCTGAACGCAGAGTTTCCATGCGGAACTTCCTGGGACGGATAAACCTGTTGAGGAGCTTCAGATCCAGGATGGGACGAACGGAGCCATCCTTCTTGGGCACCGTGAACAGATTGGAATATAATCCCAGGCCCCGGTCCAAGGAAGGCACCGGGCAAATGACAGCCATGTCCAGGAGATCTTTTACTGGCGCCCGGAGCCCTTGCTCTGCCAGAGGATCCAGGAGCACCCGAGACCTGAAGAATCTGGGAGGAGGCCAGATCTCGAACTCCAGCTTGTAACCGGAAGACACCACTTCCCGAATCCATCTGTCCGAGACCTCCTGGTCCCAGACCTGGGAGAAGTGACGCAGCCGTCTCCCTACCCGCAAGGGTGAGGGCGCCCCCTCATTGCTGAGCCGGCTTGGCAGCGGCTTTGGGCTTAGAGCCCCAGCTGTGTCCTGGACGGGCACGTCCTCTGCCCCTGTTCCAGGAATCACCTCTGGAGGAGAAGACAGCCAATCCCCTGCCAGCTCTGGCCCCGCGAAAGGAAGGAGCAAAGGAAACCGCCCCCCGAAAGGGACGACGTTGCTTCTTTCGCTGAGGTAACCTACCTCCTTTTGCGACCGAATCCAATTTTTCTCCAAAGAGCCGCAACCCCAAAAAGGGAAGAGCCGTAAGCGACTTCTTGGACACAAAATCAGCCGCCCACTGGCCTAACCAAATCGACCGCTGAATAGCCACAAGTAAGGCCGAAGTTCTACTACACATCACCATGGTGTCATCCAGGGCGGCTAACACAAATGACAAAAACAATTTGCACCGCTTAAGTGCATTGAACTCATCACTAGCCTGGTCAAGTCGGGAAGTAGACAACAGGTCCCTAACAACCGACCTAGAAGCCACTACTAAAAGTGCCGAAGCACAAACAGGCCACAAGGCCGACCCGACACTGGCAAAACCATGACAAGCCGTCTGGTCAATGCATTTATCCTCACCATCCTTGAGAGTAGAACAGTCAGGAGAATGCAAAACGGAGGTGCTAGACAACCCCAAAACAGGGTCGTCCACCTCGGGAGGGGACGACCAGCGCTTCACCGCATCCACCGGAAAGGGATATTTCTTACCCGAACCCGGAGGAACACCTGGATCCCGAGTAGGCTCTCCCATTCCTTAAGAATAATGCCATCGAAATGCTTTTGATTAGGGAATTCCAAGCGCGGCTTAGCTGCCTCAAAGAACTCCCCTTTGTGCGGAAGAGCCACTTCAGGAGGAGAAATTGCCAGAACCTCAAACATATGAGCCAGGACCTTAAGGGTATCCAAAGAATCCCCCTGACCCTGCTCGGCATTGGAGCCAACAAACTGCTGATTGTCAGACTCCTCAAATAGCTCCCCTTCCTCTAGCGGGGGGTAATCGGACCAGTCCAGTGAATCAAACTCATCAAAATCAGAAGCCGGCGTGGCTGGAGACTAGTGCTTTCTCTTAGCCGGGGCCTTTCTGGCAACAGCGCTAGAAAATAATTTTTCAAGATTGGCCAATCTGGCACACACCTCAGATTGCGACTCCCCACCCATGACAGCGTCACATGGGGTACGGATCAGGCGGGGAGGGGTAGGTGAAGAGTCTGCTGCGCACATGGTATGCAAAGGAATACATCATCCCCAGTAAGGGAAACCCCACACCCCAAACACTGCCGGGGTTGCCCCGAGGGGAGCCCGAGCCCAGTATCCTGGGAAGCCTCCATATGGTGATTTTATCGGTAGTCGCAATGCCCAAGCGAATTACGCAATATAAGCGACCCGGGATGCCCCTTCTGTGTGGGAGGATTTATAGGGAGCCCTAAACTAAACCAGGGACCCTAGGACCCTTTAAGAGCCAACAAGGGTCCGCCTGGAATACAAAAAGAGGGACTATCACACACATATCACACAATATGCTGCGCACAAAAACAGAAAAGGCCAAATGAGCACATATACATATATATGTATCTATATAAATCATGCGAACTAACAAGCAGAAGTACAGCCAATAAAAGAATGGAGCCCACTGGGCGCTTACAGTAATGGCGTCCACACAAGCCAGCACGATGCGACGGGAAGGCAGCAAGGATGAAGAAGGGCGGGTCGGCGCGGACCGCGCGCTGCGCCCAACCCTGCCCCTCTCCCCTGACACAACGCGGCTCCCGGCCACTGCCCGGGCTCCGCAGTGGCACCAGCAGCACGGGGGTAGGGAAGGGGCGGGCCGCAGGATCGCGCCCCGCGCCCGTCCCCGCCTCCCCCTAAACCGCACCGGAGGGGAAGAAGCTCCCCCGAAGGCTGCCAACAATGGCCGGCGGCGCCGCAAAGCACCGGCGCCGGTCAAGGGACAGTAAAACACACACAGACACACACATGTCTCTATGCCTCTAAGAAATTAAACTAAATGGGAATAAGCGCCCCCCCCCCCCAGCAGGGAACAATGGGTGACCGGGAAAGGGGGAAAAACACCACCAAGGTGTAAGGGCAAGGACAGGGCATCCCAACCGGGATCACCAACCCGGAATACTGCCTACCCCTTAGTATGGGGTCTCACGGTGGAGCATGGCTCCTAAGCACCGTAAGGTGCTGTCTACCCTTGCCCGGATCCGCAGCCTAGGCTGGGAAGCTCTATTTTAAAACAAAAAGCGGGATAACAGTAGATCCAGGCAGAAATAGACCCAAAGAGGGGGGCCGGGAGCTACCCCGGCTACCTGCAAGGAGGAGACATCCATCTTCTGACTTGCTCGCCGTCTGCAGAGATGAAAAACTGGGGAATGAGTGGGAGGTCCCAGGTATTTATGGACCGGGAGGGGCTCCCTTTTTTTCATGACATCTCTGCAAGATAGCCCTCTACAGGTTGGTATAACCCAAGTGTAATGACTATTCTGAAGCGGGGTGTGTGACATACTTAGAATATATTTACGGCTAGTCCTAACTTAAATCCCTTATGCAGGAATTCTAGGAACGCCAAAATAGAGTTTCTACTTGTCTTCCTGCTTATCAGAAAATAGTAGCCCAGATTCTAAGAGGCTACGGATCTGGTACCTCCCTGGTGATTCAGATATGCCACTTATCAATTTGGTAATCAAAGTGGCTCAGTGAGTAAGCGAATACTGCTCTTTGTAGTTTGATGATTCAATCATCGATTCTTCTGGACTATGCCCCTGGATGTGGCGAGAGTTAGATGTGCTTCCACGTCCAAGCACTGGGATCCATTGCGATAACTGGGACCTTTTGTCCCCAAAAACTGCCTTAGATTACTAGAGGATCCAATCCACTGCAAGCTTACCTTGACCACTTGGGAAAGCAGTGGTGTTCCCCAATGGGAGTGATTTCATGGTTGTAGGGAAAAAGTTTGTAACTGCCCGTAGTGAAGTTACTGCCAGGTAATTGCCGGGATGTTGTAGGCCATACACCCAGGACCAGCGACGTATTGTAACTATAGGGGGTGCAGAGGTTGCAGCCACACTGGGACCCATAAGGTCAGGGGGCCCCATGATTGTTTCTCTGCCCTATTTCTCCGCTCTGATTCCATCAGGTACAGAAAAAGCATCATCACTTTTCTTTCTCCAATTTAGCTAAAATGACAGGAAAAAAGTTACTGTATGAGCCATGGTGGGGGGGGGCATTCAATTTTGACACTGGGGCCCCTTCACATTAAGTTACGTTATGCTAAGTTGCCCAGGACCATCAAGATCCATGCAAGGGAAACCAACTCGACTATGGTGAAGTCTTCTGTTGTGTGCTGTCTAGGTACATAAGTCTGCACTCTCTGGATGGAACCAAGTTCCTGAAGAAGAGTAAATGTGAGAGAGAGAGAGAGAGAGATTGATTCTCTTGCAACATAAAACTCTGTCCTGGCTAATAACTGGAGGTCATCTAGGTAAGGTATGATTGAAAAATCTCTTGACTTGCGACAGCTCAATGCCCTGGCCAGAATCTTCTTAAGGATTCAGGGGGCAGAAGATATTCCAAAGGGGAGTGGCCCCATGGTGGTCTCCCATCCAAGTACCAACCAGGCCCGAACCTGCTTAGCTTCTGAGATCAAGCAAACTCAGGGTGGTGTGGCCGAAGGCTGCAAAAGACACATGTACTGTATGTATGTGCTTCCACAAAAATACATTGCACATACAGGGTCTCTAAGATTATACTCAATCTGAAGGTTCCCCTGTTTTTAGTGGGGATAGCACTGGGACGAGTCTCGGAAGTCTGAGTGGGTGGATTACAAATTGGGCTTGGACTGCGACACTCACTGCTTATTTGGTTATCCATGGGGATTTAGGGAGTGTAGCTTCTAATTCAAACTCAAACATAAGGTTTCCTTTAGAAAAGGAAAACCACCTACATCCGGAGGGGAGACCTGTGGTGTTCCAGGAAGCACCTCCCCAGGCGCCTCCTGGGGTTGAAAAAAAAATAAATCAAAAAAATAAACTTGACTGAAAGTAGATACCAGGTGTTTCCTGGGGAGGAAACAAAATATTAAGTGGGGAAGGGGTGGGGCTTTTAAACCTATTCCAGATTGTGTTTCCCCTCTAGGGGGAGGAGCCTCTCTCTCCATGGTGTTCTGAAGGAATATGACAGAAAAAAAGTATACATCTAAATTAACAGTATGCACCTTGGTTTATATAGATTTTTGATATTACACAATTTTCCAATACACCACTTGTAAGCATCCCAAATGTGTTCCTCTGAGGACATACATTTAGTGATACATTAGTGATACATTTTCTATGCTCCAAAAGCACAGATATGGAAGACTGGTTGCTGAAAAAGACAGTCCTTACGTATGGGATATTCCGCCACAAGGTGGCGCAGTGCACTGCAGAAGAGTTGTGGCTCCTCCCGGCCCCATATAAAAACAGGAATCACCATAGACTTCTCCAGTATTGACAAGCAGTTACACAAGAAGCCGGGATGTACTAAATGTAAAAAATGTAAAAAAAAGGTAACAAACCCCAACTAACTTGGAACAATCACCATAAAGAGGCAACCAAGAATAACGATAACAAGGGTGGGGTGAAGCAGGCCGTGCCATGCAAAGTAAAAGCAATTTTACAGGTGAGTACTCACAGAATTGTCTTTTTCCTATTGCATGGCACGGCCTGCTTCAAGAAGTCCATACGTATGGGACGTCCAACAGCATTGTCCGTAAGGTAGGGTGGGATCTCCAAAAAGTAGCAGCAGGCTGTTCAAACCACCACCGCCTGAAGTACTTTGCGACCAAAGGCAGCATCAGCCGAGGCCTTAACATCAACCTTGTAAAACTTGGAAAAGGTATGAACAGAAGACCAAGTCGTGGCCTTACAAACTTGTTCAACAGAAGCCCAAGATGCACCAATAGCCCGAGTGGAATGAGCAGTAATCTGGAAAGGAGGAACCTTCCCTTTAGCAGAATAGGCCTGAACCACCGCCTGACGGATCCACTTGCTGATAGTGGATTTAGCCGGAGGCAAACCCTTCCTAGGTCCAGCAGGAAGAACAAAAAGAGCATCAGATTTCCTGAAAGGCTCAGTAGCAACCAAATAAAACTTCAGAGCCCTGACAACATCCAGAGAATGAAGAGTCTGTTCCTTAGAATTAGCAGGGTTAGGACACAAGAAGGTAAAACAATGTCCTGATTGAGATGAAAAGCAGACACAACCTTAGTTACCTTAGCCTAAACAACACCTTATCCTGATGCTGCTCAAAATAAGGAGGTTTGATGGAAAGCGCCGCCAGCTCAGAAACTCGCCTGACCGAAGTAATGGCCACCAAAAAGGCCACTCAGAATGGGCAAGGCAGCCCCACGGATAGGCTCAAAGGCAGGACCCTGCAGAGCAGACACCACCAGATTCAAGTAACAAACCCGTAGCCTAGGCTTACGTGGTGGACGCACATGAGAAACTCCCTGGAAGAAAGTCTTAATTAACCGGTGATTGGCAAAGGATCTTTGGAAAAAAATTGCCAGAGCTGACACCTGGCCCTTGAGGGTACTAAGTTGAAGGCCCGAATCCAAACCACGTTGCAAAAATTCCAGAATCCTGGGGATGGAAAACACCCGACAAGGAAGACCAGTCAATATAAGCATGCCAGACCCTGTAGTAGATAAATGACAAGGGCTTCTTCCTAGCCCGAATCATAGTACCCACAACAGAGGCCGGGACCCCCTTGTCCATCAAGATGGAGGTCTCAGCAGCCAAGCCATTAAAGCCAACGTTTGTAAATTGGGATGGCACAGCTGTCCCTGAGTGAGAAGATCTGGATCCTTGGGCAAAACGTACCGATCTACTGCCAACTGCACAACGTCTGCGAACCACACCCTCCTTGGCCAACAGGGGCCACCTCCTGGGCTATCTTGCGCAGCACCCTGCCCAGCAGAGGAAAGGGATGGAACACATAGAGGAGCCAAAACTCCATCCAAGGAATCGCTAGCGCATCCGTGGCTAAGGCCAGAGGATCCTGTGACAGGGAAACAAATCTGGGAAGCTTGTGATTGTGGCGGGATGCAAACAGGTCCACATCTGGCTGACCCCAGCGGTGACACAGGGAGTGAAATACCTTGTTGCTGGGGGACCATTCCCCCAGCCGAGACGTCCCCCTGCTCAGGGAGTCTGCCTCCTGGTTCTTCACCCCCGGAATGTAGACCGCCAAGATGCAAGGGACATTCTCTTCCACCCAATACAGTATCAGGGACACTTCCTTGAGGGCTCACTTGCTCTGAGTCCCTCCCTGATGATTGATGTAGGCAACAGCCGTCTGGTTGTCCAAGCGGATCTGAACAGTCCGACCCCGAAGGTGTGTGGTCAGCTGAGACAGAACCAACCTGATTGCCCTCAGTTCCAGAACATTGATGGGCGCATGGGCCTCCTGGGGGCCCCACCGACCCTGGAACTTCAGAGACTTCCAAAAGCCCCCCCAACCGGTCAGACTGGCATCTGTGGTGACAGTCTCCCAGCACAGAGGCAGAAAGGTCCTGCCCACTAGAAGGTTCCTTGAGTCCAGCCACCACGAGAGGAACTGACTGGTCAGTGGGGAAAGAACAAATTCCTGGTCCAGGGACACAGGATCCTGATCCCAAACTGACAAGAGGTGCAACTGAAGAGGTCTCATGTGAAACTGAGCAAAAGGGACCGCCTCGAAGCAGGACACCATCAGGTCCACTAACTGCATCCCCTGCCGGATGGAGGGATGGGGACACAAGAGCAGAGCCCGTGCCTGCTTCTGAAGGACCTCCACTTTCTGCTGAGGCAGGAACACCTTGACCTGAGAGGTATCCAGAGTCATGCCCAGAAATGACCTCACCAAAGATGGAGACAGAGAAGACTTGGGAAAGTCGATCACCCAGCCAAAGGACTCTAGAGTGGAAGTCACCACCTGGGTGTCCTGCTCGGCCTGATGAAGAGACTGAGCCACAATCAGAATGTCGTCCAGGTAAGGAAGGATGTGAATGCCCTGATTCTGCAGCAGAGCCATCACACCCGCCAGCACCTTGGTGAACACCTGAGGCGTCGAGGTGATACCGACTGGTAAGGCCACAAACTGGTAATGCTGATCCTCTAGAGCGAACCTCAGGAATCTCTGATGACCTGGAAAGATAGGCACATGAAGATAAGCATCCTTGTTGTCCACGGTGGTCATGAAGTCGCCCGGGCGGAGGGTACTGACAGCCGAGCGTAGCGTCTCCATGCGAAAGTGCTTGAACCTGAGAAACTTGTTGAGACCCTTCAAGTCCTGAATGGGCCTCAGAGACCCGTCCTTCTTGGGAACCGTGAAAAGATTGGAGTAGAACCCCTAACCCTGTTTCTAGGAAGGCACCGTGCAAATGACACCTGACACCAACAGGCGTTGAACTGCAAGACGCAACCCCTGAGCTGACAGAGGGTTTTGAGACATCCGGGATCTGAGGAACCTTGGGGGTGGCCAGGCTGCAAACTCTATCTTGAAACCGGAGGACACCACCTCCTGAACTCACTGGTTTGAGGCGCGTAGCCTCCAGACGTGAGCAAAGAGCTGAAGCCGTCCCCCACCCAGACAGGTGAGGGCGCCTCCTCATGCCTGAGGGGCCTTGGGAGGGGGTTTGGGCTTGGAACCCCATGAGAGACTGGGACGACCACGGGATCTGCCACGTCCCCAAGAATCTCTGCGGCTGCCCGAGTAGAGGGAGCCACGACCTCCTCTGGTAGCACGAAACGAGGGGAGGGAAGCGGAGGGCCCCCAAAAAGGCAGAGGCTGCCTCCTACGCTGAGGCAGCCTACCATCCTTGGCTAGAACATCTAAACGCTCACCAAAGAGCCACAGCCCCGCAAAGGGGAGCCCAGTGAGAGCCTTCTTAGCAGCAGCGTCAGCTGCCCACTGCCGCAACCAAACAAAGCGGCGCATAGCCACCAAAAGTGCAGAGGCCCTACCACTTAGCCGTATGGCATCATCCATGACAGTAAGGATAAAGGCAACAAAATCAGAACAAAGCAAGAGGGCCTTATAATCCTCCCCCCTCCTACCAGCCATAGCGCCATCAAGGAGACGCCTAAGCTGTTTCTTAAGGGCAATAGCTGTAATGGCAGCGGCGCAGACCGGACGCAGCCCAGCCCCCACAATTGTAAAGGCATGGCAGGCCAGCTGATCCATACGCCGGTCCTCGCTGTCCCACAGTGTAGTAGTGTCAGGGGAAGGCATGACCGAGGTGTTGGACAGCCCTAGAATGGGAGCGTCCACCTCAGGGGGACCAGACTATCGCTTAACCAGGTCAGCAGGAAAGGGATACTTCTTATCCAACCCTTTGGGCACCGTGGGCAATCTACTAGGACGTTCCCACTCCTTGAGCACCATATTAGTGAAATGGCTCTGCTCAGGGAACTCCAGGCGCTGTTTATCAGGGCGAAATAGCTCACCCTGCTTCCTCTTAGCCACCTCAGGGGGGACAATGTGCAAGATTTCAAAAATGTGAGACAACAGACTATCAGTGTCATCGGGGAACCATGAATCCTCCCCAGACTCAGACCCAGGGTCACTGTCACAGCCCAACTGCTGGTCCCCAGAGGAGTCAGAGCCCGGGAAAAGTTCCCTCTCCTCTAGGGAGTAACGGTCAGCTGAGAAGCATCAATGTCCAGAAGCATCAATGTCCTCATAATCCTCAGTAAGGAGGGAGGGCGTGGGAGCCAGGTGCCGCTTCTTGCTAGAGGCCTTACGTGGAACAGGCCTGGCAAGCTGCCTCTCAATGCTGGCCACACGAAGTGCCAGATCAGATTGTGACCCCCTGCTAGTATCCCCCTGACTGGGGGTTAAATGCAGGCGTGGAGGGGTTGGTGATGCCGAAGGGGGCGCAGAACTGGGGAGAGAAGCGGGCAGCCCAGCCTGGGCCGCAATGATACCTTGGGCACACGGCACGTACACTGTTACATTGTTACTCACAGGGGATACCCCGCACATGGAACACAGCCGGGATTGCCCTGAAGGACCGCCGAGCACGCTATCCCCAGAAGCCTCCATATGGTGATTAACACAGGCGCAATAAGCCAGCACAGGGTAAGGGCTAATAAAAAGCCACCCGGGATGCCCCCTCCAAGGGATGCCCCCAGTATCAGTAAAGGGGAGATGAGGGAGGGTAAGGAGCAGGACCGGGCGAAACCACAACCACAGGTGTCCCACCTGAAAGACATAAGCAAACACATAAGCATCCCACAGCCCATGCCCCAAGGAAACAAAAAAAACCCAAAGGGGACTCACAGACCAAGCAGTCACCAAACCGCCAGACCACAGGAGGAAGCGACACAGGCAGAGATCACCGCCGCAGCTCAGGGAGGAAGAGGGGCCCCAGACGCGCAGCAGAAGCAAAATGGTGCCGGCAGAGGAACCTGATACGCGCCATCCTCCGGCCCCGCCCCCCCGAAGAGCGCGAAAACCGCACCGGTGTCATCACCACACAGCAAAAGCGCCTCACAGATATAGTGCCGCCTGCCGCAGAGCGTAGTACAAAGCGATGACGGCGGCGAGAAACTGTTTAAAGAAACACAGTTTAAACAGCTAACACACATCGGGAGGGGAGCGAGCAGGCATCGCAAGAGCCCAGGCCAGGGGGGGGTACCCCAAACACCCGGACAAGGCACATAGTCCCCAAAACACTCACCCCCTCAGAAGCCAGGACAGGAACTCCGCATCCCTAATAGGCTCACCATAAAGCCTATGGCCGGCTACCCTTTGTGGTACAGGGTCTGCGGCTTGGAGCAGCGCTCCTTGAGCACTTGACCCTAGTGGTCCTCTACCCTCACCCGATTCGACAGCCGAGGCTGGGAGGCACAGAGGGTCCGGAAACGGGTCGAAATAGACATGCAGGGCCGCAGACTTGTTTGCCCCGCTCACTTGCGCAATATAAGAGCCATCTTCTATCTTCGCAGTGTCACTGCAGAGGAAAAACTGGAGAAGTCTATGGTGATTCCTCTTTTTATATGGGGCCGGGAGGAGCCACAACTCTTCTGCAGTGCACTGCGCCACCTTGTGGCGGAATATTCCCTACGTAAGGACTTCTTGAAGCAGGCCGTGCCATGCAATAGGAAAAAATATACACCTGAATTCAAAGTAGATGCCAATGTTGTGGGGTGGGGGGGGGCGTTGATGACTCTAAAACACGGTGCCTCATCACAGCTAAGAAACTGTACAGAGGTCCTGCTATGAACCCTACTCTTAGAAGCAGCAAAGGCCATTTCTGTTGCATGAACAGAGTGGTTCATTGAACTGCGGGCAAGCCCACCCAGCAAACCCCACCAGCTGCCTGCAGTCACTTGGGGGCTTCATGTAGCATGGGTTTCATGAAGTAGGTGAGCAATGCATCTGGGGAATAAACTTTTCAAGCTGCTATGCGGTGCAGGTGCAGGTGCAGGTGCAGCAATGCGATGAGATTACAGTGGGACAACACCCATAAATGAAAATATAAGTTTACATTGTCACTGATTGGCTGCTCAAGGTATGATGAGAATGACTAATTTCTACAGCTAGCACACACATTTCTATGGCTATATATATATATATATATCAATAGGCAATTTCTTTGCTGCTATGATAATGCAATAGATGGTAGAGTGACCACTCTAAGAACGCTTTTTCATGGCCTGCTCGCCCAGACGTCATTATGCGAACCCATCATTGAAGATGAAGAAAATGTCTGGAATGCTGCGGCAGTTATCCTGGATATCGATTCAGGTTGGTCAGTAAGCATCTTGTGTTAATCTGACCTAAGAGCTTATACTTCTATGGGTAATATGCAATGAAATATTAATTTCACTTATTTAATTAATCATAAAGCGTTATCATATATATCTGTTTACATAAATTAAGGTAATTTACCTGTAGAATTAATTTTGGGAATCAAAATAAAAGGGGTGACTATGTTTAATTTATATTACAGGCATAGTTCCTTTACTCAGTACAGATTAAAAGGTTTCCCCCTGTATAGATGGTGTTGAAAAAAAATTGTTGTGAATCAAAAGTACCAAAAATAGCCTAACAGCAAGAAAAAATACAATTCTGTGAAATACTCACCTGTAGAATTGGTATTATACGTATACAGTACGTCCTGCTCCAGATATAATACTTACACTTGGGTTATCCTCCGCCAGATGGCGCTGTGCACTGCAGACATGCAAAAACAGGCTCCTCCCAGCCCTTCATATACCCAGGGACCTCCCACAAATCCCCAGCAACTGGTAATAATAACAATAACAACAATCACCATACAGGGGATCCAGAATAATGCAAAAACCAGGGTGGGGTGGAGCAGGACGTACTGTATACGTATAATGCAATTCTACAGGTGAGTATTTCACAGAATTGTATTATTCTAAGTATACAGTACGTCCTGCTCCAGATATAATACTTACACTTGGGACATCCAATAGCAGTGTCCATAGAATAGGGTGGGATCCCCAACAAAAAAGGCAACAGCAGACAGATCAAAGCACTGTCACCTGCAAACCTTGCTAACAAGAGTGACATGAGCAAAGGCTCTAACGTCAACATGATAACAACCTTTGAAAAAGTATGAACAAAAAAACAAGTAGCGGCCATGTAAACTTCAGCACAAAACCCGGTGCTGAAAAGCCCCAAAGATACCAAGGCACCAGTGGAATCAGAAATAGAGTGAGAAGAAACTCTTCCCCTTAAAGGAATAGGCCTGAATAAAAGCCTGACCAGAGCAAAAGCTAATAGTAGCCCAGGAAGAAACCAAACCTTCCCTAGGACCAGAAGGGACATCCATCCAAGTAAAGGCTAGGCCCAAGGCCGCTTAACTCCTGGAGGCAGACGAGATCAGGCACATACAGATGTAGGTGCCCACAAAACCCCAAGGGGCATCAGTCCCCCTAAGGGACAAGAGACAATCCAGGAAAAAAATTCCAGCACCTATTGAGGGAAAATAGATCCCCTTGCCTCAGCGTTACTGGGAATAAAGCCCAGAGGAAAGACAATGTCTTAATACATGAGCCTAAGACACCACCCGAGGCAGAAGGTCCGGTGTAAAGCGGAACACCACCTCATCTTGGTGTATATATCAAAGAACGAGGGCTAGCTAAACAGAGCCGCCTGCGCAGGCACACGTCTGACTGAAGTAACAGCCCCCAGAAGGACAACCTTGTGGATAAGAACAGTCAGACAGCACCCGGAATAGGGCCAAAGGGGAACACCCCGCAAGGCAAACAGAATAAAATTCAAATCCCAACCGGGACCCTAGATCTACATGGGGGATGCCCCTGAGCAATCCCCGAAAGAATGCTCAACCAAGGCAAAAAAATTGAGTAAAGACTTCTACCGGAAGACGGACAGGGCAGAACCTGAACCTCCAGAGTACCAAGTAGGAGAGCCAACTCCAACCCATGCTGTAATAACTCTAGAACCCTGGGAACAGAGAGAGCCCACAGGGGAGAGACCAAAATTCAAACCAATCAATATGGGTAAACAATACTCCGCAATAGACGGAAGAAGAAGAAGAAAAAGAAGATGCCAACTCCTAGGCTTCCAGAAGTCACAGACACCCAGAAGATATGCCCTTCTCCATCAAGGTGGATGAATCAACCGTCAGACCATCCAGACCAGAGTCTGTAGATTGGGGTGAAATAGAAGAGGGGGGCCTGAGTGAGCAGATCAGCACTCCTGACAGGACGTACAGGTCTGCTGTCCACAGTACCGCATCTGCAAACCACACTCCACTAGGCCACCCAGGGGCCGCCAATATCACTGGTTCCCCCTTCCAGAGCAAACTTGTGCAGAACCCAGCCAAGCAGAAGATAAGACATACAGAACAGAATGTCCAGCATAAAGTTACTAAGCCTCATGACCAAGGTCAGAACAATCTGAGACAGGGAAACAAGGGCCTAGAACCCATGATAGTGACGGGCCCAGAAAGATCCACACTAGACGGATCACATAGAGACACAAAAATTAGCACATCCTGTCGCAGAAGGACATCCATTGGAGCGAATATTGCAGATATGCAGGGAACGCTGTCCTCCACCCAGATCAGGGTCAGATACCTTCCTGGAGGATCATCCTGCTCTGAGTCCACACAGATAATTAATACAGGCCACTGTCGTCAGACAGACCAAGGAGCCCCCAAATAGACAGATCCCGCAAAGGAGAAGTCCAGCGAGATAGAGCCAACCTGAAAGCCTACCGCTTCAAAAATAGACAGGTGAATGGACCCCTAAAGGTCCCACCTCCCCGGGAACCACAGGGGATTTTAGAAGAAAAAAGTCCCCCCTCCGTGAACCTGATAGACTTGGCGCCAACTACAGGAAGACGCAAGAAGGGGGCGCCCCCTGACTGGTTCCTCTAGTACAACAGTCTCAGGGGGAACCACCGTACCAAGGTGGAAGGGTACACAGACCCAGCTCCAGGGAAGCTGGAACCCAGTCCAGCATTTACACTATATGTTGCAGAAGAGCCCAAAGGCACTGAGCATAAGGGACAACCCTTGAACAGCCACCAACAGGCCCACCAGCTGCAATCCAGCCTGGTGAAGAGACGGGAACAGAAAAAAAGGGACCGAGCCCATGTAACCAGAATGTCCACTTTATAGACAAGGAAGCAGGTTCCCGTCTGAACCGAATCCAAGTTCAACCCTAGGAATGGAGATACCAAATAAGGGAAAAAAGAGGAATTGAGGTGATTGAGCACCCATCCAAAGACTCCCAAAGGACACCACCAGCCGAGTAACAAACTCGGTCTGACGTAGAGATTGGGAAGCAAAGAAGGACGACCAGGCAGTTCCTTGCGCGGACGCCCCCTTGGTCTCAGTAGAGACATCACCCCCGTCATCGCCTTGGCGATTACTCTGGGGGCAGAAAAGATGCCAGATAACAAGGCCACAATCAGTAGTGTTGGAGCACCAACACTAACCTGTAAGATTCTTGGTGCCCAGAAGGCACAATGGCAATGAAATAAGCATCTTAGATCCCCACAGACGGCAAAAGGTCCCTGGACACAGGGCACTGGCGGCCCAACTCAGAGAAACCATGCAGAAAACTGCCTGTGAATGTAAATTGCCTCACCTATGGAAGCCATAATGGGCAAAGTGTCTCATCCATTTGGAGGAATGTGGAAAGGTTGGTGTAGAGGCCCCTGCCTCTGTCTGTTAAGGGCAACCTGCAGGTGACCCCAGACCTCGCAGGCCGCACGTGGCCTACGTCATCAACAGAAGAGAGGCAGGGACCAGAAGCATCCTGACAATCTCGGGAAGGGGCCGCCCAGCAGACACTATCCTGCATCCAGAGGAAACTTCCTCCTGACTCCATCAGAACGAGGCATGACGCCTCCTGATAGGAGCAAGGTGCTGCGCCCCATCATGCTTGGGGGGTTTTGGTGAAAGATTTGGACTTAGTCCTGCCGGAGGGGCCAGGGCGTTGTCTGCCACTCCTGGTGCAGGAATCTATACCAAAAAGCTGGAAGGACACCCCTGGTTCGGGTTTGACACTAACATAGGGGGGTGGAGAGGTGCCCCTGCCCCGAGAAGGCCGAGACCTCCTTCTGCAAAGGGGTGTTTTGCCCTTTTTTCCAAACAGGTCCAGACGGGCCCCGAATAGGCGTCGCCCTCTAAAGGGAAGCCCAGTAAGAATCTTTTTTGTAGCATCGTCAACACCCCACTGTCGCAGCCAGACCAGTCGGCGTATAGCTACCGCAAGGGCGGAAGTTCTTGCGCACATGCTAATGGTGTTATCCAGCGCCAAAAGGATAAATCTTACAAATACATCACAACTGGAGAGTGCATTAAACACCTCCCAGGGGAGATCCTCAGGTCGATGATCAATCATCTTTCTAATGAGGGTCCTAGCGGCCACTGCAGCGATGGCCGCGGCACAGACCGGGCGCAGAGTCGTCCCTGCACAAGAAAAGGCGTGGGAAGCCAGCCTATCAATGCGCCGGTCCTCAGCATCCCGAAGGGTACGATAAGTAGGGGCTGCGATAAAGGGGGGGTTAAGAACCCCAATGATCGGTGCATCCACCACGGGAGGTGATGACCAGCAGTTAACCACATCAGGGGGAAAAGGGTATTTCCAATTCCAGTCCCCTGGATCCCCTGGAAGTTTACTAGGGCATTGCCATTCTTTGAGTACAAGAGCCTGGAAGTGATCCTGCTCCGGAAATTCCAAACGCGGCGGCGCTGTATGGAAACTCTCCCTTCTAGGCCTGGAAGCCTCACCAGAGAGAGAGATAGACAAGACCTCGGAGATCTTTATCAGTAATTCATCGGTGTCACACAGGCCCCAAAAACCGGGCCCGTATCATCATGACTCCTCGGCCCCTCGTCAGATGAGCCCGAGTCAGAGAATAGCCGACCTTCATCAGAAAGAGCAAAACCCTGCTCAGCAGTGAACTCCTCAGATTCAGAAGGAATGGGCGAAACCGGAGGCATCAGGGACCACTTCTTACCAGGGCCCAAGCGCTCTGCCAACCTCGAAATCACCTGATCGGCCGTAGGCAGTCTGCGCGGCACGACTTGCTGGTCATTCCCGCTCGAGTGCGACTCATCAGGAGTGAGATTTAAGCACGGGGAGACAGGTGTATTGAAACAAGGCGCAGCCACTGGCAACCCTGACTGCAGGGCCAGCACTTGTTCAACACAGGGTCCGCAGACCTGTGCTCTGTCCGCATCAGCATGGGGCAGTCCACATGCTGTACACAGCCGGTCTTGTCCCGGAGGGACCCCGGTCACATAATTCTGAGATGCCTCCATATGGTGATTATCAATGCAATATATGCCAGTAGGGATTTACGCAATAGTCAACCCTGGATTGTCCCAAAGACCCGCTATGAATGTGGGAGAATTTTGTAAGTCCGCTACAATATATGTTAGGCCGGGAGAAGCCACCGGAATCTTTGACGTCTGAAAGACAGAAGGGGAATAAGAGGTGTCAGGGCCATGCGCAGCAGAAAAAATACTAATGATGAAATCGCCCGCGAGGGCACTTACCGACCTGGGGAGGCGCGAAGAGCAACAAAATGGCGCCAGCTGAACCTCGAAGGGCGGGCCCAATCTGGGCGTGACGTGGAGTGCGCCACGCCGGGTCCCCGCCTCCCCCAAAGAGCGCGAAGCTCTGAGTTAGCCGTCCAGGCTTGACAAGCCAAGCATAGGATATGCTAGTTAAAAGCATTGCTAATGGATACTAGTAGTCTGACGACGCCGCCACCCAGCACAGTAAATTTTAATTAAAAAAGTGAGAAGGCAAAGACGGCGGCGGCCAAATAAAAAGAGCAAGCAGCGCGGCTCTGACACCCGGTTGCCGCCAAGGTCAAAACTACGGCCATAAGCATAACAATGCAGTACAATGAGACCCCCACACACACACACTCCCCCCCATTCTTTTCTCCCGAATACAGGGGGAAACGAGGGAGGATGGCGACCCTTTACACAGGGTCCACCGCTACACGGGGCATGGGGCAATAATGCGGGAGGGACATCCACTAGAGGCTCACCATTAGCCTAAACCGCCTACCCTTTGGTGGGGGACTGCGGTGGAGCATGGCTCCGTCAAGCACGCATGGTGCTGCCTACCTTCACCCGACCAGCGCAGGCTGGGAGGCATATCACAAGGAGGACGGGTGGGAATAGTCCAACAGGGCCGCAGGCTGTAATAGCCCCGCTCACCTGCGAGAGAGTGATACTTCATGTCTTCGCAGTCAGCACTGCAGAGAAATCAGGGGATTTGTGGGAGGTCCCTATATGAAGGGCCGGGAGGAGCCTGTTTTTGCATGTCTGCAGTGCACAGCGCCATCTGGTGGAGGATAACCCAAGTGTAAGTATTATATCTGGAGCAGGATGTACTGTTTACTTAGAATATAGGACCTATGGTACGTCGTTTACAGCCTTCTGCACAGTATACTGGCCTAAACCAAAATGCATATAAATGAGTTGGTCCTGATTTGGCGTGCCCTGCTGCCTAACAAGCCCTTTAGAAAGCCTGAACACAGGCTTAATTACTTAGGTGGCCCATGCTCCAGTATCTCTGTTATGGAGCACATCACCACCAAGCAATCAGGTTTGTCAGGAACAGTAATACAATGACATGACCACCCACCCACTGGAGGAAAGGCTGTAGTTGCTGCACAAGAGGAGTGTGGAAGTGCGAGTATAGAAAGGCCATTTATAGGCCTCCTACAGGCTGTTGAAAGGTTGTCCTATGGAGCATAGCAATTTGCCCTTATGCGTGACCCCCCCCCCCCCCCGCACTCCCACAAATCCTCAAATCACCAGTTTCTTACCTTGATCCACAATCCTGCAGTGTATGTGCTGGAAGGCAGAGGCCCATGGGATTGTATTTTGGTTCACTTTAAACAGCTGGGCATTACAGAATGAGATGTCCTGGTAAGTCACCAGATAATCACCAAATCTAAAGTCTTAAATGACTCTAGATCCTACACCAAGCCAGTCACAAATATTCCACAATATAAGAGGAAGGGAGATTCCACATAAACCCCATCCTAGGTAACTTGCTTCTACAGTCCACTTTGTCCCTCTTGGGGGGCCAATCAAAATGGAAACCTGAAAACAGAGGCCAAGCCACAGACCTGGAAAAGCACAGGACCTGTGCCAAAGGGCATATGTTCTGGTATTCAGCCTTGTGGATACCAGCCCCTAAGTCTGATGTGTTGGGCTAGTAGACCAGGGAAGCACTTAAAAGCTAAAGTATAATATGAACTCTAGTACTCACAGCATATTGCTACTTTGTATTTTATAGGATCCTGGGCAGATCGCTCACCACTACATGAAGCAGCAAGCCAAGGTCGTTTGCTTGCTCTGAAAACATTGCTTTCACAAGTGAGTTTGGTATAGTATTAGGCTTTTTATGTTATACATTATACTGCCTGAGGAAGTGACATGGCGCTGCAGGGCTCTTTTCGGGGGTCCCAGTGGTGGCATGCACTTAGCACCTTATGGATAAGTAAGCCATTTATTTGTGTATTTTATTTTGTGATTTGCACCTATCTCATTTTCCAGTGTTATCTACACGGTTATGCCTAGTCATACTTGATTCTGATGCACTTTGAAAGCACTTGACACTTTATGTATTTATTTATTTATATATATATAGTATTATTAATTATTCTATAGATAGTAGGGGCTCCACACTGGGATACATTGAGATAAATATAAATATATATATATATATATATATATATATATATATATATATATATGTGTGTGTGTGTGTGTGTGTTATATGTTTTTAAAGTAAACCTTTTTAATGTGTCTTAGTATGTGATGTGGATTATTAAATAAACATATTATGAATCACATTCAATAGAGTGCCATTGTCAGTCTCTGGTCATATCCCTCTTCTTTGGGGGTTGGGGCACCCCTTTGTGTTTGTATTATTTTGTATTTGGAAATGTCTTTCCTACACAGATTCAAATTATCTCCCACTCCCTGGCTTCCCAATTTAAGAAGTCCATCAACTGAGAGACTGAAAATGAATATAGTTCTTACCCTTACTATGGGTATTTAGTTTCACCTGCTGGCCTCGCACATCACTATTCGCAGATCGTTCAGGTGAAACCTTTGAGCTGCTAGCATTCATGTGAACAGCTATCTGCGAGGGAAAACAGGAGCAGTGAGTATCATCTGGCCGGTCTCCAGCCTTGCCGAACAGGATTGCGCAACAGGTTAGCATTCTGCGCAGGGATCAGAGGAAGTTAAGTATTTTTGTCCACAGGTGTGCTGTTTTTTGATGCGCCCACGCTAAAGCACTACTGCATGAAATAATGATGCGCCATGATCGATGCTGCATCTACACTTCCTGTTTAAAGAGGAACAAAACCCACAGAGATCTATATATTCCCAAGTTGATTCATCTCCCACCCCGGGGGCATCCAGAATCGGAATGTCCCGCTATGTGAATCCGCCCATAAACTCACCGTCTTTATTGGTCCAACAGTTCATGTTTAAGCAGGTGCTGCATCCCTGCTATCCCTCTAGCAGGGGGCTTGCCGGCAGCAGGCATTTGTGAATGGCCGGCGTGGGAACGCACCCTGTTAGAGGGTAGCAGGGACATGCGTCCATCAGCGCGCTCGGATCCACTCATATTAGACAAGCTCCTGGACGAAGGGGCTCAAGCGCTGATTGGACGAGTGGCCACTTATGCCTAGTAGAACTGGGAAGAGATGAGTTTGTTGGGGCAGCCTAGGGGTGTTTTGGTCCACTTTAAGCATCATACATGCTTTATAATCCTTTTGACCCTTATGTACAGGGGTTTGACAAATGACTTGGGAAATGATGTTATGGGCTACTGTATTATATTTTTCCATAGTTATTTTTAATGACATAATTAAGCCCCTGCTCTCTCTATATATATTTATATATATTCAGTTTTATAATCAACGCCTTTATTAAGTAACTTCAATTTTTAGGGGTACAATGTTAACACTTTAACCATCGATCATGTGACCCCATTACATGAAGCCTGTCTGGGAGATCATGTTGGATGTGCAAGGACACTTCTGGAGGCCGGAGCACACGTAAGTCCCATTTTATGATATAACATTACGAAATACTTTTCATATAATATATATATATATATATATATATATATATATATATATATATATATATTTCACAGCATTTCACACTCAGTAGCTGCTAAAACGTTAATATCACTTTATTTTAAGAGCACCTGTAAAATGTAAATGAAAAATAAACATAATTTAAAGGGCGGTGCAAATATAAAATAAACCCATGAGGGGGGACTGCAGGCTACATTCACACCAAGACGATAGTGCTAATGATCACAATTTGATTGAATGAATAGCGCTTGTGGCATGCCGGATCTTTGCAGGGTGATTACAGCCCAGCAAACATACCAATGATATGTGAAAGCGCCCATAGCGAGCACTGCCACAACTATTTCACCTTGGCGTGAAAATAACCTAAAGTGAGTGTAGATGATGTCATTATTGAATGGCCAGCGTCTTTTAGCTTTTGCAAGTACAGTCCAGACGCTTTATCTCCCCCAATGCACATGCTCAATACTTCATGTCTATCCCTAGATATCCTCTGGTCTATTTTAGGTGAATGCTACAACTATTGATGGAGTGACGCCTTTATTTAATGCATGTTCGAGGGGCAGTGCAAGCTGCGTGGAGCTGCTTTTGGAATATGGTGCAAAGTCCCATCTGGAGACATGTCTCCCCTCACCTGCTCACGAGGCAGCAAATAAAGGTAATTGGAACCTTGTCACTGTAAGGATTTTTTTTAATAAACAATGTAAACTGTAGATAGTTCAATCTGTAATTTTTTTTGTGTTCTTACATTAAAATCAGTTCTTGATTGGGGACCAGAGCCCATTGCATATTAATACTGTATATTAATACTGTAGCAGTCAGGGAAAGAGTGGCAGCTTTTGCCCTGAGAGGTCGATATGGGCGGCTGGTCCCTGGTTGATAGTCTAAGCTTTAGGCCAGTGCAACCTCAGAAAAGATTTGGGGTTAGGCTTGGACAAGTAGGGTTTACATGTGAACTGCCTTGACATAGTAAAGGGTACAGGCACTATTCACTAACATGGCTACAAGCACATGACCTTTAGTCTATTGGCAAAAGCAGATTCTGATCCGGGGGCCTTGGGTATAGACCAGTATTACTGGTACCACTGGTGGTACACAAACTCTCTTCTGTTGGTTCTTAAGGTCACTGGGCGGGCTGCTATTCCATTTGGATGTGCCAGATGGCCAAGTCAACAAACCTTATTGTGGCAGCAGCAACATATGGTAAAGTTCCTCCAGCGTTTGGGAAAATCTGTACAAGTGGTGACAGGGCGATACTTGCAACGATTGCAAGATAGGAAGTGGTATTCCCCAAAAAAGGTTGGGAATCCTTGGTATAGGGTCAGAATGCTGATACAAGCAGGGACCCAAGTGGGTTGCAGGTAGGCTTGCTGTTTTGGATACAAGATAATACTAAAACTAATGCTTCCTAGTGTAACCTTTACTGTTGTTACCTTGATTTTAGGTCATAGTGATTGCCTGGATGTCTTGATTTCCTGGGGTATAGATGTGGACCAAGATATTCCTCACCTAGGAACTCCTCTTTACGTGGCCTGTAAAGGTCAGCACATAGCTTGTGTGAGGAAACTACTATATGCGGGTCAGTACACATTTCAGTTCATGATGTTTTGTGAGACGGGACAGTGAGCAGCAAATTGAGTGTTGCATATGGAAAAAAACGAAATAACATCTGAGACCTAGGGTAAAATGAAAACATGCTTAACTTACCTTTCACATGGCTGACCTCCCTGGCCTGTTTTCAGAAGAATTCCAGACTTTTCAATGCAAGCTGCTGTTACAAAAGGTAGAGGTGTCCCTTCCACATAATGAAATTGCTTTTAAAAGACTTTCAATACTTTTTTAACTGGGCTGAAAAAAAAAGAAATTCTTCCCTCCTCTCCTGACCCCCAGTTACTACAACACTGCCCATCAGTTACACTCACCCAATCTCAAGATGGCATAGGCAGGGATGGGGCAACATATAACTATTCACATTTGCATGGTGGATTGGTGCCCAAGGCATCCCCAGGCATGTGTAAGCCTTTGGACCCAATATCTAGCTTATGAGAGTATAAAAGAGCTGGGCATTGCCATAGTAGTTGCGGGATAGAAGAGGTAAGTATTAATTTTATTTCTGCCCAGACTAGACTGTCCACTGCACAGTGAAAGTTGGCCACTACCTTTTCCGCTCTTACAGCTCTTTCATTAAAAATCAGTAACAGGTAAATTCTCTGACCTGCTCTAACATTGCTGCATGTAAATGACTTCACCAAGGATATGATTGTTCAAGAACAAAATATCCATGTCATTGTGATTGTAATGTCTTTTATTAAAGCGGACCAACAGTCAAAAAATACAACTCTGTGAAGTACTCACCTGTAGAGTTGATATTATATGCATACAGCACGTCCTGCTCCAGATATAGTAATAACATGTGGGTAATCCTCCGCCACCGGTGTCGTGCACTGCAGACATGTAGAAAACAAGCTCCTCCCGGCCCTACATATACCGAGGGACCTCCCACAAATCCCCAGCATTGAAAAGCAGTGAGAAAGAGAGGCCAGGAGAAAACAACCACCCAAACTGGCAATAATACCAAAGATAACAATCACCAAACAGGGGATCCAGAACAAGGTGAAACAGGGTGGGGTGGAGCAGGACGTGCTGTATGCATATAATATCAACTCTACAGGTGAGTACTTCACAGAGTTGTATTATTCTAAGCATACAGCACGTCCTGCTCCAGATATAGTAATAACATGTGGGACATCCAATAGCAGTGTCCGTAAAGAAGGGTGGGATCCCCAACAGAAGGCAACAGCAAGCAGATTAAACTACTGCCGCCTGCAAAACCTTGCGGACAAACACAGCGTCAGCTGAGGCCCTAACATCAACCTTGTAAAACTTTGTAAAGGTATGAACGGAAGACCAAGTAGCGGCCTTGCAAACTTGCTCCACAGAGGCCTGGTGCTAAAAAGCCCAAGAAGCCCCAACAGCTCGAGAAGAATGAGCAGTAAGACGAAAGGGGGGAGTCTTCCCCTTAGTAGTATAGGCTTGAACCACAGCCTGACGAATCCATTTGCTGATGGTAGACTTGGCGGGAGCCAAACCCTTCCTAGGTCCATGAGGCACAACGAAGAGAGCATCCATCTTCCTAAAGGCATGAGTGGTAACCAGGTAAGACTTGACACACCTAACCACATCCAAGGAATTACTAGGATTAGGGCACAAGGAAGGAAGTACAATATCTTGATTCAAATGAAATGCAGACACAACCTTAGGCAGGAAGTCTGGCTTGAAGCGAAACACCACCTTATCCCGGTGTCTCTCAAAGTAGGGAGGCTGAATAGACAAAGCAGCCAACTCAGACACACGTCTAACCGAAGTGATAGCTACCAGGAAGACAACCTTGAGCGTGAGCACAGCGAGAGCGGCCTCATGAATAGGCTCAAAAGGAGCCCCCTGCAGGGCCGACAACACCAAGTTCAGATCCCAAACAGGAACCATAGGTTTCCGAGGAGGACGCACATGAGTGACCCCCTGAAAGAAGGTCTTGATAAGAGGGTGCTGGGCAAAGGTCTTCTGAAAGAAGATAGACAGGGCCGAAACCTGGCCCTTCAAGGTACTAAGCTTAAGACCTAAGTCTAGACCATGTTGTAAAAACTTCAGCACCCTGGAGACTAAGAATTCCCGGCAGGGAAGAGACCTGGATTCACACCAGTCAATGTAAGCACGCCATACTCTATAATAGATAGTAGCCGAAGTCTTCTTTCTGGCTTGCACCATAGTAGCCACAACAGATGCAGACAAACCCTTTTCCATTAAGATGGAGGTTTCAATAGCCAAGCCGTCAAAGCCAGAGTTAGTAAATTGGGATGGCGTAGAGACCCCTGAGTTAGAAGATCTGGCAACCTTGGCAGATCGTACTGATCTACTGCCATTTGAACCACGTCCGCGAACCACACTCTTCTTGGCCACCTTGGGGCCACCAGAATCGCGGGTACCCCTTCCAGAGCGATCTTGCGCAGCACTCTGCCCAGAAGGGGAATTGGTGGAAACACATACAGGAGCCGAAACTCCCTCCAAGACATTGACAGGTTATCCGAAGCCAGAGCCAGAGGATCCTGAGACAGGGATACAAAGCTCGGTAGCTTGTGATTGTGACGTGATGCAAAGAGATCCACGTCTGGCGCACCCCTACGGTGACACAGGGACTGAAATACCCTGTTGCAGAGGGACCATTCCCCCTGACGGGACGACCCCCTGCTCAGAGCATCTGCTAGCAGATTCTCCGCCCCCGGAATGTAGACAGCCGAGATGCATTGTACATTGGTCTCTGCCCATGTTAGAATCAGAGACACCTCCTGGAGAGCACCCTTGCTCCGGGTTCCTCCCTGATGATTGATGTAGGCTACCGCCGTCCTGTTGTTTGAGCGTACCTGAACCGCCAGACCCTTCAGGTGCTGGGTCAATCACTCCAGCACCAATCTGACCGCCCTGAGTTCCAGGACATTGATAGGAAGATGGGCCTCCTGAGGGCCCCACCTCCCCTGGAAGCGCAGGGACCTCCAGAATCCCCCCCAGCCCGAAAGACTGGCGTCCGTTGTGACCGTCTCCCAAGAGGGAGCCAGGAAGGATCTGCCCCTTGTCAAGTTCCTGTGGTCCAACCACCACGCAAGGGATTGTCTGACCGAGGGGGGAATCACCCAGATCTCGTCCAAGGACGCTGGGTCCTTGTTCCAAACTGACAGAAGGTGAAGCTGCAGGGTTCTCAAATGAAACTGGGCAAAGGGCACCGCCTCGAAGCTTGCCACCATCGAGCCCACCAACTGCATTCCCTGCCGGATGGAGGCATGAGGGTTTGAGAGCAGGGACCTCGCCTGTGTTGTCAGAGCTTCCACCTTCTGTGGAGGAAGGAATATCCTTGACTGAACCGAGTCCAGAACCATCCCCAGAAACGGGGTCACTGAGGAGGGGGACAGAGAGGACTTTGGGTAATTGATTACCCAGCCGAAGGACTCCAGGGTGGACACCACCAACCGAGTGTCCAGCTCTGCCTGCCGCAGAGACCGAGAGGTGATGAGTATATCGTCCAGGTAGGGCAACACGCATATGCCCTTTAGTCTTAAGAGAGACATCACCCCTGCCAGGACCTTGGTGAACACCCTTGGAGCCGACGTAAGGCCGAATGGCAGGGCCACGAACTGGTAATGCTGATCCAACAGCACAAATCTGAGAATTCTTTGGTGCCCTGGAAACACCGGAACGTGCAGGTAAGCGTCCTTGATGTCCACAGATGTCATGAAGTCCCCTGGGCGCAGCGAGGCAATGGCCGAGCGCAGAGTTTCCATACGAAAATGCTTGTTTCTGACAAATCTGTTTAGGATTTTTAGATCCAGAATGGGTCTGACTGACCCGTCCTTTTTGGGCACCGTGAAAAGGTTGGAATAAAACCCCATGCCCGTCTCTTAAGGGGACCTTGCAAATGACCCCTATGTCTAGAAGGTCCTGCACAGCCAGCATTAAGACCCGAGCTGAGGCAGGGTCCTGTGGGATCCGGGACCCAACGAACCTGGTAGGGGGCAGTACAGCAAACTCTATCTTGTAACCGGAGGACACTACCTCCTGAATCCACCGGTCTGGAACGAGGCGTCTCCAGACATGCTCGAAGTGCTGTAGACGTCCCCACACCCTGACGGGCGAGGGCGCCCCTTCATGCTTGGGGTGTCTTGGGGGGGGGGGCTTTGGACTTGGGCTCCCAGGAAGAACCGGGACGGCGTCCTCTGTTCTTGTTCCAGGAATCTGCGCGAGACCCAGCGAAGGACACCCCTCTACCCTGCTTGGCCCCACGGTAGGGGGTCGAATGGGAGCTTGGGCCACGAAAAGGACGTTTGCGCTGGGGCAACTTGCCAACCTTGGCAAAGATATCTAACCTTTCTCCAAACAGGCGCAGCCCTTTAAATGGAAGCCCCGTGGGGGCCTTCTTGGCGACATTGTCAGCAGCCCACTGGCGTAACCAGACTGCGCGGCGTATGGCTACCACCACAGCAGAGGATCTAGCACTCAGCTTAATAGCATCGTCCGATGCAGATAGGATATAGTTCACAAAGGTCTCACAGGTGGCCAGAGCATTGGCGGCATCAGAGGGCAAGTCATCCGCCCCTTCCAGAGCAGTCTTAACCACAGTCCTGAGCGCCACCGCCGTAATGGCTAAGGTGCAAACTGGGCGGAGCATCGCTCCCCCAAATGCAAAGGCATGACATGCCAATTGATCAACTCGCCGATCCTCTAAATCCCGCAGCGTAGTAGTGTCAGGGGAGTGCATAACAGAGGTATTGGACAGACTCAGAATCGGGGCATCGACTTCGGGCGGCGATGTCCAACACTTAACCAGATCGGCAGGAAATGGATACTTCTTATCCACAGCTTTGGGAATCCCCTGGAGTTTGCTGGGATGTTCCCATTCTTTCAGCACAAGGCTATTAAAATGAGTTTGTTCGGGAAACTCCAACCTCACCCTAGCGGTATGAAACAGATCACCCCTTTGCCGAGGAGCCGCGGGAGGGGGAGAGAGGGATAACACATCAAAGATCTGGGTCAGCAGTCTATCAATGTCATCCTGGGACCAATGATCAGACCCCGACTCATCCTGACTCCTGGACTCGTCGTCGTAGGACCCTGAGTCAGAGAACAGTTCCCCTTCCTCTGATGGGGAATGTGTATAGGAAAGCAGTAAATTGTCAGATTCTACGGGAAGAATAGTAGATTCAGGATTCAAATGATGCCTCTTGGCAGTAGCCTTGCGCGCCAAGGAGCCAGCGATTAAGTTTTCCACACTAGCCAGTCTAGTGGCCAAATCAGCATGAGAGTCCCCACTAGTATTGGGGGTTAGGCTCAAGCTTGGGGGAGTAGGGGAAGCAAGGCGAGGAGCGTACCCAGCCTCAGAAGAGGTGGGGAGACCGGCTAGCGCCTGCTGGGCACAAGGGACGCAGACCCGTGCATTGTCACCGCTGCTAGGTAAGACCCCACAAGCTACACACAGACGGGCTTGTGCTGAGGGAACCTCGTTCACAATATCCTGGGATGCCTCCATATGGTGATTATTAAGTTCAATATGCCAGTAGGGATTGACGCTATAAAGCAACCCTGGATGCCCCAATAACCCGCTGGGAAGTGGGAGTGATTTCTTAAAATGGTCTGGACCGGGCGCTACACCGGGCCTGGAGAAGCCACCGAAGTCCGCGGTCTGAAAGACACAAGGGGAACAGAGCCAAGCACGAAGAAGCAAAGCTAAGGAAAAGGTCGCCCGTGAGGGCACTTACAGAACTGCGAGGGGAGGACCGTCTTCACCACGCGTATGTCAGAAGGAAATGGCGCCAAGCGAACCTCGAAGGGCGGGCCAGAGCGGGCGATGACGCGGAAAGCGCCAAACCGAACCACACCCCCCCCCCCCCCCCCGGAGAGCGCGAAGCTCGAAGGCGCGCAGCCAATCAGAAGAAACAGTAGATATGCTAGAAAATCACCTCAGAGAAGAATCTGACAGGGTGAATACCGGGATAAAAAAGCGCTGTAGCGTCCCCAAACAGAGCTGCCGTACGCGCCCAGTAGAATACAATAAAAGTGCGGTTAACAAAAACTTAAATGTGAAGCGCGCTCTGACACCCGGTAACCGGTAAAGGCTATAAGTCTCTAGTGTAATCAGGGCAAGGCTAGGCCATCGTACACACAACCCCCCCCCTCTTTTTCCCCCCACTAACGGGGGAATCTAGGGAGGAAGGTGACCCAAGTATTCGGGGTCCACCGTTACACGGGGCGTGGGGGCACTGGTGCGGGAGGGGCATCCAACTGAAGGCTCACCATTCGCCTTAACCGCCTACCCTATGGTGGGGGATTGCGGTGGAGTCTAGCTCCGTAAGCACACTAGGTGCTGCCTACCTTCACCCGACCTACGCAGCCCAGGCTGGGAGGCATTAATTCACAATGAGGACGGGTGGAAATAGTCCCGCAGGGCCTCGGGCTGTCAAGCCCCGCTCGCCTGCGAGAGCGTGATACTTCATGTCTTCGCAGTTCCAGCACTGCAGAGAAATCTGGGGATTTGTGGGAGGTCCCTCGGTATATGTAGGGCCGGGAGGAGCTTGTTTTCTACATGTCTGCAGTGCACGGCGCCGGTGGCGGAGGATTACCCACATGTTATTACTATATCTGGAGCAGGACGTGCTGTATGCTTAGAATATGACTTAAACCAGACCTACACAACAATCAGTGCTCATATGTATCCCTCCCCAGGGCAATTTAGATTGCTGCACATAAAAATTCATTTATAAGGCAGCTATGGGACAGTTGCTCTGCAATAGCATGTAAATTGCTGCTAATAGTAGCCTATGGGCCCTTTTAAATAGGTGATTGAATTTTAACTGCGCTCACAAAAAGCTTTGCCTGCAGCGATTTAGAAAAAAACATTTGCGATTTCCATCTATTGAATCGGAATTACAACCACTAATCCACGGTGCAAAGGCGATCACAATTTTGAAGGCTGTAAAGCTATCACAGTTGTGTTAACCCAACCCTAAGATTTATATTTTGGTGATGTAGTGCCAAGTGTTGGTTCATGATTTTCTCTCCTATCACACACACACGTTGATCCTGGCATTGTTCTCTGTTTTTCAGTTATTGATCCTAATACAAAGACTGTACCTTACACAAGCTTCCATTGTGTTTTAGGAGCAAATGTGCAGCAGGGCAGACATTTGGACAGTGCGCTACATGCAGCAGCTCAGCAGACCAGCATAGACATAGTCAACCTATTGCTGGACTTTGGGGCTGACATCAATGCCAGAAATTCGGACTACAAGCGGCCAGTGGACATAGCTGTTCCAAGGAGTCCAATAGAACGACAACTGCTTTTTTATGAGGGTGAGGCTTTTCACTGTCCATAGCAGTGTGTTATATATATATATATATATATATATATATATATATATATATATATAGTATAATTTAAAGTATACACAAAACATAGATTATGACCAAGGCTTGAAATATACAAAAGCTTTATTGATTACAAAAATATCCTACTACACATTGACTAACAAAAATCTAAACCCACATCAGAATAAAATGCAACACCTATGTTTAAGATAAAAAAATTGGCCGAAAATTGAAAAATTCCCATACACACACTCCAATCATTTCTATTGCCGGCTCAAGTACATAGGAGTTTGGGACGGCAGAAAGCAACTAGCAGCAGCAGAAATGAACCCTTACTCCAAATGCTCCCTCCCTTGGAAATTTTAATACTTACATTAAACTGCATACGACAGATGCTCACTCCAGGAGTGATTAAAGGTATCAGCCATGCTGCAGAGGAACGTTCAAACCTCACATTCCATGACCTGAAAGCTGTGGGAGTATTGTGCCTGAGTTCACTGTAAATACTAGGCTGCATTATCCAGCCAGCAAAACAGCGTGTCTCTCACCAAAGCTAATTGCGAGATCCCCGGCCCTCCAAATGGCCAACGATGCTCCAAAGGTCCTTGATACAAAGTGCAGCCTCCTCATCAGTACAGGCCGGATGATTGAGGTTAGGGGGCATGTAAAAGCTCTCTCTCCCTCTTGCAGTTTGTTATTGCCTGGTGGGTAGTCGCCCGCACCCAAGAGCTCTGACCCATTAAGTCAGGGCGCCTTGTGCCAACAGGCTCTTATGAGCCTATGCAGGTAAATCTATGGGCAAGCTCATGAGCCTTCCTGTCAAATTGAGATAATGAGCTGCAATTACGTCTAATTCTTAAAAACTGCCCTATGGGATACCCCTACGCAACAAGGCTGTGTGATGGCTGTCAGAATGAAGTAGTGTATTACCTGCTGCGGGCTTCCGGAAGGTGAAGGTGAACCTTCAACCCCCTTGGTGATCAGCAAATCCAGAAATTCAATAAGCTCAGCATCCAACCTTAAACGTAGGATGGATGTTGCCATCATTCTGATTCAGCTCCGGTGGCACAGTCCACTTCCAAAGGACCAGGACATCATCTATGTACCTGATCCAGAGGGCGATGTGCTCGCCAAACCATGCCCACCCAAACACCTCAAGCTCCTCCCACAAACCGAGATGAAGGCAGGCGACATATTTGTTAGAAAGAATAAACCACAGTAATTCTATCACAAACTCATTATAAGTACCATCACCCGTGCCCAACATTTTGAGAAAGTGAGCATCTAACTCTTGGGGAATAAACTATAGAGTCTTTCTACATCAATACTTACCAATTTCTATTAGGTTCCACTTGAAAGTTTTGAAGTCTTTTCAACACATCCCTATTGTCTAGGACAAAAGAGGGGAGCAGTCTTACCAGGGGTTTAAAGTGGACCAACAGTCAAAAATGACTTAAACCAGACCAACACAACAAACAGTGCTCATATGCATCCCTCCCCGAGGCAATTCAGGTTGCTGCACATATAAATTCATTTACTTTTTTTTAACTCCTGCTGTAGTCAATTTAAGAGACAAGATGGCGGCTCATGCACTTGCAGGCCACCTGCAAACAGGAAGTGCTGCTGGGCTTCCTGTTACTGTGCATTGTCAGTTAAATCCAGGCAGCAGCATGGCTGAGGTGCTGGGAGAGGAAGCTCCAAAATGGCTGCTACCTTTCTTTTCCAACTGTGCTAGACTGTTGGTCCAGTTTAAGGTGTTCATCCACAAATCTAGAAATCTGCCTTCAGTCAGACCCCCAACCCCAGACATTTTGGGGATGGTGATGTAATAATCACACACTCAATTCAAACACTTTACTGATGATGAGACGATCCTCTCTTGCCCAGTCCAGCATATCATTTAATCTCCTAACCCAAGATGGAAAGGGATTAAAAGTCAATTACAAGTAGGCCTCACTACATGACAGTTGGGAATGGATCTCTTCCAGGTAGCAAGAGGTCCGTAAAAGCACCACTTTACCACCTTCTGTCACTAGGATGAATCACAGTATCGGAGAGTGTCTCCAATACACGCAGTGCTTTTCTCTCACCTTTAGAAAGGTTATCCATGCCAGGCCCACCCAATGTAATTTTCTCAATGTCCTGCTGTACCAACTGCATAAAGCACAACGCACTTTTATTTAGACTGAGTGAGGGAAAGTTTTTAGAGGGTACTCTCAATTGTGACATATTAGGCATAAGAACAGGGATCAACTCTCCCTCTTGATCTGAATTATCATTTGTAGGCACAAGGGGCCCTCTTCTTTATAGGAGTCCCTAAACTGTACTGCCTGAAGACCACTGTTATCATCTACCGCCACTGTACCATCTGTCTCTGGGTACATACATTTGAATAGAAGGAAGGAAAAGAGATGTATCCTTGTAAAAGGTTAACCCCCCACCCCCCGCAACAAGGGAGAAAGTTAGGCCCTTAGACAATAGAGAAAGGTCATTAGCTTTAAGTGCTAAGTCAGTAGGGTTGAGGATGCCCCCTTGGATTACTTTATATGTGTGATGTGGTTTAGGTCTGCTTTGTGTTAGATATGACTGCCTTTCCAAGGAAGGAAGGGGGGAAAGAAATACTTAGAAAAATACAATTCTGTGATTACTCACCTGTAGAATTGTTATTATGAGTATACAGTACGTCTTGCTCCAGATAAGATTCATTACTCTTGGGTATTACTCCG
The DNA here is from genome assembly GCA_027917425.1 of Gastrophryne carolinensis. Lineage (NCBI taxonomy): Eukaryota > Metazoa > Chordata > Amphibia > Anura > Microhylidae > Gastrophryne > Gastrophryne carolinensis. Next base: position 131,693,546 of record CM051234.1, read on the forward strand.
CCAGATGGTGCTGGACTGCAGAGACCGTGAAATTGGCTCCTCCCGGCCCCTCAAATACCCGGGACCTCCCACAAATCCCCAGCATTGAAAAGCAGTTAACGAGAAGCCGGGAGAATGATAACCGAACCAACCAGTAATTATAAACAATGATAACAATCACCATACAGGGGATCCAAGGATAATGCAAACCAACGGTGGGGTGGAGCAGGACGTACTGTATACTCATAATAACAATTCTACAGGTGAGTAATCACAGAATTGTATTATTCTTAGTATACAGTATGTCCTGCTCCAGATAAGATTCATTACTCTTGGGACATCCAATAGCAGTGTCCATAAAGTAGGGTGGGATCCCCAAAGGTAACAACAGACAGGTCAGACCACTGCTGCCTGCAGAACCTTGCGGCCAAAAGCAGCATCAGCTGAGGCCTAACACAAGCAACCTTGTAAAACTTTGAAAAAGTATGAACAGAAGACCAAGTAGCGGCCTTGCAAACTTGTTCAACAGAAGCCTGGTGCTGAAAAGCCCAAGAGGCACCAATAGCACGAGTGGAATGAGCAGTAAGGCGGAAGGGAGGATTTTTACCCTTAGCAGAGAAGGCCTGAATCACAGCCGGACCGATCCATTTGCTGATAGTAGATTTACAAGAAGCCAAACCCTTTCTAGGCCCGGAAGGGACCACAAAAAGAGCATCAGTTTTTCTGAAAGGTGCAGTAGCCACCAGATAGTACTTCAGACACCTAACCACATCCAAGGAATGCAAAACCCTCTCCTTAGAGTTACTAGGATTAGGGCACAAGGAGGGAAGAACAATTTCCTGATTCAGATGAAAGGCAGACACAACCTTAGGCAGAAAATCTGGCTTGAAGCGAAAAACCACCTTGTCCTGGTGTCTCTCAAAGTAGGGGGGCTCAGAAACACGCCGAACAGAAGTGATAGCCACCAAAAAGACGACCTTGCGAGTAAGAATGGCCAGGGCAGCCTCCTGCACAGGTTCAAAGGGAGCACCCTGCAAGGCAGACTAGACCAAGTTCAAATCCCCAACATTCAACATGGGCGTAACCCCCTGGAAAAAAGTCCTGATCAAAGAATGCTGGGCAAAGGACCTCTGGAAGAAAACAGCCAGGGCAGAGACATGACCCTTCAGAGTACTAAGTTGAAGTCCCAGCTCCAACCCATGCTGTAGGAACTCCAGGATCCTGGGAATAGAGAACACGCGACAGGGAAGAGACCTAGACTCACACCAGACAATGTAGGCACGCCAAACCCTATAGTAAATAGAAGAAGAAGACTTCTTCCTAGCCCTTATCATGGTATCAACAACAGAGGCAGACAGCCCCTTCTCCATCAAGATGGAGGTTTCAGCAGCCAGGCCTTCAAAGCCAGCGTTTGTAAATTGTGATGGCGTAAATGACCCTGAGTAAGCAGGTCAGGACCCTGGGCAGAGCGTACTGATCTACCGCCAGCTGCACCACGTCTGCGAACCACACTCTTCTTGGCCACCTGGGAGCCACCAGGACAGCTGGCACCCCCTCCAGAGCTATCTTGCACAGCACCCTGCCCAACAGGGGGAATGGGGGAAAGACATACAGGAGCTGAAAGTCCTACCATGACATTGCTAGAGCATCTGTGGCCAAGGCCAGAGGGTCCTGGGACAGGGAGACAAAGGCCGGGAGCTTGTGATTGTGACGGGACGCAAACAGATCCCCATCTGGTTGGCCCCAACGGTGACATAGAGAGTGAAACACCCTGTCACAGAGGGACCATTCTCCCAGGCGAGAGGTCCCCCTGCTCAGAGAGTCTGCCTGCAGATTCTCCACCCCCGGAATGTACACAGCTGATATGCTGGTTGTCCTAGTGTACCTGAACAGGCCGGCCCCGAAGGTGTTGGGTCAAGTGAGCCAGAACCAACCTGATCGCCCTCAGTTCCAGAATGTTGATAGGTGTGTGGGCCTCCTGGGGGCCCCACCGCCCTTGGAACTGTAGGGACTTCCAGAAGCCCCCCCATCCTGTCAGACTGGCATCCGTGGTGACCGTCTCCCAGCAGGGGGCCAGAAAGGATCTGCCCGCCAACAGGTTCCTGGAGTCCAGCCACCACGAGAGGGACCGCCTGGCTAGGGGGGACAGAACAAGGACCTGGTCCAGGGATGCAGGATCCTTGTCCCATACTGACAAGAGGTGGAGTTGCAGAGGCCTCATGTGAAACTGGGCATAAGGAACCGCCTCAAAGCACGACACCATCAGGCCCACCAGGTGCATTTCCTGCCTGATGGAGGGATGAGGGCAAGAGAGCAGGGACTGAACCTGCACCAGCAGACTGTCCACCTTCTGCTGAGGAAGAAAAATCCTTGCCTGAACTGTATCCAGATTCATTCCCAGGAAGGGTGTCACCAAGGAGGGGGACAGGGAAGACTTGGGATGGTTGATCACCCAGCCAAATGACTCCAGAGTAGACACTACTCGCTGAGTATCCAGTTCTGCCTGATGGAGGGACTGAGAAGTGATGAGAATGTTGTCCAAATATGGCAGCACGCGAATGCCCTGAGCCCTGATCAGAGCCATCACTACTGCCAGCAACTTGGTGAACACTCTGGGAGCTGAAGTGAGACCGAAGGGCAATGTCACAAATTGGTAGTGCTGATCCTCCAGAGCGAACCTGAGGAATCTTTGATGACCTGGAAAATCAGGAATATGAAGGTAAGCATCCTTGATGTCCACGGAGGTCATGAAGTCCCTGGACGCAGGGAACTGATAGCAGAGCGCAAAGTTTCCATGCGAAAGCGCCTGCACCTGACAAATTTGTTGAGGATCTTCAAGTCCAGGAAGGGCCTGACTGACCCATCTCTTTTGGGCACGGTGAAAAGGTTGGAATAGAACCCCTTGCCCCTTTCTCGTAAGGGGACCTGACAGATGACCCCCAGCTCCAGAAGGCTTTGCACCGCCAGAATTAGAGCCTGAGCTGACATGGGATCCTGAGACATCCGGGATCTGATGAATCTGGGGGGCGGCCAGGCAGCAAACTCTATCTTGTAACCAGAGGATACTACCTCCTGAATCCATCGGTCTGAGACATGAAGCCTCCAGACGTGAGCAAAATGCTGAAGCCATCCCCCCACCCAGATGGGTGAGGGCATCCTTTCATGCCTGAGGGGGCTTGGGAGAAGACCTAGGCTTGGAGCCCCATGATGAGCCAGGGCGTCCACGTCCTTTGCCCCTAACCCAGAAATCTCCTCGGGCCCCAGTAAAGGAGATCCCCCACCCCTGTCTGGATCCACGGTAGGGGGAGGAAAAGGGGCCTTGGCCCCGAAAAGGCAGAGACTGCCTCCTGCGCTGGGGTAACCTGCCTCCCTTGGCAAACAGGTCTAGGCGGTCCCCAAACAGGCATAGACCTTTGAAGGGAAAACCAGTGAGAGCCTTCTTGGCAGCGGTGTCAGCTGTTCACTGGCGCAGCCAAACCGAGTGGCGTATAGCCACCACTAGGGCGGAGGCTCTGCCACACATCCTAATGGTATCATCCAAGGCAGAGAGGACATAGGTCACAAAAACCTCACAACGAGAGAGTGCATTAAACTCCTCACGAGACACATCATCAGGAGCACCATCTAGGACACTTCTAAACAGGGTCCTAATAGCCACCGCTGTAATGGCAGAGGCACAAACCGGGCGCAGCGCCGTCCCCACACAGGCAAAGGCATGGGATGCCAGCTGATCAATACGCCAGTCCTCAATATCCCGCAGCGTAGTAGAGTCAGGGGAATGCATGACAGAGGTGTTAGCTAACCCTAGGACCGGGGCATCCACCTCTGGAGGGGATGACCAACGCTTCACCACATCAGCAAGAAAGGGATACCTCTTATCCCAACTCTTAGGGACTCCGGGGAGCCTGCTAGGATGCTCCCATTCCTTGAGCATGAGATTATTAAAATGGGCCTGCTCAGGAAACTCTAAACGTGGCTTAGCAGTATAAAACAATTCCCCCTGCTGCCTAGGGGCCGCAACCGGGGGAGACATAGACAGTACCTCAAAAATCTGAGCCAACAGTCTATCAGTATCATCTGGGGCCCAGGGGTCAGAGCCAGAATCATCATTACCCCTGGGCCTCTCATCAGATGACTCCGAGTCAGAGAACAACTCCCCTTCTTCCAAGGGGGTATAACCAGACAGTTCAAAGAACTCTTCAGCCTCCAAAGGGAAAAGAGTGACATCAGGCGTCAAGTGCCTTACGCGCCATGGTATTAGCAAGCAACTTCTCAACACTAGCCAGTCTAGCAGACACATCAGGCTGAGAATCCTCACTGGTATGCAACTCAATGGGAGTCAAATTCAAGCTTGGGGGGGTTGGTGAAGCCATACGTGGCGCAGGCCCAGCCACTGGTAAACCATGCTGCAACGCAAGCACCTGCTGGGCACAAGGTATACAGACCCGCACATTGTCAGCACTAGTAGGGGACACCCCACAAGCTATACACAGCCGGGCTTGTCCCGAAGGAACCCTGAGCACATTATCCTGAAACGCCTCCATACGGTGATTATAGTGGCACAATAGGCCGATAGGGATTCACGCTATAACAGTAACCCGGGATGCCCCAATAGCCCGCTAGGGAAGTGGGAGTGATTAGCACACTAGGCCTCACAAAGTTTAATAACTAAATCAGGGGCAGGGCCGGGAGAAACCAATGGAGTTCGACCCGCCTGAAAGACATAAGTGAAGAGAACCCCATAAGCGACATGTATAATGACATAGGGTAAATAAAACCGCCCGCGAGGGCACTCACGGACCGCGGTAGGTAGATGCCAGCCACGCAGCAGAAACCAGAGAAAAATGGTGCCGAGTATACCATGAGGGGCGGGCCACGGAGACGGTGACGCGGAACGCGCCATCCGCCGGCCCCGCCCCCCCCGAAGAGTGCGAAGCAGCACACGTGACAAGCAGCCAATGAAGGCACATCAGCGCCTGAGGTAATGACGCCGCCGCGTGCGTTTCCACTGCATTCCGCGGTTGTCGGCGGCATATTCAAAAGCAAACAGTGCAACCAAGTCAGCGCGGAGACTGAACAAAGTCACAAGCATACCATCCAAGTGAAAGCACCAAGGCATACACACCCCGCCCCCCCGCGAGCTACAAGGGAGAGCGAGGGAGGGCAGCGGCCACTTAAAGAAGGGCAAGGAGCAATAGGGCGGGAGGGGCATCCCATAGAGGCTCACCATATGCCTATACCGCCTACCCTTTGGTGGGGGATTGCGGTGGAGCAGCGCTCCTAAGCACCTAACAGCGGTGCTGCCTACCATCACCTGGACCAGCGCAGCCAAGGATGGGAGGCACAATAGTAATGGAACGGGTGGGAATAGTCCTACAGGGCCGCAGGCTAATAGCCCCGCTCACCTGCGAGGAGAGCCATTTTCTTGTCCTTCTCAGTGCAGACTGCAGAGAAATTCTGGGGATTTGTGGGAGGTCCCGGGTATTTGAGGGGCCGGGAGGAGCCAATTTCCCGGTCTCTGCAGTCCAGCGCCATCTGGCGGAGAAATACCCAAGAGTAATGAATCTTATCTGGAGCAGGACGTACTGTATACTAAGAATAAACATAAAAGCAAAGATATTTCACTGGGGCTCATGGTTTAGGTCCACTTATGCCTCACTGCAGCACATGCATCTTTATATGCAATATGTGCATGAGATATGGGCTTGGATTGAAAATGGTGCAATCTTGCTATATGCTTTAACCTGCATTGGCAGCCTGATAGAAGGCTGTGTTGTTTATGTCTAGGCAGGTCTCTTTACACTTGGATTCCGCTTGATTGGGCTAGGTGTGTGGCCATTGTGGCCAGCTTTGAGGTGTATAACATATACTTACATAAGCCTCGCACTGCGGCCACCAGCTGATGAAAGAGCAGCGGGTGGGAGAGGACAGGGTAACTAAACCCCGTCCACTGTTCCCGCTCCGGCCGGTGCTAGCACCTCCGGTATTTCTTCGGGCCGGCGTGTGCACACCCGATCCATGCAGCCAGTGGGCATTACCTGCGTCCATGTCCTGGCTGCATGGCCCGGGTGTGTGGGCACTCCGGGCCGTGATAAACCGGCGGTGCTAGCAGCGGCCGGAGTGCTAGCTAAGCGGCGCCTGCCCTCTGCGGTAATGTTATGTAATCAATATCAGAAATTGTGATAATCATTGTAGGTCCTGCAGTTTATGCCGCTGCACTGGTGTACGCAGATCTCCTTTACCCTGCATGCTCCAGCCTGTCTCAAGAGAAACACGCACTAGAGGTCCAGCTGCAAAGGAGACTGTGACTTTAGGCTAGGCCATGATCCCTATGCCTTTAGCCTATAAAAAGATCTTGTGAGTGATTTAAAACCTTGTCCATGACAAGTAGAAGACCTAAAGCCATAATTTGCCAGAGAGGTGAGCCTAGCTCTGTGACACAGGTTTCCCTACAAGCAGCTGAAATCTCGGATTCCACTGCCTTACCTCTGCTGACAGACACATCTCCACCTCATAGGGGGACAAGCTGCAGGAATGTCTCTGCCCATAGTTATCCTGTAGGGGCTTTCTATAGTATTTGGCAGAGGTCCTTCCACATCAGTGAAGACATTTTCTACTTTCAGACTTCACAGAGAAGTATGCCCTAGCTGTGTTCCTGTTGCAGTCATCATGATGTGCCCTCATCTCTCTATAAGACATTTATGTACTCCTGAAAACTCTGTATCTGAATCCAGGCCAGTGGGTGGGCATGGCCTGTGTATGGCAGCTCCCACTGAGAACAATGGGAGAACAATGGGTGCCTCTATAGACAGGAACTTTGGTTTATTTGGTTAATATAAGCTGCAATAGACAGGCCACGCTCACCCATTTTCTATAAACTGCAACATAGTGAGTAAGCTGTAGGGTAAAAGAGGTAAGTATTTTATGTTAACAGACCCTTTAAAGTGGACCAACACCCAGGATTTTGACTATCCTGGGTTTTGATCCACTTCCCCTGGGTGCCCCGCTATGTGAAACCCCCCAGATCGCTAGATACAACTAACCTCACCCCGCTCCTATGGCGCATGCGTGGCCGCTTGTCCAATCAGCGTGCTCAGAGCCGCAGAGGTATGCGCGTCAATGCGTCGTCTTACCTCAGCCGCTCCGAGCACGCTGGCGGGCGCATGTCGCGCATCCCCCAGGCTACAAATGGCTGGTGCGGGCATGCGCCCTGCTAGAGAGATGCGGCCACAGCCCACGCATGCGCCGTTGGACCAGCAATCAGGTAAGTGCGGCGGGCGTCCTGGGGGGGGTTTCACACAGCGGGCATCCCGATTTTGGATGCCCCACGGGAGGGATTGGATCGGCCCGGCCGACCGCACTGGGTGTTGGTCCAAGAGGAACTATGGTCAGAAATTACCATAGGCCCTCTTTTATATGCAGCAGCTGGGCAGCCAGACACAAAATGTTGGACCTTTTTAATAATTCACTTGGTATTGCATCTATCAAAATTTTGACTCTACAATCACTAGTCATATGTTCACTCTATTTCAGCTAACCCGCGATCTCTGTGCCACCTGTGCCGACTTTGCATCCGCAACTGCATCGGACAAGCTAGACTGCATCTTATTCCACACCTGCAGCTACCAACCATACTGAAAGACTTCTTACAGTATCGAGAATGTATAAGGAACTTTTAATATCTGTATAGATAAAAATGTACCTGCATATCAAAAGTCATTCTAGAAATATTACTAATGAATTGAAAGTTCCTCTGTAGGGGAATGTAAAACAATAATCTAGTGGTGATTATTCTTCCTGTAAAAGTAGTTTGATTAATGGACAAGTATCATTTGCCAGCTGGGCGGGCCACAGGCTGAATATATTTACATCACAGTCACTTCTCTTCATCTCAGCTGATAAATCAGTTACACTCTCCTACTGCAGGGGAAACATGTTACATAGAGATACACTTTGAGATTAACATTACAGTGTATTACAAACTAATGGCGAGATAAATGTCTGTGATGAAAATAAAATCAACCCCACACCAGAAGACATGACAAAAGATACTTGTCCTTTAAGAGAAATTGTATTCTTACTTAGACCACTCTCAACTGCACCATCTGCTATCCACATAGCAAACTGTGGAGTAAGCAGCTATAGTGGCTAATACCCAGGCTCAAAAATAGTAATTATACTATTGTTTCCACTCTGACAGGTGATCAGGTGGCATCAGTATCGTTGCCCCTAGGATAAGTATTATTAGGTTGCTTTTTTACATTTGCCTACACAGGTCCTCTATGACATGTTTTGGTTCTGTACCTCTGAGAGTTATTTTTGCATAGAGTATTTTGCTGTAACTCGTATCTTCTGTTGTGTAGCTGCTTGGTTGTGTATGTGTGCTAGTACCATTTGCATGGTTTATCTGGCCATAAAGTAAAAAAAAAAAGAGCTATACTTACCTCACCTACAGACTAGATTCCTGCAGACTGAATGTCCCCAGTTCACAGCACGCTTTTGAATGTCCAAGACTGATAAACATATCAGCAGTGGAGGATCACATGGGGGTTGATTCAGAGCCAGGTGAGAATTCTCCCCCTTTTTTAATAGAGAAAACTACTATTGACTTTCATTGTCTACCTTGAGGCCGATTCAGAGCCAGGTGAAAATTTACACTTGGTAGACGATGAAAATGGTAGTTTTCAGTCCCAGAAAAAGGAGTGAGAATTCCCACCAGGCTCTGAATCTGAATGGTATACCTGCTGCCCACCAATGACAGTCTGCTCCCTCAGGAGTGGAAACAGGGGCAAGTAGGGAACATGTCTGGGGAACCTGCTCAGCACCAGAGCTGACTGTGGTTAAAGTGGACCAAAACCCAGGATTCTGACTACCCTGGGTTTTGGTCCTTTCCCCGGGGATGCCTCACTGTGTGAAACGCCCCAGGACGCCGAGACCAACTCACCTCTTCCCGGTCCCACGGCGCGTCTAAGGGCAGTGGCTCTGAGCACCCTGACGGCCACATCCTCCTCTTCCCTCTTACAGGGAGTGTGCCCACACCGACCATTCTCAAATGCCAGGTGTGGGCATGCGCGCCCTGCTAGAGGGATAGCAGGATGCAGCCGTGGCTCATGCATGCGCCGTTGGACCAGGAAACGAGGAAAGTAAATCGGGCGACCTGGGGGGTTTCACACAGCGGGGCATCCCAATTTTGGATGCCCCAGGAGGGGGAATCGATTGGCCCGGGAATCTATAATTTGATCAGCGTGGGTTTTGGTCCACTTTAAGTGGGAGAGCTGAGGGTTCGAGCCTGTGACATATCCCACAGGTGGTTCCACAATAATGGGGGGGTTATCAGTGTACAGAACAGAAGATGGGGCACTTATGCCAAAAGGTTTACCCTGTGAGAACCCATTTCCCTTTTTGTCAGAGAGCTTCAGTTCTTTTCCAGTGGCCCCATAGGAGATGGATGTTTCCGCTACAGATCCATCTTCTAAGGATTAATCCTTTCTAAGACTAAGTGCTTTTCTTTAGCCCCTGAAATGCGATTCCACCATTGCAGGTACCCCAGGCGATTGGCAGTGAATCATGGCAGTTTATCTGCTATCCCCCAGATCTCTTTTACAACCCTTTCTTTCCTTTTCAGTGCCTGGTCTACCCTTCCTCCCTTGCTTCCTATCTCTTGCATTGGTTGGAGCACCTAATATCCCAAGCGATCCCTGCCTTACGTTTCTAGGTGGCCCTGTTATTGCACCCCTCTTTTTGCATTTTTTTGCTTGGTAAGTAGGCTTTGGATGAAAAAAGGGGAGGGGGTTGTTTTTATTGGTACATAAGGAAGATTACATGGCAGATAAGAAGGTCCCACTGTCTCTGCAGAATGTACTTGTGCCCTCAGGTGCAAGTGGGATAAGGCCCCAGGTGACTAGAGTATATTTCTTTAAATCCAGAGGCAAGACTCCCCTCATTTTAGGTAATCACTCAATTTACAAGGGTGGTTGGATCCTCCTTGGTCTTCTGCCACCAACGAACCTAAACCAGCTCTGCAACACTTCTACCTGGTCCTCAGTTCAAATGTTCAATACATGATATTCTAAGTATGTCACACACCCCGCTTCAGATAACCATAACAACTGGGTAATACCAACCTGAATAGGCGTTCCTGCAGAGATGATAGTAAAAACAGAAAGCCCCTCCCTGACCCATAAATACCTGGGACCTCCCACTCATCTCCCAGTGTTCCATCTCTGCAAGACGGCGAGCAAGTCAGAAGATGATCTCTCCTCCTTGCTGGGGGATGTCAGGTAGCCGGGGTAACTCCCGGCCTGTTTTTTTTCTATTGTATATTCCCGGTCGGGCTCTTTATTCCACATTTGTGCTCATCTTGCCTCCTCAGTCTTGACTGCGGGCCCGAGCGAGGGTATGCTGGCACCTCGGTGCCTTGCGTTAATTCCCCGTGAGACCCTACAACAAGAGGGTAGGCGGGACGACCGGGTTGGTGACCCCGGTTTGGGATGCCCCGTCCCTAGGTTGGTGCCCCGGGGGGGGCTCACCTTTATTTCCATGCCCCATTCCTTCGAGTCTGGGGGGGGGGGGGGGTTCTCTCTCTCTCTCTTTCCCTCTTCCCTGTCTCTCCCATCGTGTATGTGGTGTTGAGGTGCTTCACGTTTTTTTGTCGCCGCGGCCGGGCTGTATGTCCTTGTGAGGGGATCTTTTCCCTCGCGTGCTGCGGTGGGCGGGGCCGGGCCGCGGCGGCTGCCGCGGCCGGCTCTCCGCCGGTCTTCATCATTATGGGGGGTACGGGGCGGGTGCTCCGCCGGTTCGGCGGTCACACCCGCCCGCCTTATTGCCTCCTCCGGCGCCGCGGTAATGGCGGCGCCGGCTTCACTACACGCTCCGCGGCCGGGGGCTGTCTCGTCCCGGCCGCGTCAGAAGGGAGGGCGGGCCGGGCCTTCGCGCGCCTCGCGCGACCCCGCCCCCCTTCCCCGTGGTATGCAGGCGGCGGCTCCGTGGCGGAGCCTGCGGTCATTACAGCGGGGCGGCTTCTTACAATTCGCGCCTACCGCGCGGCCACGCCCCCTTCTCCCTCCTCCATCTGCTTCGCCTGTGCGGACGCCATTACGGCCATCAACGGGACACGTGAGTGGCCCTTGGGCCTTAAGGGGTTTTCTCTCTCAGAGGTTTGCCTTGCATTTATTGGTTTCTCCTCTTGTTTTCTTCTCTTCTAGAGCGGTGTTTTGCGTTGGGGGACCATTCTTAGTAATTAGGGGGTCTCTCTCTGATCCTAGATCCCTGGGTTCCCTCCTAGCGTAAATCCTCCCACTCGGGACATTAAGGGGCATCCCGGGTCGCTTACTGGCGTAATTCCCTGGTTTGGAGCATTTTACAAGTTCACCTATGGAGGCATCCCAGGACTCGGGGGCAGGGACCCCTGTGGGGCATCCCAAAAAGTGCATATTGTGTGGCGCATCCATTTCTGGGGACGATGTATTGCTTTGTATCCCTTGTGCACAGCAGACTATTGCGCGGCAGTCGGGAGCCCAGACTTCTGGGTCAGCGACGCCGGCGGAATCATCTCAGTCTCCCGCCCCGACGCGCGATCCTGGTGAGGTCGGCATGGGCAGGGACCTGCAGGCTGAGATGTGCGCCAGATTGGCTAAACTTGAGAAAATTGTTTCCTGTTCGGCCGCCCGGAAGGCCCCGGCCAAGAGGAAGCATTTGTCCCCGGCCTTGCCGGCCGCTGACCTAGATGAGTTTAATAACCTCGATTGGTCTGATTATTCTGGGCTGGAGGATGGTGAGGTTTCTGAGGGCTCAGAAGTTTCCGAGGGGGAGCAGTCCGTGGGTGCGGATGAGGAGCTCAGTGAGCTGGGAAAAGCGTCTGATTCTCCTCACGCCCTGACGTTGATGTTGGAGGTCCTGAAGATTGCCCCTCCTGAGGCGGAGTCTCCGCAGGACGGTGAGTTGTTTGAGGAATCCAGGCCGCGCCTGGAGTTTCCTTCACAGCGGCATTTTCATAAGATCATTGATAAGGAATGGGAAAGGCCCGCTAGGCTCCCTGGTATCCCTCCGGGGTGGGACAAGAAATACCCTTTCCCTTTGGATGTGGTTAAGCGCTGGGCTTCTCCTCCCGAGGTCGACGCCCCGGTTCTGGGCTTGTCCAATTCCTCGGTTTTAAATAGGCCTGATTGCTCCACTCTTAAGGATGGAGAGGATAAACGCATTGACCAGATGGCTTGTCATGGCTTTATTAGTGTTGGGTCCGCCATGCGGCCGATATGTGCTTCTGAGCTTATGGTGTTGGCCGCTAGATCAGTGGTCAAGGACTTGCTGACCTCTTCTGGGCTTCGCCCCAGCAGTGCTGAGTTTGCTAGTCTCAAACGGTGTGAGATGTTTTTGTCTTTTGTCTTGGCCGCCTTGGACGACACTTTAATGATGTGTAGTAGGACGTCGGCCCTGTTAGTGACTATTCGGCGGTCGGTTTGGCTCCGCCAGTGGGCGGCTGACTTTATGTCAAAGAAGTCCCTGACTGCTTTACCTTTTGTGGGTTTGAGGCTGTTTGGTGAAACCTTAGATTCTGTCGCTAAGGGGGGTAGATTGCCTCAACGGAAGAAGCAGCGCCGTTCCTTTCGGGGGACGTCTGCCTTTACTACTTCCTTTCGTGGGGCCAGATCCGGCAGAGGATCTGCGTTCCAATCCTCCAGAGGAGAGGCCGGGAACAGGGGCAGAGGTCGTGCCCGTTCAGGATACCATTGGGGTTCTAAGCCCAAGCCGGCCATTAAGCCGGCACAGCAATGAGGGGGCGCCCTCACCCTTGCGGGTGGGGGGACGGCTGAGTCACTTCTCTCGTGTCTGGGATCTAGAAGTCTCGGACAGATGGATACGGGAAGTGGTGTCTTCCGGTTACAAGCTAGAGTTCGAGCTCCGCCCCCCCTCCAGGTTCTTCAGGTCTCGGATGCCTTCGGAGCCCCTGGCGGCGCAGGGGCTCCTGTTGGCAGTAAAGAATCTTTTGGACATGGCGGTCATTTGCCCCGTGCCCCCCGCGGAGCAGGGCAGGGGCTTCTATTCCAATCTGTTCACGGTCCCCAAGAAGGACGGGTCAGTCCGTCCTATACTGGATCTGAAGTTTCTCAACAGGTTCATTCGGCCGCGCAAATTTCGCATGGAAACGCTGCGCTCGGCCATTCAGTCCCTGCGTCAGGGGGATTTTCTGACGTCCATAGACATCAAGGACGCGTATCTACATGTCCCGATTTTTCCAGCGCACCAGAGGTTTCTCAGGTTTGTGGTGGAGAATCGGCATTTTCAGTTTGTGGCTCTGCCTTTCGGTCTCACGTCGGCTCCCCGGGTCTTCACCAAGGTGCTGGCGGGGGTGATGGCCCTGCTCAGAGTGAGGGGCATTCGAATTGTGCCCTATCTGGACGATTTACTGATCATGGCATCTTCGTTCAACCAGTCGCAGGCGGACACAGGAGTGGTGGTGTCCACCCTGGAGAGGTTCGGTTGGGTGATCAACTTCCCCAAGTCTTCTCTTCGTCCATCCAGAATTGCGCTGTTTCTGGGAATGTCTCTGGACACCTTGCAGGCCAGGGTGTTCCTGCCCCAGGTCAAGATTCTTTTGATTCAGGAGTTGGTTCAGCTTCTCTTGTCGGCCCCTCATCCGTCCATCCGGCTGGGGATGAGGCTGGTGGGGCTGATGGTGGCCTCCTTCGAGGCGGTTCCCTTTGCACAGTTCCATACGAGGATGCTTCAGCTTCTCCTGCTGAAGGTTTGGGACAGGTCGCAGTCATCTCTGGACAAATCATTTCGGGTGACCCCCCGAGTTCGCCGCTCCCTACTATGGTGGTTGGGGTCGGTCAATCTGTCGAAGGGCAGATCCTTCCTGGCCCCCCGTTGGGAAACGGTGACCACGGATGCCAGTCTCTCCGGCTGGGGGGGTGTTTGGAAGGACCTTCATTTTCAGGGTCTGTGGAGTCCGCAGGAGGCTCACGAGCCTATCAATATTCTGGAGTTGAGAGCCATCAGGCTGGTTCTGTTCCGCTTGACTTGTCAGCTAAGAGGATTGCCAGTTCAGGTCCGGTCGGACAACAGGACGGCGGTTGCTTATGTCAATCACCAGGGAGGGACTCGCAGCAGGAGTGCCCTCAGGGAAGTGTCTTTGATTCTGGAGTGGGCAGAGACCAACGTCCCGTGCATCTCAGCAGTTTACATTCCGGGTGTGGAAAACACGGAGGCGGACTTGCTGAGCAGGGCCTCCTCTCGTCAGGGGGAGTGGTCTCTCAGTCCCAAGGTGTTTCACTTGATATGTCGCAGGTGGGGGCTCCCGGCGGTGGATCTCTTTGCCTCTCGTCACAATCACAAGCTTCCAGTCTTTGTGTCTCTCTCTCAGGACCCTCTGGCTTTGACGGTGGATGCCATGTCTCTGGATTGGAGGGATCTGGGGCTGCTTTACCTGTTCCCTCCGTTCCCGATGCTAGCCAGGGTGGTGCGCAAACTGGCGTTGGAGGGAGTGTCAGCGATCCTGGTGGCTCCAAGGTGGCCAAGGCGAGTTTGGTTCGCAGATCTGGTAAGGCTGGCAAAAGATCAGTTCGCCCTGCCTCTGAGGCCGGATCTGCTAACGCAGGGCCGGCTGTGTCATCCAAATTTACAATCGCTGGCTTTGACGGCTTGGCTGCTGAAACCGCAATCCTGAAGGAGGAGGGCCTTTCTGATGCGGTGGTCCAGACCCTTATCAGTGCCAGGAAGCGGTCTTCTTCCACTATTTACTATAGGGCCTGGAGGTCCTATATTGATTGGTGTGAAGGTAGGTCCCTCTCTTGCCGGGAGTTCTCCATCCCTAGAATTTTGGAGTTTCTTCAACATGGTTTGGAGCTTGGGCTCCAGATTAGTACTTTGAAGGGGCAGGTTTCCGCCCTGGCAGTGTTCTTTCAACGGTCCTTTGCACTTCATCCCTTAGTCTAGACCTTTTTCCAGGGAGTTATGCATGTACGCCCTCCCAGGAAGCCTTTTATTCCTGTTTGGGATTTGAACTTGGTTCTTTCTGCTCTTCAGGGTCCTCCGTTTGAGCCCCTGAATGAGGCGCCTTTGTCTTCACTTACTCAAAAGGTAGCCTTTTTGGTGGCTATCACTTCAGTCAGGCGTGTTTCTGAGTTGGCTGCTTTATCCATTAAAGCTCCGTATTTCGAACGGCATCAGGACAAGGTTGTCTTTCGGTTTAAGCCTGATTTTCTTCCTAAAGTGGTTTCAGCCTTCCATCTGAATCAGGATATTGTTCTGCCTTCTCTATGTCCCAATCCTAGCAGCGACAAGGAGAGGGCGCTACACTCCTTAGATGTGGTTCGCGCGGTGAAGTATTATTTGGTGGTTACGTCTTCTTTTCGTAAGACGGATGCCTTTTTTGTGGTGCCCTGTGGGCCTAGGAAGGGTTTGGCTCCTGCCAAATCTTCCATTAGTAAATGGATTCGTCAGGCCATCATTGGGGCCTATTCTGCCAAGGGGAGGAGTTCCCCTTTTCGTGTTACTGCTCATTCTACTCGTGCGGTTGGAGCGTCCTGGGCTTTTCAGCACCAGGCCACTGTTGAGCAAGTTTGTAAGGCCGCTACGTGGTCTTCTGTTCACACCTTTTCTAAGTTTTACAAGGTTGATGTTCGGGCCTCAGCGGATGCTGCGTTTGGCCGTACGGTTCTGCAAACTGTTGTGGTTTAAGTTGTGCACCGTTGCCTTGTTTTGGATCCCCGCCCTTTTATGGACACTGCTGTTGGATGTCCCAGTTGTTATGGTTATCTGAAGCGGGGTGTGTGACATACTTAGAATAATACCATTTTGTGAAATACTCACCTGTAAAATGGGTATTATAAGTATGTCACACACCCCGCTTCACCCGCCCTTTCTTGTTGTGGGATCCTTTATATTGTGAACTTGGTTGTTTTGACATTGCCTCTTCCTGGTCCCTATCTTACTGCTTATGTACACTGGGAGATGAGTGGGAGGTCCCAGGTATTTATGGGTCAGGGAGGGGCTTTCTGTTTTTACTATCATCTCTGCAGGAACGCCTATTCAGGTTGGTATTACCCAGTTGTTATGGTTATCTGAAGCGGGGTGTGTGACATACTTATAATACCCATTTTACAGGTGAGTATTTCACAAAATGGTATTTTTACTAACAAGACTAACAAGTTGGCAACAACCGATTTAGTTTATAATAATTCCTTGTTTAACATACTAACTCACTGGCTGTTGGAGTCTGTTAGTCATAGTTGGTCACTTGTTTCAGTTCTCAGGTACAACATTAGCAATCATCATTCTGCCTTTCCCCTCCTTTTTCATGTACTGCTTCCTATAAGTATCTGAATAATCTTTGTGGATCCCCCTGCGGGATATTAGAACCTATAAAAACATACATACCGGTAACTATCCTGTTTTTTTTAATCGCTTGACTAGATATATACTTTAAAAATATATTTAAAAACATTAGAATGAGCCAAAATGTACACAGTCATGCATATTAGACAACTGTTAGGGACAGTAAACCTTAAGAGGTAACAGAAAGCTCAAAATATGGGTCATCTCTGCAATTCCTCAGAATATGAGTTTTCGATTACTGTTTGTCCTTAGTTTAAAGCGGACCAAAACCCACCTTGATAATTTCCCTCCCCCCGGGGCATTCAAAATCGGGATGCCCTGCTGTGTGAAACCCCCCAGGTCGCCCCATACACTTACCTTGTCTCCCAGTCCAACAGTGCATGCGCGAGCCACATCCCTGCTATCCCTCTGACAGGGCGCGTGCCCACGCCAGGCATTTGTGAATGGCGGGCGTGGGCATGCTCCCTGTTAGAGGGAAGCGGGGGATGCGGCCACCAGCGCGCTCGGAACCGCTGGCCTTAGACGCAAGCTTAGACGACAGCGGCTCAGAGTGGCCGCACATGCGCCATAGGACCAGGAAGAGGTGAGTTGGCATCGATCTGGGGGGTTTCACACAGAGGGGGAAAGGACCAAAACCCAGGATAGTCAAAATCCTGGGTTTTGGTCCACTTTAAAGAAGAAAGAAATACATACATGTCTGCCACCAATGCCAGACAAGATCTGAGCCCACTTTCCCAATGACAATATTCTCCTTTATCAATTGCCTTCCTGCCTGACACTTTTGTGGTCCATGCAAACCATGCCCAACTTATCTTTCAGTTTTGTTTTTTTTTTTATAGTGAAGTCATTGGTTAAAAAAAAAACCTGTAGTTCCAGCACAACTACCCCCCCCCCCCTCCCGCTATGGTAAGTTAAGTATATGATCATTTCCTCATCATGCCCAAGCATTCACCTTTCACCTGCCTATAATGGTCCAACATCCGGCTGGCCGCATCCCTGGCTTAGTTCAGGAAGGCTAGGCAGAGGAGCACGCATGGCCGCAGGGTAGCTGGGGATGCAGCGGCTGGAAGTGTCGCAGGAACTGCCGGTAAAGGCGGGTATACTGGCGACCCCGAGGGTTTCACACCACGGGGCTGCCCCGGGGGTGGGCTAGCAGTTTTCAGGGCCAGGTCGCATGAGTTTCAATTTAATAGAATTATTAAACATGACGATTTTTTATTACTTACCTTTTTTTATGCCATTTATTTTACCAGTTTTGTATCCATTTTTATTAAATGTTTTCCCCTGCCCTTTCATTCTTAAAGTGGCCCAATCACTAGTCTGGCCTTCTAAGTACCACTTTGTGAGCCCTGCCCCACATCACCCGCAATCGCTTACCTTTCTGTTGGCCCCTTGTCAGCTCCCTACGCTGATGCTTTGTCTAAACCAATGCTATGCAGTACATTAGTATGCATAGGATAGAGCACTGACTGGATGAGAGCCTTGCACATACGCCATGGGAATGGCAGAAAGGTGAGTGCTATGGGCAATCTAGGAGGGTTTCACACAGTGGGGCATCCTGAATCAAGATGCCAATCACTGGGATAGTTAAAATCCTGGTGATTGGTCCACTTTAAATTCTGAACAGGTCTGGCAGGCACCATCCATGTTTATTCTCAGCAGTATATATTTTTTGTTGTCTTCCCTTATAATGCATTCAAGCAATTTATATACAAGGGTCAGACTGACTGATCTGTAGTGTCCTGCGTCCCGTGTGTTATCCTACTACACACAAAGCATCAGCCATTTGATTTTTGATTGTGAATGGATCTAGTCAGAGAAAATAAGATCGGGTGACCTAACAATCACAGAACTTGGCCTTTTTAGTACATGGATGTATACCATTTGTCCAGGTCTATTTTTATTCTGTAGAAGCATACCCAGAGGACCATTTTTTTTTCTTTACACACACACAGTTATGCTGGTATTGCAAATACATTTTGCATCACCACGCATATCTAACTTATATAATAATATACTGTACTAATAGAAAACAAATTCTGTGTAGACTGAGTGTATGACTGTATGCATTGTCTTGAAATCTAATAAATATAAACATATTTTAATGTCATACACACTGTGTCACTTATTTATCATCTTGGGTGGCTGTCAGTCCTTGTTCTCCCATCACAGTATAAGGCTGTGTTCATATAGATAAAGAAGAAGGAGCGATTGTGAAAACCATTGAAGGAGTGCAGTAAGTTCAAATATTACATCAAAGAGTCCAACCCATACATATACGGTTATCATACTATTAATATGTATGTAATAAAGAGTAACAGCAACCAGGGATTTGACTTGAGTTTTGTTCCGCTTTGGTGGGGCATCCAGAGTTGGGATGCCCAGCTGTATCCCCCAGGATTGCTCACCTTTTTCTCAATATCACAATGCATGTGCAGACCACTCAGCCAATCAGTGATTTCCCTTGCCACACTGACTATATGAACGCTGCAGGCCATGTCCTTACCTCTAGCTGTGGGTGAGCCTGAGCCAGCTATTCAGAAAGGTCTGGGGGGGGGTTGAGCCTGGCTAGTACTAAGCTGGGAATGCAGAGGCGCTGCAGAGATGCCGCAAGGGCTCGTGAGTGAATTGGGCAAGAGGGGGTCATACTGTGGGCTATCCCAATTTGTGGTTGCCCCATGAAGAGGTATGCCAACCATCCCAAGAATCTTATAGATTTAAGGGGGATGTTGCTCCTCTTTAAATAAGAATCCGATTGAAATCCTACCTTTATCAGTTTAGTGAACCCCCAGCCCATCTCTCCCCTGTGCAAAGCCAAACTTGGACAGCTCAGCTGACTGCCATGGTTATTCTCTGATCCCGGCTCTCTAGTTAGGAAGCTGGGCCTAAGACCTTGAGTGATGGGTCAGCCACCCCAATCCCTGAAGCAGTATAGCAGGGACTACTGTTGGGACTGGGTGACTGACCCATCAATTAAGATTTAGATTACCAAAAAAAGAAACCTTTAAACTGAACCAAAACCTTTAAAGATTTTGACTATCCATGGTTTTGGTCCTTGCCCAGGAGCAAGGGATACCCCGCTGTGTGAAGCCCCCCAGGTCGCCTGAACAAACTCACCTCTTCACCGTCTTATGTCACATGTGCAGCCGCTCGTCCAATCAGCGCACTCGGATTCGTGCTTGTGCCAGGTCATTCACAAGTGCCCGGGCACACGCACTGTTAGAGGGACAGCGGGGATGTGGCCACTGCTCGCGCAAGGGCCGTTGGACCAGGATTGAAGGTGAGTTTATGGGCGACCTGGGGGCTGATTCTGGATGCCCGGGGGGTGGGAATCAATTGGCCCGGTAATCCTATAGATTCCTGGGCTATAGATTCCATTTGCTGACTGTCATTCGGCAAACTGCTCTTATTGACTAGAATGGGGAGCGCACGGCCGAAACTGATGGCTAGGCAGGTGCGCGGCACGTCGCTGGGGATGTGGAAGCGTGCGCTCCTCATTCACAACGAGAGCCATTTGCCAAATTACACAGCAGACACCTCTCATTAGACGCGAGACCACGCATGTGCTGTTGGAGCAGAGAAAAGGGAGTGTTTACGGGTGTCCTGGGTGGCTTCACACAGCGGGGCATCCAGATTTGGGATGTCCCAAAGATAGGCCAGCAGCTGGGATTTTTTTTATTGCAGGGCTGGGCTGGGTGGGTTTTGTTCTACTTTAAAGCAGCCCAAAACCCTCTTCCCTCCCTCCACCTGCCCAAGTACTTTGGACGATGCAGCCAATTTGGCGGTGGCCCAAAAAAAGGATTTTTCCTCAGCTGAGGCCACGTGCACACAGCATTTTTTAGATCACCAATTGGCCAATCTTAATCATGCTGGCTGACGTGACCCAGACCCTGGCAGAATCCCTGTAGACTGGGGAGTGCTCCCACCCCAGACATTCAGATAAGCTGGAGCCCATCATAGCTACAGGGGAGCCGGGAAAGTGGCCACTGGTAGCTACATTGTCATGGGAGTCGATGGTATAGGAAGATTACAGATGCCCCCGGGGGCTTCACAGGCGATGCTCAGAGGGTAGGCTAATGACCAGCCATGGAGTCTTTTAGACAACGCAACTTCCTGGCCTTCCAACCCACCTGTAGGCAGCGCTGGCATTACTGCTATAGTCGTCTAAGCTTTAATGGCCCATAATGAGTGCCCCCCCCCCCAAGCCACAGTGTGTACAGTACATGTGTGTGGAGGGAGGAGAAGGCAAGAGCACAAGGGATTAAAATCCCTGCCCAGGCACACACTACCTTTCTTCCACCTTATGGCCCTAAAATAAGCCATTTCAAAGCATCTCAAATTATATGTAAAACCTTATTATTTAAAGCAGAGCTGCTTTGTTTGCTTCAAATTCTGGGTGCAGTTGAGCTGGGAAGGGGGTGTCATGGTGCAGCTTGTTCTGATGTGGTCAGAGACTGGCTGTGGGGCCACTGTGGCTTGCCGTGCTCACTCACACTGAGAGTTCCAAGGGAGTACATTTTAGACCACTTTTTTGGGTCCCTGTTATGACTACAGGGTGGGTGAGCTGCTTGTGGCCATGTTATTAAGCTTATAGTCACTTTAAATGCAGTCTGCAGTGTCTTCCTGTCATTGCTGTGATGGACCAGTGGATTAATAAAGGGGGGGTCATAAAGTGGGGCATCTAGAATTAGGATGCTACAGGGGCACCTAGTCAGCTGGCCCTAGAGTCTTTTAGAATCTTTTTGACTCCAGCAATGGCTGCTGAAGAGATTGGTCCACTTTAAGCACTGCAGCTTCTTTCACCTCCATAGCAACACCCAACCTTCAAGCGGACCTTCACTCTGAATAAGAGCCTATCTTATATGTTTCCCCCACCCTGTACATACAGATTGTCCACATTAAAAATCATCCTACCTGCATCTACTGCATGTTATGAGCCTTAAAACATCCAAGATGGCGGCTCACGGAGCGTCAGGCAGCCTGCAAACAGGAAGTGCCTTCTGACTGTGCTGCTCTGCATTCTGGGATTGCTGACCTTTTCCTGACCCCAGCTCTGCTCTGTCTGAGCAAAGCACTGCTATAACCCTCCCTCCTGTACTTTATCCCACTCTCCTCTCCTCAGTAAGTGTGATGCTTCTGAGTCAAGATGGCGGCGCCCGTATCCTAAAGTCCTAAACAGAGTTGCAGCCCAGTGGGAGAAAGAATAATAAGTGACTAAAAACTTAAAATATATTAATTTTAGATGCTGGGGAATCGTTTTTTAGGGGTTTGGGCTTTTCAATAAATCATGGTGAAGGTCCGGTTTCAGCAATGCATGAAGGGAATTTGACTTTCCCAGGTTTTGTCCCCTGGCCCCCGGGGCATCCTGGATTGGGACACCCCCTGAAAGCCAACTAAAAATCACCTTTCATCACTCCAGCGACGCATGCGCAAAGCTGCTGGTGCGGTTTGTTCCTCTTTGAAGTGCTATCACAGGCAGAGGTAATTGTAACACCATTGTGTTTGAGATGTTTTGCACTTTCCTAAACTGTTTTCCTGTTTTTAAATTTAAGAAGAAATGGCCAAGATACTGAGGTTTATAGGTTCAGCTTATGATTTTTCCTCTGAAAAAATGAGTGTGGCCCTTGGATCTGTGATGCTGCATAATAATCAGCTCTCTGCGCTGACAGCAATGTGATTGATAAATATGGAGGAGGGAGGGACCAGCAATCCTATCCTGCTCTGCTGAGCTGATTGGGGGACGGGATTAAAAAGATAATGTCATCGGCCCGTTTACCTTTTGGATGTCGCCGCTGCCTACTGCGGCGACATCTGGCTACTTCAGGGCCCTAGCCTCATCCCTGCCATTGCCTTAGCCGTCTGTAAATGGCAGTATGGCTTTAGCCAGCCTCTTCAAACTCCCGTGCCACTCGCCAGATTTTGGGAGGCTCCATCGCAAGATCGGGTGCCAAGCACAGTGCCTGATGGGATGCAAGATGGCACCGCCCGTCAGAAGGTCACCAGAATCTGAGGGCAGGGCCGGCTCCATGTTTATGTGGGCCCTTGGGCGGCATGGTCCGTTGGGGCCCCTTTGTGGTGAAGAGTCGCGTCACATCACCGAGGGAATCTGGATGCCCCCTAGGGATCAAGCTATTTTGACCAAAACTCTAGTTTTGGTCTGCTTTGAAACGTACCAAACCCCTTTAAACCTGACCTCACAACTAAACAAATCTCCTTATTTTGGATGCCCCTATGTGTGACCCCTCCCTTTGTTCATTACTTACCTCGAACAGGTGAATGCACTGTGGATCAGTTAATGGACAAACCAGGGGGGTTCTTTCACAAAGACGGGCTTCCTAAATTGAGATGCCCCTGTAAAGCGGCCCAAAACCCGGGGGTGGAATTGCTTGCATAGTGGGTATGCCAGCGATCCCAGGGGGTTTCACACAGTGGGGTAGTTGGGATGCTCCAGGGATAGTAAATCAGCTGGGGTGGGCAACCTAAAAGAAGAACAAATTCCAGCACTTCCTCCCCTGGAATCTATATTGAGATGCCCCATTGTGTGGAACCCAGCCATTCGAGAAGTTGGGCTCCATCTGTGGCTGTGCCCTCCCAGTCTGCCACTGGTCAAGTGCTGTCGCACACCCCAAAGGCCAGCCCTGTCAATAGCCCCCCCTAGAGGGCAGGGGACCCCAGCAGCTGCCCCGCCTCGCAGGGTGCTGACGCCAGCCCTGTCTGAGGGACCCAGAAGATGGATCCCCGGGGAGGTGAACAGGAGGGGGGGGGGGGGTGAGGTTTGAGGGAGGTTTTAATCTTCCCCAATGTTCCTCTTTAAAGATTCAGCAAACTGTGATCCCAACGGCAGGCCTTAGACTAAGTGTCACCCCGTGCATTATTCCAGGATGGCGCCCTCCTAGACACACACCCATACACAATAAAGAACATGTAACAAAGGAGGGAGACAGAGAGAGAAGGGAAGAAAGAAAGAAAAAAAGAAGAAAGAGTTGAATAGGGATGCTAAGAGAGAAAAATAAGCAGAGAAAAAAGAAACTGAAAAAGAGTCATAGAGAAAAAAAAAGGAGAGCGAGTGAAAGAAAGAAGGTAATAAAGAGAGAAAGTAAGAATAGAAATGCAGAGAAAGAAAACCTACAAAAGAGAGATAGAGAAGGTAAAACACGAAGGAATATGTAGAGAAGCTAAAAAGAGAGGAAGGAATGTGCAAAAAAAAGAAGTAGAGAGATGGGGGCTGTTCCAGCTGAGAGGTTAAGATGGCGCCCTGTGCAACCGCACACCTGAAAGGCCAGCCATGTCCATCCCACATATTCCCCGTCCTATAGCGCATAGGTCTGCTTTAATATGGGCAGAGTTCTTCCCTACCCAATATTATTATGGGCAGCGTTTCATCACCGGAAGCAACCCGACGTGAGGTAACCAGGCCGCTCTACACAACCGGAAGCTCCCAGACAGAGGGGGCGGGGCTATCGCGGTATCCTAGTTTCAGCGCTGTTACTGGTCGTCTTGGTGACGGTTCCTACAGCAACGAAGGACGCCGCCAGTGTCCGCCGGGAGGAGGCCGCCATGCCTTCCTATGCTGAAGCCCCGAGCAGATCCGATATGCCCCAGGAGGTGCTGCGCTGGCTACAGGCCCTGAATCTCCGCTCCAGCCCCACAAACTTCCGCAGGTATAACACAAGCTCCAGCCATGATTGGTTGGGACAGGGTCAGGAGCCAGTTGTCCAGCACCAGGCAACTTATAGTTTATAATCTCATTAAAAGCAAATCCATACAAAGCCACAAGTGCATCCCTCCAACAGTATTCAGGTGACTAAATGTAACGAGGCCCTGGTGCGAACATCGAATGGGGCCCTTTCACCGCTTATATAATAAAACCTTTCCTGTCTTGGATTCAGCTGGACAAAAAATGACTGAAACAGCAGATGTAAATGGTGCTTCCTTTCTCTAAATGATGGCAGGTCAGCACAAATATGATAAATAAGTTGGAAGAGCAACAGTGATGGGGCCCCCTGACCTGGGCCCCGGCGTGTCGCACCCCCTCAAATTACGCCCCTGATTGACGTGTTTCAGGGAAAAACTAACCCTTAGTCAGGGTCAAGAGCAGACCAGGATCCTGAGTCTGTTTTGCCCTCCATTACCTGAGCCTGCCTTGCTGTCACTAGGCACCAGAACCTCCATGGCTTCCACAGGAGAGAAGGATTGGCCTGTGTGGATTGGCTGTGCTTTTCTCAGTGCTTGTCTCTTAAACCCATAATATCCCTCTGAGCTCAACTTCCTGTTTAGAACTAAGGACGACAGGAAGTGAGTTCAGCAATAACTAGCTGCCAGCTCATCTAACCCTTCCCCGCTCTATGCAAAGCCAAACTCCAGGGGCAGATGGGGGCAGCCTGTGGCCATGACTTTCCCCGCTCAGCTCTGGACCAGAATTGCAGAGACAGATCATGGTGACTGTTCCAGACAATTCCTGGGATTTCACATAGTGAGGCATCCCAATTCAGGATGCCCCCATATAGAGGGGAACCAGCAGCCCTAGAGTCTCTGGACCTTGTGATTTCGTCAGGGGATCGCGGTGAAGGCGAGAGCAGGACTTGAGGGGGGCACATTTGAGTATGTACTGGAGGCTCTGGAAATCTGGATGCCCACGCCCCCCCCTGGCGTCCAAAGAGTATTTTTGAAAAAAAAATATATATAATAAGTGCACCAATGACAAGGATTTCACTATCCTCATGATTGGGGCTTGTCCCTTGGGCACCCCCCAGATTGCCACTTCGCTTTCTGCTGTTCCCATGGCCCATATGCAGGCTCTTGTCCAATCCAAGGCCGCGCATGCACCGCAGGACCGGAGAAAGGTGAGTTAGACTGGGCTACCAGGGGAGTTTTACACAGTGGGGTATTCCAAATTGGGGTGCCCCAGGGACAGAGACTAAAACATGGGATAGTCAAAATCTTGGGTTTTGGTTCCTTTTTAACACATCTTGCTTCTTCTTCTCTGCTGCCCACTAGACACACAGCTCATATGTAACCTGTGTGTTTGGTCCATCGCTTCCCTTACCCTTCATGTGCTTATTCCAGAGACTTCTCTAATGGCTGCATCATAGCGGAGATCTGTTCATGGTATTACCCAGAAGACATCCAGCTCCATTCCTATTGCAATGGCACATCTCTGGCTACTAAGCTGAGCAACTGGTCCCAGCTAGAGAAGGTAAGCCTGCCATGGCTCATAGAAACAATCTGGCTTAAAGTGGACCAAAACCTACCTCAATCAGCCCGGAAATCTATAAAATTCCCGGGACGATCGATTCCCTCCCCCGGGGCATCCAGAATCGGTGTGTGAAACCCCTCAGGTTGCCCTATACACTTACCTTGCTTCCTGGTCCAACGGCACATGCGAGAGCCGCAGCCGCATCCCCACTATCCCTCTAGCAGGGCGCATTTGTGAATGGCCGGGCGGGCACGCTCCCTGTTAGAGGGTAGCAGGGTATGTGCCCGCCGAGTGCGCTGAATGAATGAACATAGGACCGGGAAGAGGTGAGTTGGCATTGGCGATCTGGGGGGGGGGGGGGGTTGCACACAGCGGGGCATCCCTGATCGGGGTGCCCTGGGGGAGAGGACCAAAACCCAGGATTTTGACTATCCTGGGTTTTGGTCCTTTTTCCCGGGGCACCTCGACTTTAAGCCGGGCCAACAGACTTGAACATTTGGAAAGGAAAAAACTCCCAAAATATCACTTCTGCATGCATGATACTGAATCATTGTCAGCACTTCTGCACCCGCTCAAAGCTGAAACATCTCCTCACCAGTTTTCTCCTGGTAGTCGCCATTTTGAAGCTTTCTTTCCCAGCATCCCAGCCGTGCTGTTGCCTGAATTCAACTGACATAACCCACAATGCACAGCAGTAGGAAACTTCCTTTCTGCAGGCGGCCTGCGGTTCCACGTGACTCCATTTTGTTTTTAAACTTGACTACAGCAGGAGTTACAAAAAAGGATAATGAATATTTCTGTGCAGCAATCTGAATTGCCCTGGGGAGGGATGGATATGAGCACTGTTTCTTGTAAGGGTGTTGGTTCGGTTTAACACTCACATCCAGTAAACAGGCGTACAGAATTAGAATTTTCTTTTTCAGGTTTTACAAGTGGTCCCGTGAGCAGCAAAGCACATGACACACGATACATCGCACTATGACTGAGCTGCTACCTCAGAAAAAGGCCAGCAATACATTTCTAGTGGTTTCCTTTAAAGTGGACCAAAACCCAGGATTTTGACTATCCTGGGTTTTGGTCCTTTCCCCCGGAAAACCACCCAAGTCGCTGAATCAAACTCACCTCTCCCCGCTCTTACAGCGCATGCGCGACCACTCGTCCAATAAGCTTGCTCGGATCCGCTGACATCCCTCCGTCTAAGGTCAGCGGTTTGGAGCGCGCTGGTGGCCGTATCCCCCACTACCCTCTAACAGGGAGCGTGCCCGCGCTGGCCATTCACAAATGCCTGGCGCAAGTACGCACCCTGCTAGAGGTATAGCAGGGATGCGGCTCGCGCATGCGCCGTTGGATTGGAATAGAAGGTAAGTGTATGGGGCGACCTGGGGGGTTTCACACACTGGGGGGAGGGAATCGATCGGCACAGGAATCTTATAGATTCCAGGGCCGATCGCTGTGGGTTTTGGTCCACTTTAAGGCCATAAAGAAATTTAAAAAAAAAGTTACAGTATACTCACCTTACCTCCCCCACAGCTCAGAGCTTATTTCTCAATAACTGATTATAGAAAATAAGTATGATCTGCTGTGAGACGGGGGAGGTGCGTTTTTTTGCCTAGAGAGTGTGTTTTTCTATTGCTAGAAATGAGTCACATGTCTGTTATGTTACAGTTCTTCTTGAAAAGGAAATTGAATGGTTCCAAAGAATTAATTGATGGAACGATTCATTGCAAGCCAGGAGCAGCGGAGATATTGTTGCAAGAAATCTATGTCCTGCTAACAAACAAAAGGTGCTACATGTTTTCCTATGTACGTATGTTGTGACAGAACATCCTAGGTGTAGTTAATTTCTCTATGTGTGTAGGTTGGTATAATATATATATATATATATATATATATATATATATATATATGTGTGTATATATATATTGTGGCGATTAGCTCTGGTAG
The DNA here is from genome assembly GCA_027917425.1 of Gastrophryne carolinensis. Classification (NCBI taxonomy): domain Eukaryota; kingdom Metazoa; phylum Chordata; class Amphibia; order Anura; family Microhylidae; genus Gastrophryne; species Gastrophryne carolinensis. The sequence continues at coordinate 131,721,003 of CM051234.1, forward strand.
GCGACCGGGTGTCAGCAGTATAGAGGCGGAGGCAAACAGTTCAAGGTAAAGTCTGTGTTTATTTCACACAAAAATCCACAAAAGCATATGTCCATACAGGTTACATCACCTTTTCAGGAAACCGCAGCATAAATGATACAGTCAGGCAAACAGCTTTTAGTCCTTGAGCAAAGGTCCTGTTTACAATCAAATAGGCCTCAGGTCCGCATGAACAGCCTCCACAGGAGATTTCAGCCAGGCTCACAGAGTCTCACTCCCATGTGAGCTCTAGACAAAGGACAGGGCACAGCTGATTCCCCAGGCTATTTAAACAGCCCGCAAAACCCGGACCTGGGTAGTGGGATGGAGTCCCACCCTGCTCTACTCCATCCCAGTAAAGCCATCCTAGGTTAGCCTTTCGGCTATTCTAAAGCAACAGCAGCAAACTGCCACCAGCAGCTGATGCTGGAAAACAAGCTATACGGCTTTACTGCACCAATGCCAGGTACATTGGTGCTACATACCTGCCGTCAATAACGGCCCCTTGCACCTTACCACAATATATATATATATATATATATATATATATATATATATATATAGACCTTGGCTGACCCCTCTGCTCTGCATAACTTTTCCCCCTGCGTGCCATAAAACTCCCCCTCCATGCACACAGGGTCCCCTTGAATGCTCCCCTCATAAAACTGAAAAGCATAAACAAAGTGTTATCAGGATCAACCAGAGCAGAGCCAAGGTCCATATCCTGCCCCCTTCCATGGAATATTCTCCTCATCCCCCTCCCTGTGGAATCCCAGAACAGATGGGGGATGTCATGTGGACCAGCTTTCAGGTACCCAAAGATGGAGAATCCCATATGAGCCAATCAAACAGTGGGTGGCTCCAATCGCTCTGCTCATAGGAGGGATCAGGAACTGACCCCTGGTTAGAGGGAATAAGGTGAGCTGCAGAATGGGGACAGGGGACACTCGATCTGACCATCAAGAGTGACACACGCTGCATTTATCATCCAAGCAAAAGAAGACCAGAAAGTGTGTGGGGACAATTTATTTGATCGGACTGCAAGCCCAGACAGATACAAGTATTTTGCCATTTTTTATATCACTTGCTATTTATCTTATTTACCGTGTTTTATAGTTCTGTTTTTATCACCTTGCATCGTGTTTCTTGTTGTTTTTGTGTTTTTCTGTTTGTTTAAATAAATTATAGAAATACAGTAGGGGGTCACTTATGCTCTTAAGGATCTAAAAAGCTCACGCTATTTCGGAAGAGCCTGGCTACCTTACTTGCCTAGGACGCTCGATCGCCCCCGCCTGGAAGTGGTTGTGGGTCGATCTATACGTTCGATCTGATTGTATTGTGTGTGGCCTGTATTAAATTATAGAGTTTTGCACTGTTGTGCTCTGGTGGCAGCAGTTTATAGCCACGCATGTTGCCAATTGAACAATTGCGGTGACACACGTGGGGTACGATTGGTTGGTTTGACCAGATGAACGATCAAGAGGTCGTGATCAACCTGTGCAATCGTCACAATGTCCTCATGCATACCTCCCAACTTTTTAGGGTGGGAAAGAGGGACAGTTGTTAAATTAAGCCACGCCCCCTCATCGAGGGATGGATAGCATATAGGTTGTAACAGTTACAACAATATAAACACTTTGAATAGGCAAATGAATCAGTGATGCAGATCTGCATGATCAAAGAGGGACAGAGGAGAACAAGGGAGAGGGGGACATGGACTCAAAAGAGGGACAGTCTTTCAAAATCAGGGACACTTGGTTGGTACGCTCATGTGGTATCTGCTACAGACATTACAGTCAGTCGTTAAAACATTACAGCAGTTCTGAACATATATCCTGTGACCTTAATTCCTCGCATCCCCAGTGAGCCATACTAATCCCTAATTGAACGGCCGGCCAGCTTTTGTAAAATGCACTCCCCATACTTTTATTCACTTGGCTCCAGATTTTGTTCTGGTCCAGGCTGAGGTAACTGAGCCTCCAATTCACAGCGAAACATAAACAACATCACACTAACATGACCACTAGGTTTCCCCCTTGGATTGTTTGGACTGGTGGTCACTAGCACAGACTTACTCCCTGAAAGAAATACTTAAAAGTGGACCAAAACCCTGGATTTTGACTATCCTGGGTTTTGGTCCTTGCTGTGTGAAACCCCCCAGATCACCCGAAGAAACTCACCTCTTCCCGGTCCTACGGTGCATGCGTGGCTGCTCGTCCAATCAGCACGCTCGGAGCCGCTGACATCCCACCATCTAAGCCAGCGTCTCTGAGCGCGCTGTTGGCCGCATCCCCTGCTTCCCTCTAACAGGGAGCAATCTGAACAAAGGCGAGTTACAAGTGGTGTGCCGCAAGGCTCTGTCCTGGGCCCCATTCTTTTTAATATATTTGTAAGTGACATAGGAGAAGGCTTGGTAGGAAAAGTTTGTCTGTTTGCTGATGATACAAAGGTTAGTAATAGGTTGGATATTCCTGGAGGTGTCTGCAACATGGAAAATGATTTAGCTTTACTGGATAGATGGTCAAAACTGTGGAAACTAGAGTTTAATGTCTCTAAATGTAAAATCATGCACTTGGGTAGAAGGAATCCCTGCTCTGAGTACCGTATGGGCAGTACTGTGTTAACCAGGACCTCGGAGGAGAGAGATTTAGGGGTACTGATTACTGATAGCTGCAAGATGAGTGGACAGTGTAGCCAGGCAGTGGGAAAAGCAAGCAGGATGCTCGGCTGCATAGCTCGAGGCATCACCAGTAGGAAGAGGGAGGTTGTGATGCCGCTGTATAGAGCCCTGGTGAGGCCACAGCTAGAATACTGTGTGCTGTCCTGGAGACCTTACCTGCAAAAAGACATTATTCAAATAGAACGGGTCCAAAGGCGGGCAACAAAAGTGGTGGAAGAACTTAAACTTAAAACTTATCAGGAGAGGCTTAAAGTGGACCAACACCCAGGATTTTGACTATCCTGGGTCTTGGTCCACTTCGGTGGGGCACCCCCGATCGGGGTGGCCCGCTGTGTGAAACCCCCCCGAACCCCAAGAAAAACTCACCTCTCCCTGCTCCCAGCGCCGACGGACAAGCCGCGGACAAGCGGCTCCTCCGCCACCGCCTCCCGCGCGCCACTCTTGACGCGCGCGTGCCCGCGCCGGCCATTGACAGACGGCCGGCGCGGGCGCGCGCACATCTAGAGGGGCGCGAGGGAGGCGGCGGTGGCCGGCCGCCGCCGAAGATAAGGTAAGGAGTTTGGGGTGTTTGGGGGGGTTTCACCCCGCGGGACATCCCGATCTCGGATGTCCCGCGGGGAGGGAGGTGATCGGCCCGGGAATCTTATAGATTCCCGGGCCGATCACCCGTGGGTGTTGGTCCACTTTAAAGAACTGTAAATTTGTACAGTCTGGAGGAAAGAAGGGAGAGGGGGGACATGATTGAGACCTTTAAATATGTGAAAGGATTGAATAAGGTTCAGGAGGGAAGTGTTTTTAAGCAGAAGCTTAACGATAGAACAAGGGGGCACAACCTGAAGCTAGTCGGGGGAAGATCAGGAGCAATGTTAGAAAATATTATTTTACAGAAAGAGTAGTAGATGCTTGGAACAAACTTCCAGCAGAGGTAGTTGAAACATCAACAGTCACTGAATTTAAACATGCCTGGGATAAGCACACATCTATCCTAAGATAAACAGTACATACAGTATACACATAAGGGCAGACTAGATGGACCGTATGGCCTCCTTCTGCCGTCAACCTTCTATGTTTCTATGCCTGCGCCGGCCATTAACAAATAGCTGGTGCTGGGCACATGCCCTTCTAGAGGAACAGCGGATATGCGGCTGTGGCTCACGCATGCGCCGTTGGACTGGGAAGCAAGGTAACTGACCTGGGGGGTTTCGTACAGCGGGGAGGGGAGGAATTGATCGGCCCATGAATCTTATAGATTCCCAGCCACTCGTGTTTAGTTCTACTTTAATGCAGGAAACAAATTTGTTGCAATGTAGGTGTGCATAGGATCTCACACATAGGAGGCAATGGATAGATAATGCAGGTTACCATCACCCATATGCTGCACATTATTATTCAGGATAAGCAAATGAATTTAGCCGGTAGGTAATAAGAAACCTTTATTTTATTTGATCATTCTATAATTTATTATTTAGGATAAAATCGATCCAGGATGATGAAGTGGACTTTACCGATCGCCATTACCAAGATAAGCTGCCGATGGTGGCCAGATCTACAGCTTCAAAAGCAGTGAAAAGCAACATTACGCTGAGCGAGACCTTGGCAGAGCCAGACATCAGCGTCAATCAGCAGAAGGTTCAGGCCATCCTGGATTTACACGGGCAGCAGAGGCAGCAAGAGAGGATTGAAGACCCAAGTAAAAACCTTTTGTTGACTTTTTTAGTGTTAAAGTGGAACAAAACCCAGGATTTTGACTATCCTGGGTTTTGGTCCTTGCTCCCGGTGCACCCCGATCGGGGGTACTCCACTGTGTGAAACCCCCCAGGTGGCCTGATCGTACTCACCTCTTCCCGGTCCTACAGCGCATGCGCGGCGCTTGTCCAATCAGCGCACTCAGATCCGCTCATATTGCTTCATCCAGGAGCTTTTCTAATGTGAGCGGATCCGAGCTCACTGGTGGCCATAAACCTCGCTACCCTCTAACAGGGGGAGATTCTTTCTCTCGCTGGCCTTCAACTTCGTTCAGGACTCTAGAATACAGGCGCTGCCATCTTGCCTCAGAAGCATCACATATTGAGGAGATGAGAGGGGTTAAAAGTGCAGGAGCGTGGGGCTATAGCTGTGCTTCGCATAGACAGAGCAGAGCCGGGCTCAGGAAAAGGACAGCAATCCCACAATACAGAGCCGCACAGTCCGAAGATATTTCCTGTCTGCAGGCAGCCTGAGAGTCCGTGAGCCGCCATATTGGATGTTTAAAGGCTCAGAAAATGCAGTAGATGCAGGTAGGATGATGTACAGCGTGGGGGAAACATACAAGATAGACTCTTATTCAGGGTGAAGGTCTGGTTTACCATACATATACTTAGTGGGGTCTTCTTTGGCCCTGTGGGCTAGGGATGCTGACAATTTCTGGTAAGCTTGCAGAAGCACAAATGCACACACACAGTCACTTAAAGTGGACCAACACCCAGGGGTGATCGGCCCGGGAATCTATAAGATTCCCGGGCCGATCACCTCCCTCACCGCGGGACATCCGAGATCGGGATGTCCCGCGGGGTGAAACCCCCCCAAAATCCCCAAAAAACTGACCTGATCGGCGGTGCCTCTAGGCGTGCGCGTGCCCGCGCCGGCCGCTTGTGAATGGGCGTGCGCACTGTCAGAGGGGCGCGCGGGAGGCGGCGGCGGGCACACTGTCTTGTCCGCAGCTGTCACCCGCTTGTCTGTGGCTACATGGGAGCGTGGTGAGGTGAGTTTTGGGGGGTTTCTGGGGGGTTTTACACTAATCGGAGTGCCCCCCTGAAGTGGACCAAAACCCAGGATAGTCAAAATCCTGGGTGTTGGTCCACTTTAAGGAAGGTCACCCAATATATTAGAAGCTACTCAAGCTAAGGTTCAGCAGGACACTTCACAAGACAGTTCCAGTTCAACACTTGTCACTGATGACTCCCCCCCCCCCCTTCTGTATGATGCGGCCCTTCATGCCACAGTCATGTCCAACCCTGTGAAGAGCCACTAACAGGTCAGGGGGTCTGACATGAGCATTCTTCTACCCATAGCTGGACTTCAACCGGACCTTCACCCTGAATAAGAGTCTATCTTATATGTTTCCTCACCCTTTACATACAGATTGCTCACATTCAAAATCATCCTACCTGCATCTACTGCATGTTATGAACCTTTAAACATCCAAAATAGTGGAACATGGAGTCTCAGGCTGCCTGCAAACAGGAAGTGTTTTCTGACTGTGCCGCTCAGCATTCTGGGATTGCTGTCCTTTTCCTGACCCCAGCATCCCCCTCACCTCTCACTATGTGATGTCTCTGAGGCAAGATGGCGGTGCCCGTATCCTAGAATGCTGGACAGAGTTGCAGCCCAGTGGGGGAAAGAATATTACATAAGTGAATAAAAACGTAAACTATATTAATTTTAGATGCTGGGGAATAGTTTAAGGGTTTGGGCTTTGCATTAGTCCACACAGTCCAGGGGATATAGCCAGCAACCAATTTTCGTGCAAACCATTTTCCCCTCTGATATTTATTTGCATCAGATTGCTAATACGTCTCTTTGTGACATGTCTTTATTAAATACACTTTGTAGGCCTATAGAAAAAGCCATACTCCCCTTATCCCTCAGATACATAGCACAGGTCATCATGTGCTCCCCCTTCTTTTCTCAGTGGAGGCTGAGTAGTGTAGAGTGACAACATTGAATTCCTTTAGCTCAGCATTACAGTTCAGGCTGCCGAATCCGAGGCTGGGGATTGTATATTAATGACTTCACAATAATACCTGGAAAGCAGTAATACATAGGTGTCCATGACCAGATCATCATTTTAGCCCTCCATAAGTCACTGGTGAGATACCAGATGGAATGTCATGTACAGTTCTGGGCACCAGTGCATGAGAAGGACATATCAAAGCTGGAGCGTGTAGCTAAGGCGGGCAGCTCAATCAATAAATAGAAAGAGGGGATTATAGACACACATTAGACATAATAGGTAGGGTGCAAGGGGCACACTCCCCTGGGCCTCCATCATTGCCCTGCAAGAGGGCCTCCACCAACTTTGGGGCTATGGTTGGGGTACCAGGACTTTGTGGTGCTGTCCCTTGGTCTGGTCAGCCCCGACCCACATGCTCTTGTATAGGTGTATAAGGTTCTCCTCTTTCCAACCACACCTCCAGTGGGTTGTTAGCCCTCTTAGGTACGGACATCCGGCACTCGGATTCTACCACCCTGGCATCCTTGAGCAATGGTACAGGGATTTGAGGTACCACAGTTTGGTCTGGTGGGGCCTGATCCACATGACCTTGCAGGGGTGTATACCTGAGCTTCTCCCCTTTCCAACAACACCTCCAGTGGGTCGTAAGCCCACCTAGGTCTGGAGATCTGGTGCTCGGAGGTGGACCATCTTGGGCGAGGTGCATTCATTTCCAGGATGATTTGGAGCCTCAGTTTTTCAGATCTAGGGGTCTAGTAACTCACTGGAGGTGTGGTTGAAAAGAGGACTTCAGGTATGCACCTCTCCAAGGACATGTTGATCCGATTGGCAGTACAGCATAGTCCGGCTACTGTTGCCAGAGCTGGGGTCTGTGGAGGGGCTTGAAGATTTCAGCTACATTCTCTGTAAGTTTGGACTTCGTTGTCCCAGAGAACCTGGGTGAGGTGCATCGATTCCTAGGGTGACCTATTTCAGCCCCGGTTCCCTAGACCTAGGAGGGCCAGCAGACTGTAGGCACCAAGGATAGTGCAGAGACATGATGAGAACTGGAGCTGGTGGAGACAAGTGGTGGACAGTGCCAAGGACAGCTCACAACAGGATTCTCCGGCCCAGATCAGCAGTGATGTCAGTCACAGAGCTATAATGGCTGCTTAAAATAGATAAAAAATGGTGCTTGTGTTGTTGTTCACACCCTGACTGATTGACCTAACCACCTATTTACCTGCCCACTGACCCACCTACCTGCCTACTGACCACCACCCACAAACCTACCTGCCCACTGACCCACCTACCTGCCTACTGACCACCACCCACAAACCTACCTGCCCACACACTTACATACCTATTTACTACTGACTCAACCACCTACCTATCCACCTACCAGCCTACTGACACAGCCTCCAATTTACCCATCTACCCACTCACCCTTTTACCTATCTACTTGTCTGCTGACCAACCCACCTACCTATCCAACTGTCTACTGACCCACCTTTCTACATACCTGCCCACTTGCATCCCTACCCAGGACCTAGAATGGCAGCTAGCAGCCCAGGTGCGAAAGCAGAATCGCCATACCCTGGAGTGGAGGTGGATGTCGCCCACCCACCTCGCTACCTACCCAACCACCCACCTACCTACCTACTCACCTAATTACCCAACTATATAGCTGCCTACTTACCCACCCACCTACCCACCTATGTATCTACATGTCTACCCACCCACTTGCCTACCTATTCCAAAATTCCTATCTAATCGGAATTCCAGTCTAAATTCCCACATACTCCTCTACATGACTACCCCCTACCTGTCCATCTGAGTACCTACCCACCTACCTGCCTACTTACCTAAATACCCACTTCCTTACCTATCTACACACTCATCTACCTTCCTAACTTATTCTACCTACCTAGGAGACACACACACTGCACACAGCACAGATGTACAGCACTAGGTAGAGTGGTTTTAAACAGGGGCCTGGATCTGACACACCATTTAGTGTGCAAGCAAAGACAAGCATACATTTTCTTATGTATCTTTGCTGGACTGTTTAATAAATTGGATTCCAGTGTCTTCATAACCCCCCCAAATGCTGAGACCGGGGGGGGTTACAAAAAAAGCCCTGTCCAGCACTGTCACCCAGCATGGCAGCTGCTGCACAGTAGCAGCGTTTCCCCCACTGCCCACACACCTGCCCGCCCTTCTCTTCAAGATGGGCTGGGGCCATGGCCCGAGACAATTGGGGAACGGACATTTTTTGTCAGATTGATCAATTTATACCACAGATTATAACTATAACCTGAGGACCGCCACTGAGGTTAGAGGAAAGACACTTCTTGCACCGGCATAAGAGGGGATTCTTTACTGTAAGAGCAGTGAGATCATGGAACTCTCTGCCAGAGGGAGGGAATCATGAGGAATACACTGATGGAGCCAAAACTGTCCTGAATGCCTTCCTTGCATGTAATAACATTAGCAGCTATGGCTACTAGATCACGGGATGTATATTTGCTTTACCAGGCTGAACTGGATGGTCTTTTTTCAGTTTTACATACTGTGTTACAATGCTACATAAAATATTGTTCAGGGACCAAAGACAGAACAAGTTGGCACCTTTTCAGAATTAGCAGCGTTTCTAAATATAGGTCCTGAAACCTTGCCAGCTCATTGATGTATTTGTATGATGGTTAATGAATTTGATAGAGAAGTCACCTCACTAAATGGTTCATTTGTCCCTATTTCTTTTTTTAGAACGTTTTGGTGTGAAGCCATCATTGGGTAAAAGAGCCATCCGTCAGCTACCTCCCCCTGACCGAACAGGATGTGAGAACATACAGAATAAGAGATCATCATCTGTCTCATCCTCAGTTTCCAGTATGTATTAAATGCTCAAACACTTCTGCTACTCATCCTTTGCATTTAAAGCATCCCCTGAATTCCTCCCCCCATGAGTATTACCTTTTGCCAATTTTTAGTGCCCAGATAGTTCCGCCTGTTTTTTAGCTGTAAAGCTCCGCCTCCTCCATTCTTTGCCATTGTTGTGTGTGGCAATGATGTCTTTGCCACACCTATACAATGACTTATCATCCACCATCTCACACTGAGGGACAGCAAGTTCAGTTTTCTTGGAAGATTTGAAAAGCAAAAATATTATTTTCTACTTCTACACTCTAAGAAGTTAGTATGGGCAGGGGCTTTGACCAGATGTTGTCCAGTGGGTTTTGGTCCGCTTTAATTTGTGTTTGGAATATGTTTAAAACTGGTAAAAACACTAAGCTTACTATTAGAAGACACAGATGCTATTCTTTAAAACCCAACCTCAGACAAATGTCTTATGAAAGCAGACCTAAAGCATATAGAGCTCCTGCAGGGCCCTTTGTGTGTGGCAGCTACAGACTGCCCAAATAGGCAGAATTTGGAAGACTTGCACATATTATTGGTCACCAAAGCATCACGGGAGTGTTGAAGACTCGGGGGGAATACAAGAGGATGTCCATGGGTGTGCTGGGGCTGCATGTCCCCTTCATTGCAATGAATAAAGCGGGTATGCTGAGGGATGTAATACTGTTCTGGAGGAGGCGGAGAATGGAGACTGGCGCTGTGCTCGATCTGGACCAAGCATTGTCAGACAGAAATTTTGTGGAGGACAAAGGCGAGTATAGCTTTAGTAAGTAAAGCATGTAAATATTGGCTTAACGCCAGGCTCATGGATGACAGGAGGGGGTGGATTAAGGTCCCCGCTGTGTTTGCACTGTTTATGTAATCGGAAAGAATGTTTTAGCATTGTTCACATTTGATCTGTCCTACATTTACCATAGGCAAAAGTGACATCCAAAGCAAAACCAATGTTAACTTTAAAGAAATCAAAGTGAAACAAGGAAATCGAATAGAAATGTATCGCCTGGTGTGACCTCCACAGCATCTTCCTATATCTCCTTAATGTGTATATTGTATATTACAAGGTGATCTGTATCCTAATGCCATCTGCTAAAAAAATTCCTATCCCGATTTCTAAGAGTGTGGCAAACCCTTAAATATTGTCTCCCTAATGTAAACCATGAGAGGCGAGGCTGCATTCTAAATTGAGTCTAGCTTCAGATGACCATGGTAGATTTTTTTATATTATTTATAATTATTATATTTATAAAAAAATATTATATTTATAAAATATTATTTTATTGGGTAAGTGACATTAGGTATATTGCTGAATAAAACCAGTACCACCAGTACATTTAGTGTACTTTATTCTGTAAATAGAACATCTGTATAAACAATAGATGGAAGGGGGCTCCTATGATTCATGACTGCTTTCCTTCATGTGTATTTGTACAATCAGTAGTATACTACACACAGTAGAGTTACAGTACAAAGTTGTGTTTTCCCTATCTTTACATTACTTATAAATGGTAATAAATTTCACAGCTTTGTTTCTACGCCTATGTACAGCACTACAGAGCAGCGTATGGTTAGTTGTTCAAACAAAAATTTAAGGGGTGTATGTATACAGCCCCGGCATTGGTCTGCATAAAAGTAATGTGTAAACAGACTGACAGAAATGCTGGTCTTTGGCTAGTCAAATGAAATATTCTCTGTTACTATATACATACATTTGACTTCATCATAAGCAAACACAAAATAAAATAAATGTATCTGATAGAACAATGGAAACGTTTTATCCAGCAAAAAAAATAAAAAACTATTCCTGATTCAGAGTCATCTGAGTGTACCCTGCTGGATTCCGTTAGTTACATCCACACTGGGGGAAAACATCATTTCAGAACGGGTTGAGTCTTATTCCTGTTCCTAAAGGTGAGAAGGGGTTAACTTTGGCCCACATAAGCGCGTCGTTCAAAGAGATTGCAGACTTGCCGTCCTCCAGAAAGAACACGGGTCCCTGTAAGACACAAGAAAGCACAAAAAATGGGAATACACAATGAACTAAAGGCCAGAAAAATACAGTACAAACCATCTACAGCTGGTCCTCAATGTCCGCAGAGTAAAATGTAAGCATGTGAATAGTGTGAATTTACAAATAACCCAAAGGAAAACCCAGTAAAAACTCTCCCAGGGAACACAATTAAGGGCCTGCAGCACTTAGCGCAAAAAAACATAAATTTGCTAAATGGCAAGAGAAGGAATCTGCTATACATCTCCACTGAGAAAACAGCCAACCTTGTTTCTTTCTTTCACTGGACGGAAGAAGAATTAGGGTGACAGCTTTTGAACCTACCATTTTGCTTTCACGTGCCTCTTGAGCCACCCAGAAATAATCACTCATTGCTAGTGCAGTTCTGACATAGAGATAGTTTAACCCATTATGCAGTATTCCATGGCGCTGTACAAGTACAGGGGTAGGACAAGTAGATACTTCTAAAACAACAGTGACAACAAGGCATATAAAACACAGTTAGGGACTTCGGTGAGGGCAGTTTCAGTGGAATAATTAGAGTGGAAACTTGACTGAAAGGGATCTAGTAAAGAGTTATCAGAGATATGGCGTACAAGTTTTGAATGGCTGTGCTTTTCTAGGTTTTTGGATGTGAAAGGGAGCAGTGAGATGGGCTGGTATGTTGGTAGGGACAGTCGGTTCTAGGAAGGGTTTTTTGAGTAATGGGGTTACAACCGCATGCTTGAACAATGATGGACAGATGCCTGTTGATAGGGAGAAGGTAAAGAGCGATATTAGGGCAGCGGTGAAGGAGGAGGACAGTTGTGGGATTAGGTGGGAAGGAATAGGATCAAGGGGGCAGGTAGTGAGGTGAGACTTACATATGAGGGAGGACAGCCGCTGTTCAGAGAGCAGAGGGACCTTGTATAGGGTAATGGACAGAGGCAGAGTTGCGTAGGGTGAGTGGATTTGGAAGGTAAAGAGGCAAATTCCTCTGTTGTGATAAGGGAAGCGGGAGGAGGGTTTGTGGGCGGAGTAAAGTGTTGAATGTTTAGGCAGATGTTAGAGTAGGTATTGCTTTGTTTTCCCACAAACCTGTTCATGGGACAGGCTATTAGAATTGAGAAAACACCCCTGTAACAGTGGAATGGAACATTCAAAAACCTATCACCCCTGTTCCTCCATCGTCCTTCAGCCATGGCCATAGAGAGGCTCCTCCCCCTATAGATGAAACACAAACTGGAACAGGTTTAAAAGGCCCACCCCTTTCCCACCAGTGCTGTGTTTCCTCTCCAGGAAACCTCTGGGACCTTCTTTCATCCTCCATTTTTTTTTTGTTTTTTTTTCAACCCCAGGAGGCACCTGGGGAGGTGCTCACCAACCCCCAGGCTATACTTCCAAAGGGCAGTGTACCTGTGGCCAGGGGGTCCGCTGAAGCACCACATCACCTACCCTGGCTGGCATTGGTGCTTGTGGTCCAGTCGGTGGCAGCACTGGCGGCATTGGTTGGTGTCCCCAGGTCTCCCCTCTGGTTCTGAAGGGGTGGACGGGTGCACAGGCCTGGGTGCGCCCCAGGCATTTGTAGTCAGGGGACGGAGGAGCGAACCTGGCCGTGCACGTGGTAATCCCGGGACTAGGACGCTAGCGAGCTTTGCTGTCCAGCAGGCATCGTCCTCCCTTTCATTGGCAGCGAGGGTGGTGTGGTGCTTGGTTTGTGTTCCCAAGTCTCCCCTCAAGCGGCGCTTGCGGCCGGGAGTCAGAAGGCAGGACTGGCCTGGACGAGGTCACATGTTAACGTGCCTCTGGGTCCAGGGATTGCTTTTAGCTAATAGCCTCTCTACTTGTGCATTCCAGCAGACTGGAACATGTGCGGCCGGCTGGCTTCTATCTACAACAGAAGAACCCGGACTGCAGCAGTGCGGATCCCAGGGGAAAAAAAAAAACGGAGAAGCCAGGCCATGAGGATGCCTGGTGAGATGTATACATCCACTGTTATTTGGTCTACCCTACCTGTCACCTTAGAGTCTACCCATCCCTTATACCTGGTTGTGATACATAATGTGAAGGACAAGGAGACCTCCTAGGGCTATGCCACAGGAGACTGAAAGGGTTCGACTATTGCACTATTCCACCATTTTGTTGAAATCCTGAACAAAATGAGTGAAGCCGCCAGTTTAAAAGGATAGTGCATTGCTATATGGATATGGTCTCTTCACTGGAAATTTTCAGGGCCAGAGCATCCCAGGGCCACCTCTCCCCTGCTCCACTGAAGTAGAGGATGGATGAAGGGGGGAGGTGCCAGAGTACCGGAGCATTTGATGTTGTGCTTTATCGTTTTCCTCTTCTGAGATTTAAACAAAAAACCTTTTAGGATTGCCTCCATACCTGTAATTTACTTATCAGCGTACTGTGTTTAAGTTTCTATAGTTTGGTGTGTCTATGATCCTAAGGTGGGAGCCTGGCCTTCCACTGTAACAGGTGAACTCGTCAATAGATTTTGCTAAATCATACAGCAGTCATTACCTTTCCAGATGTGAATGCTGCAGTAACCCCTTAGCTTCTGATACACAGGTTTGCAATCCCCTTATTCCCTTCAACGAATGCAGAAGGGGTTACACCTGTCTCTGCCGCAGCCAATCAGAGGATCAGCAATTATAGCCATTAGAGGCTCTACTCTGATAAGACCGGTTTGCTACAGCAGCACTTGTTAACGTCTCTTCCTTCCCTGTGAGGCCTGCTACCATATATGTTTCGGTCCATCTCTTTTTCTAGTGGATGCATCCATGAGGTTATTAGCTGCAGCTATATCAAAGGCTTTGCTAAATTATGACAGAAGAGCCTTTCTCTTCATAATCCTGGCAGGGCTTCTTATTGTATAATAATGTAGGTAGTTTTCTTTTCTAAGTGAAACCCTATGTTTGGTTTTGAATTAGAAGCTACACACTGTAGATCCTCAGCGATAACCAAATAAGAACAGTAGTGTGAAGAACCTGCGCTGCTATCTTAACTCTTAAATTTAAAAAAACACTATGGTTACTTGAATTAAGAACTGCTCGACGTGTTAAAACCTCTTATCCCAAATAGAGAGTGTATAACAATTGTAACAATTGCGATAGCTATCCCGCCCCTCTAAACAGTAACACCAACGGCCGTGGTGACTGGAGTCGGGTGAGAGCCTCGCCTATCTTTAATACAAGCGATTTGTCACTTTTTAAATGTGAGTGCGCACTTGTAGGTTGCATTTTATAATTTTTAACATTAAAAAGCGGGAATACACTAGATTTTCTCTCTTTTGTTTTATCCTACATATATCTAGATCACCTCTCTAGAGATCAATCTCTAGCCAGTACAGAGATGATCTTGCATGAGAATCGATCTCCCTCACTCTCACTCATAAACTTGGTTCCATTCAGAGAGTACAGACTTGGATCTTGATGGTCCTGGGCAAGGGTGTAACTTAAGGTGAAGGGGCCTCAGTGTGAGCATTGAATGCCCCTCCAGAACATGGCTCATACAGTAACCTTATTCCAAGTGTGACATACACTCCACTTCAACTCTTCATGACATTTGGGTTATTCTCCAGTAGAGGGCGAACTTCTGCAGAGATGAATGCAAAAAAGGAGCTCCTCCCAGTCCATAAATACCTGGGACCTCCCACCAATTCCCCAGTTCCTTCTCTGCAGGAAGGCGAGCAAGACAGAAGATGAAGACTTCTCTTACTTGCAGGTAAGTCGGGCTCGCGCCCGGCCATTTTTGTCCCTATTGCTGCCAGGACCTTTTCTAAATTGTCCCTATTTGAGCCTCCCAGCCTTGGCTGCAGGTCCTGGTGAGGGTAGGCAGCACCTTATGGGTGTTGTAGGAGCCTTGCAGTTGTAGACCCCATTGCAAGGGGTAGGCGGTTGTCCGGGTTGGTGATCCCGGTATGGGATGCCCTGACCCCTTCCGGGTCCCTTCCTTTCCCTCCGGGGGGGGGGGGGCTGGCCTCACCCACGGTTGTTTAATTACTGAAGCACTGTGTGAGTGTGTGTGTCTTTCACTTGTGTGTGTGTTGGTGCTGACTGGGGTTGATTGTGGTCTCCTTCACTCTTTACCTTCTTTACTCAGCCTGGGGAGCTTCTCTCCCTCAGGCTGTGTTAGGTGGGGGACCGGGCCATCGGCGCGGCCGCGGTAGCCCCGCCCCCTCGTTTGGCGCGATTATGCGGGCCAGCCAAGGGCTGGCATCCGCATTGCTGGGAGGGGGGCGTGGCTTGACGAGCACGCGTTCGGCCCGGGAGGTCACAGACAATTGGATCTTGGAAGTGGTCTCCTCCGGGTACAAACTGGAGTTCGAGTACTGGCCTCCTCCAAGATTTTTAAGGTCTTGGGTGCCCTTGGACTCTCAGGCTGCACAGGGGCTCCTGTTAGCAGTGAAAAACCTTCTGGACATGGGAGTTGTATGCCCAGTGCCTCCGTCGGAGAGAGGCAGGGGTTTCTACTCCAATCTTTTCACGGTTCCCAAGAAGGAAGGTTCTATAAGACCCATTCTGGACCTCAAGGTCCTCAACAGATTCATCAGAACCAAGAAGTTCCGCATGGAGACTCTGCGCTTGGCCATCAATTCCCTTCATCAAGGGGATTTCATGACATCCATAGACATCAAGGATGTGTATTTGCATGTTCCAATTTTTCCAGCGCATCAGAGATTCCTCAGGTTCGCAGTGGACGATCAACATTTTCAGTTTGTAGCCCTTCCCTTCGGGTTGACCTCAGCGCCGAGGGTCTTCACCAAGGTTCTGGCGGGCATAATGGCCCTATTCAGAGCTCAGGGAATTCGCATTGTGCCGTATCTGGACAACCTATTGATTTCAGCTTCTTCCCTCCGTCTGGCGGAGCTGGACACCCACCAGGTGGTGTCGACCCTGGAGAGGTTCGGGTGGGTGATCAACCGCACCAAGTCCTCTCTCTCGCCATCACGGGTGATTTCATTCCTGGGCATGAATCTGGATACCATTCAGGCCAGAGTGTTTCTACCCCAGACCAAGGTGCAGGGGATTCAGGATCTGATCCGCCTTCTTCTGGCCAATCCTTGTCCCTCTATCCGACAGGGGATGAAACTGGTGGGATTGATGGTGGCCTCCTTCGAGGCGGTCCCGTTTGCGCAGTTTCACATGAGATCTCTTCAACTTCATCTATTGATGCATTGGGACAGGTGTCCACTGTCATTGGATCAACCGTTCAGGATGTCTCCCAGGGTTCGGCAGTCCCTTCGGTGGTGGCTGGAGTCGAGCAACCTGTTGAGGGGCAGATCCTTTCTGGTTCCTCGCTGGGAGACGGTTACCACGGATGCCAGCCTGTCGGGCTGGGGAGGTTTCTGGAAAAGTCATCAGTTCAGCGGGGTGTGGGGTCCTCAGGAGGTTCACAACCCCGTCAATGTCTTAGAGCTCAGAGCCATCCGGCTTGTCCTGTCACGGCTGACGTCGCACTTACAGGGTCTTCCGGTTCAGACTCGATCAGACAATCGGACGGCGGTAGCCTACATCAATCACCAAGGAGGGACTCGCAGCAGGAGCGCCCTCAGGGAAGTCTCTCTGATCCTGCATTGGGCGGAGAGCAATGTTCCTTGCATTTCGGCAATCTACATTCCAGGAGTGGAGAACATGGAGGCGGACTCCCTGAGCAGGGGGTCCTCTCGCCAAGGAGAGTGGTCTCTCAACCCCGGGGTTTTTCGGTCTCTTTGTCGCAAGTGAGGGACTCCGGAGGTGGATCTCTTTGCCTCACGGCACAATCACAAACTCCCGTCCTTTGTGTCTCTATCTCAGGATCCTCTAGCTCTGGCAGTGGATGCCTTGTCCCTTGCTTGGAAGGATCTGGGGTTTCTGTACCTGTTTCCTCCCTTCTCCAGCTGGGCAAGATAGTTTGCAAACTGGCTCTGGAAGGGACACCAGCAATTCTGGTGGCTCCAAGGTGGCCAAGAAGGGTTTGGTATGCAGACGTTGTAAGGCTGGCGGTAGATGAGTACCGGCATCCCATGTTTCCGGATCTGTTATCTGTCAGGAACCGCTTACCTGATCCCCGTTCCAGCGACGTCTCCAGGCGGCCAGCTGCAGCTGTCACTGTGCGGCGGCCGCGCCGAGCGGCGTCGGCTCGAGCAGCGTCGGCTCGAGCGGCGCCCAGCTCAGCCACGCCCCCCGCTTCCTCCTTCAGGAGACGTGCTCGCGCGCGGCCGCGAGCACGTGTCTGTTATGCCCTCCGGCGGCGCTGTGCGGCGCGCACCCGCCGGAGGATCAATTAAAGGGTTAATGAATCCTAGGGGATTGAGAGCTTCGCCCTCTTCTGCTCTGCAGCCAATTACCCTTGGAATCCTATGTGCTCCAATCAGTACACTGCTTCCCTCAGACCTGTTCCTATAAAGGCAATTCCCTCTCAGTTGTGAATTGCCTGTGATAGCGCTCAGAACCCTGTGTTACCTACTCCTGTGAAGTCTAGCCTGTTGCCGATTTGATTGTACGACCATTCTCGATCCTGAATCCTTGTTGCCGACCTCTGCCTGAATTGACGCCTCTTGATCCTGAATCCTTGTTGCCGACCTTTGCCTGAACTGACGCTTCTAGATCCTGATCCCCAGTTGCTGACCTCTGCCTGAACCCCGACTACGTCTTGCCTGACCCCTGGTGCTGCTACGATCTCTGCCTTCCCGTTATCGACCTATTGCCTGTCTCTGAACTTCCGTCACTCACGCTCTTGCTATTGGTTCTCCAGTCCTCTCACATATAAGCTTGCATCCTTTGAGCCATTAAGTCCTGGGGGCAACCGATCCCGGGTAGGCGTATCTTGCGTCCCGGCAAGCGGGGGCTCCTACAGGTGAAGCTGGCTGTGGAGATTGGGGGTTGTGAGCTTATTAAGAGGGCTGGAGTTACCCCGAGCGTGACATTATCACAGGCCCAAAAATGGATGACCTGGTACAGCAGGTGCAAGCTATGGCCACAGCGATCAACCAACTCGCTCAAAGAGTGGCCACTCAGGAATCTCGTCAAGTGCCAACTTCCGCTGTACCACCTCATTTCTCCGAACCTAAGATTCCACTGCCTGAGAAATTTTTTGGAGAACGAGCAAAATTTTCCAATTTCAAGAATGCCTGCGAACTATATTTTAAGTTAAGACCTATCTCCTCTGGCACAGAGGTCCAACGAGTAGGCCTAGTCATTTCCTTGCTTCAAGGAGACCCACAGTCCTGGGCCTTTAGTTTACCGTCCCATGACATTGCTCTACAATCAGTGACTGCCTTCTTCAATGCTATGGGCGTTTTATACGCCGATCCAGATATACAGTCTACCGCAGAGAATAGGCTTCGGGCCTTAAAACAAGGACGGAATTCGGCTGAAGACTACTGTGCTGAATTCCGCCGCTGGGCTATCGAAGCTAGGTGGAACGATCCAGCTTTGTGTAGTCAGTTCAGGGTGGGACTGTCGGATAGCATCAAGGATGCCTTAGTCAATTTTCCCCCGCCAGCGGACCTAGATCAATTAATGCAGGTCTCCATTAAAATAGACCGACGTCTTAGAGAAAGGGCCAGGGAGAGAGTCGGGGCTCCCACGTCCTTTAGACCAGTCCAGAGTCATAGATCCCCGGTTCCCCGTGGAGAAAATACCTCATCATCCTCCCAGGAAGAACCTATGCAATTAGGGAGAACCCGCTTATCCCAAGAGGAGAAACAGCGTAGGCGATCCAAGGGGTTATGCCTGTATTGCGGGAATTCTGGTCATTTTGCAGGGTCCTGTCCCAACAAGGGGAAACCGGCGGAAAACTTCCGCACCCAGACCAGGTAGAGAGTACTGATCTGGGTGAGTCAGTTTGTAACTCTCGCCAGAATAAGATGCTTGTACCTATTGATTTGTTTTGGGGGTCCTCTAAGCAGACAGTTTCCGCCTTCATAGACAGTGGTGCGGCTGGAAACTTTTTGGACAGGAGCATGATCTCCACCTTAGGGATCCCTGTAGTTCCTCTTGAAAGATCCCTACAAGTTTTAGCTATCAATGGAAAGGCAATCCAGGGAGGTCCTATAAATACCAAGACCCCACCTCTCAGACTAATTGTCGGCTCTTCTCACTCTGAATTCTTAGAATTCTTTATTTTTGATTGTCCGGAAACTCCGGTGGTTTTGGGATACCCCTGGTTGCAACTCCATAACCCGGTGTTAGATTGGCGGGCTGGGGAGTTGGTCAAGTGGAGTGACCACTGTAAAGGTCACTGTTTTAATACAGGCCTCAGAAGCGTTCAAGTCTTACCACAGGAATTACCTCAGCCATACGCTGATTGGATCGATGTATTCTCTGAACGCTCTGCTGATACTCTTCCTCCACATCGGTCCTATGACTGCCCCATTGACTTGCTGCCTGGCACAATTCCCCCGAGGGGAAAGATTTATAACCTTACCCTGCCCGAGGAGCAAGCAATGAGGGAGTATATTACCGAAAATCTTAGGAAAGGATTTATCCGTCCCTCTACCTCGCCTGCTGGGGCCGGGTTCTTTTTTGTAGAGAAAAAAGATGGTGGCTTGAGACCGTGCATAGATTATCGAGCCTTGAATAAGATCACTGTAAAAAACCGATACCCCTTACCCTTGATTGGGGATCTGTTCAATCAAGTCACAGGAGCTCGAATTTTCTCCAAATTGGATTTGAGAGGGGCTTACAATCTGATTCGCATCCGACAGGGGGACGAGTGGAAAACTGCATTTAATGTGAAGGATGGGCACTATGAGTACCTGGTCATGCCCTTCGGTCTTTGTAATGCGCCAGCCGTTTTCCAAGATTTTGTTAATGATATATTCAGGGAATATCTCGGTAGATTTGTAGTCATCTACTTGGATGATATTCTCATTTTTTCTAATTCTTTACCGGAGCACAGACACCATGTTAAGTTGGTGCTACAAAAATTAAGAGAGAACAACTTATTTGCTAAACTGTCTAAGTGTGTGTTTGAAGTCACTACAGTTCCCTTCCTAGGGTATGTTATTACCAACCAGGGTTTGGAGATGGACGCGGGGAAGGTTTCAGCAGTTCAGGATTGGGTCCAACCCAAAACTTTAAAGGAATTGCAACGTTTTCTAGGTTTTGCAAATTTTTATCGGCGTTTCATAAAAGGCTTTTCCCATGTTGTTGCACCCCTTACCAACCTTACCCGCAAGGGGGCTTTTACTGCTAACTGGTCCCCCTCTGCCTGTGAGGCCTTTCTAACCTTGAAACGGGCCTTTACTTCGGCACCTGTCTTAGTGCATCCAGATATTCATAAAGCTTTTATTATTGAAGTGGATGCTTCTGAGCTGGGAGTGGGTGCAGTTTTGTCACAATATTCTGGTAACCCTGAGCGTCTCCATCCATGCGCTTATTTTTCGCGTAAATTCAGTACCGCGGAACAAAATTATGATGTTGGCAATAGGGAACTATTAGCTATTAAACTGGCATTTGATGAATGGCGACACTGGTTGGAGGGTTCATTACATCCTATAACTGTGTATACTGATCATAAAAATCTCGAATACATAGGTTCTGCCAAGAGGCTGAACTCTCGTCAGGCACGTTGGGCATTATTCTTCTCGCGTTTCAATTTTATTATTACTTTCAAGCCGGGTGTAAAAAATACTAAAGCTGATGCTCTATCTCGCATGTTCGGTGAATGTAAGGATCGGGGTGATTCTGGTGAACCAATTTTACCCACAGGTTGTGTGGTGGGGGCGTTACTTCCTGATCTCTCCAATACCTTGGCGCCGTTTCAAGATGAATCTCCTAGTGATGTACCCTTGGGGTGCCAGTTTGTTCCGCCGCACCTGCGTTCGGATGTAATTCGCGAATTTCACGATGCCAAAACTGCTGGTCATTTGGGTAACCGTAAGACGTTTATGCTTGCCCGTCGTCATGTATGGTGGCCTACCATGAGACGCGATATCACTGCCTTTATCGACGCTTGTGCTATTTGTGCTCGAAGTAAAGGAGTTCACAAGGCTCCTAGTGGCAGTTTGGTTCCTCTTGAAATTCCTGCTGAGCCATGGACCCATATTTCTATGGATTTTATTGTAGATTTGCCTCTCTCACATGGTAATACTGTCATTTGGGTGGTCGTAGATCGTTTCAGTAAGATGGCACATTTCGTTCCTTTGGCCAAACTTCCTTCTGCACCTGAGCTTTCGCGGCTGTTTACTTCACATATTTTTCGTATTCATGGTATTCCGTCCAATATAGTCTCTGATCGGGGTGTTCAATTTACTTCCCGTTTTTGGAAACACTTCTGTTCGCGGTTGGGAATACAGATCTCTCTTTCTTCTGCCTACCATCCCCAGACTAATGGGCAGACAGAAAGAACTAATCAAACTTTGGAACAATACTTAAGGTGTTATGTTTCTGATGCCCAAGAACAATGGGCGGAATTTATTGATTTCGCCGAGTTTGCTTACAATAATGCGCCTAGTGAGAGTACCAAGGTATCTCCTTTTTATTGTAACTTAGGGAAAAATCCTAGAGCTTCTTCCCTTTCAGGGTCACCTTCCAATCTGCCGGCGTTGGAGGAGTGGCTTCAAGAACGGAAGAATATCTGGACACACGTTCAGGAGATTCTTAAGACCACTGGTTTGAGGTATAAGAAATTTGCCGACCGCCGCAGATCACAGGAACCTACTCTTCGAGTAGGCGATCTAGTTTGGGTCTCCACTAAAAATATTGCGCTCCGTCAGCCATCTAGCAAATTAGGTCCAAAATTTATTGGTCCTTTTCCAATCGTCAAGAAGTTGAATAATGTGTCTTTTAAGGTTCAACTCCCGCCAACTATGAAAATACCTAATTCCTTTCACGTTTCACTGTTAAAACCGGCGAAGAATGCTCCTCTTGCTGGTCCTGCACCAATTCTTCTTAATAATGAGCCCGAGTATGAAGTGAATAAGATCTTGGATTCACGTAAAGTGCGTAATTCTTTACAGTATTTGGTGGATTGGGTTGGCTATGGTCCGGAGGAAAGATGCTGGGTGGCAGCGAGGAATGTTCATGCCAAGGCTCTTGTAAGAAGGTTCCATCGTGACAATCCAGGGAAACCGGGTGAGGGTCCGGAGGCCCCTCGTGAAGGGGGGGGTAGTGTCAGGAACCGCTTACCTGATCCCCGTTCCAGCGACGTCTCCAGGCGGCCAGCTGCAGCTGTCACTGTGCGGCGGCCGCGCCGAGCGGCGTCGGCTCGAGCAGCGTCGGCTCGAGCGGCGCCCAGCTCAGCCACGCCCCCCGCTTCCTCCTCCAGGAGACGTGCTCGCGCGCGGCCGCGAGCACGTGTCTGTTATGCCCTCCGGCGGCGCTGTGCGGCGCGCACCCGCCGGAGGATCAATTAAAGGGTTAATGAATCCTAGGGGATTGAGAGCTTCGCCCTCTTCTGCTCTGCAGCCAATTACCCTTGGAATCCTATGTGCTCCAATCAGTACACTGCTTCCCTCAGACCTGTTCCTATAAAGGCAATTCCCTCTCAGTTGTGAATTGCCTGTGATAGCGCTCAGAACCCTGTGTTACCTACTCCTGTGAAGTCTAGCCTGTTGCCGATTTGATTGTACGACCATTCTCGATCCTGAATCCTTGTTGCCGACCTCTGCCTGAATTGACGCCTCTTGATCCTGAATCCTTGTTGCCGACCTTTGCCTGAACTGACGCTTCTAGATCCTGATCCCCAGTTGCTGACCTCTGCCTGAACCCCGACTACGTCTTGCCTGACCCCTGGTGCTGCTACGATCTCTGCCTTCCCGTTATCGACCTATTGCCTGTCTCTGAACTTCCGTCACTCACGCTCTTGCTATTGGTTCTCCAGTCCTCTCACATATAAGCTTGCATCCTTTGAGCCATTAAGTCCTGGGGGCAACCGATCCCGGGTAGGCGTATCTTGCGTCCCGGCAAGCGGGGGCTCCTACAGGTGAAGCTGGCTGTGGAGATTGGGGGTTGTGAGCTTATTAAGAGGGCTGGAGTTACCCCGAGCGTGACATTATCTCAGGCTCAACTACGTTATCCCAATTTTACCAACGCTGGCTTTCACAGCTTGGCTGCTGAAACCTTCATTCTGAAGGAGGAAGGTTTGTCTGAGGCTGTTGTTCAGACCTTGATTAGAGCTAGGAAGCATTTACTATAGTACTTGGCTGTCCTATATTGACTGGTGTGAGGCTAGGGCCTTGCCTTGCAGGGTGTTTTCGATCCCTAGGATTTTGGAGTTTCTTCAGCACGGTCTGGATCTTGGGTTCCAGCTTAGTACCTTGAAAGGGCAGGTCTCTGCTCTGTCTGTTTTCTTCCAAAGATCTTTTGCCTTACACCCGCTGGTTAAGACTTTTTTCCAGGGGGTCACTCATGTTCGACCCCCTCGGAAGGCTATGGTTCCTGTTTGGGATTTGAATTTGGTTCTTTCGGCTCTCCAGGGTCCTCCTTTTGAGCCGTTACAGGATATTGCTCTTTCTGTTTTCACTCAAAAGGTTGCCTTCTTGGTGGCTATTACCTCTGTTCGGCGTGTCTCTGAGTTGGCGGCTCTGTCGATTCAGGCCCCTTACTTTGAAAGACACCAGGACAAGGTGTTCTTTCGCTTTAAGCCAGATTTCCTTCCTAAGGTGGTTTCTGCTTTCCATCTCAATCAGGATATTGTTCTCCCTTCCTTGTGTCCTAAGCCTAGCAATGACAAGGAGAGGGTTTTGCACAATTTGGATGTGGTTCGCTGTGTTAAGTACTATTTGGTGACTACTTCTTCTTTCCGCAAGACGGATGCCTTTTTCGTGGTGCCCTGTGGGCCCAGGAAAGGTTTGGCGCCCGCCAAGTTTACCATTAGCAAATGGATTCGTCAGGCCATTGTTGGGGCCTATTCTGCTAAGGGGAGGACTCCCCCTTTTAGGGTCACTGCGCATTCTACTCGTGCTGTTGGTGTGTCCTGGGCTTTTCAGCACCAGGCTTCTGTTGAACAAGTTTGTAAGGCTGCTACTTGGTCTTCTGTTCATACTTTTTCCAAGTTTTACAAGGTTGATGTGCGGGCTTCAGCGGATGCCGTTTTTGGCCGCAAGGTTCTGCAAGCTGCAGTGGTTTAAGGTGGTGCATTCTTTACTGTTTATGGTTCCCACCCATGACGGACACTGCTATTGGATGTCCCAAATGTCATGAAGAGTTGAAGCGGAGTGTATGTCACACTTGGAATAATACCGTTTTGTGAGTACTCACCTTTAAAACCGATATTATGAGTGTGATATACACTCCGCTTCACCCCACCCTTTTGGTATTTTGGATCCTTTATATGGTGAACTATTGTTAGTTTTGTTATATTTGGTTCTTCCTGGTCCCCTTACTGCTTTCTTTCACTGGGGAATTGGTGGGAGGTCCCAGGTATTTATGGACTGGGAGAAGCTCCCACCCTGCAGCCTACAAGCCCACATAGCCTGTGTGGGCCCGGGCTCTTCTGCCCCCCCCGGGCTTTGGGGAGGCAGGTAATTGGGGTGCGGGGGTTAATGGCAAGTCACCCACTAGTTGCAGGTGACTTTCCAGCCCCCAGCCTTGTGAACGGTTACAGGGGTCTCATGGACCCCCTACCAGTTCACAAAGGGTTAACATTAAAAAAACACACTGACACATAATAAAAAAATACTTTTATTAAAAAATAAAAACGTTTTTTTACTTTACTTACCTCCGATCATCTGCTCCTTTGTCCCTCGATGTGATGACAGATGCGATCATGCTGGCTGCAGTAGCAGAGGGGCAGGTGATGATCTGATCACCTGCCCCTCTGCTCCTGTGGCCAGCATGATCGCATCTGAATGAAGAGCAGCAGGGAGCCAGGACGACACCCGGTGAGTGACGTCATAAGCCCCACCCCCAAAAGGGGCGGAGCTTAACTGCAAGATGGCGGCACCCGTCGGGAGAGGAGGGGGAGAGCCCTTTCAGGCTCTCCCCTGAAGCTGAAGAGCCGGGGGGGGGGGCTATTCCAGGGGCTTGGATGGCACCAAATTAAAGAGGAGACCCGGCTGGATCCAACGAGGGGTCAGGTGAGTATTTTACTTTTATATTTTTTTTACTGTGGGGGTTTAAAGTCAGCTACGTGAGTCTCGCGTAGCTGGCACTTAAGTGGAGTAGAGGCAGGTACGTGAGACTCACGTAGCTGGCACTAGAAGGGTTAAAGGTGAGTACTCACAAAACTGTATTTTTCCTGTCATTTAAGTAAATTGGAGACATAAAAATGATGCTCCTTTTTTCTATACACGAATAAGATCACAAATATAAGAAATAAGGAAGAGAAACAATCATGAGGCCCCCTGACCTTATGGGTCCTAGTGCGGCCGCAACCTCTGCACCCCCATAGTTGCATCGCTGGTCCTGGATCTATGACCTACAATATCCTAGCAATCTGTTATCGCAACAGATTCAAGTGCTTGGGCGTGGGAGCACTTCTGACAGGGGCATAGTTTGGCAGTATTGATGATCGAATCATCAAACTACAAAGAGCAGTATTTGCTTACTCTCTGAGACACTTCGATTACCAAGTCGTTAAGTGGCATATCTGAATCACCAAGGACGTACCACATCAGCCTACGCTTTTCTAATAAGCAGGAAGACAACAACAAGCAGAAATTCTATGTTGGATAAGGGAATAGGTTTAGTCGTAAATATTTTAAAGACTTAACAGTCTTGTTAGTCAATGGTCTGAATTTGTTCCCCATCAGATTTGTCCATCCCACAATATCCTGGTAGCTTGTAGATTGTCCTTCCTGAGATTTATTGTTAGTTCCTAAAGGGCCAACTTCAGATAACATTTTAACACTTAGCTTCTGGTTGAGGGTCACCTCATCGTTAGGACGTTTGGTGATTACAGTCCTGTTCCTAGATCCCTACTGTTTGATCCTCCTGCTTTAAAGTGGACCATCACCCTCGGGTGATCGGCCCGGGAATCTATAAGATTCCCGGGCCGATCACCTCCCTCCCCGCGGGACATCCGAGATCAGGATGTCCCGCGGGGTGAAACCCCCCCAAAACCCCCAAACCCCCTTACCTCTAGGTGTGCGCGCGCCCGCGCCGGCCGTCTGTGAATGGTCGTCGCGGGCGCGCACGCGTCAAGAGGGACGCGCGGGAGGCGGCGGCGGAGGAGCCGCGGACAAGCGGCTGTCAGAATGCTTGTCCGTCGGCGCTGGGAGCGGGGAGAGGTGAGTTTTTCGGGTGTTTGGGGGGGTTTCACACAGCGGGGCACCCCGATCGGGGGTGCCCCACCGAAGTGGACCAAGACCCAGGATAGTCAAAATCCTGGGTGTTGGTCCACTTTAAGTCCAGATCCCCTTTTTCTGCCTAAAACAGTCTTTTCCTCACACACAAGAGCTGGTTATCCTGTCCTCTGTGTGGGAAAATTATATTAGAACACACTAATACAGATCACCTGTTTGCTTCCTATTCAGAAAGGAATAGGCAACTATCTGCTTTTAAAGCCAATATAGCTATGGAATATACAGGCCAGATTCTGGGCCTACACTTGTATGGATGTTTCTGCTCCATATATTTTGGCTCATCCCATAGTCTCCAGTCCAGTCTCCACTTCCTGGAGTGCTTTTATAGAAGAATTTTGCTGAGCTACTGCTAGGTCTACGTCCCACACCTTCCATAAGCACCACCACTGAAACCTTTTATCAGACAATAAGCCCTGGTCAAAATAAACTACAGGTGGTGTCCCAACCTTAATCTTAATTTTTTGATTATCCTCCCCCTTATCGGTAAAATCCTTCAGGACGGCCCTTACAACCCACCCATTAAATGTTTTCTTTGTTCCTTCGGTTTAATATTTTTTTCTTGCCCAATACTGAAGACTGGGGGTAAGGGATGGGCCTTTTAAACTTGTCCCAGTTTGTGTTTCCTCTTTAGGGGGAGGAGCCTCTCCGCTGCCACCCTGAAGGACTCGTAGAAGTACCATTACCGGTAAGTCTAACAGGGATTTTTTTTCTTTTTTACAGTAAGGAAAACTATACTGGGTTTTGGCCCTTGTCCCTGGAGCACGCCGAGCAGGGACACCCCGTTGTGTGAAACTGCCCAGGTCGCCCAAACTGACTGACCTTTCCCCGGTCTTAAAACGCATGCGCAACCTATCGCCCAATCAGCGTGCTCAACTGCACTGACGCATTCTTGGCTTAGCTTGTCTACAGAGCCAAGCACGCCGGCGCTGCATCCCCGCTAACCTCTAACAGCGTGCTACTCACAAATGCCGGGCACGAGTATACGAGTATGTGAGTATACCAGGCACCTGGGGGGTTACACACAGTGAGGCCTCCCAATTCTGGATGCCCCAGGGGGAGGAAATCTGCATAGGTTATGGTCCACTTTAATGCAGGGTGTATAAGTAACTCCATGTTTATATGGATTTTTAATATTGGACAGTTTTCCAATCAAGCTCCTTTAAGGTGGAATTTTTTCATGACTACCACACGAGCAGAACCCGCTAACGTCGAGGGCCGCCTATGTTCACAAATGAAAATAATACATTATATTAATAAACTATGTCTTGTCTATGTCTAGGCCAAATGACACAATCATGAGTGGCTATGTAAATGCAAGTCGTGCACCGGTAGGTCTTTCAAGGTACAGCAAAGCCACAGACAAGAAAGCGACACTGACACCAGCTTATGCAAAACACGTTTACTCAAATAGGCTTCTGAGCACACTTCAAATAAATGCAGCAAACAGTAAAACATTAACAACAATTCCCCTGCCCCAAAGCTGACCCCAACTGCTGCAGCAGGTGCTGTTCCAAATGGATGCACTGAGTAGAAATGCAGAAAGCTCAGTGCACAACAGTGTCTCCTGTAGAAATATTCCTCTGCAATCCAGAATCCAAACAGCAAAGCAAAAGAAGAAAAGTCTTGGCCTGTATAAAGTCTTTCTATCTGACTAACTAACTAACAGGCAGTCTATAGCACGTGCATGCATTATTGAAATTACTGACCCGGGCCTTCGGTGAACTCCAGCTGGACTAAGCAGTCTCCTTTCCAAGCGACCGGATGCACCACACAGCTCTCAGGCGTCCTTCAGGCAAAAGTCCACAGCCTCTGATTCAGATCCAGCAATCGGGAAAGTTGTCAGTCTCTCTTTCTTTGCTGCACGCCAGCCACACACCAAACTTGCTCACATGGCCTTTCTCTGTCTTTCCAAGATGGTGATCTCTCCACTTCCCTTCTCTTTCAGCACAAAAAGAACACGTGATTTCCTGTCCCTACAAATCAGTAAGTCTCTCCAGTGCATTAGCTGCATGAACAGGGGAACCAGCGGCCCCTTGTGGCCAAACAACAGAACGGCAGTTTTTTTATGAAATAACACTTGTTCCACCCTCTTACATGCCACCCCACTAGAGGTTGTCGTCCTCGGCAACCCTTCCCACATAAACTCCTCCTGAGCATAGCGTTGCGGGGGCACACCAGCAGTGGACCTTGCTGACATTCTCAGCACAATGGCTTCAGGGGTATCGGGTGCATTGGGCATCTCTGCCAAGGGAGGGGCCACCACTCTGTCAGCATTCTCGCGGGGTTGCAGACCCGATCCCCCTGGGGCAACAGCGGGTACCTGGGCAGGGGCGACCCACCAATCTTCCTCATCGGCTGAGAGGCTCTCCTCTGTACTGGGAATCTGAAGAGGCATCTCTTCCTCACGCACCGGCTCTTAGCATGTTACGGTGCAAGTTTCGTGAGGGTCCCCCAGTCCCCACTGGTTCTACCTCGTAGACCGGAATGTCAGGGTCCACTCTCCTTTTCACCATATATGGAGCCTCCTCTCACCGCCCATCCAACTTCCCAGATGGTCGCTTAGCTCTGACCATCACTCTATCACCCAGGGAATAACCATCTCTCTGCACAGGTCCTGGGACAGGGTGCACCACTTGTTCCAGGTGTTCCCTTACAACTTTGTGGATCGCTCTCAGACGGCGGCAGTGCTCTTGCATTCATGCAGTAGCACTTCTCGGTTGTGGTTCCTTTGGGTCAGGCATGTGAAGATCTTCCACCTCTCGTCCGGCTCTTCCAAACATGAGCATATGGGGGGAGTAACCGGTGGTATTGTGTACCCTGTTGTTATAGGCCCATATCAGTTCAGGTAGATATTCGGGCCACCTAGCCTTTTGTCCGTCCTCCAATGTCCTCCAACATCTGAATCAAAGTCCTATTAAAGCGCTCACAGGCCCCATTTCCTTGGGGATGGTACGGAGTTGTGTGGGATCGTTCAATCCCATACAACTGATACAGTTCATTCATCAGATTTCCTTGAAAGCATGCTCCTTGATCTGAGTGTATTCTCCGGGGACACCCGAAGACTTGGATAAAGTGTTTGCAGACAGCCTCTGCAGCTGACTCAGCCGTCTGGTCTCTGGTGGGTACAGCCACCGCATACTTGGTGAAATGGTCGGTCTTCACCAGACAATACGAGTGTCCCGAGGCAGAGTACCCAATCTGCACATAGTCAAGTCAATCATAAGCAGTTCCAACGGGGCTGAAGTCTAGATTGTCTGGACGGGGGCCCGCTGTTCGGTGCTTTTACTCAGTCCACAAGATCGACACTTAAGACAGGCCTCGGCCACCATGTTGGCCAGATCTGGACAATACACGAATCGTTGGAGCCACTTAAACGTTTTCTCACTCCCAAAATGAGCACCCCTCTCGTGGGCTTCCCTCTGGGCCCAATGACATAGGGATTACAATCTGTTGCCGATGCTGCAGCTCGGTCTGTAGGTATATGGTCTGACACAGGAGGCCCTGGGTAACAGTCAGCTTATCCCACTGTCTCAGCAACTTTTGTCCCTCTGGAGTCAAACGGCCCCTTTCTTCCGGCCAAGGCCAGGTCTTGGTCCTGACCCACTCTCTCACTTTCCACAGCTGTTCAGGACAGCTGTTCTGGACTCTCTGCCAGTCGGCCAACATTTTCCCCAACACCATGGGCATTCCAGACGCCACCCCACTTGCATGTGCCACATCCTGGAGTACGGGTAATCGACCAAGGTCAGGAGTTTCAATGTCCTCTAACTCCTGATCACCCCTCTGCGGCGGTGCCCCCACGGGGACTCGAGAAAGTGCATCGGCATTGCTGTTCTCTTTACCAGACCGGAACTTGATGCGATACTGAAATTTAGAAAGGCGAGCCAACCACCTCTGCTCCAGGGCACCGAGCTTGGCATTCTCCAGATGGGCTAGGGGGTTGTTGTCTGTCATCACGGTCACTTCCGTGCCCGTCAGGTATTCTGCAAACTTTTCAGTCATGGCCCACACCAGAGCCAACAGTTCCAGCTTGAAGGAGCTATAGTTGTCGGGGTTGCGCTCCGATTCCTTCAGAGACCGGCTCCCATAGGCAATGACTCTCTCGCTCCCATCCTGGACTTGGGATAGCACGGCTCCCAACCCATGCAGACTTCCATCAGTGTACAGCAGGAATGATGTGTCAAACTGCGCATAAGCCAGGATCGGGGCACTGGTTAGCGACTCCTTCACTGCCTCAGAGGCCTCTTGCTGCCGGGGCCCCCAACCAATGGGATGATTTTTCGGACCTCCTGCGGTGCCTCTCAGTTATTCGTTCAACGGGCCCACCAACTGAGCAAACTTGGGTATAAATCTCCTGTAGTAACTGGCCAGCCCCACAAATGCCCGTACTTCTCGTAATGTCACCGGCCAGGGCCACTGCTGGACGGCTTCCACCTTGCTGTGGGCTGGTTTTACCCCCTCGGAGGTGACCACATGTCCCAAGTACTCTATCTGCTGTCTAAACAGTTGACACTTCTTGGGCTTAATCTTGAGCCCATGATCTCGCAGTCGCCCAAGGACCTGTCGCAGCTTCTGAAGATGGTCCTCAAAGGAAGCCACCACTATGTCGTCCAAGTATATCAACACTGACTCGAAGTTGAGGTCCCCCAAACAGTTCTCCATTAACCGCTGAAATGTCCCTGGGGCATTGGTGAGGCCGATTGGCATTCGGTTAAATTCGTAAAGTCCCATGGGTAAAATGAAAGCCGTCTTCGCTTTGTCTTTCTGGGCTACCGGTGCTTGCCAATACCCACTGGCCAGGTCGAGGATCGAGAAGAATTTCGCCTGGCCCAGGGCTGACAATGACTCTTCAATCCGCGGGAGAGGATATGCATCCCGGACGGTCTGGGCATTCAACTTCCGATAGTCCACGCAGAACCGGAGACGCCTATCCTTCTTCCGCACCAAGACTACTGGGGCAGCCCACGGACTCTCTTGAATCACCCGATTTTCCAGCATGCTGGCTACCATGTCCTTCACCTCTTAGTACATTTTGAGAGGGATTTAGCGGTAACGTTCTCTAATCGGCGCAGCATCGCCCGTGGGGATTTCGTGTTCAATAGCAGAAGCACACCCAAAGTCCTCGTCATGTCTTGAGAACGCCTCCTGAAATTCCCAGAGAGTATCTTCCAGCAACTTCTGTTGTCCAGGAGTCAGAGCCTTACAGTCCACTCCCAACTGGGCCATGATCACTCTCCCATTCCACTTCTCTGTCGGGATCTCCTTCTGCTGGACCTCCACAGCATAAGTACAGGCCGACCTTCTATCAGGCTGTAACGTGAAGCGGCTCTTTCGAGATATACCCCCTTCGGACACATAAACATCTGCCAGGACAGCATTGTCAGGGACGGTTAGCTCACAGTCTTCAACATTCAAGCAGCGTACCTGTATACACCCATTTGTCACAATGGCAAGGGCCCGAGCTATCAATGGGCAAGCCTGGGGTTCCTCTTGCTGGGCTGGCTCAATCAGGACCTCTAATCCATTCAGTCGTCGCCCATCCCCCACCGGCAGCATCAATACTCGTTCTTATCGCGGTGGGATCTTTACCGGGGTCCCCCCTGGCACCTTTGCTCTTCCGAAGGATCGACTGGAGAGGTTACTCTTTTTCTACAGCTTCTCACCATCTGTTGAAGAACCTTCTGAGTCGGCCGGTGGGTGGTGGCCCGTTGCCAATACTTTGGCCCTTCTCTGGCATAGAGCTGATGGTCTAGGTCTCTCAGCACATTCATACCCAGCGCCACGTCCATTCCGCTCCGAGAAGAATGGTCCACCAGCACGACCCCCTTCTTGCCGTCTTGCCCAAGCACTCGGACCCGCATCCAGACTATCCCTCGGACATCCATCTCCTTATTGTCGGCAGCCGTCAGCCTGATGACACTTCCATCTTCCGGCTCCATCATATGTCCAAAGTGTCTTTCAAAGAACTGTAGAGGCATAAGGGTGCACTCTGATCCTGTATCAACTAGTCAGCGTACCTGCTGACCTTCCAACTCAGCTTCCATGATGGGGCTGCTGGCATACAGGTCACGATCCTTCCGCACGGGACTTAGCTGTTGACATACCGCCGCAGGGCGCCCAGTTACTGCGGCGGTCGGAAGTTTAATGGCTGCTCGGATTCCATCCGTTCGGGGCATTCTTGGGCTATATGGTCATACTGCCGACAACCCCGGCAGAGGGGGCTTCTTCTGCCAGGTCCCAGCACCTGACTTCCCATGCGTGGGGCAGTGCAGCGTGCTGGAGTCACTTCTGGGGGTTGGGAAGATTTTGTCTTCATCTGGGACACCTCCAACCGCAGTTCCCTTAATTCAGTTTGCAGAGCCTGGACCCCTGCCTTTAGGGACTCGGCTTCCTCAGATCCCGGCTGTTTCTTTATAGCATGAGAGCTGCTCACAACGCTCACCTCCACAGGGACATGCTCCTCCTCCCTTTCCATGGCAGCTTGGTAGATACTATAAAATGACATGTCAGGTGCCACCCGGGTCATCTCTCGCAGCTTATCCTGCAGGAACTTGTTGGAGAGCCCCACTATGACATGATCTCTCAGCAATCGGTCCACTTCCCGGAAGGCTCCCATGCCACCTGGGTCTCGTCGCTGTATCTCATTGAGCATCTCTTGGAGGGCATTGGAATACTGCATAAGAGTCTCATCTTCCTGCTGCGGGCAGTTAAAGAAGTGGCTCCTTAGCTGTACAACTTTAGCATGGCCCCCATGAGCTATCTCCAGCATATTTTCTCTAGGGTGTCTCTCTCAGATTCGGGCCTTACCATCACTGTCCGCCTGAAATCACCCTCTAGTGCTCCCAGTGCAACCTCTGCCTGCAGTTCGGGGGTCAGGTTACACATTCTGGCAGCACTCCGCACCCTCTCAGTCCAATCTTGCAAAGTCATGCTTTTGCCATAAAATTTCGGCAGATAGCGCAACAGCGCCCCACCGGGATGTATCCTACTGGGGGGGATATGGCGCTACAGCCAGGCTGACCTTGGGCCGGCATACCCTGAGCGGTCCTGCTCCGGTGCCACTGGCACCGGGGGAAGATCTCCCGCCGCGTTCCCATCCATAACGAATGCTGTATCCTGCCGACTACGCCAAAATGTAAGTCGTGCACCGGTAGGTCTTTCAAGGTACAGCAAAGCCACAGACAAGAAAGCGACACTGACACCAGCTTATGCAAAACACGTTTACTCAAATAGGCTTCTGACCACACTTCAAATAAATGCAGCAAACAGTAAAACATTAACAACAATTCCCCTGCCCCAAAGCTGACCCCAACTGCTGCAGCAGGTGCTGTTCCAAAGGGATGCACTGAGTAGAAATGCAGAAAGCTCAGTGCACAACAGTCAGTGTCTCCTGTAGAAATATTCCTCTGCAATCCAGAAACAGCAAAGCAAAAGAAGAAAAGTCTTGGCCTGTATAAAGTCTTTCTATCTGACTGACTAACTAACAGGCAGTCTATAGCACGTGCATGCATTATTGAAATTACTGACCCGGGCCTTCGGTGAACTCCAGCTGGACTAAGCAGGTCTCCTTCCCAAGCGACCGGATGCACCACACAGCTCTCAGGCGTCCTTCAGGCAAAAGTCCACAGCCTCTGATTCAGATCCAGCAATAGGGAAAGTTGTCAGTCTCTCTCTTTCTTTGCTGCACGCCAGGCCACACATCAAACTTGCTCACATGGCCTTTCTCTGTCTTTCCAAGATGGTGATCTCTCCACTTCCCTTCTCTTTCAGCACAAAAAGAACACGTGATTTCCTGTCCCTCCAAATCAGTAAGTCTCTCCAGTGCATTAGCTGCATGAACAGGGGAACCAGCGGCCCCTTGTGGCCAAACAACAGAACGGCAGTTTTTATGAAATAACACTTGTTCCACCCTCTTACATAAAGATCTACATTTACTTATTACAAATTTAGGGGGGGGGGTGATAGGAGGGGCCAGTGAGAAATATAAAACACAAGTTAGCATAATTATTTATACAATGAAAATGACTAAAAAGAAACTACCAGCACACACAATAGAAACAACAACATCCTCCGAATATAATATTACAAGAAAAGAAATCCCACCTGTATCCGTAATCCAGTTAAGCAGGACACATGAACATCAGAATGACTTGGAAGGTTGGAGCCTGTAACATAGTCTGGCCCGATTAATCCTCTAAGAGGTTCTTCTTTAATTTTTAGCAGAATGCTTGAATGGATTTTTCTTTGTAGCTCTGTGGGAGGTGTGTATGGAAGATCATCTCCTAACCTGTGCAAATGACCACAAAATGATGGTATTGGCACATTACTGATTCCAGCAACTCATCATCCATTCCAGTCATACTTCCTCCTGAGTCAGCATATCTAGTGCTAACAACAGCTATCTGCTCTATCTGTTATGTCCTGTTTTTGGCAGTGCTTTTTCCCAGGCTGACCTCTGTATGCTTTTCTGCATTCAGTCAGGTTTGGCTAGATGAAGTTTTTTATTTTCTCAGCATTGCCAAAAGTGGCCCTGGAATCTATGAGACTCAAGGGCCATCTGATTCCCCTCCCCAGGGCATCCAGATTTGGAATGCCGCACTGTGTGAACCCCCCCCTCCCCCAGTCCCCTGTAAAACCTACCTCTCCCTGATCCAATTGCGCATGCCGCGGCAAAGTATTTGCCGAAATTGATGAGCGCAGCCAAGCGTGCTGATTAGACAACAACAGCACGCGAATGCGCCGTAGAATATGGGAGAGGTGAGTTTTACTGGAACGACTTGGGGTGTTTTACACAGGTAGGGCATCCCGAAGCACATTGACCCGGGGCAAGGAATAAAACCCAGCATAGTCAAAATCCCGGGTTTTGGTCCACTTTAAGCATGCTGAAGCTCTACACATGGACACAGCTCATAACCGAGAAAGGAACAGTTTGCTGTTGTTAGTTTAAGGTCTCTGGCACTTTAAAGCAGAACAAAACTCTGAGCGGCAAGCCCTGGAATCTAAAAGTTCAGCTGGGGATGCAGCCGATTGCCCTTCCCCTCTGAAGCAAATCAGAGCTGATTGCCGAATGACAGCCACAGCAAACTGCTCTTATTGGAAGAGAGCAAGCACTATTGGACCGGGAAGAGGTGAGTTATTATGGGCGATTTGGGGGGTTTCACACAGCGGGCATCCCAAAACAGGAGGATCCCAAGGTACAGAACAAAATCCCTGGTTTTGCTTTGCTTTCAGTTAAGCTTTTTAAGTGTCCCCAAACGCACACACTACCTTCCTCCCACCTTATCCCCAGTGGGGACTGTAAAATTAGCAATATTAAGGTATCTCAAAATCTTAAACCGGGCCAACAGCCTGGCACAGTTGGAATAGAACGCTCGCAGTCATTTTGGTGCTTCCTCTCCCAGCGTCTCAGCCATGCTGTTGCCTGGATTCAACTGACACAACTGACAATGTAGAGTAACAGGAAGCCCAGCAGCACCTTCCAGGTGACCTGCAAATGCATGAGCTGCAATTTTGTTTCTCACTACAGCAGGAGTTAGAAAAAAGGTAAGTGAATTTTTATGTGCAGCAATCTAAATTGCCCTGGGGAGGGATGCATATGTGCACTGTGTGAGTCTGGTTTAAGTCATTTTTGACTGTTGGTCCGCTTTAAATTATATGTAAATAGCGTATGTATGCAAAGTAAAGCTGCTGGCTTGGCTTTCATTTCTAGGAATGGCTGAGCTGGGAAGGACATGTCATGGAGCAGCTTTTACTGTGTTTAGCTTCTAGACCACTGTGGCTTGACCCGATCATTTGCACTGAGAGTGCTCCTAATTTGAGTGGTTGTAGAGGAATGAAAATGAAAGAAGGGAAATATTTGAAGCCCTGCTACAGCTTCTACCCGGTGCTGCAGGCAATGGAAGAGAGGCACATTAGACAGGCATCAGGTGAGCCGGCGCTGTTTGAGGCTGTTTTTTTGATGAATATGGTGTGAGTCGGTCGCACTGAGCTGGCACTACTGCTCACTCCCATGCATCGTAGTACTGCGAGTAGTACTCACAGTAGTACTCATATTCATCCATGCCGGCCAGCGACTGAGGCGCTCTGAAACAAAGCTCCATGGCCGAGCACAGCCACTATTAGCGGTCGCTCTGAAATCCTCGTTACAGACGCTCATCTGTCGCTACCTGGCGTTAGTAATGAATCAGCCTGCTGGCCTTGAACTGGGCTCTACTTTTGGTCAGATCTATCAGATCTGGAAGTTTCCACAAATATATGTCTATCCTTGAAAAGAATAATGGAGGTGCCCATCCCACAGCATGGAGCCTTGCTGATTTGATTCATAATGGCAAATAGTGATAGTTACTTGTTAGTAGACAAGGTGCAAGCTCTCCATGCATCCAGTTCCACCGAGAGCTGTTCAATCTGCAGGGGCACCGACACTTCCCGACGTTTCAGGAGCTGGCTGTAAAAACAGCACAGGGAATCATTGTGTTGCTTTAATGATGCTCCAAATCTATAGATATTTGTGTCTATCTCACATTAATGTAACATAACAGTGTGTGATGACATTACATGGGGCAATGACCTACCTGGTGTATTCATAAAGTGCAGGAACAATGCTGGCATAATGCCTTCTAATGGCAAGTAAAGCGCCGGTGTAGCCACAAAGTATCAGGAGCTCATTGCGCACTCTGCATAGGAAGACAACAGCTACAACATTCACATTTACAAAGTGTACAATATATTATGCGTTACACTAGGAGCTTAATGTAGAACTATGGGCAAATGTATAAGCCCTGTCACAACGCTCGTATTCCGAGGAGCTCATGCTTTACCTTTTCACAAACATTTCGGGTTTATCTTTTTTGGGAAAATTCTGGAAACAAAGTTATTGCTACTAAAAAAAGGATGAGAATATACTGTGTATTTTAGAAGGCCATATATAAAATCCCTGACTAGGATGTGCAGAAGCAGTTAAAGCACTTGGCATGTATCTTTAAGCTGTACCTTGACTGACCGTCATATATAATTTTGGTGTAAAGAGGAACAACACCCAGAAATTTCACTCTCCTGGGTATTGTTCCTCTCAGATGGGGCATCCTGATTTAGGATGTCCTTGTGTGTGTCCCCCAGGTTTTTTGTAAAAACTCACCATCTTGGTGTTCCCATGGCGCAGCCGAAACTGAGCACACTGATAGGCTGAGCGACCTGCTCAGACAGTCAGCGCACTTGAGTTTGATTGCCTCCCTTCGGCTCTGCTAGCAGCTAAGCCGTCTAAGCGGTGTGCCGCCGGCCGCATCCCCGCTCTCTTTCTAGCTGTGGACGTGGCCATGCACCCATTCATAAGGGCCTGGCGTGGGTGGGTACGTGCACAGCTAGGGGCCACAGCGCGGAGATGTGGCAGAACACTAGGAGCATGTAAGTGAAATGGGCGACCTGGGGGCTTTCACACAGTAGGGCAAAAAACTCCCAAGGAGTGGGACTCGGATGGCCCTAGAGACTAAAAGTCTTTAATACCTATACCACTGCAGTTTAATAACACCTCATAGTTCTGTTCATGCAAATGCGATTAAAACTTTACCTCTATGACTTCCCCGGCCCAGGCTGATTGTGATAATGGATTCTACTGATTGAGGCACACGCTAACTTCCTCCCACCTTATCTCCCTTGGGGAAAGTTTAAAATGAGCTTTTTTACTATGAAGTGGACCAAAACCCAGAGAACATGAACTTGGCATGCATGAGCATTGGACCAGAAGGACGCCTCTAAGGAGGAAAAAAGGTGAATATCCTTTTTTAAATGTTTTGATCCCTTTAAAGATGAGCAACACCCCCCCCCCCCCCGCCCCCGAGTCTGTAAAGTGGAAGTCTAGTCATGGGGTCATGCGCAGGCTTCCGTCCAATGAGAGCCATTTACCATGCATATGTAATGTATGGCAAACACGAGCTTGGGCGGCCGCATTGCCTGCAGCACGTGTGCGCTCACCCCCATCTGAATGGGTAGGGGCAGGAGCGGGCGCACAGCCAAAAGATGCAGGGGCTGTGGCCGCCTGATGATTACATCAGCAAGGGAGCCAGAAAAAAGATGAATTTACTGGTGTCCCAAATCAGGATGTCGCGTTTGAGAGGTACTATACCCTGGAGAGTGAAATTCCCAGGTGTTGTTCCTCCTCAAAACAGAATCGTATGTGATGGACACTCAAGAAACATCCTAAAGATAAATCCCAGGTGCTTTAAAGCGGACCTTCACTCTGAATAAGAGCATATCTTATATGTTTCCCCCACCCTGTACATACAGATTGCTCACATTAAAAATCATCCTACCAGCATCTACTGCATGTTATGAGCCTTGAAACATCCAAGATGGCAGCTCATGGAGTGTCAGGCAGCCTGCAAACAGGAAGTATCTTCTGACTGTGTCACTCTGCATTTTGGGATTTCTGTCCTTTTCCTGCTCTGCCTGTGCAAAGCACAGCTATAACTCAGAACCCTGCACTTTATCCCGCTCTCCTCTCCTCAGTATGTGTGAGGCTGCTGAGTCAAAATAGCAGCGTCCGTATCCTGGAGTCCTGAACAGGGTTGCAGGCCAGTGGGGGAAAGAATAATAAGTAAGTGACTAAAAGCTTAAAATATATTAATTTTAGATGCTGGGGAATCGTTTTTTAAGGGTTTAGGCTTTTCATTAAATGATGCTGAAGGTCTGGTTTAACTGGTCCTGATAACACAGATGTCCATCATACTGAGAGATGTATGGCCTTCCAAAATATACAGTTTATAGCAAATATATTAGCAATAATGTTGTTTCCAGAATTTTCCCAAAAAGAATAAACCCTAAATGTTTGTTTGTGAAAAGGCAAGCATAGGCTCAGCGGACGAGCCTTTCTAGAGCCAGATGTGGTGGCGGCTATGTGGCCAGCTACACTCGCTCCATTCAAAATGCCTGAAATGACAGTGGTCCGGCAAAGGAAATGTCAATATTATAAGTGCCGTGCATGTGCCACAAGAAAAAGGTGAGTTTGGAGTCTATCTTGGGGGGTACACATATCAGGCCATCCCAAAACTGGATTCCCCACCAGAGGAACAAAATCCAAGAAAGCCTATTTCTTAGGTATTGTTCCTCTTCAAGGTTATAAATACCTTGCCCCTTGATTTAGAGCACCCAGCTCCTGCCTAAAGGCTAGAAGCAAAGGTCCTTTGGACATGCCTGCCTGCTTACAGCGCCCTGGTCACAGCTCAGTACTCCAGGCCTGCTTTTCACTTAGGACCTTTAGAGTACAGCTAACCATTAACTAGAGCCTGCCAACAATAAAATAAGGAGCCGTTTTTTATTTTCATCTTTAAAGGAGCTCCTGTCTGCAACTCCCTACTCAAGACGTGCAGGGTCTCCATGTAATTAGTTGGTAGGCTTTATCAGGTACTGAAGAGGACCAGAGGAAGAGTACTTACTCACTACATTTATGAAGCACGAGTCTCTCAGTTCTGACATAGCTTAGAAGGTCAAGGATTGGACAAACAGAATCTAATGTCCAGTCACAGCTGCTGATTTGTTCTGCACAAAACAGAAACAGAATAGTCATTATATTAATTCAATGCTCAAGTTAAATTGTCTACAGTGCAGAGTAAGTGTCTCCCAAAAGTCATCATGGTATTGCATGTGCGCTGCAGACCCTGATTGGCAGGAACTGGACATGTACAATGCAAATGAAAGTTTACAAATGTATTTGTAGTCGCACAGGGCGCCTCCATCTTAGTGGTGCAGACTTTTCTTATTTAGCAATGTGTTTTTTTTTTTTTTAATTATCCAGTGCCTTTTGGCCTGGATGGGAGGAAGTGGACGCCACCTGATATCTCAGGCTTTGCCAAATTGCTTTTAAGGGAGGAGGGATTAACAAGTTTCTTTGGAGAGCAGACAGTGTGTTTTGTCCTATAGGGCTAAGAAGCACCACCTGCTCACCTCCAGATTTATTTTATTAGGGGTGGGGGCCATTGGAAGGCACATTTTGTCCTGGGGTGGGGGGACATCTAGGTGCTTCTCAACTACATCCAACAGTTCTATTTTACCAAGGTAGTTGATTATAGGATGTATTGCATATTGTTTCTAGGTCAGGGGTTCCCATCCCAATTGGCACGGGTATTACTGGTGGTACTCGAAGGCCTATCAGGTGGTACTC
Organism: Gastrophryne carolinensis; assembly: GCA_027917425.1. Lineage (NCBI taxonomy): Eukaryota > Metazoa > Chordata > Amphibia > Anura > Microhylidae > Gastrophryne > Gastrophryne carolinensis. The sequence continues at coordinate 131,761,685 of CM051234.1, forward strand.
AGCAAGGTTTCAGAATGATCTGTATTCCAACTTGATCTACAGCCATCTATACTTTACCCAATTTGCTCCATAAGTACATTTAAAGCGGAACTATGGTCAAAAATGACCATAGTTCTGCTGTACTATATGGCAGAGGAGAAGCCCGACCCGGGCTGCCCCGCTGTGCATCACCGCTGTTAAAACAAGAAACCCGGCACCTGGATAACCACCACTTCCAGGACACTCCCATATGATTGCAAGGAGCCTGTCAGTTATGGCCACTGCTGGCCCTGGAGATGGTGGATGCAGAAGAGGATACTCACTTCCGGGGGCCGGGTTTCTTGTTTTCACAGTGGGGCAGCCTAGGTCGCGTTCCCCCACTGATATATAGTACAGCAGAACTATGGTCATTTTTGACCATAGTTCCGCTTTAACAAAACACACCCACCACCCAGGTGGTACATGACAAAATAAAAAGGGGGTCTTGATAAAAAAAACCTGGTCTAAGCTATACCAAGCAACCCTGCAGAGATTTGTTTAGTAAAATAAACCTTACTGCAGGTCACCAATATCAGAGCAGATATACAGTAGGAAAACTTTAAATGGCAGTGACTCGCCCCACTGCTCCCATCCCCAATCCATTCCCCTCAAACTTGGCAGGGTTAGACAAACTAAAAGGGACGCGTCGACCTGAACACCCAACCTCAGCGGCAACAGCATACTGACGCTAAGAGAGCCTGGCTTCTGCCACTGGAGTGGGCTCAACGTAGGACCAGGTGAGTCTATTTTTATAGTGCCAGTCCCTGAGGATGAAATGGGAGGAGCCCAGAATGTTGGTTATCAACAGCTAAAGCTTATACTCCTAGCAGGTAAAAAGATCAGTAACTCCTAAAGAAAGAAACTACCCCTGCCGGGGCAAGCACCCACCCAGACCCATAATTAACTCCAGTTAGTTTAGCCTTACCCAATCATTTGAATTACAGTTACTAAAAAGAGTGTAGTCCCTGAGAAAAAACTAACAAGCCCTGCCGTCTTTGCTGTATCTGACGCCGCCTGAACACAGACACCCGCCTCGGTACAGCAGTGGGTGCGGCCGATGCTCGAGCTTCCGAGCTGGGTGTCTGTGTGCAGGCGGCGGCAGCGAAGACGGTGGGGACAGCGGGAAGGAAGGAAAGGTGTGTTTACTTTTTTTTCTTTTTTTTTTACTTTTGCCTATGGGGAATTGGAGGGGGTGCCACACTGCCTATATGGGAATGGGAGGGGGGTGCCACACTGCCTATATGGGAATGGGAGGGGGGTGCCACACTGCCTTTATGTGGGAATGGGAGGGGGGTGCCACACTGCCTATATGGGAATGGGAGGGGGGTGCCACACTGCCTATATGGGAATGGGAGGGGGGTGCCACACTGCCTTTATGTGGGAATGGAAGGGGGGGTGCCACACTACCTATGGGACTGGGGAAATGCCATACTGGCCATGGGGTATGGGGAGGAGGGGAATGCCATTCTGCCTGTAATAGGTGGATTCTGCACCTTGCCTTTTATTTGTTTTTTTGAGGAATGGTGTTTTAGAACAACATTTGGTTCAGAATATTTATTTTTTTTTTGCATCTTCCAAATTCTAAGTGTATCCTATGGGCAGCTGTGTCTTATAGGGCAAAAAATACAGTGTTTTAAAAACGTATTATTATAGGATCTCATTATTAGTCTATTATCCTATTGTTACTTACTTTTATCTAACTGCTTTTGAAATGTAGATACCTTTTACAAAGCTGATTCCAACAGGCAGGGCCTTTTCTGGTTCTGAACTTAGCAAATAGTATTTCACTGCTTGGAAGATATCTCTGTCTGCGAGACAGGTCTCTGCCATCTGTAAACAATCTTCTAAACACGGCAAATTACACTGCAAAAAAACAATAAACCACACTTTAAAATAGGCGAGTTAAATAATTTGGAGCCAACATTTTTAGTTTTGTTTATTAATGGGGGGCAGGGTTAGAACTTAAGTGTTATGTTTCCCATCTGTAACCCTACTGAGGAGATCCAGCCTCTAGATGTCATGTGCCAGGCAGACTAGGTCTGTGTCACTATACAAGCAGTTGTTACAATTGTGCCACTAGTGGTACCACAAGAGAGTGTGGTGGTCTCACTATGACAAAAAAGGTGACACTCTTCTGTACTTTAGGGTAAAATGGACCACTGCCTACTGCATCCCCCGCTACCCTCTAACAGGAAGTGTGCCCGCCCCTGCCGTTCACAAATGCCTGGTGCAGGCCCAGCTAAAGGGATAGCGAAGATGAGCCTTTGGACCAGGAAAAAAGGTGAGTTCCCTCAGCCTCAACCTTAAATACACTATTTTGACAAAATGTAACTATAGAATTTTTTCATTTTTTAGCCTGGACATGACTTTAAGGTTGCCTAGAAAAATAGAGGCTAGACTGGTGTCTGCGAGGCAGAGAATGCAGATAGTAACATATAGTGGATTATGCAGCTGTATACAGGGATCAGCTGCACTGGAGCTAAGGTAAGGTTCTATATTAGACAATTGAAATAAACACAGAGCATACAATTTTCAACCACGGTTACAGTCCAAAGAAAGTCAGTAGTCATCCACTCTTATTTTCTTGGAACTGCCATACGAACGGACGTATATTTTAGGATAGAAACGGATTAGCTTATAGAATCACTCGCAAGTTCATACGAACGCACGAGCGGACGGGAAAAATAGGATGATCGGCACCAAAATCAAAGCTGTTACATGTTTCTTTGATACAACCCTATTATCTGGTAAGAGTAACTGATTTAGGTGGTGGGCACGCGGTGAAATACTGAAGTGGATTAACTGTGGATAACATCAACACTTGGGTACAACTGCATGTGCTCTGGGACACCCCCTTCGGATTTGGAATATAGTTGCTTGATTTAAGTTCCAAGAAAATAAGAGTGGATGACTACTGACTTTCTTTGGACTGTAACCATTGTTGAAAATTGTATGCTCTGTGTTTTTTTCAATTTTCTGATGTTCATCTAACCTGGAGGGATAGTAGGTACATACACGTTGAGCATTATATTTAATCTTGTGAACAATCCTTATTGAAAAGGTGTAAGCGTGGGTTTTTCTCTTATAATAAGGTTCTATATTGACAAGACAAGCAGAAATGGTTTTCTAAAACATACTTTGCTGTGAAGGTCGTTGATCTCCGCGGAGCATCCTGGGTAAAAAGCACACAGCTTGACTAAGAACAGATCACAGTCAGGTATCATTCTGAGAAGATCTAATGCCAAATCCCTAAAAATAAAACATCAATTGTATGAGGAGCTGTGTCACAATATTATACACCACCACAATGAATGACATGTGATTGGCATGATCTGTACTCCAGACACTTTCCCCCTCTTCCTTATTCAGTGTAACCAGTGCTCCATGACCTATAAGAGGGCTTAGGCAGTTGGACCTAGCCTTAGCTGCTCCCAGGCTTCTAGACCATGGCCGATGCTTTGGATGTGCAGGCTGTGTGGTCACACAAGGTGCCATTCCAATCTCTCTGAAAGGGGCAATAAGAAACATCTGGACAACCCGTCAGAGAGAGGGCTCTCAGCTGGCTCAGCAGGTGTCTCTTTTCCACATTTCTTCCATATCTCTTGCTCTTTTGCACATTGCTTCCATTAATTATCTCTGCCTTTTTTGCTAGGCATTTTTTTGTTCTTCTTTCTTCCCTTTACTCCCTGTTTTTCTGTATTTCAATGTCTCTTGTCTTTTAAGCGGCCCCACATCATTCTTACTTTTTTCACACACAACTTTTTCATACATTGCTACATTCCCTCTATCGTGTGCTCTTTTCTGTATTCCCTTCTCCTGCTCGTTTCCCACATTTGCGCCTTCTCGTGTTTTCCACCGACATCTTCTTCTGTTTTATTCTTTCCCTCCATCTCTTTTTCCCTCTATTCTGACTATCTCTATATTATCTTCTCTTCCCACATTCTCTCATTCATTCTTGCTTTTCCGTGTTGCCTTGTCTCTATCTCTCTCCATCTCTTTTGCACATTGCTCCCATTATTTTATCTTACTGTCTCCAGACTTTTTTCTTTTTACATTTCATTGTCTAAATCTTTAATTTATTTTCCACATTCCCTTCATCTCGTTACATAACCTTTGTCTTATTTGTTCCATATTTGCTCCTTCTCTTGCCCATAAACATTCCATTCATCGTGCTTCATCACTATCTTTTTCCACTTTTTAACCTTCTCTAGGTCTACCTCTCTTTTTACCTTCCCCATTGTATCATCATCTCTATTCCACCTTCTTCCTTCTCTTTCTTTTCAATATTCTCTGCTTCTCTCTCACTCTTTTTCACATTCCCTCTGTCTTAAACTTTTTATCTGCGTTCCCTCTATCTTTGTCTCTTCCACTTTCCCTTATTTCTCTTTTCCATGTTTCTATTTTTCCTATCTCCTTCACATGTTCCCTCCATCTCGCTATGTTTTGCACAGGGGGACATTTGCCGTGAGGCTGGTCCTGCCTTTAACCTACATTGTCATATTGTATACTTCTTTCCTTCATTCTACAGTTTCTTCTGTCAGTTTATCTGCATGTCAGGAGCCAATTTTTAGATGCTGATAAAGTCTTACTCCTGGGCTCCATTTTGTAAGTATCTACTATTTTCATATGTTTGTCTGCTATCAGCTATTGGTCCAGTGTATTCTGATTATCATCCACTAGATGGTGCACTATTTGCTGCTTATTGTTTACCCCATCTAACGGAGAGATTTCGCTGTTTTTGAGAGAGAGAGAGAGAGAGAGAGAGAGTTGATTGCCAAGCCTAGGTTGTCTGACCCCCCGCCCCCCAAACTACCATATTACAGATCAGGAAAGGTCTCTCTTTTTTTCTCCAGCCATAAACCTGCACATCTGTAATGAAGCCCCAGCCTGCTGCCAGACACTCACAACTGAGGGCTCTGCTGCCAGGTCAGAAGCCTGCATTTCACTACAAGGACACCCTTTATTTCTACCTGTTGTATGTCTTTCCGATTCATTCAAAGCAATTGTAAGGCTATGTAGGATCTACAGAAATCTCAGTAAAAGGAAGGTTAGTAAACATGATGAATGGACAGCAGTGACATGAAGGTCACACCTTAAAGTATGTGATTGTATAAACTGAAACATTTAGTAAACTGTTTCAGAGAGCACCTGTGAGTATGTTATAATGGCATGTGAATGTATTAGTTACTTTGTAGAAGCAGGCCATGGCATCATTCCCTTTAAAGCATATTAAAATGAAATGATAGCATTAGATGTCCCCTACTGATTCCCAGTGCCTCTATGAAAGGTTCCTATTTTAATATTGTTTTTGCGGCTCACCAGTGCCTACCTAGTAATGGTGATACCAGCCTGTATGCCCTGCAGTAATAGAAGGGTGCTCCAAGAAATGATACATGTTTTTCCAAGTTAAAAGAAAATACACTGAAAAGGGTGGCATGCATGTAGTCAGCCCCTTGTACTTTAATACCCCTAAATCCAGTGTGACCAATCACTTTCAGGGGTCACCTGATTACATACAGTCCCCCTGTATGTAATTCAGTCAACAAACAGCATAATGAACACATCAGACAGAATTAGCTGTGGTGTATTGCAGGATTAGATTATAAGAAAATAGCCCAAACTGTTAACATTTCACATTCACATCCTTTTTACCATAAGAACTATAAATCTGTGGAATGGCCACCCACAGAAGCTTGTTATATCATCATCAGCTTATAAAAATAATAAGCTGCTGATTTTTTAGTAGTATATACTTTCAAGGTTACAAATAGATGTTTTATTTGTAAGTCATTATAAAAAAATCCTCAACTCTGTCCCTCGGTTGAACATGAAGGACATGTGTCATTTTTCAACTGTTCTTAAAGTGGACCAACACCCAGGATTTTCACTATCCTGGGTGTTGGTCCACTTCCACGCCCCGCTGTGTGAAACCCCCCCAGAAAGCCCCTAAAATCTTACCTTATCACCGACGGATAAGCCGCCGCCTCACGCACATCCCTCTTACGGTAAGCGGACCCGCGCCAGCCATTCACAAACGGCCGGCGTGGGTGCGCACCCTGCTAGAGGGAAGCGAGGGAGGCGGCGGCGGCTTATCCGTCGCCGATAAGGTAAGATTTTAGGGGCTTTCTGGGGGGTTTCACACAGCGGGGCGTCCCGATTTCGGATGCCCCGCAGGGAGGGAGCTGATCGGCCCGGGCCGATCAGGGGTGGGTGTTGGTCCACTTTAACCAGAACAACACCCTGTGCGTTAACATCGGTAATTGGGAGAAATCATACCTTTCTCCTCGTTCCCTCAGAAAAACAGGGGGGCTTTGATTGGTTATAGGGGAGGCTCTAGATGTGCAAATCTGCTACCACAACAGACTTGCAGCTGTAATTGTAGCTAAAGGTGGTCCTGCAAAATATGGGGGGGAGAATATATGCATGCCACACTTTTCATTGTTTTACTTTTTTTTTTTTTTGTATGTATATCATTTTTTTAAACTCCACAGATATTTGCTACAGTACTTTGTGTTACTCTAAAAAAATAAAATCTCAATAAAATACATACTGGTGCCATAAAAATACACAAAACAGCACAATAACGTAATACTGCATAGGTGGTTGTCATGGAAGTCAGAGATGCCATCCTGGTATCCAAAGATCCACAGTACACCCAGCAGTGACATGGCGAGGAGACAGGAATGTGGCATTGGTCTTACTTTCCAAATGCTTTTACAGACAAGATATATATATAGTAATCTTTACTATGCAGCTAATTGTGGACTAGATAACCATTTTCTTTTCCATTTTCTAAGTTACACTTTTTATTCTCAAACTACAATAAGTTCAGCTTTCCATGGTCCTCACCTATGTCTCCAGTGATCCATTTCATTCCTGTACTGGCCTGTGCTAGTGCCCAGTGTTGCAGAATACCTGGTTGCAACACAGAATCTTTCTTGTGCAGAGTCTTGAGAGTATCTGTGGGACACTGTGTTTAAGACCGGGCCCACCAACTATGACATTTATGATGGATACCAGTAGTTTTATTTATTGATGGTGCTGACCACCGACATTATAACCTGGACCACCATATGCCACAATTCAGTTATGTCAGCAGCCTTGTGTGCACTCATGTGTATGTGCAAACCTGTATATGTAAGTAGGAACTCAAATACAGACCTGAAAAAGTTAAAACAAACAGTATGGCCTTGATTCAATAAAGGTAGAAAAAAAATCCTCATGGCAGTAAAAAATTCAATTCATGAGAAAAAATCCTGAGAATGTCACTGTTACTGAATCACCAGATAAAAAGACAATGAAAGTCAATGGCAGCTTTTACTACAGTACAGAAAGGAGTAAACAGTTCTCTACTTTTCTCAAGAGTAAAAAAGTGCCATTGACTTTCATTGTTTTCTTATCTGGTGATTCAACAACAGTGACATTCTCAGGCTTTTTTCTCATGAATTGAATCTTTTACTACCATGAGAATTTTTTCTACCTTTATTGAATCGAGGCCTATATCTAAAGTTGAATCCTACAGATGGCTGTTCATGTACCTATAAATTTGTTTTTTTTTATTTCTGCTGGAAAATTCCTTAACATTCATATAAACTAGCTTGTACAGTATATTATTTCATACTATTAATTTAATGCCATCAGACATAAATTTGAGAATGGGGTCTTTACTGCACTTCTCATTTCAGAGGTATTTAAACTAGATCATTCACCAGGATTTTGACTATTCTGGGGATTGGTCCCTTCCCTGGGGCAGCCCGGTGTAGCATTCCCCCCCCCCCCCCGTGTGAAACCCTACAGATCGCCCACTTTCACTAACCTCTCCGACGTCCCCGCGGTGCATGTGTGGGCACTCGTCCAATCAGAGCTTTATGCAGAGCATACTAATGGGAGGCATAAATCCACTGATTTGAACTTTGCATCCAGCATAGGTGCACCGGTGGCTGCATTCCCAGCTCCCCTGTGGAGTCCTATCTTACAGGGAAGCTAGGGATGCGGCCACCGGTGAAGACAGCATCACGAAACGCGTCGGGAGCTGATAAGATTACTGACGTCCCGGGGGCCTTCATCCTATACTGGATGCCCTGGGGGCAGGCTAGCAGCCGGCTCTGGAATGTTTTCAATTCCAGAGTGGCTGTGGGGAGCTGATTGGTCCACTTTAATGAGGGTAAGGTCTGGACTGTGTGTAGGAGACATGATGAGAGATATGTTCTTTAAGCTGTCATCAGCAATCCGAAAACCAAGTAAAAATATTTTATAATAGTCATGGAAGTAGTATATATACTGTATTTATACACCCCACGACTATAAGCACACAGTACAGTCACCGGCTGACATATATGTAAAATGTATACCTGTATCCAAGAGATGGGAAGCTAAAAAGAGGTAAAATAACTGCAGTTAAATACAGACATAGGGCTTAAACGGGTGAATTTAGTTCTAGTACATACTAGCTACTATAATCTGGAATAATATTATATATATTTTGCAAATATGTATAGTTATTGCAATCTTATCCTCAGGGCAGTTTCTAGGGGAGGGCAAGCAGGATGTTTGCCCTGAATGCCAAGTCCATTGGGGGATCCTTTAGCCCAGCCACACTGTTTTCTGCAGATAGGTTAGTTAGTGGTGCCAGCCATACACCAGGCCCATCATCCCCTCATATTGGGCTCAGTAATGCAGAGGGGGCACTGCTGCTAAAGTAGAGGCACAGCATGGAAATTACCGGCCCCGCTTCTCCTCAATGTTTAGTAAGCAAAATACATGTGTATATTCAGCTTGTCTCAGCAAATGTACTAGTTACATCTAAGGTTTTGATGTTACTTAGATGCCATTTTGATGTTGGCCATTTCAGGCTGAACGATGCTCATGTAAGTTGGTATATACCCTTGTATCACTTGTTTTTGCTTAGGACAACCTTGTAATTGTTTATATAGGTTTTTTTTTCTGCCAATTTTAGTTATGAATAATGATGTGGTTCTGATGACCCTGGTGGAACAGGCCTGGTGTCTGGCTGGCATACAGATGTGCACGACATGGTAAACATTAAACACTGTAGTGCATCTGCATAATATTTACCACATCTGCATGATCTAGTCATGTTATCTTTTTAAGATTTATAAGCATGGAGTCCCGGGTGCGAAGTAGATGCCTTCCTGTCTGCCCATTCACTTGGAGCGTGCAAAGAGCGGGGGATGCCACTCTGTACACTGTCTGTGCGGCTGCCGCAGGATCACCCATAACAGTGCTAAATCCTGGCCAGAGTTTTTTTTTCTTTTAAATTCCCTGTCCTGCCTCAGCACTGGAGGAGGGAGGCAGGGCGGTGGATGATTGGTACACTGGACCATCTTTAGCTAATTAGATTGATTGTATTGTTTACCATTTAATAAAACTATGGGTTTTTTTCTTAAGAAAGTGCCAGGTAGTGCTTCATAGGGGCAGGTAGCATCTGGTGAACGCTGGGCGCTGTACGGGAAACCACATTTAAAGTGGACCAACACCCTCACGTTTTTTTTTTTTTTTCCGTCATTAAATAAACCATTCTATTCGCCAGGACTCATCCTTAATAATCAAAAAAAACGTACCTTAGATGATATAGCGCAGCGTCGCTTCAATTTCTATTTCGCGCCGCCATATTTGATTTACATCTAAGAGGAAGAGATCGTTTGACCTCTTCCTCTTCTAAACCTCGCGCATGCGCAGTAGTGCCGAGGTAGGTAAAGTGAAGCGCCGCTCGCTCCCGGGGCAAGCGGCGCTTCACTTTACCTAGCGGCGCTACTGCGCATGCGCGTCTTTTGTTTTTTTTTTTATCTACCTGAGAGACGTGCACGCTCCCGAGAAGACGGCTGGAAGACAGAGGCCACGCCCACCACGATGACATCACGCCTGAAGAAACAGAAACTGAATTCACGCGATGCTTGGAGACTGGTATGCACGTCTTAGTAGTGCAGATGCCAGTCAAAGGACACGTACAAGCGCTGGAGGGCGGGACTTCCGGCGAAGGTGATTCCAGAAAGCAGACGCTGCGAGGGACAGAGGGCTGCCTGGATCATCAAAACGTAAGTGTTTTTTTTATGTTTGTTCATTTAAAGCAATGTTATTTTTGTGGGTGTTGGTCCACTTTAAGAAAGCGAATCTGGTGAGCGCGGCATCTAGGTTCAAGAGCGCCACGTATTACCTTTCGCTCATTGTCGCTCTCCCATACATTTCAATGGGCTTTCATTTGTTTGTGTTTAAAATAACGTTTTGCCAATTTACATTTTTTTTTTGCTCAAATCATTGTGTGACCTCTCCTGGCTGCAAACATTTTTATAATTTTTTGGGACTTTTTTACATTTTTATGCAGAATTCTATTTACAGGTCATTGTCACAGTGTTAAAACAATGCAATTCCATGTGTTTTCGTGACTTTGTGACTGGTGTATATGTGTTCAAAAACAGACTTTAATCACACAGCGTCTGAGGTTCTATGCTACAGTGCCCAGCACAACGTTGTGTGTGTGTTCTTTTGTTAAATAAGGTGTGGAGCACCAAGTGTCGGACGCACTGAGCTGGCGCTACCTCTCGCTCGCTGCAGCGTTATACTGTTGTTAGAGCGCCCAACACATGTCATATTCATCAATGCCGGCCAGGTTACTACAGCGACCGAGATGCTAGGTTACAGCGCCCGATACCCGCTTATAGCGTCTACTCGTGGTCGTTCTAAGCGCCGCTATACAGACGCTCATCTGGCAATATGTGGCGCTAGTAGTGAATCAGCCTCTATATATATATATATATATATATATATATATATATATATATATATATATATATATTAAAAGTAGTAGTGATTAATCTATAATCTGACCCTATTTAGCATTAGAGGTGTCAGCAAAAAGGGAGCTAAAATATCCCATATAGCCTAAATTTAGGCCTAAGTTTAATGCACTGGGTTCACCTGTGTTGACCCCCCCAGCAGCATTGATGCAGCCACAGCTGTTCTTCCTTCCTTCCCTCCCAAGAAATGCCTTTATGTCTCTTGAGCTTACTTCAAAGCTGACCTTTATCATAACATTTACAACCACACAGCTTCACTCCACTCACCTACATCCTTGTGCTGTCAGCTATGGTGCTGACAGTGTGCTCTATGGCTGGCTTCAGTGGCTGCTTCCAGCCATGATGGCACGCTCTCCCTCATTGACTGGTGCATGTGGTGTACCATGTGCTGATCCAGTGCTAATATGTTTAGCAGCTGTGGACAAACTAAAGCATGCCATGAGCCATCTGGAAAACTTCCATGCAAGAAGGGAAAGGAATGAACCTGTGTGGGAGTGATGGAGTGAGTCTGCTGTGAGGTAACTCTAGGCTTTTTGTTTGTTTTTGCCTATGAATGCGCTTTAAGTCCCCCCCCCCCCCCCTTCTTCGTGCATTCGATTATCTAAGTTTAGTTTCTCTTTGCTTCAAACTAAAGCATGCCATGAGCCATCTGGAAAACTTCCATGCAAGAAGGGAAAGGAATGAACCTGTGTGGGAGTGATGGAGTGAGTCTGCTGTGAGGTAACTCTAGGCTTTTTGTTTGTTTTTGCCTATGAGTGCGCTTTAAGTCTCCCCTCATAAATAATCTTCTTCGTGCATTCGATTATCTAAGTTTAGTTTCTCTTTGCTTCTTTTTTCTAGTTGATGCTTTTATGACCCAGAGTCCAAAACATATTGTGTTTGTGGTTTAATGTGATTGAGAAAAAACAAAAATGTAATATTTGTTGTGTTGTTTGTACGTGTTGTTAGTAGCTAACATAAAGTCTTATGTTTTCTTGTAGCTATTATACAGTTACAAGGTTGAGGCAGTTACGCACCATGTTGTCACTGTCATGCATTTTCTCGCAAGTAGCTCCAGTGCATATTGAGTTGCATGTGCTGCACTATCTCCAAGAATGGTGCCCACAGACACGGCCAGCTCCAGCTCGTTGCCACGAATTAGATTAGCCATGGCTAGCTAAAATGATACAAAATTAAGTAGTTTTTTCAAGAATGTCCTTATGATTCATCGATTCATTTATCAATTGACAACAGTAAATTAGAAGTACTAGTCATACTAGTCAAGGAAGTGCCTTTACCTCCTTTTTGAGAGATTTCCCTTAATTATTCTTTGGTGGGGAAGTTTAGATTACGTAGAGCCATTGCTGTTAGTTTCAGTGAATGCAACTTATTATGGTGGAGTATCCCCAAAGGGTTTGGAAATAGTGATGAGCCGAAGCAGGGACAATGTGGCTAGGAAGCCCTCCAGGACGGATAGTCGCCAGTATCCGGCATTTGGTACTTCAGAATAGCTCCAGTCACTACAATGTGTGAGCTGGTATAGGATTCCCTTGGACCACTCACCATTTCAGTAGAAAAAAAATACAGTTAAAAAAAAAAGAAAATAAAACCACCATCGTCACGTCTACCTTCATCTAACTCCCACTGGGTGGCATCATCTCTGGGTCAGGGACTCCCTGCTGGACTGTGGAGGACACTGTGTGGCCAGAGACATATGAAGGATGATGCAGCAACAGTGAGTTTTTTAAAACTGTATTTTTGTAACTGTTTGTAATCTGGTAAGGGGGCCCCTATACAAATTCATAGTGTAGTAGTGGCCAGCACACCACCTGCCAGCACAGTATAAATCCGGGTCAAATCTAACTGGCCCGGATCCAAAGCCCATCATTAGTAGGAACACTTATTCTATCCTGGTGACACCCAGGGCTTTTTGTGTCAATTTTATTATACATTCAGGCTGAAATACACCAGTAAATGGTTAAAAAATATTGTTTTTTGCTGTTTTGACTTTTTTAGCCTCAATTTGTGCTGGTCACCACGATTTTGTCCTGATGACACCTATAGGACTGATTCAGAGCCAGGAAAGAAAACTCACTCCTTTTTTTTAGGAGAGGAAACTGCAATTCATTTTCATTGTCTATTTTGGGTTGATTTAAACCGGACCTTCAGCGTGATTTAATGAAAAGCCCAAACTCTTAAAAAACGGTTCCCCAGCATCTAAAATTAATATATTTTACATTTTTAGTCACTAACTTATTATTCTTTACCCCACTGGGCTGCAACTCTGTTCAGGAATTTAGGATACGGGCGCCGCCATCTTGACTCAGAAGCATCACACTTACTGAGGAGAAGAGAGTGGGATAAGTACAGGGGGGCGAGTTATAGCTGTGCTTTGCTCAGACAGAGCAGAGCTGGGGTCAGGTAAAGGTCAGCAGTCCCAGAATGCAGAGCAGCACAGTCAGGAGGCACTTCCTGTTTGCAGGCTGCCTGATAAGATGGCGGCTTCCATAAGCCGCCATCTTGGATGTTTAAAGGCTCATAACATGCAGTAGATGCAGGTAGGATGATTTTTAATGTGGACAATCTGTATGTACAGGGTGTGGGAAACATATAAGATAGGCTCTTATTCAGAGTGAAGGTCCGCTTTAACACCAGGTGACAATTTACATTGAGTTGTTGAATCAGTCCCAAGGTAGACAATGAAAGTGAATGACAGTTTTCTCTCCTAAAAAAGTAGTGAGTTTTCTCACCTGGCTCTGAATCAATTCCATAGATGGTCTGTTATCCAGTTATAAGTGATCAAATAGAAAATTACCCAATGTTCTTGTCATGGACAGTGGGAAATGTAACTAATCTGTCCTCACCACATTAAAATAATAAAGGTCCTAGAGCCACACAGCTGTTTTTGTTTTTGTCTAATAGAACGCATATTGGCATTTGGACAAACTAAAATACACCAGGGGCCGTTGTACTGTCAGTAAGAACAGAAGTGAGTGGAGATGTGTGGGTGTGTAGGATCAAGCCACCAAGTGGACAGGAAAATCTTCTGTTTTTCCTACAGTTGTATTTTTTGTCATTTATAAAGCTTTTGGTATTTGTTTGCAAAAATTTGCATCAACAGTTAGGTCATTCTTACTTCAACGTTATCTACTGCCAGATGACAGCATGCTGCAAGTACAGCCCGTCCATCTTGGAAATACCACTCTGCCAGCTCTGAACTGACTCGATGGAGAAGTCTGTACAGAGGAAAATTATATATAAAAATGGATTTTAATGCTCTGGAAAATAAGACATACTTGAACACATTACAACTTACTCAGTGTAATCTTCTACATTGTTGCCATCGGTTGGCGATGTGGTAGATACAGAAACATGAGTAGACTGTATGTTGCCTTCACAAGCTGCCTAGAGGTAAATAAGCAAGTTAATCAGCAGGCAAACGCATGATGGGATGTTTTAGCTTTGGACAATAGAAGATGGGTTGGCTGAATTCCAAGGTGAATATCCTTTAACCAGGGTTGCTCAACCATTTGAACAGCCACAAGATTGATACCCACTGTCTCCACAAACTCCACTCATATGTGCTTCTACCACTCCCCTACATACTGATCGGCTTACCTCTCCAAATATATTTGCATCCAATTTTACCCATGGGTGGTGGTGTACAATCAATGTCACCACATTTCTCCAAGCCACCGCTGTCAACTCTGTTTGCAAATGCTATCTTATACCGCCCCATCCGTGGTGTGCCCCTTTCTAACTTCTGTTAAACATCAGTTCTTTTTCCTCTCCCCCCTTCTCACAGCCAGTCAGGGGCCAAATCAGATGGCCAAATCTGAGGGCCACATGTGGCCCCTGGCCGCAGATTGAGCATGTGTGCCATACCCTAACCACTCTGCTCAGCCCCAAGGTTAACTGCTATGCAGAAGGTTAATCCTTGTGAGCTGCTGGATAAAGCACTAATTGCTGCAATTCAGCCTATGTTTGGTAGCAAACATGGATTGATACAAAGTAGTAAAAAGACAGACAAGCAAAGTAGCAGCTATGCTCCCCCACACATACAAGCATTTGGGTCTGATGTAAGAGAGGTGCAGACAGGTGCACCTTAACAAAACAGATGATTGTGAATAATTAAGTTCATTTAAGCAAATCTGTTAGTTAAAGTGGACCAAAACCCAGCAGGATCATTTCCCGGATCCATTCCCTCCCCGCGGGCATCCAAAATCGGGATGCCCCGCTGTGTGAAACCCCCCAGGACAACCGCAAACCTTACCTGAATCCCAGTCCAACGACGTATGCGTGGGCCACAGCCACATCTTGCGCTCCTCTCTAGCAGTGGGAGTGATGGAGGGATTCTGTTACAGTCTGTATGGGGATGTATGGGGGGTTGTTCTGCCACACAGTCTGCTATGGGGATGCTGGGGGTTGTTCTTCCACACAGTCTGCTATAGGGATGATGGGAGTTGTTTTGCCACACAGTCTGCTATAGGAATGATGGGAGTTGTTCTACCTAAGGAGGGTCAGTTCTAGTATCCAAACCGAACTTTGGCGGCAAGTTTGGCCAAACTTGAGGAGCCAGAACTTCTCCATCACTAATCATGAATAAATAAAATTCAGGGGTCAGACTACAGCAGATGGACTAAATCCCAACAACAACAGTTTTATTCAGTAGCACACCGGGAAGGATAGATCTCAAATTACCTGCATGGCAGGTAAGCAAACAATGATTTTGTTTTTACAGTTAGCCTGGACAATCACTTGGAATATATATAGAAGACAGTCATACCTGGGCCACTAATAATGCCTCTTTCAATTGCCCTCGGGAGGTAAAGAAATTGACAAGTTTCTTCACATCTCCAGTAGCTATGCAGTAGGGGATGACATCATCATTTTCTTCCTCAATCAGCTGACTTGCTCTCCTGTTAAACAAAGAAAAAAACAGACATGGGAATTTTCAATTAAAATATGGACTCCTACAGACAGTGTATTGAGCAGGGGCGGAACTATAGGTGCAACTGCACCTGGGCCCAGAAGGTCATTATTATATTTGTGCTCTTATAGCAAAGAAAATGTTACTGTATGATCCCTCAATGAGTCCCATTCAATATTTGCACCAGTGCCCAGTCACATAGTATAGTTTCTCTTCTGGTACTGAGTTTATATTAAAACACAGTTGCTGTATGAGCCCCCGTACATACAGAGTAGGCACATCAAGGTAGTATCAGGATTGTCCCCTAGACTAGGCATAATTTTTGCCTGCAAATTATCTTGGAATAACATTGTTAACATAAAAACCAATGAAAGCATTGTTTCATGCGTTCAAAATATGGCATAACTAAAAAAAAAAAAAAAAAAAGAAAAAAAAGTAAATGTTTCAGAATTTAATAAATGGTGCTCTTTTGTTGGTTAATGACATTTATCACTTTTACCCAAGAAAGTTAAGAAGATGGAGAGTGTGTAACACTGTGTAAAATGCACTTGTATATCTTTCAGGTCGGATACGAAGGTAACGGGGGTAACTTTAAATAGTGTACCCATCGACAAGACAAGAGGTGGGTGATAGGAAAGTAGGGGGCCGTAGTATTAACTTACCATTTCTAAAAATACAATTCTGTGGTTACTCACCTGTAGAATTGTTTTTACACTGTACAGCATGGCTTGCTTCATTTCTATTCTGTACATGTGGGTAATCCACCGCAAGTGGCGCAGTCGACTGCAGGAAGACTTGTGGCCCCTCCCGGTCCATATAAGGGCCAGAATTACCCAGAATCCCCAGTGTTTGAAAGCAGTAATGCAAGATGCCGGGAGACAAGGACCATGTTAGTAAAAACACAGCCCACAAAAAGGAACTCTCTCAACAAAATCACCATAACAAGGCAAAAGAGAACAACGCTAAAAAGGGTGGGATGAAGCAAGCCGTGCTGTACACCGTAAAAACAATTCTACAGGTGAGTAATCACAGAATTGTATTTTTCCAGGTGTACAGCATGGCTTGCTTCATTTCTATTCTTTACATGTGGGACATCCAACAGCAGTGTCCAAAATAGGGCGGGATCCCCAGAGCGGAAAGCATGTAGTTCATTTCACTACCGCCTGAAGCACCTTTCGGCCAAAAGCAGCATCAGCTGATGCCAAAACATCAACCTTGTAAAACTTAGTAAAGGTATGACTGAAGACCAGGTAGCAGCCTTACAAACTTGTTCAACAGAGGCCTGGTGCTGAAAAACCCAAGAAGCACCAATAGCTCTAGTAGAGTGAGCGGTAACACGAAAAGAGGGATCCTTCCCCTTGGCAGAGTAGGCTTGCACCACCGCCTGTCTAATCCACCTACTAAGAGTGGACTTAGCCGGAGACAAAACCTTCCTAACACCTTCAGAGAGGACAAAAAGAGAATCCGACTTCCTGTCGCAACCAGGTAGTACTTAATGGCTCTGACCACATCCAAGGAACGAAGGGCCCTTTCCTTAGAGTTAGACGGATCCGGACACAGAGAAGGTAAAATAACCTCCTCATTAAGATGAAAGGGAGACACGACCTTAGGTAAAAAATCAGTTTAAAGCGAAAAACCACCTTATCCTTATGCCTCTCAAAGTAAGGGGGCTTCATACAAAGTGCAGCCAGTTCTGACACCCGGCGTACCGAGGTGATGGCTACCAAAAAGACCACCATTAGAGTCAGGATAAACAAGGCAGCATCGCACAAAAGCTCAAAGGGGGGGTCCTGGAGAGCAGAAAGCACCAAATTCAAATCCCACACCGGTAATTCAGGCTTACGCGGTGGACGTACATGGGTAACTCCTTGGAAAAAAGAAAAAAGCAGTCTATGGTTGTCAAAGGATCTTTGGAAAAAGACGGCCAAGGCCGAGACCTGGCCCTTGAGGGTGCCCATCTGTAGACCCAAAGCTAAGCCGTGTTGTAAAAATTCCAAAATCCTAAAAAAGAGAATGTGCGACAAGGGAAATTAAGCAATGTAGGCATGCCAAACTCTGTAGTAAATCATGGAAAAAAACTTCTTCCGCGCCTGAATCATGGTCTGAACAACCTTAGCAGACAACCCCTTCTCCGTAGGATTGAGGTTTCAATAGCCAGGCCGTCAAAGCCAGCGTCTGTAAATTGGGGTGCCGCAGCGACCCATGTGTGAGAAGCCCTGGGAGCTTGTGATTGTGTCTGGATGCAAACAGGTCCACATCCGGTAGACCCCAGCGGAGACACAGAGCGTGAAAGCTCTTGTTGCTGAGAGACCATTCCCCCAGACGAGAGGCCCCCCTGCTCAGGGAGACTGCCTCCTGGTTCTCTACCCCGGGGATGTAAACCGCTGAGATGCAGGGAACATTCTCCTCTGCCCAAGTCAGGATCTGGGTCCTCCTGGAGGGCTCGCTTGTTCCGAGTCCCGCCCTGGTGATTGTCGTAGGCAACCGCTGTCTGATTGTCCGAGCAGATCTGGATCGCATGATCCCTGAGATGGGGAGTCAAGTGAAGAGATGCACCAACTGGATCGCTCTCAGCTCCAGGAGATTGATGGGCAAGTGGGCGTCCTGCAGCCCCCACTGGCCCTGGAATTTCAGCGTTTGCCAAAAACCTCCCCAGCCGGTCAGACTGGCGTCCGTGGTGACAATCTCCCAACGGGGATGCAGAAAGGACTTGCCCACCGACAGATTTCTGGGGTCCAACCACCACAAGAGGGACTGTCTGGCCAGGGAGGACAGTGAAAATTCCTGTTCCAGGGACTCCAGCGTCCGGTCCCAACCGGTCAACAGATTCAATTGAAGAGGTCTCATGAGGAATCGAGCGAAGGGCACTGCCTCGAAGCATGACACCATTAGGCCCACCAGTTTCATCCCCAGAAGGATCGATGGCCGCTGACAAGACAGTAAGGCCTGCACCTGCGTCTGGAGGCCCGCCACCTTCTGCTGGGGCAGGAATACCTTGACCTGAGATGTGTCCAACGTCATGCCCAGAAAGGACCTCACCATTGAGGGAGTGATAGAAGACTTGGGGTAAATGATTACCCATCCAAAATCCTCGAGAGTGGATAACACCGTCCGGGTGTCGCTCTCGGCCTGCTGAAGGGACTGAGCAGCAATCAGCAAATCGTTCAGATAAGGAAGAACACGATTGCCCTGGTTCCTCAGGATAGCCATGATGCCCGCCAGCACCTTGGTGAACACACGGGGGGCTGAGGATATTCCGAACGGCAGTGCCACAAACTGGTAATTTCTAATCTTTACATGTGGGACATCCAACAGCAGTGTCCAAAATAGGGCGGGATCCCCAGAGCGGAAAGCATGTAGTTCATTTCACTACCGCCTGAAGCACCTTTCGGCCAAAAGCAGCATCAGCTGATGCCAAAACATCAACCTTGTAAAACTTAGTAAAGGTATGACTGAAGACCAGGTAGCAGCCTTACAAACTTGTTCAACAGAGGCCTGGTGCTGAAAAACCCAAGAAGCACCAATAGCTCTAGTAGAGTGAGCGGTAACACGAAAAGAGGGATCCTTCCCCTTGGCAGAGTAGGCTTGCACCACCGCCTGTCTAATCCACCTACTAAGAGTGGACTTAGCCGGAGACAAAACCTTCCTAACACCTTCAGAGAGGACAAAAAGAGAATCCGACTTCCTGAAGGATTCAGTCGCAACCAGGTAGTACTTAATGGCTCTGACCACATCCAAGGAACGAAGGGCCCTTTCCTTAGAGTTAGACGGATCCGGACACAGAGAAGGTAAAATAACCTCCTCATTAAGATGAAAGGGAGACACGACCTTAGGTAAAAAATCAGTTTAAAGCGAAAAACCACCTTATCCTTATGCCTCTCAAAGTAAGGGGGCTTCATACAAAGTGCAGCCAGTTCTGACACCCGGCGTACCGAGGTGATGGCTACCAAAAAGACCACCATTAGAGTCAGGATAAACAAGGCAGCATCGCACAAAAGCTCAAAGGGGGGGTCCTGGAGAGCAGAAAGCACCAAATTCAAATCCCACACTGGTAATTCAGGCTTACGCGGTGGACGTACATGGGTAACTCCTTGGAAAAAAGAAAAAAGCAGTCTATGGTTGTCAAAGGATCTTTGGAAAAAGACGGCCAAGGCCGAGACCTGGCCCTTGAGGGTGCCCAACTGTAGACCCAAGGCTAAGCCGTGTTGTAAAAATTCCAAAATCCTAAAAAAGAGAATGTGCGACAAGGGAAACTAAGCAATGTAGGCATGCCAAACTCTGTAGTAAATCATGGAAAAAAACTTCTTCCGCGCCTGAATCATGGTCTGAACAACCTTAGCAGACAACCCCTTCTCCGTAGGATTGAGGTTTCAATAGCCAGGCCGTCAAAGCCAGCGTCTGTAAATTGGGGTGCCGCAGCGACCCCTGTGTGAGAAGCCCTGGGAGCTTGTGATTGTGTCTGGATGCAAACAGGTCCACATCCGGTAGACCCCAGCGGAGACACAGAGCGTGAAAGCTCTTGTTGCTGAGAGACCATTCCCCCAGACGAGAGGCCCCCCTGCTCAGGGAGACTGCCTCCTGGTTCTCTACCCCGGGGATGTAAACCGCTGAGATGCAGGGAACATTCTCCTCTGCCCAAGTCAGGATCTGGGTCCTCCTGGAGGGCTCGCTTGTTCCGAGTCCCGCCCTGGTGATTGTCGTAGGCAACCGCTGTCTGATTGTCCGAGCAGATCTGGATCGCACGATCCCTGAGATGGGGAGTCAAGTGAAGAGATGCACCAACTGGATCGCTCTCAGCTCCAGGAGATTGATGGGCAAGTGGGCGTCCTGCAGCCCCCACTGGCCCTGGAATTTCAGCGTTTGCCAAAAACCTCCCCAGCCGGTCAGACTGGCGTCCGTGGTGACAATCTCCCAACGGGGATGCTGAAAGGACTTGCCCACCGACAGATTTCTGGGGTCCAACCACCACAAGAGGGACTGTCTGGCCAGGGAGGACAGTGAAAATTCCTGTTCCAGGGACTCCAGCGTCCGGTCCCAACCGGTCAACAGATTCAATTGAAGAGGTCTCATGAGGAATCGAGCGAAGGGCACTGCCTCGAAGCATGACACCATTAGGCCCACCAGTTTCATCCCCAGAAGGATCGATGGCCGCTGACAAGACAGTAAGGCCTGCACCTGCGTCTGGAGGCCCGCCACCTTCTGCTGGGGCAGGAATACCTTGACCTGAGATGTGTCCAACGTCATGCCCAGAAAGGACCTCACCATTGAGGGAGTGATAGAAGACTTGGGGTAAATGATTACCCATCCAAAATCCTCGAGAGTGGATAACACCGTCCGGGTGTCGCTCTCGGCCTGCTGAAGGGACTGAGCAGCAATCAGCAAATCGTTCAGATAAGGAAGAACACGATTGCCCTGGTTCCTCAGGATAGCCATGATGCCCGCCAGCACCTTGGTGAACACACGGGGGGCTGAGGATATTCCGAACGGCAGTGCCACAAACTGGTAATGCTGATCCTTCAACGCAAACCTCAGGAACTTCTGATGTCCCTGAAAAATCGGGATGTGCAGATAAGCATCCTTGATGTCCACTGTCACACATGAAGTCACCGGACCGAAGCGAGCTCACTGCAGACCGTAAGGTCTCTATGCGGAAATGTCTGACAAACTTGTTGAGACACTTCAGATCCAGGATAGGTCTCAGCGCTCCGTCCTTCTTGGGCACCGTAGAATCTTCGACCCCGTTCCTGGTGAGGCACGGGACAAATCACACCTAATAGCAGAAGGCGTTGAACGGCCATTCTTAGGCACTGCAACGTCAATGTGTTCTGGGAAATCTGTGACCGAAGAAATATTGAGGGCGGCCAAACTGCCAGCTCTATTTTCTACCAGGAGGAAACCACCTCCTGAATCCACCGATCCGAAACGTGCTGTCTCCAGATGTGAGCAAAAAGCAAAAGCCGTCCCCCCACCCAGGTGGGTGAGGGCGTCCCCTCATGACTGAGAGGGCTTGGCAGGGGGTATGGATTTAGCTCCCTGGGAGGGATTGGGTCGGCCGCGAGACCTACCTCGTCCCCAGGAATATCTGTGGCCACCAGAAAGTGAAGCCGAATAACCTGAGCCCCAGGAAGGGGATACTAGTGAGAGACATAGCGCAACAAGCAGGGCCGAAGCCCTGTTGCCAAGCCAGACACTATCGTCCATGACCGAGACTACAAAAGCAATAAAATCCACACAGGTTTTGAGGTCTTTATACTCCTCCGCCTGCTTGCGAGACTTGGCAAAATCAACAAGGCGTCTCACCTTCTTCCTGATGGTCAAAGAGAAAATGGCCGCGGCACAGACAGGGCGAAGCCCAGCACCCACAAGGGTGAATGCATGACAAGCCAGCTGATCCATGTGCCTGTCAGCAGGTCGCGCAAGGAAGCAGTATCGGGTGACGGCATAACCGTAGTGTTGGATAACCCCGACACAAGGGCATCCACAGCAGGGGGACGGGACCAGAGGCAGATCAGCTCCTCAGGGAAGGGATACCGCCTGTCCAGTCCCTTAGGCACCGATGGCAATTTGTTAGGTCTTTCCATTTCTTAAACACCATATTGGAAAAGTGGGCCTGCTCCGGAAGACAAGCCTCTGTCTCTCAGGCCGAAATAAATCACTCTGCTTCCTCTTAGCCGCTGTAGGAGGGACAATATGCAAAGTCTCAAACACAGAAGACAGCAACTTTTGCGTGTCGTCAGGGAGCCACATATCCTCGTCAGAGGAGGAACCAGGCTCGCTGTCATAGCCGACCGACCGATCCCCTGAGGAAGCGGAGTCCTTCAACTCTCCCTCCTCCATGGAGTCCCGACCTCCAAAAGGATCATCATCATCGTCCACAAAATCCGAGTAACCCAGCTCGATGTGCCGCTTCTTACTAGTGGCCTTCCCAATAGCCGTGCAAGATAACTGTCTCTCCAGGCTGGCCACCCGGTGTGTCAAATCAGCTTGGGACCCCCTGCTGGCTTCCCCCTTGCTGAGGGCTGAATGCAGCAGTGGGGGCGTTGGCGAGGCCGCAGGTAAAAGAGGGCTAGGGGCAGGGACGCCCGTCCTAACATGTTCCAAAAGTACGCTCCCAGCGCAAGTGACACAAACCGTGCTGAGTCCGCCCGGGGGGCTGGTACCGCACATGAGGCAGAGCTTAACCCACCCAGATGGGGCCCCTAGCTCATTATCCCCAGAAGCCTCCATTATGGTGATTATGGTGATAAAAATACAGGTTACAAGGCACTAACGGCCCAAACCTAAGTAACCCCCAATTTTTTCCCTCTTTTTAGTAATCCCTCTTTAAGGGGAGAGGGTGCAGAGAGGGGGGGGGGTGTAGGAGACCAGGAGGAACCACAACCCTCAGCTAGCAATAGGGGGGGCCCACCCAGAAGACACAAGCGGAAGTATTCATGAGCATCTCTCAGCACATGCACATAAAAAATACCATTTTGTGATTACTCACCTATAAAATGGGTATTATAAGTATGCAGTGATGACAAGAAAAAGAAGCCCCTCCTGGTCCATAAATACCTGGGACCTCCCACACACTCCCCAGTATAAGAAAGCAGTAAGGGGACCAGGAAGAGCCAATAAAATCTATGAGAAAAAAGTTTCACCATATAGAGGATCCAAGATACAACTCAGGGTGGGACGAAGCAGGGTGTGAGACATACTTATAATACCCATTTTACAGGTGAGTAATCACAAAATGGTATTATTCCAAGTATGTCTCACACCCTGCTTCGGAAAGATTAATTACACGTGGGACATCCAATAGCAGTGTCCAAAAAGGGTGGGGATCCCAAAAGGCAATAGTGCACAAATTAAACCACTGCAGCTTGCAAAACTTTGCGGCCAAAAACAGCATCCGCTGAGGCTCGCACATCAACCTTATAGAACTTGGAAAAAGTATTAACAGAAGACCAAGTAGCAGCCTTACAAACTTGTTCAACAGAGGCTTGGTGCTGAAACGGCCAGGAAGCCCCAACAGCACGAGTGGAATGAGCAGTGATCTGGAAAGGGGGATCCCTCGCCTTAGCAGAATAGGCCCTAATAACAGCCTGACGAATCCATTTAATAATGGTAGACTTGGTGGAAAACCACCTTGTCCTGATGTCTCTTAAAAGTAGGGGGCCTGAATGGACAGAGCCGCCAACTCAGAAACACGTCGAACAAAGGTGATAGCCACCAAAAAAGGCAACTTTTAAGGTGAAAATGGATAGAGCAGAATCCTGCACTGGTTCAAAAGGAGGACCCTGAAGGGCAGACAACACCAAATTTAAATCCCAAACAGGCAACATGGGTTTGCGAGGAGGGCGCACATGAGTGACCCCCTGAAAAAAGGTCTTAACCAAAGGATGAAGAGCGAAAGATCTCTGAAAGAAAACCACCAGAGCGGACACATGCCCCTTAAGAGTGCTAAGCTGAGAACCCATGTCCAGACCATGCTGAAGAAACTCCAAAATCCGAGGAATGGAAAACACCCGACAAGGAAAGGCCCTAGCCTCACACCAATCAATGTAGGTCCGCAGGTCCTGTAGTAGATATTAGAGGAAGATTTCTTCCTAGCCCTGACAAGAGTCTGGACAACGGCTTCAGACAAACCCTTTTCCTTTAAGATGAAAGTTTCAGCAGCCACGCCGTCAAAGCCAGCCTTTGTAAATTGGGGTAATAAAGCTGACCTTGTGTGATCAGATCCGGAACCAGAGGCAGCCTGAATTGATCGACCGCCAGCCCGACGACGTCTGCGAACCACACCTGTCTTGGCCACCTTGGGGCCACCAGGATTGCTGGCACGCCCTCTTGAGCCAGCTTGCGTACCACCTTGCCCACCATGGGAAAGGGAGGAAACAGATACAGGAGGCCGAGCTCCCGCCAGGACAGAGACATGGCATCCTCTGCCAGAGCCAGAGGGTCCTGGGACAGAGACACAAAAGCCGAAAGCTTGTGATTGTGACGAGAGGCAAACAGATCCACCTCCGGACTCCCCCACCTGCTACAGAGGAATAGAAATACCTTGTTGCTGAGGGACCATTCCCGCCGGCGCGAGGTCTCTCTGCTCAGAGAGTCCACTTCCAGGTTCTCCACCCCTGGAATGTAGACTGCCGAGATGCACGGAACATTGCTCTCGGCCCAAGCAAGAATCATAGACACCTCCCGGAGGGCACTCTGGCTGCGAGTCCCTCCTTGGTGATTGATGTAAGCGACCGCTGTCCGATTGTCAGAGCGAACCTGAACTGAAGGTGATGTGTCAGATGCGACAGCACCAACCGGACCGCCCTCAGCTCCAGAATGTTGATGGGGATATGGGCCTCCTGAGGACCCCACAGCCCCTGGAACTGACGTTCCCTCCAGAAGCCTCCCCAGCCTGACAGACTGGCATCCGTGGTGACCGTCTCCCAACAGGGCGCAAGAAAGGACCTGCTCCCCAGGAGATTCCTCTGGTCCATCCACCACTGGAAGGACCACCGGACAAGATCCAGAGACAGAGGACATTTGTCCCAAACCGATAGAAAATGGAGCTGAAGGGGTCTCATGTGAAACTGAGCAAATGGCACAAACCTACCAGCCTCATGAATTGCCTGATGGACGGACGAGGGCTGGACAGAAGAAAACGAATAAGAGCCTAAAGAACATCCACCTTTGGCTGGGGTAGGAACACCCTGGTCTGAATGATATCCAGAGTCATACCCAGGAACGAAGCCACCCTTGACGGGGATAGAGAGGAATTGGGGTAATTGATTCCCCTCCCGACCCTCTCCAGAGTAGTCACCACCATTCTGGTGTCCAGCTCCGCCTGGTGGAGAGAGGATGACGAAATGAGAAGGTCGTCCAGGTAAGGCAAGATACGAATGCCCCGGACTCTGAGAAGGGCCATCACGCCCGCCAAAACCTTGGTGAACACCCTGGGTGCCGAAGTCAGCCCGAAGGGAAGAGCCACAAACTGGAAGTGCTGGTTGTCTACCACGAACCTGAGGAACCTTTGGTGTCCCGGGAAGACTGGCACATGAAGGTAAGCGTCCTTGATATCTATTGAGGTCATAAAGTCCCCCGGAGGCAGTGAGCCGACAGCAGAGCACAGAGTATCCATGCGAAATATTTTGGTTCTGATGAACCGGTTGAGAGTTTTCAAGTCCAAAATGGGTCTTATGGAACCATCTTTTTTGGGCACCGTAAAGAGGTTGGAATCGTAACCCAGACCTTTCTCTGTGGTGGGAACCGGACAAACTACCCCCATATCCCAAAGGTTTTGCACCGCCATAAAAAGGCCCTGTGCCGCCCGAGGGTCCGACGGAACCCGGGACCTGAGGAGTCTGGGAGGAGGCCGGCATGCAAACTCCAGCTTGTACTCGGAGGAAATTACCTCCCAGATCCAGACGTCTGTGACCTCTAGGGTCCAGACCTGAGCAAAGAGCCTCAGCTGTTCCCCCAACCGCAAGGGTGAGGGTGCCCCTTCATTGCTGAGTGGGCTTGGCAACGGATTTGGGTTTAGTACCTCAGGAAGTCCCGGGTCGGGCACGTCCTCTGCCCCTACCCCAGGCATCCCCTCAGAACGCAGTGAAAAACATTCTCCTGCTTGACCGAGAGCCACGAAAGGAGGGGTTAAATGAACCAGAACCCCGAAAGGGCCGGCGCTGCTTCTTGCGTTGAACAATCCCAGGGCGGGCGCGTCGACCTCTGGGGGTGTCAACCAAAGTTTCACCACATCAACAGGAAAGGGATACTTCCTATCCCACCCGTGAGGGATACCAGGGAGCCGACTAGGCTTTTCCCATTCCTTAAGGATCAGATTGTTAAAGTGCTTCTGATCCGGGAACTCCAAACGAGGTTTGGCGGTCCGAAAAAAATTCCCCCCGTTGCGAAGGGGCCTCCGCAGGAGGGGAAATGTCAAGTACCTCAAAAATTTGAGTAAGGAGCCTATGGGTGTCGACAGTATCCCCGCGCTCTGAGCCGGCATCAACGCCAGGGTACTGCCGATCCTCAGATGAGTCAGAGTCTGGGAACAGTCAAATGGTTCAAAATCAGCATAATCAAAGGCCGGCGCCATGGGCGCCAAATGGCGTCTCTTAGCTGGGGCCTTCCTGGCTGCAGAGCTAGCAATCAGTCTCTCAATGTTGGCCAGTCTTGCGCATACATCAGATTGCTACTCCCCACTGGTGACAACGTCACTTGGGGTCATAACCAGGCGTGGGGGTGTAGGTGATGAGGCCAGCGGGGCTGAACCGTCCGTACGGGGCCCGGCTTGCCGCACAAGCGCCTGTTGTGCACATGGTATACAAATTTGCACATTATGTCCCAAAAGGGATGCCCCACATATCACACATGACCGGGGTTGTCCCGAAGGGACCCCGAGTCCAATATCGTGGGGAGCCTCCATATGGTGATTTTTTGATAGTCGCAAAAATCAATGGGAATTACGCTATGAAGCTACCCGGGATGCCCCTTAGCGTCCGTTAGTGGGAGGATTTAATAATGACCAAAGGGAACCCCAATTTGAACAAGGGACCTAAGGACCGGGAGAACCCCCTTTTTTTTAAAGGCTTGATAGTCCCACCTGAAAGACACAATAAGGGACCCCATAAGAATCATATATGCACACAGAAAACCAGGCACCAACATATGCAGCATAAGGCATAAAATGCAGTAATTAAGGCAGTATCCCCAGGCGCTGTGATAACAGCGCAATGTACATATAAATATAACGACAATAATTAAAACCAAGGCCCCGAAGAGTACTCACAGTATCCGGCAGACAGGAATGGCGTCTATTAGCCAGGAGATCCTCAGGAAGAAGGGCGGGCCAGCGTGGATCGCGCGCCGCGCGTGGCCCCTCCCCCTCCCGGCCCGGGAACTGACATGCGGTTGCAAGCCAATGGCTGAAAGCCACAAAAAGCGCCGAAGGAGAGGGGCGGGCCGTAACCAGCGTGCAGAGCGTCAGGCCCCGCCCCCTCCTCTGACTGAGGATAAAGAGAAAGAGAGAGAGACGTGCTCCCCAGCCATGCTGCGGAGCCAGCCATGAGACAACTGGCCCGCCGCCGCTGCACAATACAGCGAGCCTGCGGGCCGCAGATCACAGTGAAACACATGCACACACACACAAAACACCCACACACCCGCGCTGGCTGTAGCCAGCATGTGAAGTAAAAACAGCACATGACAGTAACTACAATGGGACAAGATGGAGGGTCAGGGATCACTTAACCTGACAACCGCCTACACTTTGGTGGGGGAATTGCGGTGGAGCATGGCTCCTGTTCAAACACCTCTAAGGTGTGACCTACCCTCACCCGGACCTTACAGCCTAGGCTGGGAGGCATAGGGACATTAATGAAATAGTCCAGGTGGAAATAGGAAAAAAGTGGCCGGGTGTACACCCGGCTTACCTGTACAGGAAAGAGACAGCCATCTTCTTGACTTGCTTCGCCGTCTGCAGAGACTTATCTGGGGAGTGTGTGGGAGGTCCCAGGTATTTATGGACCGGGAGGGGCTTCTTTTTCTTGTCATCTTTGCAGAAGTTCGCCCTCTACTGGACCATAACCCACGTGTAATTAATCTTTCCGAAGCAGGGTGTGAGACATACTTGGAATAAATTACACAGATGAAAGAGGGACTCACGGACCTGACCGGCCAGAAGGCAGGCACCAGAAAAAACGCAGGCAGTGAGAACAGCACAGAAAATGGCGCCCAAGCGCAGCAAAGATGAAATTCGAGGCCATGCAGCAATGACGCAAAACGCGTCTCCGCACGGCCCCGTCCCCTGCTGCAGGCGCGAGCAGGGGTGCCACGCAGCGCCTAAAATGGCGCCGAGAGTGCAGGAAGGGGGGGCGGCCCACGGAGGCGGAGCCCCGCACCACATGCCGAGGCCTCGCCTCAAACGCCGCTCCCGCCCCCCCTCACAGCCTCAAGATGGAGGGGAAGAGGAAGAGGTGAGGGAACGAGGAAAGGTGAGTATTCACACAGCTGTCAGCAACAACAAAGTCTAAGGTAAAAATGATGTAAAAGTAAAGTAAAAAGCACAACATATGACAATAAAGCATGTGGGCACATATAAAGGTAACCCTGGGCAATTTTCCACACAGCTGCCAGCAACAACAAAGTCTGAGGTAAAAAATGAAGTAAAAAGCACAACATATGACAATAAAGCATGTAGGCACAGATAAAGGTAACCCCGGGCAATTTTCCACACAGATGCCAGCAACAACAAAGTCTGAGGTAAAAATTAGGTAAAAGTGAATAAAAAGCACAACATATGACAATAAAGCCTGTGGGCATAGGTAAGGGCATAACCCCAGGCAATTTTACACACAGCTGCCAGCAACAACAAAGTCTGAGGTAAAAATTAAGTAAAAGTGAAGTAAAAAGCACAACACATGACAATAAAGCATGTGGGCACAGATAAGGGTATAACCCCGGGCAATATAGGTGGTTCCTCCCCCCCATAGGCTTACCATCGCCTATGGCCGGCTACCCTTTATGGAGGGTCTGTGGCCCAGAGCATAGCTCTTCCGAACGCCTGACCCCGGCGTTCCCCTACCTGCACCTGATCTGCAGCCATGGCTGGGAGGCAAGAAGGGTCCCGGAAGCAGGTGGGAATAGGGCTTGCAGCGGCCGACGGGCTAGTAATGCCCCGCTTATCTGCGAAGTCCATGGAGAGAGAGAAAGAGACCATCTTCGCAGCCAGACTGCAGGAGAAGACTGGGGTCTTCTGGGTAATTCTGGCCCTTATATGGGCTGGGAGGGGCCACGAGTCTTCCTGCAGTCGACTGCGCCACCTGCGGTGGATTACCCACATGTAAAGAATAGAAATGAAGCAAGCCGTGCTGTACACTTGGAAAATACCTTTTTGCCAAAAAAAACCTAGGCTTCCAACTAAGACTGACCCTCTCTAGATACACAGGTCAGGAAAAAGCATGGGCATAGAGCAAACTGAGGGGTACAATTGAAAAAAAAAAAGCACACAGTGGCTCATAGTTCACTCACCTTTGCATTAGCTTTTTCCAGTATTTCATAGAAACGCCGGGAGCCACTGACAGCGCCTTGTCCCACTATTAATAAAATAACATAATAAATACCTTTTTTTCACAACTTACAATGAAAAGAGCACATGAACAGTTATATTGGCGACCTAGATGGTAAACTAAAGGCCTGATCTGCCTATGGGGGCAGAGAAAGTAGTTAGTAACCTGGCTGGTTGGCACTGGAGGTAACAACTAGAGAAGGCATAGTGATGCCTAGGTCAGCACATGATGAGCTTCATAAAACACACAATGAATACCACATAGCACTAAAAATAAAATTGCAAGCGGATTCTTGGTTATCAAGCTTCATTTCACTTTGAATGAGTTGGTGACATGTCATGTGCTCTCCCTAGTTGTATAGATAAAATAAGTTGAACTGCACTGCAGATATCATAGAAGAATCCTTTATGTTTTTTGCGCATATATATATATATATATATATATATATATTAATAACATTAAATAGAAATAATAGTCCACACCTCCCCAAGCTCCACTAATAATTCACAATATCTTTGGATCTGTCCGAGTCTCAGATGAATCTCTGCAGCTTCCTTAAGTCTCTCCTCTTTGCTTGGAGCTCCAATTCCACCACCAAACTTTGACATCTTCACTGTTGTTAGCTCTTGGGCTTTAGACTGTGAGAAATACAAACATTTGTAATTGACTACTGCAAAACATATTTCACTACATTTTATATACTATTTGTTGAACAAAATCACATAACCAAGAATAAATACTTCTACAAAGTTACAGTTCTTTTCCATAATTCTAATAATGTTGTTAATAGCCTACAACCATTCTAGGTAACGATGACTAGGTATAAAAAATCATTACATTTGTAACTTATGGTTCTGTACTAGATTAGGTTAACTATTGTAGTTGTAAATCAAAGACGAGAAGTTGGTTTTCTGCTTATCATTACCATACCCTGATTTGTGTTGAAGACTCAATCAGGGTCCATGGTAGGTCACTTGCTCGTCAGGGTCCATGGTTGCATACACAGAAGGACTGGTATCCCACAACCCTTCCTGAGTATTTGGGTACCACACCAGCATGTGTTCTCTAATTGTTCCCCTCCTGCTACAGCCGCTTCATTGTAGTTCAAGGGAGTTGAAAGGTCTTTTTGGTCTGAACATGACGAATTAATGATATTTTGGCGAATATGAGTACAGACTGAAATATATCTTTTAATTCTTTATTGACCTACACTGACCTAAATGTTCCTCACACTCTAAAGTGGAATTTTTGCTTGATTGGCTGGCGTGCTTCGAGACTACCCCTGGATCCCGATATGACTTTTTCTTGTCAGGTTGATTGGGGCTCCTCTTTAAACCCCGCCTCTAATAATACTTTTCTTTCTGGGAAAGTTCCTGTTTGGCCCTCCTGGGTTCGCCATGTCCTACTCTTCCTATTGAGGTGATATAACATGTGCACTAAGGGTTGACAATACAGGAACACCCCTTTGAGGTGAGCAAAGTTTTTTCTTTTTAATGGACTATTGCCAGGGCCCATGCCTGCCGGGTCTCTCTGCTGGTGCCCACGGTTTGTGGTGTAGCCCCCCCACAGCCACTCTCCCTGCTGATAAGTATTAATGGAGGAATGGAGAGAGGTATGTGCCACAGGCCTGTGTACCTATTTCCCCACCAAACACATTTTAACCTTTGAAACAGCTGTCTGCTTTTTTTCTTCTGCTCTGCGCACTGAGCATGTGCAGCAACTAGAAGAAGAGAAAGCAGATCATGCAATCCACCATCAGCTAACTTTGATGTCTAAAATGGTTTGCAGAGAGACAGTCTTTCATGAATCTCCTTGGTAGTTCTTTGTCTTTGGGGGGCTCTGTTTTGTGGGAGGGGGTTGATTAGGGGCTGCAGGTGCACAGTCTGTTTTGTTTGGTTGGAGGGGCAGGGAGTAGAGAGCATTGTCTGCTCATCTCAGGGTCTGCCAGACTGCTTTCTGGCGTTAGAAGGATTCAGTTGATAAGCGACAGTAAGATTTATCCAAACATCTGGAAAAGGTGAGCAGGTGGTGCCATCTTGCCCTGAGACAAAACATACTGTGTACCTCCAAATTTACCCCCCACTCTCCAAAAATGTATTTTGCAGAGGTTAACTGCTGTTAATCAGAGGTGCTCCTCTCCCCGAGATAAAATAGACCATCTGCCCTCCAATGGACCACGTCCTCATCCCAAAAAATTAATCTGGCAAAGGTGAGCGAGCTGTACAAAACACACAGGGTGTTTTTTCCATGGTGGCAGGGGTGCCACCTGCTCATCAATAATTTTGTGACATGGGGGGTGCAGGGTCCATTAGAGGGTGCACAAGGTGTTTTGTCCCCAAGCCATTCTGTAGCCTCTTAACCTAAGGCCAGTCATACTTTCATTTTTATCGATTATAGCAAAAAAAAAAAAAGCTAGTCGAATTATAAAATGAATGCCTATTTCAGGTAGTATTTCAGCATTAAATTCTGTGAACAACTGTTTTACTGACAGGTATGTAGGAGCTACAGGGTAAAACCGGACCTTCAGCATGATTTATTGAAAAGCCCAAACCCTTAAAAAAACAATTCCCCAGCATCTAAAATTAATACATTTTAAGTTTTTAGTCACTTACTTATTATTCTTTCCCCCACTGGGCTGCAACTCTGTTAAGGACTTTAGGATACGGGCGCCGCCATCTTGACTCAGAAGCTTTACACTTACTGAGGAGAGGAGAGTGAGATAAAATACAGGGGGAGCTGGGGTCAGGAAAGGTGGGCAGTCCCAGAATGCAGAGCAGCACAGTCATAAGGCACTTCCTGTTTGCAGGCTGCCTGATGTCCCATGAGCTGCCATCTTGGATGTTTAAAGGCTCATAACATGCAGTAGATGCAGGTAGGATGATTTTTAATATGAGCAATCTGTATGTACAGGGTGTGGGAAACATATAAGATAGACTCTTATTCAGAGTGAAGGACCGCTTTAAGCTATATTTGTATGATGTTCTATTATTTTCCTCTTGACAAGACAAACAAAATAATATATGTAAAATGTTAACATCACACTTACTGTCTTAAATCTGACAAGATGCTTCATGTGCATAATGCCTTTGCAGTAATTCTGGGGAAGCAGGCTGTCATCTTGACCTTTTAATACAGCAACCAAATCCCATACATTTTTACTGCCACCCGGAGGCTAAAAGGCCGAAAAATATGATCAATGTGAACTCACTGGACATTATAGATAAATCTGTTCTGCACAGTGAACTTTACAAGATAGGTGCCATTTACAGATCTTGTACCTATAGTTCCACCAAACATCTTCCTTCATTTTTCTTTTGAGACTTTGTTTCAAAAAATGGCTTTTTGCATGGCAGCAAATGTCATGTGTATGTAAATAGCAGCCAGCACTGTGGTTCAAGACATGCATATCCAGAGAAAAGGAATATTGCTTGTTCTGATGTGAACAGTACTGGATGATTGCTTATATACAGTTCTGAGAACATTAGGGGAGAAGGGGAGGATTATATAGAGGCAAGGGGTTCCTCCCTCCCCCTCTTTGACCCCTCATCCTCTCTGGCACTGGACAGAGCAGTCCCACCCGCACTCCCCTAGATGGGGTTAATGTTGCAATGTTGCATGTTAATGGTCATGTATAAGTATTGTAATGTGCGAGGTGTAAAAATTAAAGATATATATATACTGTATATATGGGTGAAGGGTACTATTCTTTGACAAAGTGGTTATTTTAGTTATGCTTTTAAAAAAATAGATACTCAAGATTAAAAAAAAGAAAATATATGAAAAATGAAATGAGAATTTGGTAATGTTTGTAGTGTGTTATATGGCTAGGTATGTGTATGTGATTGGTTAAGGCACTGATGGTTATTGCTCAGAATTATTCTTATGACAGATGCTATTGTACATCCTGTAATAAGTGTTAGCTTCTCCCCTGTAATGTGATTACTTAGCTGCTCTTCCACATACAGCATGACTAAACTGGCCATTTTTGAGGGGCCTCAATGTAGGACAGCTTAGACCAGTTTGTGGGAGATGAGAGGTGTGGTGGAAGTGTGATTTATGGATGTAGCTTATTTTCATACTTTTGAGGAGCAAATATGCACAGAATTATATGCTACTTGTGTGTGTAAGTAGGTTTAGACCCATACCCAGACATGATGAGCAAATGCTCATCCTATAAATGCATTCCACTCATGATATGCAGCCGAAGAGTCAGAACAGTTGTAAACAAACCAGGCCTGTAGCTTACATCTGGTGGGACATCCCCAAATTTTCTTAGGAACAACATGCCTCAAAAGTTGGACTGTCCCATCAGAAGTGGGACATCTGGTCAGTTTCAGCATGACTGCACCATTCTTACTTGTCCCTTTCTTACTTGTAAACAGTGCCAACCCTTGTCTACAACTGATAAGGTGGCATGGGGGGGTGATTGGCATGTGCTTTGGTAATGGGCAATCAGGACAATCATTTGGTAACAGAAACAAATGGCATTTTTGAAAGTTTATATTTGTGTGTGCCAAAATAATGTCCTTAAGGTGCTGAGCGTATCTATTTTTTTCTTATCCTGGCAAATGTGTGTTTTATGGAGGCAGTTTCCACTATCTTCAGTTTGGTGCTATTGGTAACTGTATACCAAGATCTGCAAGAAGAGAGATGTGAGCCATGTACACACAGAAAACTGCTGATGAGTATATGAAAGGTTGAGTGAGCTCCCTCACCTCAGCATCAACCATAATCACAGTGTTCTATGTATAGGCATGACTTCTCTCTTCTTGTAGATCTTGGTCTACAGACTTCGTGTATAGTTGCCAATAGCAACAGATAGTTAAAACTGCCCCCATAAAACACACATTTACTAGCAAAAGAAAAAAAATATTTCATCAGTTCATCAGGAGCATTGTTTTGACACGAAAAATAACTTTCCATTTTCTTTATTCCCAAATCTTACATAAAATGCAAGATAGGATGAGCAGAAGCCACCGACAATTGTAATTACATCCTCTGCTAACATATACACCTAGTAAGGTTGAAATTGTCTAGCAACTGATGATGATTTGCAGTCTTGTGTTGTTGCCACTTACAGAGAGACATTCAGAAAACCATCTTAATTTCTTTCCTCTGTGATTACTAGTCAGTTTGTCTACTTCTTGTTTTATATCGCGTGACACTTTCCCACACAGTAATGGTGGAGATCCAGGCTCCATGGCACGGTCTATCAAAGAAAAGAAGGAACACAACTGATTTTTGCAATAAATACATTAGTAATGATGACTACTGTTATAAACTGCTGCTTTCTTGATTATTTTTATAACCATAAACTTGGTAATTTAGTGATAAAAGCCCCAGTACAGAATTGTATTTTATATTTATATTTTATTAGGGAAGCTACATCACTGTCCTGATAAGAAAATGATTGGGACAGAGAAAAGGGGCAGTTGAACATTGTGGAGGCGAAGTGTCCAACATAACCCCCCCACTATCTGCTATCAGTATTTGAGCTGGTGATCATGTAACCTTCTGAGTAAGATTACTGGAAAATTGCATCTGTGCTGCATTTCTGGGCCAAGCATTGGTAATTTTAGAACTGGACTTTAGTGCGTGCCTTCAGTCAAAAGAGATCTGCTCAAATCTCCATCCCCGCTGCATCATAAATTGGGACAAAATTAAAAATCAAGCCCAAAATGAAGTATAGGACCTGCCCCTATCTAGTTACAGCTGCATCTGGTCCTTACCTCCACACCTCTCTTGTGTTTGCTGCTTCATTGATGACCGCGCCCCATCATCTGGAAAGAGCGTTGTGGGAGCTGTAACAAGCTAACTCATTTGGCTGGTTTTGGGCATACATTTTGAACTGGTGGGTTTCGGATATTGAATTATATGGGTCTGATATAAAGTGGACCAAACCCTGGGTATCCTGAGTTTTGGGCCTAGTCTCGGGGCAATCGAGTTGGGATGCTCTGCTGTGTGAAACCCCCAGGTCACCTATAAAAACTCACCTTTCCCCAGTCCTACAGCACATGCACAGGCTCTCGTCCATTCAGCATGCTTAGCCCAGCTTTATTTGTCCCTTTCAGCTAAGAATCGGCTAAGGGCCTAATGGAGCTGAATGCAGCAGAGCATGCCCATGGACGCATCCTCGCTGGCACCTAACGGGGGGAGGGGTTTGTCCATGACTGGCATTCAAAAATGCATTGCCTGGGCACGCATCAGGCTAAAGGTATAGCATAGTGAAGCCATGGCCCACGCATGATCGGTTGGATTGGGGATCAGGTAGGTTCTATGGGGGTTTCACACAATGGGGCATCCTGAAACATGATGCCCCATCCTGGAGAGTGGGAATCAGGCAGCCCTGGAGTCCTAAAGATTCTAATTCCGTCCAAGATGGGTTTTGGTCCAGTTTAAGAGATGTTACTCTGGCTTTTCTATTAATTCTATAAGCTAGAAATCACAGCACTTTGTCTGTTTATCTGCCTTTTCATCCTCTATCCTTTCCCTGCTTGGTTCAGTTGCATGTCCCTCAAGCACAGTCGATGGATTTATCTATGAGTGTGACAGGAACATCAGTGTCAATAAGGGAGCTTTCACCAGCTCAACAGAAACCAGTGTCCCACTGCACCCTACATTTCACCTACGTGTATAGTTTTTGGCCTGGCCCCCTCAACCCACTGCCTCTCTTATAAGAAGTCATATTTAAAAAAAAAGGTTGCTAGACATACACATACATACACATTGCTAGTTATCCCCAAAATATTAAAGATTTACACACATACCAGTGTTACCAATAATTTCTTCCCAAGGTCGGTCGGCCAAGATATTTATTTGTAGAGGTGAAATCAGTGGTGTTAGAGACCAGAGGCGTACAGTGGAATCCCGGGAGCAGGATGCCATGGTAAATGGACGATTAGGATGACAGGTTAAACCTACAAAACAATGTATATATTAATAACTAGAAGTAAAAAAGGAAATCAGTTTGTCCAGAAACAGGTAAAGGAATGAAAGAGGGTTTCCAGAACTGGCTAATGGGGAGTAGTGTTCAGCCATGATGCTTTTAGAACCTAATACCACCTGATTTGATGAAAAGACTTAATGTAATTGCACCAGTGACCTAATGTGTCAGGTTAAAAAGCCAATAAGAAGCATTGAGGTCAGGCTGGCAACAAAGTGCTGACATCATTGCCCAGCCTGGCCAAAAAAGAGGGGTTCTGCCCCTAAAGTTAGGTAAGTATCTGGGGCTGCATCATGCCATTTGGAACTACACGGGGAGTAGTGTGAGAGACAAAGAGGTAAAAAGTGTAACAATCTTTATGAAGTATTCAAAAATCAACATACCATAAACATCAGCTCCATGGTCATACACAGTGTCCAGACATGTCCCGTCCCTGGTGTCCCACACTCGAATAGTGTAATCCCAACTGCCGGATATTAATGAATATGGGATTTCGGTATTCCACATCAGTCCACGGACTGGAGCTGTATGGCCACTGAGGACATTTATACAAGCATCTTGTGTGTAGTCCCAGATCCTCACAGTTCTGGAAGTCAAAGTACAATACTATTACTATGATATAATATACTATGTACTATTATATACAAGATTGTTTTTAGCAGCTTTTAGCTTTGTAGAAAGACATTACGTAAAGTGGGAAGGGTATATATATATATATAATTGAATAAATATTTCAATATTTCTCATCAGTGTGTCCTTCTAAATCTACAACACC
This sequence comes from Gastrophryne carolinensis, assembly GCA_027917425.1. Classification (NCBI taxonomy): domain Eukaryota; kingdom Metazoa; phylum Chordata; class Amphibia; order Anura; family Microhylidae; genus Gastrophryne; species Gastrophryne carolinensis. The sequence goes on from CM051234.1 coordinate 131,799,186, forward strand.
GACATACTTTACAGGCTGAGGCAAGGTCTAGATTATACAAAAGGTAAATGGGACTCTTCCCTGTGGTTGGGACTAAATGAGATCTAAATAGAAGCTTGTATCTGATGCTGTTGGTTTCAGGACCTATTTATGTATAAATACAGTGTCTATGGCTATGGCTGTGTCTAAAGTATACTTAGTCTGCCATTTATAAACTGTGAAACAGAGAGGCAAAATCATTCGTTCTATATAAGTAAATGTTTTGTTCTCAATTTCTAGCTACTTACCTTTGCTTTATAGCTTGGGACATGGCCATGGACCACAACTCTGAATAAACGTTATTTTCCATCAACAAAACCCTGGATCTTGAATTATAGCACTTCAAATTCTATATATAGACTTCATCTGACCACTATTACTTACCCATCGTCTGAGCCACTGCAGAGAATTCCTTCTCTAAGAGGGGACCAACGTACATGGAACACCTTTGCTGTATGCCCAGTGAAAACCTTCAGAGGCTGGTCAGAGCTGGTGGCTAAATAATACACTCTCACATTCTTGTCTTCACAGCCAGTTGCGATCATATCTCTTCACAACAACAACAAAAAGGAACACGTTAAATTGCACAACACTTCTGTTATTACAGTGGGTATAGGTTTATATACAGATCACCTTAAAGCAGTCCCACACCTGTTTTCTATCTAACAAGTGTAGAGCAGTGCTGTGACTCGGGGGGTTGGGCATCAAGATTGCTGGAGCTCCCTGTTGCAATAACCCACGCAACACCCCGAAATCCTTATCATCATCTTGATCCTTGGAAGAAATACACTCCTCCGGCTGACTGGTGGCAGTCCTGTGCCCGTCTTTCTCGACTGCTGGTATATTTGTATTCAGGTATATGGTGTAATCAATGGTCACCCCCTGACATGAAGCCATAGGCCCAAACTTACTTTTCATTCTTACTTCTCACTTCTTCTTGCCTCTCTTGACAGTCTTTGCGAAAACATTCCTTTTTATACAACATCACAATACATACAAATATCCCACTATGACTCACTTATTGTTCTGGCTCCAGTCACATCCAAACACAGCTGCTGGGTGTTTATACTTGTGCAAAACCTTCCCATCAATAGTGCGAATGATGCTGAAGAAGAAAACAGGAATTCCATTAATAATAATGGAATACTAAATAAATAAATACTATCTGAGTAGTAAGAATATGCAAGTAGTTTTATGGGCTGAACATGAGCTGGGGTATCTTGTCTGGCAGGGTACAGTGGGGTAAGGCTAGGGAGGCAGAGATAAGATGGGGGCGTTAGAAGCAGCAGCCTAGCCAGCCTTAAAGCAGTCCGGCCTGCTGGGAATTATCTTTCTGGCTTTTACTAGATATTTGGGTCGATTCAAAGAAACATGTAACAGCTTGGATTTGGGTGCCGATCATCCTATTTTTCACGTCCGCTCGTGCGTTCGTATGAACTTGCGAGTGATTCAATAAGCAAATACGTTTCTATCCTAAAATATACGTCCGTTTGTATGGCAGTTCGGGAATCAGACCTATGTCAGTTTCCATCCTGAATTTTCCGTTTCATTTCTCAGGTTGCAACATTGGTTTTGCCCTTTTTCCTTTTTTGTCTGGACGTAAATCCTTCTGATCTTGCGGCTGCGCACTACAAACTTACCTCATTAAAGTGCATTCTAAATATTTGGTCTTATTTTTCTTTATTTCATTCATTTTGTAGTAACCAACCATTAATGAATGCATTTGCATAAGTAAATCTTACTTTGTTTAATTTTTAGTTAACTTGCATTTTTTACTTGTGGATTTAATTTTAATATTTTGGCTTCAAATGGTACAACTTAAAATTTTGTGTGTGGTTACCCACACCCTCTCCATACAGATTGCTCTCAAATATAAAAAAACACCCAGCAACTTCTGCATGTTATGAGCCTAGAAACAGGCAAGATGGCGGGTCAGGTATTATCGGGCAGCCTGCAAACAGAAAGGGCCTTGTGACTGTGTTGCTCTGGATTCTTTGATTACTGACCTTTCCGTGCCCCCAGCTCTGCTGTGTTTGTGCAAAATACAGCAGTAACCCACATCCTGCACTTTATCCCGCTCTCCTCTCCTCAGTAAGTGTGATGCATCTGACCAAAGATGTGCTTAAATAATTAAACAAAGCAAAGGTAAACAACTACACCAATAAATGCAATCTAAAAATATTATTCTAGTACATCAATTTAAAAATAAATACCAAAGGACATAAGTTTCTTTAATTAACGCAAATATATTGCCAAATAAAGGTTTACATGCAAAGGACTAATTAAGGTCCACATTAAAATGCTTTTATAAGGCATACATGAATCAGGTATGCATTGCCATACAATTTATGGCCTCGGCCATGCTGATATATGCAGTTCATTGCAGCTCAAGACGCGCAGACTCCTCCACATAGCCAAAAAACCTGTTCAAGAACAGCAATCCGACTGCTAAAAGGTGTCGGCAGTGGCTTTCTTTTAAAACGTATTTAGAGGTTTGAAAACTGTTCTCTGAATCACACCTAAACACATCCGAGTATCCTAAGTTTTACGTTTTGATCCTAAGTTTTAGGATTTGATCCTAAGTTTTACGTTTTGATCCTAAAATTTAGGAACGAACTTGCGATGATCGTAAGAGCATATACGCATTCGAACGTAGGCTCGTGCGAGTCGGAAATGGCCAAAAAAACAGGAAAAAATGACTAACACCCACCCAAACTTACGATTCTCGATCCGAAATCAATTAACTTTTGCTCTTTGAATCGAGGGGATTGAGTAGGAAATTCAAGGTTAAGGTAATATAATTTATTGGCTAACCCAATAGATTGAAAATGCAAGCTTTCGAAGCAATTTAACCTTCTTCTTTCAGGCATAAACTATATATTACTTTAGTTTATGCCTGAAGAAGCTCAAATATATAGTCTAAGCTATATAATACTATATATTGAGTAAAAGACACAAATCACATCAAGTCAATGCTATGTCAATATACAGCCCTCTTCCTCACTGTGTTATGAATGGGGAGTAAACACTTCAAACAATACAACTTACGTGCAAACTGTTTGATTTCTACAATAGATGGAATTAAAGAAACTAGAGTGTGAGCAGCATATACTGTATAGGTACATATACTGTGTATTCTTAGAGGCCGATTCATTAATAGCGCCAGGTAGCGACAGATGAGCGCCAGTAGCGTGATTTTCACAGCGCCAGCTAGTATTTGCTGTTTGGCCGGAGTTTGCTTGTTGACAGCGACTCAGTCGGTGTGCGGTAATGTTGAATACGGGGTTAGGGGGTCGATGTTTCACAGGTTCTGCGTTGTATGGGTGTGCCTGACAGCGAATGGCCAGAGCGAACGGCTTGCTGCAGATTCATTAACAAATCACGCTCAAAAATTTCTTGCGCTGTGAATTCCTTGTTTAAACCCCAGAGCGCTGGCGGCGATGTGTGTAAAGTAGTTTTTAACCCCCGAACAACCATTTTTTTTAATGTAAAAATTATACAAGTTTTTCTAAACATTTTGTAATATGAATACATTAATATCAGACCTGTAATCTCAATTCTGCACATATTTTTTTTTTTTTTTCTTAAAAAAAATATCTAACATTGCCGTAGTGGTCACAGAATTTTTGACAGTTAAAAAAAAAAAAAAAAAAACATAAACTCAATTAATTATGAATATTTAAAGATTGCTCCATTGAAATGCATTGGAGAGCGCCAAGGAGCGACAGGTCATACCTGGCGCTGTGATGGGATTAGTAGCGGCGCTGTTCGTTGCAGTCGGCTACATGATGAATCCCGCGCTAGCTGACGCTCTCGCCGGCGCTAGCCTCATTTAGCGCGATAAATGCGTCATTGTGACCGCCGCCGGGCGTACTTGATTCGGTAGCCGCCATTAGCTGGCGGTACCTGGCGCTCGTCAGACACTACCTGGCGCTAGCCCTTGATAAATAAGGCCGTTAGTATACAGTACGTCCTGCTCCAAATCTAATACTTACACTTGGGATATACTCCGCCAGATGGCGCTGGACTGCAGAGACATCGAAAATAGGCTCCTCCCGGCCCCTCAAATACCCGGGGACCTCCCACAAATCCCCAGAATTTCTCTGCAGTCTGGCTGCGAAGGACGAGAAATTGGCTCTCTACTCGCAGGTGAGCGGGGCTATTAGCCCGCGGCCCTGTAGGACTATTCCCACCCGTTCCACTAGTAATATGCCTCCCAGCCTTGGCTGCGCTGGTCGGGTGATGGTAGGCAGCACCGCTGTTAGGTGCTTAGGAGCGCTGCTCCACCGCAATCCCCCACCAAAGGGTAGGCAGTTCAGGCTTATGGTGAGCCTCTATGGGATGCCCCTCCCGCACTAGTGCCCCTTGCCCCTTCCTATCGGTGGGCCCTGTTTAAGTGGCCGCTGTCCTCCCTCATTCTCCTTGTAGCCTTCGGGGGAAAAGAGGGTGTGTGTGTGTGTGTAAATGTGTATGCTATGCATTCTGTGTTTTTTTCCATTCTGTTTAGTCTTGTGTTTAGTCTTGTGTCAGCCGCCGTGCTGACTTGCCTTTACTGTCTTTTTTTTAAATTGCCGCCGCCGCCGCGCGCTGACTTGGTTCCGCGCTTGGCGGCGCCATTACGTCAGCCACTGGTGCGCCGTCATTGGCTGCTTGCTCGTTCTGGCTTCACGCTCTTGGGGGGGGGGGCGGGGCCCCTTTATGGCGCGCTCAGCGTCATCACTGATACCGGCCCGCCCCTCGAGGTATACCGACGCCATCTTTAACCTGTTGGTTGGCCCATGCGCGACGGACCCCTACCTACCGAGGTCCGTAAGTGCCCTCGCGGGCGGCTTTATATCTTTCACTTTTGTATACTGTGTGCTTACAGGTCTTGTCTGCTTATGTCTTTCAGGCGGGGCGAACCCTTTTGGCTTCTCCCGACCTTGTATTAGTATATAACTTGTAGGCCTAAAAATAATACTCCCACTTCCCTAGTGGGTTATTGGGGCATCCGGGGTTGCTATATAGCGTTATTCCTTATCGGCGAATAGCGCCGCTATAATCATCATATGGAGGCATCCCAGGATAATGTGACCGGGGTCCCTTCGGGACAAGACCGGCTGTGTGTAGCGTGTGGGCAGCCTCATGCTGACGCTGACAAGGCGCGGGTCTGTGTACCCTGTGCTGAGCAGGTGCTTGCATTGCAATCTGGCCTGCCAGTGGCTGCACCTCGTTTCACTTCACCTACTCCCCCAAGCTTAAACCTCACTCCTACTGAGTTGCATACTAGTGGGGATTCTCAGCCTGATGTGTCTTCTAGACTGGCTACTGCTGAGCAGTTGATTGCTAAGTCCTTAGCGCGTTAGGCCCCTGCTAAGAAGCGGCACTTGACGCCTAATGTCACTGTTTTCCCTATGGGAACTGAGGAGTTTTGGAATCTTTGTGGCTATACCCCATCTGATGAAGGGGAGCTCTTTTCTGATTCAGGCTCATCTGATGAGAGACCAAGGGGTCATGACGATTCTGGCTCTGACCCCTAGGCCCCGGATGACACTGACAGATTATTGACCCAGATTTTTGAGGTTCTGTCCATCTCTCTCCCTGTTGCCTCTCCCAGGCAAAGAGGGGAGCTTTTCCATACAGCAAAATCAAGTTTGGAATTTCCCGAGCAGGCACATTTCCATAACCTTGTGCTCAAGGAATGGGAGCGCCCCAGTAAACTTCCCGGGGTTCCAAAAAGTTGGGATAGGAAGTATCCCTTTCCTGCTGAGGTGGTTAAATGTTGGTCACCCCCCCCCCCCCCCCGAGGTGGATGCCCCGATCCTAGGGCTATCTAACACCTCTGTCATGCATTCCCCTGACTCCACTACCCTGCGGGATGCTGAGGACCGGCGCATTGACCAGCTGGCATCCCACGCCTTTGCATGTGCGGGGACGGCGCTGCGCCCGGTCTGTGCCTCTGCCATTACTGCTGTGGCCACTAGAACTCTTATCAGAAATATGATTGATAGTGCCCCTGATTATTTGCCTTGTGAGGTGTTTAATGCACTCTCCAGTTGTGATGTTTTTGTAAATTTTGTCCTCTCAGCATTGGATGACACCACCAGAATGTGTGCCAGAACTTCTGCCCTCGTGGTGGCTATACGCCGCTCGGTTTGGCTGCGCCAGTGGGCTGCTGACAACGCTGCCAAGAAAGCCCTCACTGGGTTTCCCTTTAAAGGACTGCACCTGTTTGGGGACCGCCTGGACCTTTTTGCTAAGGGAGGCAGGTTACCCCAGCGCAGGTGACAATCTCGGCCCTTTCGGGGTCAGGATTCCTTCTCCTTCCCTTACCGTGGTGCCAGACAGGGAAGGGGGGTTTCCTTTCCTGAAGCCCGGGGAGATTTCTGGGGTAGGGGCAGAGGACGTGGACGTCCTGGCTCCTCCTGGGGTCCCAAAGCAAAATCCTCTCCCAAGCCCCCTTGATGGGGCGCCCTCACCCATCTGGGTGGGGGGACGGCTGCAGCACTTCGCTCACGTCTAGAGGCTTCATGTCTCAGACCGGTGGATTCAGGAGGTAGTGTCCTCCGGTTACAAGTTGGAGTTTTCTGCCTGTCCCCCTCCAAGATTCATCAGATCCCGGATTCCTCAGGACCCTGTGTCAGCTCAGGAGCTAGTGCAAGCAGCGCAAGGCCTCCTGGAGCTGGGGGTCATCTGCCAGGTCCCCTTAAGAGAAAAAGGCAAGGGCTTTTATTCCAACCTATTCACAGTACCCAAAAAAGATGGTTCAGTCAGGCCCATCCTGGACTTGAAGATCCTCAACAAGTTTGTCAGGGGCAGGCGCTTTCGCATGGAAACTCTGCTCTCTGCCATCAGTTCCCTGCGCCAAGGGGATTTCATGACTTCTGTGGACATCAAAGATGCTTATCTTCATATTCCTGTGTTCCCAGGTCATTAAAGGTTCCTCAGGTTCGCTCTGATGGATCAACACTACCAGTTTGTGGCCTTGCCCTTTGGCATCACTTCAGCTCCCAGGGTGTTCACCAAGGTGCTGGCTGGCATGATGTCTCTGCTCAGATGTCAGGGCGTCCGCGTGCTTCCCTATCTGGATGACAATCTCATCACTTCCCAGTCTCTACATCAGGCAGAGTTAGATACTCAGCTGGTGGTGTCCACTCTGGAGTCATTTGGATGGGTGATCAACCACCCCAAGTCCTCACTGTCCCCTTCCTTGGTAACTCCATTCCTAGGAATGAATCTGGATACAGTTCAGGAAAGAATCTTCCTTCCTCAACAGAAGGTGGACAGTCTGATTGCACAGGCTCAGTCCCTCCTAGCTTGTCCCCATCCCTCCATCAGGCAGGGAATGCAGCTGGTGGACCTGATGGTGGCATGCTTCGAAGCGGTCCCTTATGCTCAGTTCCACTTGAGGCCTCTGTAACTTCACCTATTGTCAGTATGGGACAAGGACCCAGCGTCCCTGGACAGGGTCTGTGTGCTCTCCCCCCTGGTCAGGAGGTCCCTCTCATGGTGGATGGACTCAAGGAACCTGTTGGGGGGCAGATCCTTTCTTGCCCCTTCCTGGGAGATGGTCACCACGGATGCCAGTCTGTCAGGTTGGGGGGGTTTCTGGAAGTCCCTGCGGTTCACCTTCGGGGCCTGCCTGTTCAGGTGCGCTCGGACAACCAGACGGCAGTTGCCTACATCAATCATCAGGGAGGGACCCGGAGCAAGGAGGCCCTCCAGGAAGCATCTCTGATCCTGACTTGGGCGGAGGCCAATGTCCCCTGCATATCAGCTGTGTACATCCCGGGGGTGGAAAATCGCCTGGCGGACTCTCTGAGCAGGGGGACCTCTCGCCAGGGAGAATGGTCTATGCAGCAGGGTGTTTCAATCTTTGTGTCACCGTTGGGGCCAACCAGATGTGGATCTGTTTGCGTCCCGCCACAATCACAAGCTCCCAGCTTTTGTCTCTCTGTCCCAGGATCCTCTGGCCTTGACCTCGGATGCGCTAGCAATGTCATGGCAGGACTTTCAGTTCCTGTATGTCTACTTTCCAATACCCCTGCTGGGCAGGGTTCTGTGCAAGATTGCTCTGGAAGGGGTGCCAGCAATTCTGGTGGCCCCCAGGTGGCCAAGAAGAGTGTGGTTCGCAGACGTAGTGCAGCTGGCAGTAGATCAGTACGCTCTGCCCTTGGTGCCAGATCTGCTCACTCAGGGCTCACTACGCCATCCCAATTTGCAAACTCTGGCTGTATTCCTCGGTTGTGGATACTTTGATTAAAGCTAGGAAGAAGTCTTCCACTTCCATTTATTACAGGGTTTGGCGTGCCTTCATTGACTGGTGTGAGTCTAAGTCTCTTCCCTGTCGTTTGTTCTCTATTCCCAGGATTCTGGAGTTCCTGCAGCATGGGTTGGAGATGGGACTCCAGCTCAGTACTCTGAAGGGTCAGGTTTCTGCCCTGGCTATTTTCTTCCAGAAGTCCTTTGCTCCTTTGCTCAGCACCCTCTGATCAGGACTTTTTTCCAGGGGGTCACTCATGTGCGCCCCCCACGTAAGCCTATGGTGCCTGTTTGGGATCTGAACTTGGTTCTGTCAGCCTTGCAGGGTGCTCCCTTTGAACCTGTGCAGGATGCTGCCTTGGCCATTCTTACGCTCAAGGTTGTATTTCTGGTGGCTATCACTTCTGTCAGGCGTGTGTCTGAGTTGGCGGCGCGTTCCATTCAGCCCCCCTACTATGAGAGGCACCAGGACAAGGTGGTGTTTCGTTTCAAACCTGACTTTCTGCCTAAGGTAGTGTCTGCCTTTCATTTGAATCAGGATATTGTTCTTCCTTCTTTGTGCCCTAATCCTAGCAATGCTAAGGAGAGGGTTTTGCACTCTTTGGATGTGGTTAGGTGTCTGAAGTACTATCTGGTGGCTACTGCACCTTTCAGGAAAACTGATGCTCTTTTTTTGGTCCCTTCTGGTCCTAGGAAGGGTTTGGCTCCTGCCAAGTCTACTATCAGCAAGTGGATTCGTCAGGCTGTGATTCAGGCCTACTCTGCTAAGGGGAAGAATCCTCCCTTCCGTCTTACTGCTTATTCCACTCATGCTATTGGTGCCTCTTGGGCTTTTCAGCACCAGGCTTCTGTTGAACAAGTTTTCAAGGCCGCTACTTGGTCTTCTGTTCATACCTTTTCAAAGTTTTACAAGGTTGATGTTAGGGCCTCAGCTGATGCTGCTTTTGGCCAAAAGGTTCTGCAGGCGGCAGTGGTTTAAACTGTCTGCTGCTGATTTTTCTTGGGGATCCCACCCTACTTTATGGACACTGCTATTGGATGTCCCAAGTGTAAGTATTAGATTTGGAGCAGGACGTACTGTATACTCATAATACCAATTCTACAAGTGAGTAATCACAGAATTGTATTTTCTGAACCTAGTTTATTGTTTTTTATTACTTCCTCTATGTGCATTTGCCTACCAAAGTACACGGCGAAGGCTGGTTCTCGTTAAAAAGCAATATGGAGTCGGATCAGACTCTTGAATTAAAGTGTATCTACAGTATGCCTGTCTGATACAAAGCTGCATTTACCTTAGTCAAAAGGCCATATTTCCAGGGACCCCAATATTTTAGGACCCTAAGAAAAATGTGATGAGTAGAAAATCAAGCAATGGCTACTGAGTAATGCGCGGTGCTACAGCAGCAAGCAAGTTCCATGTACATTAAAGTCTCTGTCCAGGCATATACTAATCCCTCCTTCTGTGTAAATTGTGTATAAAATTAGCCATTTTAAACTATATTAAAATTTTTGGTTATATGTGATTATTACCGTAATATATTTATTCTAAGCACTGCTTTGTGGCTTCAATTTCTGGGTTGCGGCTGAGCTGGGAATGGCGTGTCATGGCACAGGTTTAGGAGTCAAGAACATGCTCTGCTGTGGTCAGGGACAGCCATGGAAACATGGTAACCTGCTGTTGTTACTCATGTTGAGACCACCAAGGGACTAAGTTCCAGACTACTTTTTTGTTGGGCTTAAACTAGCCTACAGGGGAACCACTAAATCCAACAGGGCCAGATATCCAAAGGGGCCCCCTGGCTTTGGTGGCTGGTTTGCAAAATGCGAACAACCTGATCAGCTGCTTCTTAGCCCAGCCTGTGTAGAGCCCTAGCACTCAACAGAAACTGTACAGATGCATCCTATAGGATGTGGTGGGGCACTAATAATAATGATAGGAGAAGCAGATAATGTGCATTTGTCTGTTTTACAGCAGGAGTGTAGTTAAGTGAAGGGTGGGCCCAAGAAACCCCTGGGCCGAAGAGAGCTCCTTGTGGCCTTCTCGGAATGCTGAACTAAGGAGGTCGTTCAGCTAAGCATTATGTGCATTTGTTTAGTGCAGGGAATATACAGTGACCTTGGTATGTTAAAGCCATTGATTATTATATGTTCTGTGTTCTATTATTCTATGCTAGAAAATTATACAGTTATGAGGTTTAATACACATCAGCAAATGGGATAATGGGGGTTCTGTGATAAAACATTGTACATGCTAGTCGTGTCTGTTCACACGTTTTAGCACTGCACACAGCAACATGGGGATAACTACAGAGGGTGCAGAGGTAGCAACTGCATCTTGGGCAATGAGGTTTGGGGCCCCACCATTGCTGCTCAATCACCGTATCTATGTAATTTGTGCTCACACTGCATTATGTATCATTTGCATCCCAGTGGCTGAATGTCACGGCAAAAGGGTTATTATTAGCTATTCTGGGGCATAATATCTGCACCAGGGCTCACAAACATTTGGTTTCACCTCCGCCTAGCAATCCAGAAGTTCCGATATAGCTTTTACTTCCTCATCTTTTCTGTCATTAAGTAAAAACGCTAGATATAATGTTGGAGACTTATTTGTATAGTCTTTAGGATTGACAGGGAGTAATTTATGATTAACAATGTATGTGATTAACAATATTTAGATGTTTTTTCTCCTGATCAGCCTTATACTCACTAGCTGAACAGCTTGGAGCTGCTACAGGACGGAGAAGACAAATATTGTGCTGTCATTATTAATCACCTTCAAAAATCGCTGGGCGGCCAGGCAGTTCCACTAATCATACAGCCTTACTGCTTACTGAATTCCTACCCTAGGACAAGCCAGCATCTTAAAGGGGATTTAAACATTTCATATGCAGCTAGGATGGCCTCAAAATAATGATGCTATTATTGTTATGTAGCACTTAAAAGTTGTAAAAAATACAATTCTGTGATTACTCACCTGTAGAATTGGTATTATATATATACAGCACATCCTGTTCCAGAAGATATTCCTTACACTTGGGATATACATCCAGCAGATGGCGCTGACTGCAGAGACTGAAAAGTGGCTCCTCCCGGCCCCATATATACCAGGGACGTCCCACAAAATCCCCAGTATTGAAAAGCAGTTAAAATGAGACCTATAACCATTATATGAAAATTTAAACATAAGAACAATCACCATAAAGAGGTAACTAAAGATAATGATAACAAGGGTGGGGTGGAGCAGGACGTGCTGTATACATATAATACCAATTCTACAGGTGAGTAATCACAGAATTGTATTATTCTAAGTATACAGCACGTCCTGTTCCAGAAGATATTCCTTACACTTGGGACATCCAATAGCAGTGTCCGTAAGGTAGGGTGGAATTCCCAAAAATAACAGCAGACAGTTTAAACCACTGCTGCCTGCAGAACCTTGCGGCCAAAAGCAGCATCAGCTAAGGGCCCTAATATCAACCTTGTAAAACTTTGAAAAAGTATGAACAGAAGACCAAGTAGCGGCCTTGCAAACTTGTTCAACAGAAGCTTGGTGCTGAAAAGCCCAAGAGGCACCAATAGCACGAGTAGAATGAGCAGTAAGGCGGAAGGGAGGCTCCTTCCCCTTAGCAGAGTAGGCCTGTATCACAGCCTGACGTATCCACTTGCTGATAGTGGACTTAGCCGGAGCCAGACCTTTCTTAGGTCCAGACGGAAGCACAAAAAGAGCATCAATCTTCCTGAAGGATTCAGTAGCCACCAAATAGAACTTAAGAGTTCTGACTACGTCCAAAGAATGCAAAACCGCTTCCTTAGGGTTACTGGGATTAGGACACAGAGAAGGCAAAACAATGTCCTGATTGAGATGAAAGGCAGAAACAACCTTAGGCAGAAAATCTGGCTTAAAACGAAACACCACCTTGTCCTGGTGTCTCTCAAAATAAGGAGGCTTGATGGAAAGCGCCGCCAACTCTGAAACACGCCTAACAGAAGTGATAGCCACCAAAAAGACTACCTTAAGCGTAATAATGTACAAAGGAGCCCCTTGCAAGAACTCAAAGGGAGACCCCTGCAAGGCACATAAGACCAAGTTCAAGTCCCAGACTGGTAACATAGGCTTACATGGGGGACGCACGTGAGTAACCCCTTGGAAAAAGGTAACCGCCGTCTGGTTGTCCGAGTGGACCTGAACAGCCCGACCCCTCAGGTGTGGGGTTAAGTGGGCGAGAACCAACCTGATTGCCCTCAGTTCCAGAATGTTGATAGGGGCATGGGCCTCCTGAGGGCCCCACTGGCCCTGGAATTTCAGGGACTTCCAGAAGCCCCCCCAACCTGTCAGACTGGCATCCGTGGTGACAGTCTCCCAGCAGGGGGCCAGGAAAGGACCTGCCCCCCAGCAGGTTCCTCGAGTCCAGCCACCACAGCAGAGACCACCTGACCTGAGGGGACAAGACACACACCTGATCCAGGGACACAGGGTCCCGATCCCATACTGACAAGAGGTGAAGCTGAAGAGGCCTCATGTGGAACTGAGCATATGCAACTGCCTCGAAGCAGGACACCATCAGGCCCACCAGCTGCATTCCCTGCCTGATGGACAGATGAGGACAAGACAGCAGGAGCTGAACTTTCTCTTGAAGGACCTCCACCTTCTGCTGAGGAAGAAAGATCTTGACCTGAGCTGAATCCAGAGTCATGCCCAGAAAAGGCTTCACCATGGAAGGAGACAGGGAAGATTTGGGGCGACTGATCACCCAGCCGAATGATTCCAGTGTGGATACCACCCTCTGAGTGTCCAGCTCTGCCTGATGGAAGGACTGAGAAGCGATAAGCATGTCGTCCAGGTAGAGAAGTATGCGAATGCCCTGAGATCTCAGCAGCGCCATCACACCTGCCAGCACCTTGGTGAATACCCTGGGGGCTGAGGTGAGGCTGAAGGGCAAGGCCACAAATTGGTAGTGCTGATCCTCCAGAGCGAACCTGAGGAATCTCTGATGACCTAGAAAGATAGGTACGTGAAGGTAAGCATCCTTGATGTCTACAGAGGTCATGAAGTTCCCTGGGCGTAGGAAAGTCACAGCTGAGCGCAGAGTCTCCATGCGAAAGTGTCTGAATCTGACAAACTTGTTGAGAAACTTTAAATCCAGGATAGGTCTGAGGGACCCATCCTTTTTGGCCACAATGAAAAGATTGGAATAATAGCCTCTGCCCCTTTCCTGCAAGGGCACCCCGGCAGATGACACCTAGGTCTAGAAGGCCTTGGATAGCCAGGGAGAGACACTGAGCTGACGAGGGGTTTTGAGCTAACCGAGATTTGATGAATCTTGGGGACGGCCAGGCTGCAGACTCTATCTTGTAACCGGAGGATACTACCTCCTGAATCCACCGGTCTGAGACATGACGCCTCCAGACGTGAGCCAAGAGCCGAAGCCGTCCCCCCCACCCGGATGGATGAGGGCGCCCCTTCATGCCTGAGGGGGCTTGGGGGAGGACTTAGTCTTGAGACCCCAGGAGGAGCCAGGGCGGCCATGCCCTCTGCCCCTGTCCCAAAAATCTCCACGGGCTCCAGCAAAGGAAGCTCCCCGTCCACTTATGGAGCCCCTGAAAGAAGGACCGGGGCTGCCTTCTACGCTGAGGTAACTTGCCACCTTTAGCAAACAAGTCCAAGCATTCCCCAAAGAGGCGCAGCCCCTTGAAAGGAAACCCAATGAGAGCCTTTTTGGCAGCATTGTCAGCTGCCCACTGGCGCAGCCAGACCGAGTGGCCCCTGAAAGAAGGACCGGGGCTGCCTTCTACGCTGAGGTAACTTGCCACCTTTAGCAAACAAGTCCAAGCGTTCCCCAAAGAGGCGCAGCCCCTTGAAAGGAAACCCAATGAGAGCCTTTTTGGCAGCATTGTCAGCTGCCCACTGGCGCAGCCAGACCGAGTGGCGTATCGCCTCCAACAAGGCAGATGCCCTGCCACACATTCTAATGGTAGCATCCAAGGCAGAGAGAACATATGCAACAAATTCCTCACAATGCAGAAGAGCTCTATACTCTTCACTACCAGCATCATCTAAGAGCCCCCTGAGCAGACTTTTAATAGCAACAGCCGTGATAGCAGAGGCACAGACCGGACGGAGCGCGGTCCCAACACAGGCAAAGGCATGGCAAGCAAGCTGATCTATGCGCCTGTCCTCCCCATCCCTCAGTGTAGTAGAGTCAGGGGAATGCATGACAGATGTGTTAGACAACCCCAGAACTGGTGCATCCACCTCTGGAGGACATGACCAACGATTAACCATCTCAGCAGGAAAGGGATATCTCTTGGTACCCTGGGAAGCCGGCTAGGCCGTCCCCACTCCTTGAGAATCAGATTATTAAAGTGAGTTTGTTCAGGAAACTCCAAACGTGACTTAACAGTATGAAACAGCTCCCCCTACTGCCGCGGGGCCACGGCAGGAGGAGAGATACAGAGCACTTCAAAAATGTGAGCCAAAAGTCTGTCAGTATCATCTGAAGCCCATGGGTCAGACCCAGACTCAGCACAACCCCTAGGCTGATCCTCAGATGATTCTGAATCAGAGAATAATTCCCCTTCTTCCAGGGGGGGTATATCCAGTAATATCAAAAAACTCCTCAGCTTCCACAGAAAAGAGGGTAACACCGGGTGCCAGATGCCGCCACTTAGCAAGAGCCTTATGCAGACCAGACCCGGCAATATGCCTTCCAATGCTGGCTACCCGGGCAGCCAAATCAGGTTGAGATTCCCCACTGGTATGCGCCTCACTGGGAGTCAAGTGTAAACGTGGGGGGTAAACCGCAAGCCGCAGGTAAACCAGACTGCAGAGCAAGTACCTGCTGGGCGCAGGGTACACATACCCTGACATCATCACTTATAGGGGATACCCCACACGCCACACACAGCCAGGCTTGTGCCGAAGGAACCTCGAGCACATTATCCTGAGAAGCCTTCATATGGTGATTATCACGGCACAACAGGCCAATAGGGATTGATGCTAATAATAGCAACCCGAGATGCCCCAATAATCTGCTAGGGAAGTGTGAGTAAAGGAATATAATAGCCCTCCAATAAGAGTTACTAAATAGAGGGGAAAGGACCGGGGGAACCACAAAGTTTGACCCGCCTGCAAGACATAAGCAAAAAGATCCCATAAGCAATATGCAATACAGAGAAATATAAAATAAATCAGCCCGCAGGGGCACTTACGGACCGCGATAGGGAGATGCCAGGAACACGCAGCAGAGAACTAAACTGGCGCCCGCATATACCTCGAGGGGCGGACCGCGGAGACAGTGATGCAGAACGCGTCAACCGCAAGACCCGCCACCCCGAAGAGCACGAAAACATGCCCACCTGACAAGGCCAGCCAATGATGGCGCAGCAGCGCCTGAGGCGATGTCGCCGCCGACCGTGGAGCGTAGTACACGCGTGCGGCGGCGGCGGCAAAAGAAACCAATGCAATCAATTCAAAAGGGATCAAAAAACAAAACACAACATATAGCAAAGACATGCGAGGGGCATAAGTGCGGGAGGGGCATCCCATAAGGCTCACCATAGGCCTATACCGCCTACCCTTTGGTGGGGGACTGCGGTTGGAGCAGCGCTCCTTAGCACCTGACAGCGGTGCTGCCTACCTTCACCCGAACCAGAGCAGCCTGAGCTGGGAGGCAATAAAAGGAAACGGGTGGGAATAGTCCTACAGGGCCGCAGGGTAATAGCCCCGCTCACCTGCGAGTAGAGAGAACCATCTTCTAGTCATCACAGCCAGGACTGCAGAGAAGAACTGGGGATTTTGTGGGAGGTCCTTGGTATATATGGGGCCGGGAGGAGCCACTTTTCTGTCTCTGCAGTCGGCGCCATCTGCTGGATGTATATCCCAAGTGTAAGGAATATCTTCTGGAATAGGACGTGCTGTATACTTAGAATATATAAAATTACATCTTCCACTTCTAAAAGAGAAAGAGGTTGTATTTTGGCACGGCAGCCAGACAATAGAGGAGTGGTGGGAGGACAGGCAGGGAGAGTCCCAGCTCTGGCCGCCACCGTGGCAGCACACAGAGCAGGGACTCTCCCTGTCCATCGTCCATTGTCTGGCTGTGGCACAGGAGCGGCAGTTGAAGTTTAATTTTTTATTTGTTTTTTTCCTCTAGCGTCCGGGGGAGGGGGGCATGCCACACTGCCTATGTGAATTGGGAGGGGGGGGAATGCCACACTGCCTATGGGGATTGGGAGGGGGGATGCTGCCCTGCCTGCGGGGAATGGAGGGGGGCATGCCAGACTGCCTATGGGAAATGGGAGGGAGGAATGCCAGACTGCCTATGGGAAATGGAAGGGGGAATTCTCCACCTTGCCTATTTTTTGGTTTATGGGAGGGGGGGGTTGTTTAAGCACAAGACTTTTTTTCTTATTTTCCTCCTCCAAATTGTAGGTGCATCTTATTGGTAGGTGCATCTTATAATGTGAAAAATACAGTATTTTGGGATGAAGCAGGAAGATTTCTGACTCTGAGTGACTCAAGGTGGATGACTAACAAGTCATCAAACATCCTGAAAACTTCCTAGAAGCTGGAAGCAGAGCACACATTGGGGGTCATGCTAAACATTTATTAAAGCACGTTCAACTCTGGGTGCACATTTGGGTGTGACTTGCAGCCTGAATCTCTTTTTAATTTTAACACACAAAAAAACAAAAAAAAAATTGAATTTTTCCTAAAAAACAGTAAGGATAATTGTTTAAGTGGACCAAACCCCACCCTGAAGTCTATGAGACTCCAGGGCAAACGTACTTCCCCCCTCCGGGGCATCCAACTTTGGGATGCCCCGCTGTGTAAAAATCCCCAGGTTGCCCAGTATACTCACCTTCTCCCCGATCCAACAGCGCATGCGCAAGCCTGCTATAACTTTGCCACAGGCATTTGTAAATGATTGGTGTGGGAACACTCCCTGTAAATGGGTAGCAGGGATGCGTCCGCCAGCATGCACAGTTGTGCTTATCTCCGCTAAGCTAGACTCGACTGGAAGTCTAAGATAATTTGATGTTAGCGCAACGACAGCACATGCGCCTTAGGATTGGGGAAAAATTAGTTTTGATTGGAGACCTGGGGGGGTTTCACAAAGCAAGGCATCCCGCATTGGGTAATGGATAATTTAAATCTTGGGTTTTGGTCCTCTTTAAACGTTTGGAAACAACAACACACTATGGGATATGCAGAAAAAAATTATTTAGTATAGCCCATAAGGTACTATTGTTTCCAAACTTTCAAAGAATTATTCTTATCTCACCTGTAAAAATGCCCCATCATATGTGCAGGTGTTTTTTTAGGAAAAATAAGAACAAATGTTTTTTATTGCACTTTTATGTGTGTTAAATCTAAAAAAACCACCCCGATGTGCACCCAGAGTTGAAGTTGCTTCAGGAATTAATTAGCATGACCCCATTGTTCCACATAAATCAGGGATGATTGTGGTGAGCAGGTGAGTTTATTTTTGCCCAAATCAAGCTTAGTCAGGGCAGAGAAAGGAATGGGAACTGGATTTGCATGAGAAAAATAAGCCCGCAGCTCTAATCTATCACAGATATGTTAATTGTGAGAAGGAACTTCTTTCTGTTAGACAGAAAACTAAAAGCATTGAATTTCTCTAGGGATGTTTTAAAAGGTAACAAATTCTTTTTTTTATTATGCTTTCCTAAATATGAATCACTTAAAGAATTCCCTGGTATAAAGTAAGAAAAAAAGGAACTTTCAATTATAGTAGTAAACTATTTCAGTGATTAGATGTAGTATCGTAGTTGAGGAACCAGGTAACATTCGGCAACAATCAGCAGGCCTTATTTTTTAGTGGCAGGGTAAAGTACAGGACTTGATGTGTGGACTGGTTTAAATATGTATACAAGTTATGTGATTTTATGTTCCAAGATCTTTACTGGACCACAAGAAAATCATTCATATTAAAGACTTACCAGAAGCCATCTCCACTGCAGGTGGCAATGCGCTTAGAATCTTTATGGCTCCAAGAGATGCAGAAAATCCCATTTTTCCCATGCTGAAGAGATATAAAGTATTAACACGACTGAAACAAAACCAAACTAAAACTGATCATGTGGCAATACCATAGTTCATTTTTGCTAACCACCCACATGTAGTAGGTAGCGCATTGTTAGTGGCAGTTGGGCAGCGATATGGCATAAAATATTGTGAGGGGGTGAAGGACCATTCGGGAAGGGGCCGTCCCAGCTGTCATCCTAAAGAGGAACATTAGACTACCGCTAGTCTACACTAAACCCTCCCAAACTCTGTCACCCGCCCCCTCTAACCTCCTGTTTTCATCTTGGTTAGAATTACTCACCTATTCAACCTTGTCTAGAGTCTGCGGTCCACAGGGTGGAGACATTTATCCTTGCTTTAAACCCCTGAGGCTCGCAGCATGGAGTGCTCCCGGCTGGCACCTGTACAGTTTTCTCCTCTCGGTGAGCCGAAAGACAAAAAAAGTCAGTGTGGCTAGAGCTACTCTTCTCCATCACCAGTGGCTAATTTATGTGGGAGGCAGGGCATCTGCCCCATTACAGAGGTAGAACATAGGGAAGAAAGAGACTGAGAGAAAAGCTATGCTGCCTCGCAGGGCCAGCGTCAGCACCCGGCAAGGCGGGGCAGCTGCCGGGGGCCCCCACCCTCCAGGGGGCCCACTGACAGTGCTGGCCTTTGGTTGGTGCCCACATCTCCTCGAATGGAGGAGTGCCACATAATGGGGCATCTCCATATAGATTCCAGGGGAGGAAGTGCTGGGTTTTGTTCTGCTTTTAAGTTGCCTGCCTCAGCTGAATTCCTATCTCTGGGGCATCCCAATCTGTGATAACCTACTGTGTGAGACCCCCTGAGATTGCTGGCATACCCACTATGCAAGCAATTCCACCTCTGAGTTTTGGTCCACTTTATAGGGGCATCTCAACTTGGGATGCCCCTGTTTATGAAAGAACCCCCCGGTTTGGCCATTAACTCAAACTGGCGATCCCACAGTGCATTAATCAGTTCCAGGAAAGTAATGAACAAGGGGGGTGGGTCACACACAGGGGCATCCAAAATCAGGACAATATAGGTTTGTTTAAACTCCAAGGTCAGGTTTAAAGGGGTTTTGTGTGCCTCAAAGTAGACCAAAACTAGAGTTTTGGTCCAAATAGCATGTTCCTTAAGGGGCATCCAGATTTGGGACGTCCCTCGGTGATGTGACACGACTCTTCACCACTTAGGGGCCCACTGAGGCCATGCCGCCCAAGGGCCCACATAAACCTGGAGCCGGCCCTGCTGCCTCGGGTCGAGGAGTTATGACAAAACGTATGGTTCAACTCTGTTGTTCCTCTTCAACAGCCATTGCTGCTTCTAAGGTTTGCGTCAACCTCAGCCCTTTATCTTTGGATTGAATGGATATGGGTTGCTGTAGCTGCAACGTTTTTACTCTCTCTCTCTCCCTCTGGGCAGATTCCGTCCCACTTCCTGTCTATTATCAGTCAGAAAAGCTGAGGGTGTCACTGCGACTAGAGGGATGTTATGGACTCCCACCTTTCTGTTGAGGAGGCACCTCTAATTTAACTAACTGCATATCTTTTGTTACTAAGCAGGCGGTGGGACAAAATCATTGCAAGAGAAAAAAAAATCCATACCTCACTGCTGTACAATTAAACTGATTGTTATAAAAGCCCCTCTTATTTTCACAATATATAAGGTAAGGTCTAATATAATATGCAGCATAAAGTGATATTATAATATAATAAGTTATTAAGTATTTCAAAAATGGAAGTAAAAGTGAAATATAAAATTTAATCTATGAGTTCAAACAAATCAGTTATCTGGGACGTGAAACATGTATTTCATTGTTTCCTTAGTCTGGCTCCTATCCCCCTACAAGGGGCCCTAAACCCCTACACAAATTCAAAAACACAATGCTCACCCCACCCTCCTGTGCTCTAAGTGTGTTTCCTCTGTACGGGTGCAGAGGGCCACCAGCATTCAGATGAGTATATATCAATGCCAGGGATCAATGGGGTAGAGGGAAACTGCAGATTACACAAACACAATTTGCTACAAATATGGTATTGTGAAAGTTCCTACCTCATTAAAACGGGTTATCATTTTCCCCTTCTTAACATCCCAGATGAAGGCCCCATTCCGTGATGTTGCACCTGCTATGCAGTTGAGGTCTCCTAGGTGGTAGAAAGCAATAATAGGCTGGTTACTGCTCATTTCTGAAATTAATAACAATAATATAGTAACATAGTATGTAAGGCTGAATAAAGACTTTAGTCCATCTAGTTCAGTCTGTTTAACTCCTTCCAGTGGTCTAGTAGCCATAGCTGGAAATGTTATTACATGCCAGGAAGGCATCCAGGCCACTTTTGAATGTTTTTACTGTATCCTTCATAACTACCTCCTCTGGCAGCGAGTTCCATAGTCTCACCGCTCTTACAGAGAAGAATCCCCTCCTATGTCAGTGGAGAAAGCACCTTTCCTCTAACCTTAGTCGATGCCCTCGGGTTATGGTTACACTCCGGGGTATAAATAGATTGTGGGACAGATCTTTGTATTGCCCCTGAATATATTTATACATAGTTATTAGATCACCCCTCAGGTGTCTTTTTTCTAAACTAAATAAACCTTTGACAATCTTTCAGGGTACTCTAGTCCCCGCACTCCTTTTATTAACTTTGTTGCCCTTCTTTGAACGCGCTCCAGTTCTGATATGTCCTTTTTAAGCACAGGTGCCCAGAACTGTACACAGTACTCCATATGGGGTCTGACCAGTGACTTGTACAGGGGTAAAATGATGCTCTGGTCATGAGCACCTATGCCCCTCCTGATGCACCCCATAATCCTATTTGTTTTGGCAGCTGCTGCCTGGCATTGGTTACTACAGTTGAGCTTATTGTTAACTAAAACCCCTAGGTCCTTTTCCATTGTTGGAATACTGAAAATAAAATTAGGTTGATAGACTTTCAAGTGCATTTGCATTGCATTACCTTGGCGTTTAGATTGATCAGTTTTCTCTATGCAGATGCAGTGTAGACAAGCTTCACGCAAAATCTACATAACCCCTATAGACAATAAATGCCAAAGGCATGCAATGCAAAAGCACCTACACAGACCTATAGAATCTCACTATGTTAAATAATAAATACCTGGTGCCCAAGACAGGGAGTAGATAACGCCTTCATTTCCAGGTGATGTATATACTGCTGTCAATGTGTTAATATCCCAGACTTTTATTGTGCCATCAAATGATGCTGTTGCCAATAAATTTGGATCATCAGGTTTAAATTTACAGTCAAAAATTGTTTCAATGTGTCCCTGCATGATAAATAAAAAAATACCAAAGCAACCGATATAAGCATCACAATTTATTTGAATACGTTAATAGAAGTTTAGTACTATAAAAATGTCCCTTATGTTCTCAGCTTAAAAAAAACCTACATTTTTAGGTTTGAATCCTGAAATAAGTTATCTGAAAAGTTTTCACATTAAAGAAACAGCTATACTTGTAGTTACATTTTAGCTCATATTTACCTGCTCTCCTGTTGCCATGATTTTTCCTAGTTTGGTTTGGAGGCTATTGGGCCAAATGTGTCTCACTATTTAGGTTTTTCAAAAACTGAATGTGCAGGTAAGCCACCCACAGAGCCCCAAAGGCTGCTCGGTGCAGCACAACACAGTTGTCTGCGTCCGGTGCCATTTTTACTGTTGAACCCCTCCCATTTGGCTTCAGTGCCAGGGAAGGGTGGAAGGTGCGGGTGGTTAGCCTTAGACTGGACATGCACTTTAAAGGGACTCTGTAGGCAAGGTGCATAAACTTATCATTCAGCACCCCACTCGTCATGGCTGCCATCTTCCTCATGATGCAGCTGCTCCTGGAAGTAGAGACAAGGCAAAGAGTAGTGGCACTCCCCCTGAAATGCTTTGCCAAGACCATAGGGTTCAGCTGGTGGTCTATAGCTCCACCCCAATTGTTAGCTCAACAAAAATGAGCACACTAGTATTATGCAGCCTGAGCCATCATAGCCTTTCTCCCTTCTTGTGCCTTCCACCCTTAACTGTGACCATAATTAGCATAAGAATAGCTGTACCTACCATTTCAATCACCCATGCATCATGAGTGCGGAGTATATAAATTTTCTAGATTTAACAATACGCATAGAAGCTCCCAACTTAACCACTGTGACATACTTCAAACCGACAGACCGAAATGGGTTTGTTCCAGCAAAAAGTTGCCACCACCCCAATTGGATTAAAGCCATCCCCAGGGGCCAATATATGAGGTTAAAAAGAAATTGTACTAAACTGGAGGACTTTGAGATACAGGCGGCGGATCTGACAAAGAAATTTCTTGATAAGGGGTATGAAACCGAAATGGTACAACAGCAATTAAGGCGGGTTAGAACTCAGGAAAGATTTCCCCAGAAGGGTGTAGTTGGTAAATCCTCAAGTATGGAGGATTATTCCTTCATTACTAATTTTAGTGTCCAACATCGGGAGGTGGGAAAAATTCTATCCAAACATTGGCATATCTTACAGGGGGATGAGATTCTGGGCCCCAGGTTGCCTTCTAAACCTAAGCTAATTTATAGAAGAGCCCCGAATTTGAGGGATCTGTTAACCAAAAGCTATATAGATCCACCAGTACAAAATACTCACAGGCCATCCTTTTTTGGTTCAGAATCTAAGGGTTTCTTTAAATGCGGGAAATGTATGGGATGTAGGACCTGCAAACCCGTTAGTAAACCAATGAGGTCCTTTACCCACCCGGTGACAGGGAAACAATTTAAGATAGCTCAATTCATCACCTGTGCTTCTAAATTTGTAGTTTACCTGATTTGGTGCACTTGTAATATGTTATATGTTGGCAGGACCACTAGGGATTTGAAAACCAGGATAAGGGAACACCTCTATAACATCAAAAGGGGTTTTGAGGGCCACAGTTTATCAGATCATTTTAGGTCTGTGCACAATAGTGACCCCTCATATATGTCTTTCATTGCCCTAGAGAAAGTTGAGGCCCACTGGCGGGGTTCTAACATGGTAAGAGAGGTGTCAAAAAGAGAGAGCTCATGGATCTACAAATTGGACTCTTTGAGTCCTAAAGGGTTAAATATAGAGTTTGACCTTAACTGCTTTATTGACTCCTCGTGAGCTGTAAGACTGTTTGCCGCTTAGGGACTCCTGTCTGTAAATATTTTTATTAGGGTATTTCATTAGGGTATTTTATGCAGTCAGTGTGTGGGATTATTGCATGTCCATATGTTGTAGACTGATTGGATGTACAGCCAGCCCACCCTGCTGAATTGCTGGCTAAATTTTAAATAAAAAAAATTTTTAAAAAATTTTAAGGTTGTTTAGGGTAAAGATTGCGTTATCTATCATTTTAATAAATAGAAAAAATCTGACATTTTAATAAAAAGAAAAAATCAGTCATCCTGATTTTATGAGGATTTTTAACATAATTCTTATTATAGTTATATTGTCCACCTTAATTTTTAACACAATTCTTATTATAGTTGTATTGTCCACCTTAATTTTGCGCACCGCAGTTTTTAATTTGAGTGGTGCGTTTGTATATGGGGAAATTAGTTGAGCCCCGATTGAGATGCTTGATCATTTGGGCCCTGTATGTGCCGGGCCAGTGAATGCGGGGCGGCGGGACGGCGCTCGGGTCGCTATAGGAACGAGACGCCAGCTTCCCTGTCCTCATTGGTTAGATCCAGCAGGCCTAAACGCGCAGAGCGTTCATATGCGCGTCATGCTGGGAGGGGAGGGGAGATGAGTTACTGTGATTTGCCTTCTGTCACGGAGATTGGTTGGTTGGCGTTAACCACGCCTACCCCTCGTGGGGAGAGGTAATGATATTCACCTCCTTGTTTAATGATTGGAAGACCAGCGCTGGGCACGCCTGCCTTACGATAAGGGGGATAATGAGATTCACCTCCCACCAGACTGATTGGTGGAGTGACGCTAGCCACGCCCCTCGCTCATCTCTAGACCGGTTTGCGGAGGAAACGCCTGGTGACCATTGGTAGAATATGTGAATGATGCGGCCTCTTGTCCCGCCCTCAAGATATATAAACGTTGTTACCACCGCGCCGGCTCACCTAGTGAAAGTCGCGCTGAGCGACGAAACGCGTTGGGAGCCGGTGGTTTATACTTTGGAGTTTTGGAATTCAGCAGCGCGGGCTGGCTTGGACAAACTATTGTGACATGCGAGTTTTAATTCTATGTTTGTGAGTACCTTATTGGCCTATTAAAGAGAGTTATAGCTTTGCAGTTTTGCGCTATGATTTTTTCATTCCCCCTTGCATGAGTACGCCTTGGAGACCTGGCCAGTTACATCAACCTAGTTTGAGGAATCGTACCCCAATGGGCGGAGTGTTTTGGAGAAAGAGCTTGTGGGATTGCTGTGATTGCTGGTGACCTAAGTGTCTCTGGTAAGAGTACCTAAGTGGGGGCGGTATTGCACAATTGGATTGTTGACACCCGTGGTGGATTCAGAATCACAAGTTGGAGGACTCTAAAAGGGGACTCTAAATATTTAATTTTTGATTTAGCTCTGTGTTCATGTTTGATGTTTTTTGTATTCTTTTGACTTAATGGTGGGATTTAAGTTCAACACGTGGAGCTGCATTTAAGATCACTAATTTTATGTTTATTCTCTATTATTAATTAATCTTGAGCGCGGTATTTATATATTGTATATATATATATTTTTTTTTTTTTCACCCATGCATCTTATTAGCAATTCTATCACTGCCACACTGTATTAGCGTTTGATTTGCCCATGGCTGCCTGTGTGCTTGTGGTTGTAATTAGGTGGCACAATCACAGCTTTGAAACAAGGCAATAGAGCCTGCACCTCTTCCCTATTGATCATCGGACTGTGGACACTGCGGATTAGAAATAACTCTGCTGGTGTAAGACAGCTGGTTCTATCCAATGTGTAATAACACCAGCAACAGGGAGGAAGGGAGCAGCACAGACACAGTGTTTGAATAATCTGTGTTTCATGAAGATTTGATGATTGCCTATAATCAAGTGAACCTGAAGTGTACCTTGTGTGGTGGTGTGGAGCAAATAAATATTCTCTGATTTTATTACAAAGCCTTAATCAGGAGACCGCAGCAACAGTGAGTACAAACCCCAGGTATGGAGCTCTAACCACTGCAGCTAACCTGGTATGTGACTGTAATATATATATATATATATACATATATATATATATACATATATATATATATATATATATATATATATATATATATATATATAACAGAGGCTCTCTGATACAGGCAACGTTTAGAATCAATAAACATCTTAAAAATCTAGGATGATTACAGCTACAAGGGGCTGATGGTGCCTGAAATCAAATATGTCAATTAATTTATGTTATGGTGTAGCCTTGCAGTGGACAACCCCTTACAGGAGCACTATCGCAAAAAATCACTTAGGGAGGGGTCACTTATACACCCGGCATCAAGAAATATCCAGCCAGGCTTGTTTTTCTCTCTTTTAATAGAAGTAAAAGGACATGCGGGGTGACAGGCTCTGTCACCCCTGACAGACTAAACCTGTCACCCCTGAATTTTCTTCCTACCATGAGAGAAGAAACCACAAGCTTGGCGGGAGTTTTATTCAGTTTGGGTGCATAAGTGACCCCTCCTCTCATTAGCCGACGTGTTTATAAGGATTTTTAACATTACACAAATTCGAGATAGTGCTCCTTTAACCACAGTGCCATTCACCATCCTCATGTTTCAATGTTTTACCATTTCCTCTTCCTTGGCAGATATAGATCCATGATACAGATATATAAAAATAATCAACCATGCAGGAAGTATTTTGTGTCCCTTTTGTAGGGCTTAGAAAGGTAATCTGTTTAATTAGGCTTCCATTCTGAAATGAGGATTTCTCCAGATAATTGCAGTAAAGGAAATACAAACCATAATTAAATAGTTCATTCATAATAAACACGATAATAAAATGCCTACCAAGTCTCTTAAAAAATCCCATTTCTTGGCTCCCATGTCATAAAGCCCGACTCCACCATCCATAAAGCAACAGACAGCATGACCAGGAGGCAGCGAGAAGGCATGGTTCTGTGTCAGCGTGGGGGGAGGCACAGCCTCACTAGTGGATGATATATGATGGTTTTTTGTAGGGGACTGTGCTAAAAATGCTCATTGGGGGAAAAACAAACCAAATATAATATTTACTTAGCATAATAACATAAATATTGCCACTAACATAATACTGCTTATGATTCATGCATATGCATTTTTAAGTGTGGTATGCAGTTTTATATTAGGAAACTATTAAAATATATTTAATATATTTAATAATTCAAATACTTTGACAAAAAACAAGAATGTTATGTACAGTATGTAAATCTTATATCACCAAAGGGCTGTACATTATATTTGGGCTTAGAGGTGACAACTATCCAACACCCATTTTTTAGAATTGATGTTAAATGCCCTTCTGCCCCTCCTCCTTGCAAGCCTGGTTTTACCTAACCTCCTTGCTCCCTCAGCGAAATAGGGCCACAAGATTGAAGAATCCACAACAGCATGATTTCATCATGATTACATCTCACTCAGCCGGTATAAAAGGCTCCTCCCAGCAGCAAGAGTGAGAGTCAGAATCTGCGAGTGATTGGCAGAAGCTGCTTGCTGTGATTCTCCCATAGCTGGTGCTTGGGCTGGTTTTGCTGGGGAGTTTTATTTTTAGTTATTTATAGTTTCATTTTAAGCCTTAATTTTCTTAAGGGTTTAACCCTTGGTAGGACATGCTAGTAGTTGCATTTTGTTTGTAAATCTCAATAACCACTCTTTGGTTTGTGGTGTCTCCTTGGCAGGCACAGTTGTCTAGAGATATATGTGGTACTGTTGTAATCAGGAGGAATAGGGCTCAATATGATTTTCTTTGATTTTCAAAAAAGTGACAAAATGTAAAAATGTTACAGTTACACATATATATAGTTTAAAATGACAAATGAGGGCAAATCAATGTGAAAACGCATCATCATACTGGACATATCTCTTCCCCAGTGAGTGTACACATGCTCGGAGCAGTGTACTGCCCAGTGGTATAACTACAATCCTGTGGACCCCAGAGAAAACACTTGACCAGGTCCCCCCTCCATGCGACACCCTCGGTCACTGCCCTCCCCAACACACTGTAAAAAAGAATGTATACTCACCTAGCCGATCCCATGGCGCATGCGCAGGTTGCACTGCATACCCCGCTATATTCAGACATAGCTATCTGAGTAGCCAGTGAGGGAGTGCACTACCGCCGGGGGGGGGGGGGGAGGTGCAACCTGGAACTCCTCCAGTAGTGCACCCTTGCAGTGGCCATTCAGATAGATGGTTGGTGCAAACAGCTGAATAAGGTTTAGGTGGGGGGGGGGGGGGGTGTTAGGCACTGGAAGTCTGCCAATCAAAAGTAGATTAAATTGGACCCTTTGTTGGTCCACTTTGGAGGGGCATCCCAATCTTGGCTTAAATTCCACAACGGCCACCAGACCTCTTCCTGAAGTGTAGAATGCTTCCTGCAGAGTGTGCCTTATGCTCCAGTTGGGAGGTCAGTGGAGCCAAGGCTTCTCCATCCCCCTCCTGCACCTCCATCTCCATCCTGCTCTCCCAGCTCTTTCCTGATCCCCCATCTCCATACTGCTCTCCCAGCTCTTTCCTGCTCCCTCACCCCCCTTCCCGCATCCCCATCTCCATCCTGCTCCCCCGTTTTCCTGCTGCACCCCATCTCTGTTCTGCTCCTGCCCCCCCCTCCTGCATCATGCTCTTACATCTTCCTCCTGTTCCCCTATTTCTGCTCCCCAGTGCTGGAGGGGGTGCAGTCCCATAGGAAAGCCAGTGCTCCTTATGTGGATGGGTGTTAGGGCACAGGTGTTAGGAGGCAGAGTAAATTAAGAGCTATTTTTTTCTTCCTGAAGGTGCTAAGGGCAGATGACACAGCAGCACTGATGCAGCTAAAGATAAGCTGCATCACACTCCTGTTAAAGTGGACCAACACCCAGGATTTTGACTATCCTGGGTTTTGGTCCACTTCGGGGGGGCACCCCGATTGGGGGTGCCCTTCTGTGTGAAACCCCCCAGAAAGCCCCAAAAACTCACCTCACCACGCTCCCACGTGACCGCGCCGTCCAATCCCCGCCAACAGACAAGCGGGTGACAGCGACGGACAAGACAGCGCGTCCGCCGCCGCCTCCCGCACGTCACTCTTACAGGGCGCGCGCCCGCGCCGGCCATTCACAAACGGCCGGCGCGGGCACGTCTAGAGGGGCGCGCGGGAGGTAAGGTAAGGTATTTTTGGGGTTTTGGGGGGGTTTCACCCCGCGGGAAATCCCGATCTCGGATGTCCCGCGGTGAGGGAGGTGATCGGCCCGGGAATCTTATAGATTCCTGGGCCGATCACCCCTGGGTGTTGGTCCACTTTAAACATAAAGGTTGGCCAATCCCTTTAATGTCAGCCACCTGTACATGACAATATAGATATATTAAACATTTGTTTTAAAATACTCACTTTTCTTCTTGGGAGGAGAATTTAGGACATGTAATGCGTGGAAGCCAGTCTTCTTTAACTTGAAATTATCTATAGGAGTTGTCTTGGAAACATTCCATACCCGTAATACTCCAACCTGGGAATCTAGGCAGAAAGGAAAACAGTAAAATATCTGTTCCATCTCTTCTCTTAAAACTATATCCAAAGCACCTGGATCCGCCAGGGTGTGCAAAGCTCTGGAAAAGCAGAACAGAGAATTTGTAACCCTCCACTCCTACCTGTGGACATGTTATCCCTGGCTTGTATGCCACCTGACTATGTGATCAAATGCTCTTTGGCTGGATCACATTCGGGCTGCCTGAGGCACTTTTAATGCTTGCACCCCCTTTTGTCGTGTCAGTTCCTGTCCCTGAGTATGAATGAAAATCATCCACACCCCTGCTTAAACCCTCAGTGTGCGAATTGATGCCCCCCCCCCCCCCCCCCGAACCAAGAGGCTGCAATTTCCTATTAGGCAACCCTGCAAAAATGCAGGTAGCGTGGGGGAGATTGCAAGGGGTTACATGCGTGAGGAGGGAGAGGGGGGCAAGAGGATTTATGCAGAATTGTAGACCAGCATACACCCCATGGCCTCAACACTGAGACAGGCCTGAGTGCCTTCCTCTAATCCTTATTGATAAGAAAAGGAAAATGTTGCCACTACGTGGCAGCATGGTGGACGTCTAACATGATACCTGTAATAGGGAGTCCACTATGGGGATGTAGCAGCTTAGTGTAAATGTGATGAAGTGTTGCCGTTATAGATAGGCTATATATAGATAGGTCTTTTTTCCCCCTGTGCGTGCCCTTCTTCTCTTCTGATGCCCTTTGTACTCACCTTTGCCCTCCCCTTTTCCTATGTATTACTTGTCTGTCCCGTCTGGTTCCCCTCCTTGTCTCTTGTGGGTGATGTGCGGTTTGCCGGGTG
Source organism: Gastrophryne carolinensis (assembly GCA_027917425.1). Lineage (NCBI taxonomy): Eukaryota > Metazoa > Chordata > Amphibia > Anura > Microhylidae > Gastrophryne > Gastrophryne carolinensis. The sequence continues at coordinate 131,828,966 of CM051234.1, forward strand.
TGGAGTGTGCAGCAGCATAGGGTCTGTTATACATCTGTGATGGTGGTACGAGGTAATATACTCATTCTGTTTATGGGAAGTATGCATGTGGATGTGTATGCGCTGACATTAATAAGGTTACTCTTCCATCCATTAATATCTTTGCTAAAAAAATAGCAGAGGAATGTGCTGCCCATACAATATAGGCAATGAGCCTGCATGATAATACCTGTGAAACCTCTGTCTGTGGATGGTACCCTGATATACATTTATAATAGATTGCGGATGCCCGTTATACGATTTATATCCATCTCCTGCCTGAAATCACAGCCTGAACAGTGAAACAGTGAACAGGCATAACAAATGTTAAAAGCGCAAAGCCCATACAGGGTTAATGACAAGTACCTGAGGTATTCACGCTGCAGGAAGTGTGATGAAAAAAAAGCCAGGCAGTGATTGGCTGATGCCACCCTGACGAAGCCCCACTAAGCGGGGCGAAACTGCGTTGGTGGACGGATGGCCCGGCCACGCCCTCTCCTCAGCTCTCCTCCCCACACAAGCTGGCCGGCCATGACGCGATGCTGACTATGGGAGACGCGAGACAGCGCGAGATCACACCACTGGCTGCGGCCAGGAGAGGTATTACAGGCGGTCGAGCTGCGGTGACTAGGGTTGGAGGCCAGACGCATTTGCACGGCCAGACCCAGCGCGGCTCCCGCAAGGCGCTATCACACTACTTATGTGGCCTGTGTAGCTATACTCCAGTATTTCAACTGTACTGCCATCTTATCAGCATTGCTAATTCTGATACACGGAGGACTTGAGCTTGCTGTGAAGTCTTTATTGAGCTCCTGCTCTTTGGCATACTTATAAGCACTAAGCACCTTACCTCAGATACAATGTTTTGATGTGGCTATTACACACCTAGGAATTTGAATCCAGGCTATAATTAGCACCAAGCACTTTTATTTATCCATCTCTTGGACTTTGCTGCTATTTTGCCAGTCTGAGCCTGAGCCTTGTTTACAATACAGCACCAAGCACTTTACTACACGTGTGAAGCGGCCCTTCGAATGTGATTAACCCTCCGTTATTGATCGCTAGAGCCCAGAGCGTGTAATATTGGCTGCCCAGCCATTAGCCTTGCGGATGTGTGGTGGTGTGCATGGCTATATGAGGGGGCATGGTGTTTATGGGGGCCCCCTTGTCTATTCAAGCTACTCTAGCTTTTTAATTTTTTAGGGACATTGGGGTTTATTTGTAAATGTGCCAGTATTCAATAAATTCAGGTGTTGTTGGTTAAGCAGCCGTGTATGTGAGTTCTTGCTTGGAAGTGCCAGCCCTATCAGAACCAATTGTCTTGTATGTGTTTTTGTGTCAGCATATACTTCTTACCGACTTCTGACACAGCAATGCTATGTGACCATAGCAGTGGGGACATGGAAAGCAGGTCCTTTTGCCAGCTGGAAGATGCTCTGACTGTGGAATGTGTTTAACCCATTGAGCTATTTTTTTCAATTTCCTTCACTTACCATTTGGCACTTCTAAATCCTACAAATATTCAAACTTACTCACCTTTGATGATACAATCCAGATCTCACAGGTCCTTTACAAAAAAATTCTGTGTCTGTATCCGTACACTTGAATGGTCGTGTTTGCATCTTGTTTTGTTTATTAACCGGCCCTTTGAAGTCAACCAAAATACTGAGGCCCACTGTGAAAATGAGTTTGACACACCTGTACTAAAGGGATGCAAGAGATGCTGCTGTGCAAGCACTGTCGGATTGTCGGCAAGGTATGTTTGGGTGACTGGCGGGGTTTTCTCAGCGGGGCATCCCAAATCAGGATGTCCCTGGAGTGGGTTCTTAAATGGACTTTATATATTATAGATGCTAGGTCCGGTTTGGGTTCTGGTTAATGGAAACACTTCAATGTTATTCCATGGAGCAATTTAGGGCTTGTAATTAGCAGTAGCTTCTAATTTAATAATTTGTTCTCATGCACAATGTAGAGGATTACAGTTTGCCACTTCACATATATTCCCAAAGATTGAGCTCTAAATGTAGGACTTACCACCAGTTATAAACATGCCAGGAGCTGTTGGAACCCAAGCCAAGCACTGAACAGATGCTGCTGCACTTGGAAAGCTAAATGTTGTGATGCAGGATAAAGATTCCGAGTCCACTAGCCGAATACCATTATGGAGGTTAGCAACAAGAAGGTAATCAGTGGACAGTGGATCCCACTCCAATGCTGTAACTGGATCCTCCTCATCGGTTCCCTCCAGAGATTCGGGCCTTAGGACATGCTTCTGGCTTTTGCAACCTAACCAAATAAAAAAAAGTAGGTTTGCAAGGTATGGTACTTTACCAGTTTGGTTCATTGTGGTTCACTTCACTAAAGCCTAGCAGTGCCACCTTGTCTTGCCATCTCTGCTATTGCACCCTCCAAACCCTATACATAACTAACCATGATGTGCATAGTTTGGGCATGAAATGGCGAAAAGCCTCAAAGCACGCAATAGAAGTTTAACCCTTTCGCTGCCAGCCTACCTGCAGCATTTCCCACTCCCTGTTGCCAGACTGAGTTTGACTGTTTTGCGCTACACATGTTCAACTGTCATTTTCGAAGGGATTTCCAGGGATTTCCCAGGAAAATTATATATTGTTTTTTTCAACAGAGTCTGGGCTTTAACATGAAATGTCTTGTTTGTGTTTTTTAGGTGTATTCTCAACATTTTTGGGTGAAATGTGTGAAAACAAATAAAAAAAATATATTTTTTTACAATTTGTAGAGTTTTTTTGTAATAAAAAATGTAAGTTTGTCAATAAAATCTTATTGCGTGAGAAACCCCAATTTCTCCCGCTTACAGCGATACCACATATGTATAGGTAGACACCCTTTCCTGCCCAGAAGCCTTTTATAGCTGCTGGATGACAAATGGTTAATTAAAAAAAAAAATGACATAGGGTCCCCCTTCCCGGGGAGGGGGACCCCATTTTTTTTTGGATTTTTAAGGGTTAAAAACCCTTAAAAATCCAAAAAAAAAAATGACGTGGGGTCCCCCTTACCCAAAGTAACCAGCCCGGGACCAGCTATGGGGGCTTGTAGGCACAGAGTGGGGGGGCCAGCTTTGGTGGCCCCCCCACCCTGCAGCCTACGAGCCCACATAGCCTATGTGGGCCCGGGCTCTTCTGCCCCCCCCTGGCCTTTGGGGAGGCAGGTAATGGGGGTGCGGGGGTTAATGGCAATGCCACCCCCCCAGCCATGTGAACTGGTATAAGGGGTCTCATGGACCCCTTACCAGCTCACAAAGGGTTAACTGTAAAAAAAAAAACACCACACAATAAAAAAAAGTATTTTATTAAAAAAAAATAATTTTTTTTTACTGTACTTACCTTCGATTGCAAGCTCTTGTCCCTCGCCGCTCAGCTGACAGATGCCGGTGATCGGTACAGGAGAAGGAGGAGGCAGGAGATCAGAGGATCTCCTGCCACCTCCTTACCCTGTGCCGATCACCGGCATCTGAGAAGTTGAGAAGGGTGAAGCCAGATATCGGGGGCCGGGATGACGTCATAAGCCCCGCCCCCAAGGGGGCGGGGCTTAGCGGCAAGATGGCGGCCGCCATCGAGGATCAAAGGGGAGAGAGCCTCTCAGGCTCTCTCCTGAAGATCGGTAAGTCCTGGGGGGGGATCGGAGGCCCCCCAGGTGAAGAGGAGGGACAGCGGGAGCCAGCGCACATGGAGGTAAGTGAATGTCATTTTTATTTTATTTTTTTTTTTACAGTTAGCAGCTGCTGCTGCAGAAGCGGGGGGGGGGGGGGGCGGCCTATTCCGGGGGCTCTCCTGGAGCCATCCGACCCCCCACGGGGGATCGGATGGCACCAAATTAAAGGGGAGACCCGGCCGGATCCAACAAGGGGTCAGGTGAGTATTTTTTATTTTTATTTTTTAAACTAGAAGCGATCAAAGTCAAGCACGTAACACCTACGGGCTTGGCACTTAAGGCCCAGCCAAGCCAGCACGTAGGTGTTACGTGCTTGGCAACAAAAGGGTTAATAACTTTATATACATTCAAGCCATACCTGAACATTGAGCATTCCAACGGCACTAGGAACGTATGGGTAAAAGTAAAAGAAATTACTTGCATGGGTCCATTCACTGTTCTACAGTAAAGCTTTAGTTAGGGATTCGCTTTTCTTTAAGGGAATCTGTTTAGATAATTTGTTTCTCTTTTAACCACTTCACCAGTAACTCTCTAAATTGCTTCCCATCTTTACAAGTGAATTGCAATTACCTAGATATGGATTGAGCAAAGCTACGGTATGTCCAACCAACAGTAATTTGACATATCTTGTCTTTTAATCTAATGTTGGCATTCTGGTAGCACAATATTTGTACATCCTGAGCAAAAACTATGTAGCATGATGGCCTTCTTGGATGTAAATAATGTGAACATTCCGGCAGAAAACATCTAACCCAATTTATCCTAAGACCACAGCTAGAGTATAGGCTCTCCACACACATTTTTCCTTTAATTCTCTTATTTTGTGGCTAATTATTTTTGCTTACCTGGTTGAAAAATGGAAAGACTGCCATCTGTATGTCCAAAAACAACTTTTCCCTTTTTTCGTGGATGCCAGCGAAAAAGGCAGATGTCTGAGAGAAAGCTGTGAGCCTCCTTGTGAACAGCTACACCATTGTCTGGTCCCGAGATGGTCCAAACATAAAGAGGTCCCCGATGTGATACAAAGGCAACTGCATCGCCAGAGTTCCAGCACCAGCTCAGTGAGGCAGGCATCCCTTTACAGGAGACAATCAAAATTTAGTGTATTGTGCAAAATCCCTATTTTGATATATTTTTTTATATGTGAAGTTAGAGATTGTATCTACCAGTGTACAGAGACACTAGGTGGGAGCCTATATATACAGCACAGGCAGTGACTTTCAGTTGTGACAGGCAGTACCCCAAAAGTCCATAACTAGACAACACTTTACAGCCCAATTCTGCATGAAAGATCAAGCAGCCACAATCTAGGGATCCAACTCTATCCTTCACATTAATTGATGGTTTGATTGCCTTTACCTCAGATTCTTGGCCTGTCTGCTCTTGCCCCTCCCCCACATATTTCTTCTTTTTAGTTGCGTGCCATCTCTTCAGGGTATTTGTGGGTCTCCTGAGAGTGTACTGAGTTCCTTACCAATACTGAATGCCCTGGGGCAATTATTTACAGAGACCTGACTATGGGTTTGCGAGGTTATAGGAGACTTGAAAATTGAACCGATGTGAGAAGGAGGAGAAAAATACAATTCTGTGATTACTCACCTGTAGAATTGGTATTATGAGTATACAGTACGTCCTGCTCCAGATAGAATATTTACATTCGGGTACTACTCCGCCAGCTGGCGCAGGACTGCAGAGACATCGAAAATAGGCTCCTCCCGGCCCCTCAAATACCCAGGGACCTCCCACAATCCCCAGCATTGGAAAGCAGTTAACGAGAAGCCAGGAGAATTAAAACAACCCAAACTGGTAACAATGATAACAATCACCATACAGGGGATCCAAGATAATGCAAAAACCAAGGGTGGGGTGGAGCAGGACGTACTGTATACTCATAATACCAATTCTACAGGTGAGTATTTCACACAATTGTATTATTCTTAGTATACAGTACGTCCTGCTCCAGATAGAATACTTACATTCGGGACATCCAATAGCAGTGTCCATAAAGTAGGGTGGGATCCCCAAAGGTAACAGCAGACAGTTTAAACCACTGCCGCCTGCAGAACCTTGCGGCCAAAAGCAGCATCAGCTGAGGCCCTAACATCAACCTTGTAAAACTTTGAAAAGGTATGAACAGAAGACCAAGTAGCGGCCTTGCAAACTTGTTCAACAGAAGCCTGGTGCTGAAAAGCCCAAGAGGCACCAATAGCACGAGTAGAATGAGCAGTAAGGCGGAAGGGAGGATTCTTCCCCTTAGCAGAGTAGGCCTGAATCACAGCCTGACGGATCCATTTGCTGATAGTAGACTTGGCAGGAGCCAAACCCTTCCTAGGACCAGAAGGGACCACAAAAAGAGCATCAGTTTTTCTGAAAGGTGCAGTAGCCACCAGACAGTACTTCAGACACCTAACCACATCCAAAGAATGCAAGACCCTCTCCTTAGCATTACTAGGATTAGGGCACAATGAAGGAAGAACAATGTCCTGATTCAAATGAAAGGCAGACACTACCTTAGGCAGAAAATCTGGCTTGAAGCGGAACACCACCTTGTCCTGGTGTCTTTCATAGTAGGGGGGCTGGATGGAAAGCGCTGCCAACACGCCTAACAGAGGTGATAGCCACCAAAAAGACAACTTTAAGAGTAAGAATGGCCAGGGCAGCAACCTGCACAGGTTCAAAGGGAGCACCCTGCAAGGCTGAGAAAACCAAGTTCAAATCCCAAACAGGCACCATAGGCTTACGTGGGGGACGCACATGGGTAACCCCCTGGAAAAAAGTCCTGATCAGAGAATGCTGAGCAAAGGATTTCTGGAAGAAAACAGCCAGGGCAGAAACCTGACCCTTCAGAGTACTGAGTTGGAGCCCCATCTCCAACCCATGCTGCAGGAACTCCAGAATCCTGGGAATAGAGAACACATAACAGGAAAGAGACTTAGACTCACACCAGTCAATGTAGGCACACCAAAACCTGTAATAAATGGAAGAAGACTTCTTCCTAGCCTTTATCATGGTATCAACAACCAAGGTAGACAGCCCCTTCTCCATCAAGATGGAGGTTTCAGCAGCCAGGCCGTCAAAGCCAGAGTTTGTAAATTGGGATGGCGTAAGGGACCCTGAGTGAGCAGGTCTGGCACCCTGGGCAGAACGTACTGATCTACTGCCAGCTGCACCACGTCTGCGAACCACACTCTTCTTGGCCACCTGGGGGCGACCAGAATTGCTTGGACCCCCTCCAGAGCAATCTTGCGCAGAACCCTGCCCAGCAGGGGGAATGGAGGAAAGACATACAGGAACTGAAAGTCCTGCCATGACATTGCTAGAGCATCCGTGGTCAAGGCCAGAGGATCCTGGGACAGGGAAACAAAGGCCGGGAGCTTGTGATTGTGACGGGACGCAAACAGATCCACATCTGGTTGCCCCAACGGTGACACAGAGATTGGAACACCCTGTTGCAGAGGGACCATTCTCCCTGGTGAGAGGTCCCTCTGCTCAGAGAGTCTGCCAGCAGATTTTCCACCCCTGGGATGTACACAGCTGATATGCAGGGAACATTGGCCCCCTTGCTCCGGGTCCCTCCCTAATGATTGATCTAGGCAACTGCCGTCTGGTTGTCCGAGCGCACCTGAACAGGCAGGCCCCAAAGGTGATGAGTCAACTGAACCAGAACTAACCTAATCGCCCGCAGCTCCAACACGTTGATAGGTGTGTGGGCCTCCTGAGGGCCCCACCTCCCCTGGAACTGCAGGGACTTCCAGAAACCCCCCCAACCTGACAGACTGGCATCCGTGGTGACCATCTCCCAGGAGGGGGTCAGAAAGGATCTGCCTCCCAACAGGTTCCTGGAGTCCAGCCACCACGAGAGGGACCGCCTGACCAGGGGGGAAAGCGCAAAGACCCAGTCCAGGGACACAGGGTCCTTGTCCCATATTGACAAGAGGTGGAGTTGCAGAGGCCTCAAGTGGAACTGAGCACAAGGGACAGCCTCGAAGCACGCCACCATCAGGCCCACCAGCTGCATTTCCTGCCTGATGGAGGGATGATGACAAGATAGCAGGAACTGGACCTGCGCAATCAGACTGTCCACCTTCCGCTGAGGAAGAAAAATCCTTGCCTGAACTGTATCCAGATTCATTCCTAAGAATGAAGTCACCAAGGAGGGGGACAGAGAAGATTTGGGGTGGTTGATCACCCAGCCAAATGACTCCAGGGTGGACACCACCAGCTGAGTATCCAACTCTGCCTGATGTATAGACTGGGAAGTGATGAGAATGTCGTCCAGATAGGGCAGCACGCGGATGCCCTGAAACCTGAGCAGAGACATCACTACTGCCAGCACCTTGGTGAACACCCTGGGAGCTGAAGTGAGACCAAAGGGCAATGCCACAAATTGGTAGTGTTGATCCTCCAGAGTGAACCTGAGGAACCTTTGATGACCTGGAAATACAGGAATATGAAGGTAAGCATCTTTGATGTCCACAGAAGTCATGAAATCCCCTGGGCGCAGGGAACTGATGGCAGAGCGCAGAGTTTCCATGTGAAAGCGCCTGCACCTGACAAATTTGTTGAGGATCTTCAAGTCCAGGATGGGCCTGACTGACCCATCTTTTTTGGGCACTGTGAAGAGGTTGGAATATAAGCCCTTGCCCTTTTCTTTTAAAGGGACCTTGCAGATGACCCCCAGCTCCAGAAGGTTTGCACTGCCTGCACTAGATCCTGAGCTGACACAGAGTCCTGAGGAATCCGGGACCTGATGAACCTTGGGGGGGGGGGGCAGACAGCAAACTCTATCTTGTAACCGGAGGACACTACCTCCTGAATCCACCGCTCTGAGACATGACGTCTCCAGACGTGAGCAAAGTGCTGAAGCCATCCTCCCACCCGGATGGGTGAGGGCGCCCCATCATGCCTGAGGGGGCTTGGGAGAGGATTTAAGCTTGGAGCCCCAGGAGGAGCCAGGGCGTCCCCGTCCTCTGCCCCTACCCCAAAAGTCTCCTCGGGCCCCAGTAAAGGAGACCCCCCTGCCTTGTCTAGCACCACGGTAGGGGGAGGAAAAGGAGCCCTGACCCCGAAAGGGGCTAGACTGGCGCCTGCGCTGGGGTAACCTGCCTCCCTTAGCAAATAGGTCCAGGCGGTCCCCAAACAGGCATAGTCCCTTGAAGGGAAAACCAGTGAGGGCCTTCTTGGCAGTGTTGTCAGCAGCCCACTGGCGCAGCCAAACTGAGCGGTGTATAGCCACCACAAGGGCAGAGGTTCTGCCACACATTCTAATGGTGTCATCCAAGGCAGAGAGGACATCATTCCCAATAACATCACAATGAGAGAGTGCATTAAACTCCTCACAAGACAAATCATCAGGGGCACCATCACGGATACTTCTGAGCAGGGTCCTAATAGCCACAGCCGTAATGGCAGAGGCACAGACCGGGCGCAGCGCCGTCCCTACACATGCAAAGGCATGGGACGCCAGCTGGTCAATGCGCCGGTCCTCAGTATCCCGCAGGGTAGTAGAGTCAGGGGAGTGCATGACAGAGGTGTTAGATAACCCTAGGACCGGGGCATCCACGGGAGAGGATGATCAACACTTCACCACATCAGCAGGAAAGGGATACTTTCTATCCCAACTCTTAGGTACACCGGGAAGTCTACTGGGACGCTCCCATTCCTTGAGCACAAGGTTATTGAAATGTGCTTGCTCAGGAAATTCCAAGCGTGACTTAGCAGTATGAAAAAGTTTCCCCCTTTGCCTGGGGGCCGCAACAGAGGGAGAGATAGACAGAACCTCACAAATCTGAGCCAACAGACTATCAGTATCATCCAGGGCCCAGGGTTCAGAGCCAGAATCGTCATGACCCCTGGGCCTCTCATCAGATGACCCTGAGTCGGAGAATAGCTCCCCTTCCTCCAAAGGGGTATAGCCAGACAGTTGCAAAAACTCATCAGCTTCCATAGGGAAAAGAGTGACATCAGGCGTTAAGTGCTGCTTTTTTGCAGAGGCCTTACGCGCCAAGGTATTAGCAATTAACTTCTCAACACTAGTCAGTCTAGAAGACACATCAGGCTAAGAATCCCCACTTGAATGCAACTCAGAGGAAGTGAGATTTAAGCTTGGAGGAGTAGGTGAGGCGAAATGAATCGCAGACTCAGCCACTGAAAGGCAAGCACCTGTTTGGCACAGGGTACACAGACCCGCACCTTGTCAGCGTCCACATGGGACTCCCCACACGCTACACACAGCCAGGCTTGTCCCGAAGGAACCCCGGTCACATTATCCTGAGACGCCTCCATATGGTGATTATAGGCACAATAGGCCGATAGGGATTAACGCTATACAGCAACCCGGGATGCCCCAATAACCCACTATGGAAGTGGGAGTAATTAACACTAGGCCTCACAAGTTAACCAACTAAATAGAGGGAGTAGCATGCTAATAGCCCCGCTCACCTGCGAGTAGAGAGAGCCATCTTCTTGTCCTTCGCAGTCCAGACTGCAGAGAAGAACTGGGGATTGTGGGAGGTCCCCAGGTATTTGAGGGGCCGGGAGGAGCCTATTTTCGATGTCTCTGCAGTCCAGCGCCATCTGGCGGAGTAGTACCCTGTAAGTATTCTATCTGGAGCAGGACGTACTGTATACTAAGAATAGTAACAAGACATAAAAGTGACCCAGGCATCTAGAAATCTGCTCAGTGCTGTGTGCAAATAATACTGCACTGTACTTTTGTAAGCTCATTTCAGATTAGCAGTTTACAAGGTTTGCAAGAGGACCAGCTAAGGAAGCAAAGCTGCTAACATATTAAGAAAGAGACAGCAACGGACTTTTCCATGTTTCTCTTCACAGGTTCTCAATACGACCATACCAGGCAATTCACTATTTTTGTTGTTTGTCAATCCATTGAAAGGACATTTATGAAACAAACATCTATCATCAGGGCTCAGTGGTGGCAATCAACGCAATACAACATCTGTATACCAGCCATAACACTTTGGTTCAGAGGAACACATTAGGGTCAAAGACACCTTAAAGTGGGACTAAGCGAGTACTATTCCAAAAGTTAATAAATCTCAAATGCACTGGCCACTTTCTATTCACCTTACCTTTGGTGCTGTCGAGCCTGGCAACCACCTTCTGTTCAGCCACGTTCCAGATGATCACCAAATTGTCTGCACTTGCGCTGGCAAACATGTCAGGGTTGTGAGGACACCAAGAGATGGCTGTGATTGTCTTTTTATGCTCTGACATAATTGCACGGAGTTTGAATTCATTGTATCTGTGATCCAGCTGGGGGGAGATATGAATACATACTTGTAGATATAGATGACATAGCCACATGTGTGGCACATGTATGTGCTTTCAGGATCCCAAGTTAAAAAATACACTAGGTATGTACCCTTTACTTTGAAAATATATTATTTTGACCTCTAAATGAAATACCAATAGATGCCAAATAAAACTGGGGCCTCTTTGTTTACTCCAAAATGTTGATGATTGCGCACACAGTGGGGGGTGCCGATCTGTGCAGCCTCTTTACGGCTGCCTCCAGGAGCACTGGGGGAACAAGCAAATGACAGGGGCCGGACAGTTACATTTTTATTTAACCCCACCCTGTCTAATGCCAGGGGAGGTGGCAAGGTAAGCCGACTCAAGATGTTACCAGTTTAATGACTTTAGTTCCCTATTAAAGGGTACATTTACATCTATTTTCAATATTTTGTTATACGATCCAGTATCATATAGATGGAGATAGATCTTTCAATGCATTTTGAAGGTGCTGCCAACTTTAGTTGCATTCTAGAGAGCAGAACACACAACTAAATCCATGGACTATATGAATGTGGGTGATTACTTACTAAAATATTTTAGAAAATTAGAACGAACTGCATCAGGCATATTCCAGCAACCCCCCAGCAAAGGCAAAGTTGAGAGCCCCGTGACATGCCTGCTACCTCAGCTATTTCTGCTTTTATGTTTTCTGGGCAGCATGCCAATAGAACAACCAGCGACTAAGCAGATGTCATATTATCCACCAGGACCACTGTCAGTTATCCCAACAGGACTGTTCAGAGAGCCAACTGGCAACAGCAGAAGAAAAGGTACTAAGGAGGACAGGCACACTCTGCAACTCCATTAATCTCCGCAGAGTCATTTAAAGGACAAGTATCATTTGCCTGGTCTTTCTGGCAATGGGCAGGATAAAGTCTCATCACAGACAGTCCTCTGCCTCTTAGCTGCTCTTTCTGGCGATGGGCAGCATATATTCTCATAATAGACAGTCCTCTGCCTCTTAGCTGATAAATTACTTACATTTCCTGCTGCTGAGAGTTACATTATGAAGACCTGTATTCTAGTCTAGCTGATTAAAAATTGTTACAATGTGTCACAATGTAACCACCACTCTCAGCAGCAGGAGAATGTAACTAATATAACAGCTGATATACTCAGCCAGTCCCCAGAAAGAGCAAGCAAATGATAATTGTCCTTTTACTTGCGTCACAGTCCTGATCTCTCCTGTCCATGCCAGAACCCAGCCGGCAGTCCTTTTTATCTGTACCCCAATCAGTGAAATTCTCTCATCTGTCTCACAACCTGACGCTTAATCCTTCAAATGTCCTGCAAAACCTCAACATTGTTTGCACTAATATGCACCCCACAGCCCATCTTACAGTATTTGTAATGCCACAGCTGCCCTAAACAGTGAAAGAGCAGAAGGAGCAGAATGCTTTATAATGAGCAACACATTTACAGGGTATGTACTCATTTTTTCAGCTTTAGGTGATATTTCAACTCCGCTGTATTTTTCCCTAATGACTGGAAGCATGGGACATCCCAGATCAGGATGCTCTGCTGTGCAACATAGCCTAGCAAGCCCAGTTAGTGGACATGCTGATACTTAGCTCTTCTGTGTTCCAGCAAACACAAGATTTTGATTGCACAGCAAAGCTAAATGGTTGCTCTTTCAATGGCTGCATCCTCGGTTTCGGTCACCGTTGGCCACTCACAGGGTCCCAGCCCAGGATCGAGAAAAATGGAAGAATTGCAGCAGTTCTGGAGGGTGCTGCGTTGGAAAGGGGGCTCCAGCATTCTGGATGCCCCCATCAAACCTGTCTGAATGTGGCCGCACCCGGACCAACACCCATTAGGGAGGAAACTGTTGTCGGTCCATTTTCAATGCTCAGGCAGGATATCACAATTAATAAATAATTACATACATACCTGGTATACATAAATAGCTAGAGTAGCACAGTAGGCAAATCTGTCCCCACTTGCTGCACAGACATCTTTGTTCCATGGCTGGCACCCAGCAGCTAGAAGACCCACTTGCTTCACTTGAGACATCTTTGCCTGAAATGATATAACCACAATGACATTTAAAAATAATGCAAAGGCAATACAGAGTTAAATACACATTTTTGAGTGGAAACTAAACATTGAATATACCTTTTTTCATGTGTAAAACATGAACATACAGTTTATAGGTATAACATCTAAAGGAATATGGGGTGGAATGTGAGCTATGGTGGCTGTTCAGGATAAGTACATTGCCAGAATACAGAAGGAAACCTAGCAGCAACTAAAGAGGGTGTTTTAGGTCAGACTACATCTCAAGAGGTAAGCTTTGCAAGATATTCAACAGTTTTGCAGGGTTTGAGAGCACTTAAAAAGTGCATGTGAGAAATCAAGACAGGAGGATTGGAGAGGAGGAAAGGAACAAACATTTTGAGCTAAGGGTAGCTATATTTTGGACATTGGTCATTTGAACATTATGCATTACTAATTTAAATTTTGAAGTAGACTGCAGATTGGTATTTAAATTGGATAGGTTCCTGCCTGTGTCTACTCTCCTCTGAGTCTTTTCAATGGCATGTTTCCAACAGTCTATGGGGGACGTCCCTGTCCTACGTACAAAAAAGGAAGATGATGCTTAAAGTGGACCAAACCCGACCTAGAGCCCGGTTTGGGCTAAAAACCCTTCTCTTGTGGGCTTCAAATTGGGATGCCCCAAAGTATAATTCTCACCTAGTCACGCCATATTGCAGCGGTCATATTCGTAAATCAGCTCTGTTAATTGTCTACTGGTGGGTGTACACAGAAGAAGCAGTGATGCTGCGGCAAAGCAGAGAGCTCTGCTATTTTCAGAATATGACTGCCGTGGGATCCCGAGACTAGGCAAGTTTCACATTGTGAGGCATCCCATTTTGGAGTCTTTTAGACTTTAGGCCTAGTTTTGGTCTATTTAAAGAAAGAAGGCCAGCCAAAAATAAATAATAACTGCAAGGGGATCCTGGGACTAGGTAAGGGCCGCACTGTGGGGCTGAGAATGCCCCACTCCCCTGGTGTCAACCCCAGGCATATGTGTGCAACACACAGATGTAAGTGTAGTACCATCTTATCTTTATTTTTATTGTCTCTACAATGGTAGAAATGTTGCCTGTTTTTAACTTAACTGTTATCATTAACCTGACTGCAAATCTTTAAGTGTCAGTAGTGCCAAGCTCTGAAGGTCAGCTATTTCTGTAGCTATTTTTTTAATATCAGACCTCTGCTTTAGCACCAGGTGCTGAAAGTGATTGACAAAAGGGTACTCACCTTTGGTCTTCTGCAGCTGATTGGTCTGAATCCAGCAATCAACAACTCAGCTAATCGCTGGATCCCAGCCTGCTTGGAGACCACACATCTGAATATGGGGTCAGGATTGCTGGTGTGTCGTGCTTGCGACTTGCCATTAGTCTCAGAATTGCTACCATGCCTTCTACATTCATTGCAATGGAGGGGGTGTGCCGAGGCCTAACATGCCCCCTACATTGTAGTGAATAGAGACGGGGTGGCTGCGCCCCTGTGACTGAAGGAAGGGGGAGCGATTTGGACATGGAAGCTCAGGTGAATGGAATTCTGGTCCGGAGTGGCATGGGAAGGGATCCAGTAAACCCGGAGTGCTGTTTTGTTTTTATTTATTGTGTGTTCAATCACTTTAAAGTGTGCTAGTAAAGAGTGCCATTCACTTTTAGCACCTGTTTCTAAAAAGTACCCATCTTTTTTATTTTTCACCTAAAGTGAACGTTTTACAAAGGGCACTGAATCAACCTCATGTTGTTTAAAGAGGAACAACACACAGGAATTTCGCTGTCTTTGGTGTTGTTCCTATCAGGTGGGGCACTCTGATTTGGGATGCCCCGCTGTGTGCATCCACATGGTTCACCCAGGAAACTGGCATCCCCATGGCGCAGTCACAGGCAGAACCAGTGTGTTGAATGGCTTGAGTGGCTTGCTCATCCAAGCAGCACATTTGCTTTTGCTTGGCTCCATCCAGCTCTGCTAGCCGCACAATGGCTAAGGAGCAGAATCAAGTGGAGCAGAGCTGAGTGCGACATTGGCCACATACCCGCTTGCCTCTAGCGGTCAGAAAGGCCTGCCATGGGTATGCACTACAGCTAGAGGTAAGTGGGGATGCAGCTCGAAGATGCAATTGGGGCTCTGGGTGTGAAGTGAGTGATCTGGGGGTTCACGCAGCGGGGCATTCCAATTTGGGATACCCCGGGGAGTGGGGCTCAGACAGCCCTAGAGTCTTTTAGATCCAGGGCCTCCAAAGTTCCTCTTTTAAAAGCAACACTGATGTGATGGCTGAGATGAGAAAGTAACTATAAAGAATAGTTTGAAAAACTGTTTGCAAAGCTTTCTCTGAACAGCCTCCTGAGGGATCCTCTGACAATTATCTAGTCCTTATGGTAATTCACTAGTGAAAATATATACAATATAGTGTTTCCATTCCTCTTAGTTTATCAGTCAGGCAAGATTTTTTTCTACATTCACACAGAAAATTGTACATTTTTGTAACATGATCTATAATAGGAAGTCTTGTACTTCTATGCCTTTTGTTGGTGTTAGCGATAATCAGCCTAAATAACTGCATATGAAGAGCAGACTATAGGGTTGCTACAGATCTGCAGCTGATGAAGGTAAGATCCCTGTCCTAGATGCTGCAGCCGCTCCCTCGGCCACCAGGAAAATGGACTGAAATATACCCCGCTGACTTCTGTCAGACATGCCTTTTCCTAGTTAAACCGCTATGCACCTAAGTTGTAAGAAACACCATTTATAACATCACTCCAAATAAAATGGCAGCAGGATGCTGGGTGAGAATCTATCAAAATCCAGTGGGAAAAAAAAGCCTTTTCAGCAAGCTGATGCCAGCAGTCATCCCTCTCTTATCACTCAATAGCTAGTCTTTTTTTAGATGGCCTCTGCCTACCTCCCAGGAATAACAAACAAGGCAGCTCGAACAGAGCCAGGCTACTCGTGAACGATTCACTGTGCAAAGGCACCCGATATCAATTCAGATTATGGCAGTTTCCACGGCGATGGAGGAAAGCAGGGGGAAAAAAAAGCATCATGTCTTGTATCCAGCTCCAGCAGTAACCCTAGCCATTTCCCATCCCCCATTTCTAGAAGTCAACTAAAAAAAGGATATATAAATCAAAGGCTGTAATAAAAAGACATCAGTTCAATTAAAGAGCCCAAATCCCGCCCTCCGTGAAAAACGCCAGGGAAATCCACGGTGCATGGCTGAACATCTGGAAGAAGTACGCCTACCTTCACATATGTGTCATATTTTGTGAACCACTTCAGGATTTCCATGTCCATTCCAGATTTCTGTGGCTTCCAGAAGGCAGCTATATTCTGCTTTCTATCTCTCCAGATAAAAAAAAAATGAGTTCACTAGAGAGATGAAGGGACCTTGCCTGCTCACAGGATAATGCAGGCTTCCTAAAGGATGCGAGAGGAAGGCATGAGGATGGTGTCACACACAGCACTTCTGTACCGGCGCCGCCAGTAGCCTGGCAACTGCAGCCTCCTGCACTGGGAGACATTTGCTTTGCTTGTTTGTTGTTGCATGGCTCTGCTTCTCTTTTAGCATCACACAAATACATTTTGGGATTTAGCTATACATTTGTTTCATTGTAGATGTCATGTCTACAGCTGACAAATGCGATTATCATTGGTGATCAGAAGATGGGCCCGTTCACATTTATGCACTGACAGCACATTACAGAGTGTATGCAGGATCAGGGCCATCATATTCTTGTTCCCAACATTGATCTTTGATGCGCTTTGGGACACTTTGGGTGCTTTAGGAAAAAGAACTGAACAGGGCGATTTGTATGTCCATATGTATTCCAATGTTAATGCCATATAGAACACACTATAGCTCTGATACAATAAAACATTCCTTACATTTTCATCACAGCATTATATATATAAAGGTGCCAGGTATTACTAGATGAGCGTCTGTATAGCGCCGCTTAGAGCGAC
Source organism: Gastrophryne carolinensis (assembly GCA_027917425.1). Taxonomy (NCBI): domain Eukaryota; kingdom Metazoa; phylum Chordata; class Amphibia; order Anura; family Microhylidae; genus Gastrophryne; species Gastrophryne carolinensis. Next base: position 131,845,973 of record CM051234.1, read on the forward strand.
CACTAGTAGACGCTGTAAGCGGGTATCGAGTGCTGTAACATAGCGTTGGGGTCACTGTAGTAATGTAGTAGCGATGTGTATTGGATGCTCTAACAACAGTATAGTGCTGCGGCGAGTGAGAGGTAGCGCCAGCTCAGTGCGTCGCTTAGAGCGACCACTAGTAGACGCTGTAAGTGGGTATCGGGTGCTGTAACATAGCGTTGGGGTCGCTGTAGTAATGTAGTAGCGATGTGTATTGGATGCTCTAACAACAGTATAGTGCTGCGGCGAGTGAGAGGTAGCGCCAGCTCAGTGCGTCCGGCACTCGACGCTCCACACCAAATTTAACAAAAAACTACACACACACAGTGTGTGATCAAAGTGTGTTTTTGAACACATATACACCAGTAACAAAGCGAAAACACATGGAATGACATTGTTTTAACACTGGGACAATAACACGTTAGTGCCAGACCTGTAATGACAATTCTGCATAAAAATATAAGTGTCTGTTTACAGCCAGGAGAGGTCACACAATAATTTGAGCAAAATATAATTAAATTTCCAAACACGCTATTTATATACAACTAATGAAGACCCATTGCAATGTATGGGAAAGCGTCACTGAGCGACCGGTACTACATGGCACTCCTGAGCCTAGAGCACCGGCGCTATATTTTGAGCCGTCTGGATAAATACATGTGACGCTACATGGCGCTGTTAGAGTCACTCACCAGATTTGCTTTCATACATGTGGTTTTGTGTACAGTGTCCGGCGTTCACCAGACGCTGCCTGCCACTACAAAGCACTACCTGCCGCTATCCCTTCTTAAATAACCCCCATAGATAGAAACAACTGTTTCAGTCTTTAGTTGCCTAAAGATCGGGATGTCCCGCTGGGTGAAACCCCCTAAAAAGCCCCAAACCCCCTTACCTTAGTTTCGGCGGCGCGCCCCCGCGCCGGCCGTCTGTGAATGGCCGGCGCGGGGGCGCGCGCGTCAAGAGGGACGCGTGGGAGGGGGCGGCGGAGGAGCCGCGGACAAGCGGCTGTCAAATCGCTTGTCCGTCGGCGCTGGAAGCGGGGAGAGGTGAGTTTTTAGGGTGATCGGGGGGGTTTCACACAGCGGGGCACCCCGATCGGGGGTGCCCCACCGAAGTGGACCAAGACCCAGGATAGTCAAAATCCTGGGTGTTGGTCCACTTTAAAGTGTTATTAAAGCCAAAGGCAATTGTTACACCATTGTGTCAGGCTACATTTGGCACTGCCCTAAACTGTTTTCTGTTAAATTGAAGAAGAAATGGACAAGATATAAAGATAAAGATAGAGTTTTACCACATGATTTCTCTTCTAAAGAAAGTGGGCGTGGTCATTGGAGCTGTGATGCAGCATAATAGTCAGCATAATGGGTGGGGTCTGTAAGAGCTCGTAATCCTGCTTCAGACACCCTGGCTGTGTTCCATTCCTCTTTCCCTTTTGCTTGGTGACATTGGACTCCTATACCCACACTCCTAAACACATGTCCGCACTCCCAAACACATGCCGAACCCATGCATTCCTAAACATATGAACGCACTCCCAAAAACATGCACACACCCCTGCACTCCCAGACACATGCATGCACTCTCAAACACATGCACACACTCCCAAACACATGCACACACCCCCACACTCCCAAACACATGTGCGCACTCCCAAACACATGCACACACTCCCAAACACATGCACACACCCCCACACTCCCAAACACATGTGCGCACTCCCAAACACATGTGCGCACTCCCAAACACGTGCGCACTCCCAAACTCATGTGCGCACTCTCAAACACATGTCCGCACTCCCAAACACATGCACGCACCACCGCACTTTCACATGCACACACTCCCAAACACATGCAAGCAACCCTGCACTCCCAAACACATGCCCTCAATCCCAAACAAATGCACACACTTCCAAACACATGCATGCACTCCCAAACACATGCAAACATGGTTGATTGGGTGGGCTAGTTGGCCAGTCGGGTGGGTGGAAGATATGATTGGCTTTGGAACATCGGGAGGGTGGGCCGGTGGGCCACCCCAGCAGCAGCTGGCAGCTTTCTCCCAGGCGTTGGTGAAGGAAACACACCCCCCGAAGCTGGGCAGGGGAAGGGGTGGGCGCTGCACACTGAGGAAGGTGAGGGAAGATCCTTGCCCGAGGGAAGGAGCCAGGCAACTTTTCCCTTCTCGCTGCTGGTCGTATCTCTGAATGCCGGGGGAAAGAGCATGTGAGAGACACCTCTTTCCCCCAGCATTCAGTGGTACGGCCAGCAGCAGGAAGGGAATGTTGGCATGGCTCCTTCCCTCAGCAATCAGCATGGTGAGGTCCAGCAGGTAGCAGAGCAAGGTTCTTCCCTCAGACTGCAGCGGATCTTTTTGGGACAGACTGGAGCAGTGGTGTTGAGTGTTGACTACAGTCCTGTGCTCTTCTCCCCTCCCCTCGCTGGCTTTGCTTGACCACTTGGGAGTCAGAGCAGCCCATCAACCCGCTTCACATAAGGGTGCAGCAGCAGGAAGCACTGCTGTAACTTACCTGGCCCTGCAATCCTCTTCCTGGTCAAAACGGCTCCAGCTGGGGCTACAGAAAGATGACTGGGGCCAATTTCAAACTCCACTGACACTGACCAGAAAGAGTTTCACTGTGCTAGATAAGTTACAGCAGCACTTCCTGCTGCACACTCTGCGACCGGCTGCCACAGCCACCCCCAAAGTTCGGGTTGCCATTGATTTCAATTTAATTTATTCAAAGTTCAGGCAACTTTGCCAGACCCAATCTTTGTGGTGTTCGTTCATCCCTACTTGATATATATATATATATATATATTTATTTATTTATTTTTTTAAGTAACATACTTAACACACAGGGCATTATGAGTCATTAAGAGTCATATATAACAGAGATATGACAACGAATGCATATAATACATACAATATTATTGGTCAAATGCAACACAACACATTGATACAGGAGCATCTAATAGTAAGAGCTGACAAAAAACATACAGTGTGTATCAGTAGCACCCAGACTAATGACAATACATTAATATTAACAGAAGGGAATGAAATATGGAAAATGTAAGGCTAAACACAAAAATGGGAAAAAAATATAGAAAGTAGAAAAAAAGGGAAAGAAATGAATAGTCCAGGTGAACACCCAAATCTATACTGACCATAACCAGGGCCCTCTTTTTAAGTGATTAACTACCCAACCAAAACAACAAAAGGGTTCTCACCTTTGGTCCCCCGTAGCTGATTGGTCCCAGTCTGGTGTCCATCAACTCACCTGATCACTGTATCCCAGACCATGCCACAGCCCGCTAACCCAGGCTTGAACATGGGGTCAGGATTGATGGTGTGTCAGGCTTGTAACCCACCATCAGTCATGGGAATGTTGTAGTCAGTTGAGAGGGTGTGACTATGCCTGTGTGCCTGAATTCAAGGGGGGGGGGGGGGTGGTTGGGTTCCATTTGCAGAAGTGCCAATCAATTGCGTTTGGACCTAGGGTGGCGTGGTATGTGCGGGCTGCGGCGCGGCCTTGGATTCGGAGATCGGGTGAGTTGCTGCAGAGGACAAAAGGTGAGTACTCATATGTTGTTTGTTGCTTTAACCCTTTAAGTGCCAGACTGCGTTTCACTATTTTGCGCTACACACGTTCAACCTTGATTTTTGAAGGAATTTCCAGGGATTTCCCAGGAAAATTATATATTGTTTTTTTCAGCAGAGTCTGGGCTTCAACATGAAATGTCTTGTATAGAAAAAGAAAAAGAAAATATAGAAACATAGAAGGTTGACGGCAGAAGGAGACCATACGGTCCATCTAGTCTGCCCCTATGTGTATACTGTATGTACTCTTTATCTTAGGATAGATGTGTGCTTATCCCAGGCATGTTTACATTCAGTGACTGTCGATTTTTCAACTACCTCTGCTGGAAGTTTGTTCCAAGCATCTACTACTCTTTCTGTAAAATAATATTTTCTAACATTGCTCCTGATCTTCCCCCCGACTAGCTTCAGGTTGTGCCCCCTTGTTCTATCATTAAGCTTCTTCTTAAAAACACTTCCCTCCTGAACCTTATTCAATCCTTTCACATATTTAAAGGTCTCAATCATGTCCCCCCTCTCCCTTCTTTCCTCCAGACTGTACAAATTAAGTTCTTTAAGTCTCTCCTGATAAGTTTTAAGTTTAAGTCCTTCCACCATTTTTGTTGCCCGCCTTTGGACACGTTCTATTTGAATAATGTCTTTTTGCAGGTAAGGTCTCCAGAACTGCACACAGTATTCTAGCTGTGGCCTTACCAGGGCTCTATACAGCGGCATCACAACCTCTCTCTTCCTACTGGTGATGTCTCGAGCTATGCAGCTGAGCATCCTGCTTGCTTTTCCCACTGCCTGGCTACACTGTCCACTCATCTTGCAGCTATCAGTAATCAGTACCCCTAAATCTCTCTCCTCCGCGGTCCTGGTTAACACAGTACTGCCCATACAGCTTTTTTAGTGGATTCTTAATACTTTTGGGTGAAATATGTGCAAAAAAATAAAAAAAAAATCTATTTTTTGCAATTTGTAGTGTTTTTTGTAATAAAAAAATGTAAGTTTGTCAATAACATTTTATTGCGTGTGAAACACCAAATTCCGGGACACAGCGGTACCACATATGTATTGATTGACACCCTTTCCTGCCCAGGAGACTCCCCCAAACTGAAACAGAACTTTAGGAGATTTTCAGATAAAATATAACTGCGCTATGCGCATCTTGCAGTTTTTCCAGAAAAACAACCTTTTACATTTGAAATACCCCCCACAAACTATATATTCTCTGGAAGTACACACCTCAAGCTTTCTAGGCGTACCAGGCTTGTTTATGTGGGCGTAGTTTTCTGGAAGTAATCCCTCAATCAATTCTTTGGTTGCACAGAGTTTCCCTAAAAAAAGAATAAAAAGGAAGAATCAAAGCCACATTTTCCTGAAAAAAACTAAATGCAAACAAGAAAAAACAAGTAAAATAAGGAAAAAGCAACACTCCTTGAACAGAACAATACCCAACAGGCATAGCTACTGTCAAGGGAAGAGTTGGCAAACACCCCAAAGTAAAGCATGCGCATAACGGTAATTTTACTTGAAAATTTCTTCTCTGCAGACAAAGTGCGCACCTTGCAATTTTTTAACCAAAACAACCCTTTACATTTGGAATATCCCCATAAACCATATATTCCCTGAAAGTACACATGTTAAGCTTTCTAAGCGTACCCAGCTTGTTGTAGTGGGCTCATCTTTCTGGAAGTAATCCCTTGAAGAATTCTAAGGTTGCACAAGGTTTCCCTAAAAAAAGTATAAAAAAGCTGAATAAAAAACATGTTTTCCTAAAATATCAATATGCAAACAAGAAAAAACAAGCTAAATCTGAAAACGCAAGGTCCCCCGAGCAGAACAATACCCAACATGCATAGGTACTATTAATCCTTTTAATTGCCAGCCTACTTGAAGTTTTGTCACCCTCTGTTGACAGGTCATTTTTCCCCATTGTGTGCCATGTTTAACTGTGATTTGTGCCAGAATTTCCAGGAAAATTATATATATATTTTTTGCAGCAGAGTTTAGGCTTTAACATGAAATGTCTTGTTTGTAATGTTTCTACTGTTTTTTTAAATATTTTTTAGTAAAAAAACAAAAAAGAAATAAATATTTTTTAGACAATTGTCTCCTTTATTTAAAAAAAAAACATTTGTTTTATTAATGAAACCCATATTGCACGTGAAAGCCCCATTTCTCCCGATTACAACGGTACCACATATGTATCGGTAGCCCCCCATTCTTGCCCAGGAGACCCCCAAACTGAAAAGAGCACTTTATAACATTTACAAATAAAATACTACTATCCACACTATAAACATAAGGGGTTAATTAAAAAAAACCTCCTCCATTTTTTGGGGAATTTTAAAAACCCTTAAAAATCCCCCCAAAAAGTTACCCCCCAAGGGCGATCGGAGGCCCCCCCCCCCGGTGAAGAGGAGACCTCGGGGGGGGGGGGGGATCGCGGACGCAGGTGAGTAAATGTCATTTATTTTTTTTACAGTTAATCGAAGGGGGGGGGGGGGCTATTTCGATGTTAATGTCTGCACCAGGGCCCAGTCGTGTTTAGTTATTCTTTTGTTACAGTGTTTATAAATGCTTGAAAGCTCCCATATGCTAGTTATTTAATGCCTAGAATACCTTTACTCTATGCAGGACCAAAAATGCAATGACTGTGAAACTTCAAGTTTACATTAAAGACAAAGAAAATTCAAAATAACAAGGTAAGTTGACACTTTGGTCTAGGTAAAGTTTTGGGTGTAAATCACGCTTCACACATCCCTTCTTTAAATCACACCTTAAATGATCTCAGACTTTATTTTAGAATAAAGTGTAAACATGGGTCTTAATTCCATTAGATATTAAAGCCCAAAACATATTCAGTCATTCATTGGTGCACACTCAGCAGCATGTCTTTTCCCTGGCTTTGTGCACTCACTGACAACCAAATCAGATAGGCAGGGACGGGAACTCTTGCACGACCAGAAATGCAGAGGATGCTGAAAGCCTAGAAGAAATGGGTGAGAGCTTACATCAGAAATGTGAAATCTTAGAAATATGCTGATGGGCTATCTTTCTGCAGCTGGACAGTGCATTAATGTGGTAGAGGAATTGAAGGTGTACTTTATTGAAGACTGCCCTGGACTGCACAATATCCTGGATGAAACTGTTTCGTTTTATATGTTTTATATCCAATGCTCTGTGCTACATGGTAATACGTGTGTTTTGTGTATGTGTGTTTTACAGTATTACAATATTTTGGCTATATTAGAAGTTATTCCTTTTTTAGCATTTTTGATTAATAATGTTGTAGCCCTTTTAGCCCTTTAGTATTTTAGCATGAGTGTATTTTGGGAGATTTTTTAAATCTCACTATAACTATGTTCACTCTGCACGTGTGTACTTCCTCCAGGTGCTTTGTTACCACAATCAAGGCCGTATTATTTGACATTGGAGCCCAAAGCATCAGTCTTTAGAGGGCCTCCATATACTGTATGGCACTTCCATTTTGAAGAGGTTTTACACTATAAGGTTAATTCAGAGCCTTCTGTATTCCATCTCGTTTTTGTCTCTAAGTGTAAACAACACATAGCTTTCGCTCAGTATACGTGCGTTTGCATGTTTCAGAGCCTCCATCGGAAGCGCCTTGAACTGTTTCCGTAGATGTGTAAGCCATCGAGAACGCTTTGAGTATTGCTCTGAAAGCCTATTTCACAGACGACGCTCTCATATAAGTTGATGTGAAACTCTTGTCTCCCTGCGTTTTTTTAGCGTTATTTAACATATTTTGCCACAAAGTGTTCGAGTGTCAGGTGAGATCATCCTCCTTCCCATTGGAAAAATCCTGTTTTACCCTTAAAGTGGACCAACACCCAGGATTTTCACCATCCTGGGTGCTGGTCCACTTCAGCGGGGCATCCAAGATCAGGATGCCCCGCTGTGTGAAACCCCCCCAAAAGCCCCAAAAAACGCACCTTTTCGGCGACGGACAAGCGACGGACAAGCCGCCGCCGCCTCCCGCGCGTCCCTCTTACAGGGCCGTTTATGAATGGCCGGCACAGGCGCGCGCACTGCTAGAGGGGCGCGCGGGAGGCAGCGATGGTTCAGATAAGGTAAGGTTTTTTGGGGCTTTTGGGGGGGGTTTCACCCCGCGGGACATCCCGATCTCGGATGCCCGCGGTGAGGGAGGTGATGATCACCCCTGGGTGTTGGTCCACTTTAAGTTAGCCCCTAAATTCCATAATATTTTCGTTTTTTGTGAAATTTATACACATACACTGGCTTTTTTAGTGGCTTGTACACATATACAAACCTCTTTGTTTAACTGTTTTACATACCCTGGCCCTGCTAGCCCATCACTTACTTATTGCTGTGCCAAGTTTCTTCTATTCCAAACTACTTACTTGCCATGCATTCTTCCTTACTGCTTCCTAAAGCATACCTTAACCACTTTCATGCTTTCTTCTTTTTTTATTCCTAAAGCATACCTTAACCACTTTCATGCTTTCTTTATTACTTCTTCCTTATGCATACCTTAACCACTTTCATGCTTGTCATGCATTCTTCTCTACTTCTTCCTAGTTGAATATTTGGCATGCCCACATGGATATAATGTAAGCATTACTCTGATTGTTTATAATATTAAATGAATATTAAATGAAATACAACACAACATTATTTAATTTTTAAATCTGTAATCTTTTACTTGTGTAATTTTATTGTCATTTTTTTATTTTATTGTTAATGCTTTTTCTTTTTGCTTGTGTATAAATAGCATTTTTTTTTCATCAATTTTAAGATCAAAACATTGCACTACCTATGGTTCGCTGGAGCGTTGTCCTGTTGTTAGATGTAGCATGGTATTAGGCGCTTATCAAAAATAGTTAAAATTTTAATAAAAAATATTTAAAAATGTTTATTTTGGGGGGGTATTTTAAATAAGGTGACAGCCTCCCAGTGCCTTAAGGACTCCATTCTATTTTCTCACAAACCACAAAAGCACAAACTCACCAAGAAAAAGACCCCATAAGTGTAGACGGAAAAACCTCATTTTATAGCCCTATCTCAAAGGCTAAATCAAGGCTCTGAATCATGCGTAAGCCCTCAGTCATCACAAATTTTACACATGACTGTGAAAACAATACGAAGCAATTACACATTAGAGATGCTAACGAAAATGCTCACCACAACCACGAAAATGCTAATACAAAGAAAAAATCACATGAGAAACTCACAAACGGACGGAAACATTACACATACACATGCTTTTTCATGTGTAAGCGCAGGTAAAAGAGGCTGTTATATGTCCCTATCTCCAGACAGAGGAAAATCCAAGTTGACCACCATTCAGAGATAGTAGCTTATAAATTACCCCTAAATGAAATCTGCAGAGCCAGAACATGGAGAGCGTTTCTGCAAAATCCAATGACACAGAGCTCTTTCGAGGACATTGATGAATCATATAAATCATGCAGCAAATCATCACTTTTCTATTGTGCCACACAGACAGTGAGAGAATCAAGTCTTCTGAATTTTTAAGGTCTGTACGCACTGATTTTACTCAACTGGATTAATACAAAATGGATAACCTTGTTTGATCAGTCTGCTTAAAAATACATGAAAAGAATGAAAACATCTAAGACACGTTTTCATGAAGCCACATTTCAAACACATATTTATGTAAATTACAGAACAGTGGATTCTATCACAATACTCACATAACAGAATGTAATCTAGTAAAGGGAGGGGGGAAATAGTTTAGCTCAGCTGGGTATTTCAGAACAGGCTACCCCAAATTCTCTTTACAGAACTGTTAGCCTTCTGATCAGTAGACTGACTGACAAGCACAATGCTATAATTAGAGATGAGCGAGTAGTATTCGACCGAGTCGGTATTCGATCGAATACTACGCTATTCGTCATACTCGATTTCGATCGAGTACAGCGGCGATGGCGCACTTACAATTCGTTTCCCCTCCCACCTTCCCTGGCGCGTTTTTTACACCAATCACCATGCAGGGGAGGTGGGACAGGTCCTGGGAGGACGCTGGCATCGCGAGAACGGCGTCTAGACGCATTGGCTGGAAAAACCATGTGACCTCGAATCTACAAAACTCAGCACTTCCTCTTCGTCAGCATTAGCAGCTTGAACTTAGTGAGGGATAGACGCTAAGAGCAGGGAAAGACAGGCTGTAGCTGTATGTAGGCAGGCAGGGCCCCAGAAGCTCAGAATATCGCATTTACCACCATATATACCAGCTACCAGAAGACAAGAGGTCATTGAGAGCCCTTATTAGGGCTACTATGCTGAACGGTATATAGCTCATATGTAGGCAGGCAGGGCCCCAGAAGCTCAGAATATCGCATTTACCACCATATATACCAGCTACCAGAAGACAAGAGAGTCATTGAGAGCCCTTATTAGGGCTACTATGCTGAACGGTATATAGCTCATTCTAGATATATACACACTGCACACAACGGCTGCTTTAGTGAGGGGTAGCTGCTGCTGGAATAGGGACAGAAAGACTTCAGTGGTGTATTAGCACCTATATACAAAACTATATACACTCTGCACAAAACGGCTGCTTTAGTGAGGGGTAGCTGCTGCTGCTGGAATAGGGACAGAAAGATTTCAGTGGTGTATTAGCACCTATATACAAAACTATATACACTCTGCACAAAACGGCTGCTTTAGTGAGGGGTAGCTGCTGCTGCTGGAATAGGGAAAGAAAGACTTCAGTGGTGTATTACCACCTATATACAAAACTATATACACTCTGCTCAAAACGGCTGCTTTAGTGAGGGGTAGCTGCTGCTGCTGGAATAGGGACAGAAAGACTTCAGTGGTGTATTAGCACCTATATACAAAACTATATACACTCTGCACAAAACGGCTGCTTTAGTGAGGGGTAGCTGCTGCTGCTGGAATAGGGACAGAAAGACTTCAGTGGTGTATTAGCACCTATATACAAAACTATATACACTCTGCTCAAAACGGCTGCTTTAGTGAGGGGTAGCTGCTGCTGCTGGAATAGGGACAGAAAGACTTCAGTGGTGTATTAGCACCTATATACAAAACTATATACACTCTGCTCAAAACGGCTGCTTTAGTGAGGGGTAGCTGCTGCTGCTGGAATAGGGATAGAAAGACTTCAGTGGTGTATTAGCACCTATATACAAAACTATATACACTCTGCTCAAAACGGCTGCTTTAGTGAGGGGTAGCTGCTGCTGCTGGAATAGGGACAGAAAGACTTCAGTGGTGTATTAGCACCTATATACAAAACTATATACACTCTGCTCAAAACGGCTGCTTTAGTGAGGGGTAGCTGCTGCTGCTGGAATAGGGACAGAAAGACTTCAGTGCTGTATTAGCACCTATATACAAAACTATATACACTCTGCACAAAACGGCTGCTTTAGTGAGGGGTAGCTGCTGCTGCTGGAATAGGGACAGAAAGACTTCAGTGCTGTATTAGCACCTATATACAAAACTATATACACTCTGCTCAAAACGGCTGCTTTAGTGAGGGGTAGCTGCTGCTGCTGGAATAGGGACAGAAAGACTTCAGTGCTGTATTAGCACCTATATACAAAACTTTATACACTCTGCTCAAAACGGCTGCTTTAGTGAGGGGTAGCTGCTGCTGCTGGAATAGGGACAGAAAGACTTCAGTGGTGTATTAGCACCTATATACAAAACTATATACACTCTGCACAAAACAGCTGCTTTAGTGAGGGGTAGCTGCTGCTGCTGGAATAGGGACAGAAAGACTTCAGTGCTGTATTAGCACCTATATACAAAACTATATACACTCTGCTCAAAACGGCTGCTTTAGTGAGGGGTAGTTGCTGCTGCTGGAATAGGGACAGAAAGACTTCAGTGCTGTATTAGCACCTATATACAAAACTATATACGCTCTGCTCAAAACGGCTGCTTTAGTGAGGGGTAGCTGCTGCTGCTGGAATAGGGACAGAAAGACTTCAGTGGTGTATTAGCACCTATATACAAAACTATATACACTCTGCACAAAACGGCTGCTTTAGTGAGGGGTAGCTGCTGCTGCTGGAATAGGGACAGAAAGACTTCAGTGGTGTATTAGCACCTATATACAAAACTATATTTGGCACTACTGTTTTGTGTCCTCTGTGCCAACAAAACCCTGTTATATACCCGGTGCGTATAGGCACCATTTCACCTTCTGGCAGTATACGGCTGTATAGCCAGGTGTTCTCCTAAAAAATATATATATATATTTGGCACTACTGTTTTGTGTCCTCTGTGCCAACAAAACCCTGTTATATACCCGGTGCGTATAGGCACCATTTCACCTTCTGGTAGTATACGGCTGTATAGCTAGGTGTTCTCCTAAAAAAAACCTTCTATATTTGGCACTACTGTCTTGTGTCCTCTGTGCCAACAAAACCCTGTTATATACCCCGTGCGTATAGGCACCATTTCACCTTCTGGCAGTATACGGCTGTATAGCCAGGTGTTCTCCTAAAAAAAAACCTTCTATATTTGGCACTACTGTTTTGTGTCCTCTGTGCCAACAAAACCCTGTTATATACCCGGTGCGTATAGGCACCATTTCACCAATTTTTAAGAGGTCTCAGCTCTAAGCTTCCCTTACTGCTGGGGTAACACACTGTAACAAACCTCCTCCTGTAAGCTTCCCTTACTGCTGGGGTGACACAATGTAACAAACCTCCTCCTGTAAGCTTCCCTTACTGCTGGGGTGACACAATGTAACAAACCTCCTCCTGTAAGCTTCCCTTACTGCTGGGGTAACACACTGTAACAAACCTCCTCCTGTAAGCTTCCCTGACTGCTGGGGTGACACACTGTAACAAACCTCCTCCTGTAAGCTTCCCTTACTGCTGGGGTAACACACTGTAACAAACCTCCTCCTTTAAGCTTCCCTTACTGCTGGGGTGACACAATGACACAAGAAGACATGTCTGACCACATCTCACACACACACACACACACACACAATGACAATTAGGGGTGGGGTCTATTTGTTTTACCCCTTGCCTATGCCATCTGTGGTTGTCATAGGCAACATGATTTTAAGGGGTGCAGAATTTTGTTCTTCTTTTTTGTACAGTTTGGCTTGGGGTCCATGGCAATGTAGAGGAAAGAAGGTTTCCTTGTCTTGTCTCACTTTACGTAGAAGTTATATTGTGTTTGGAGTGTATTGTTGAGAGGCTGTGATAGTGGCGTAATAGTGCGACTTGGGCGCGTTATATGCACCCAGACATGCTTCCCCTGCTGTCCCAGTTGCATTCCAGCAGTGTTGGCATCATTTTCTGATGTTTCAGGGTGGACTTGGTGACCTCCAAGTGGTCGAATTGAGATTTCCAAGTGGCAAGCATTTTTTTCCCATAGACTATAATGGGATTCGATAATCGGTCGAGTAGTCGAGTAACGCGGTCTATTCGAATCGAAATTCGAAATTTCGAATATTTCACTACTCGCTCATCTCTAGCTATAATCATTACACGAATGCTCTTTTCTATTTCATATGCCGGAAGTTTCATCATCATAAAAGCAATAGTGTAAGGCCAGTCAGTCTCGAGCCATTGTTCAGGCACAATAGGTTGGTCCAGAACATGGTTGTGCCTTAGAACTTGAGTGCGGAAAGGGTGGCGATTGAGACTAAAAATGCCAACAAACTATAAGGACTAGGCAGGTAACCTAACAAAATATGGTAAGGAGCTGGTTAATAAAAAAGGTAAAAGGTCTGCCGGATGCCAAAGCAATGGTTAATCTGAAAGGAAGAAAGCCCAGATTAGTATCAGCAAGCAGTTCTCTGAGTGCTGCCATGGGTCAATGCATACAAAAAAGAACAAAGGATCAGGGAGAGAGCTCACTTTCAGGCAGTGTGGGACTACACACTGTAGCCAGGCTTGGTCAGAAAAGCAAAAATAACAGACCTAACACAATATTTCATGTCACTGCATCATGTTTTTGTTACAAAAAACTTTTGAATTAAAATTTTAAATTTAAACTTCTACTCTGGACTAATGAGCAATTGTGTGTTGGGCATAATTTAACTGATTGGATTGAATTTTGTTGGTCAGTGTCTGCCCCCCCCCCAACCCACACTTACTCCATAGAATACATCCCCCATAACCCTAGGCATACAAGGGGGATATACTGTAACGACTAAGCTTCCTGCTAGCAATATCTTACATGGAAATTAAAAATACATAACACAATGGGATCAGCAACAATGATCAAGCACAAAGTTAGTTACCTGGTAACTTCTTTTCTAAACATCCAAAAGGGCAGCATACTCTTGAGACCTTATAGCTTGGCCCCTATGTAGGAACACATGACTCCTCCTCCCGGCCTCCAGTTGTTTATTTGTTCCTGCCTTGGGTAGGAGCCAGACCACCAGCTCCTGAACCTACGGGTTTAATATACTGGCACTGTGGGGGTTGTGCAGAGTAGGCCCATTTCCCGGCTCCAAAGGCAGCCTGCCAGAGACCTGGGATGCCCAAGGGATAGGCCAGATTCCCTTTTCCCTGACATTGGTACTTGGGCGGGGGGGGGGGGGGTAAGCCCCTTTTTTTACCCTCCCACCACCATCTTTCTTTTTCCACATCTATGGGAGATTGTGTATTAGATCAACACACTCCGATCCAAGTCCACCGTATACTCTGTCTTCCACTCTGGGAAGAAGGGGTAGTATCATTTCATCTTCATGGCCACTCCACCTCTTTATTTTTTGTTCCAACCCAGGGGTGGAGCCATAAGGTCTCAAGTGTATGCTGCCTTAAGTATGTTTTGAGAAAAAGATCTCTTATAAAACTGGTGTATTTTGAATGTAAAAAAATGTATACAAATTTGCCAGGGGCACCTCTGGAAGAACAACTGCCGTATACCAATGGACACCAGCTCTCCCATACCCCCCATTGCCCCAAGAGAGGGTGTGTGTAATCGAGTGGAAGTGCCCGCATGTCACCCCCCAGTCCCAGCATTTGACATAATGGCTCTCCTCCCCTGTGAACTGGTATAGGGGGTCCCCTGGAAAAAAACACCCAAGATAAATGTATTATTCTAAATATAACTACTTACCGCTCAGCGTCTTCTCCCTTCTGTCAGGCAGTGTCCTCTTCCCGTCCACTGGGGTCTTCTAGATCCCTTACCAGAGTTGCCTTCAATGCCAGCAGTGTCTAATACAGACATCACCATCTCTTGAATGGGTGGACACAGGTCCTCCCTCCTTCCACCCTGGCTCCCAGCCAAGAGTAATGGTCTGGATCCATGGTGAGAGGCTTTCACAATAACACAGTTACTATTATAACAACATTGGAGACAGCTTTGATGTCAGTTGGATCCATGGCCTGAGCGAAATGTTATGAACTTATGTGGACCTTTCTGCCCTCAACCCATAAGGGCTGAGGGATGCTGATCAGACTGGACTAGACAGACTAGTCTCTTCACATGGTAGTACCTGGATTCTGGATGCAAGCCTGGAGCATAAACTGGACACAGGACAACTGGACACAGGAAAAAGTACTAGATACAGGAACATGAAGGCATCCACATAACAAATACATTGCTCAGACATAGGAAGCCTCTGAATAGATATTTTTTATCTCCCGGCATGCTAGGGAGGCAAACACCCCCAGTGAATGGAAATCATCTGTGCATCCTGGACATCCCTAGATGCGCAGATCCCTGCTTTCAGAGAAACTGAAGAACACACACACTTCAAGGCCAACCAGGGTCATAGCCATGCAATGACAACATGCTGACAACCAGGTTCCTATGATGCTTCCAGAACTAATGCTTGTGTGTGCAGAGTAAATATCTCTCCTTGAACTGCTTGTCTGTCTGCTACTTTACATATGGAAAATGAGCAAATCCAACAAATAAACACATCTGCTTGTGTGTTGGATGTATATTTTATAGTATTTTTAATTACACAGATATGGAAGCCTGGAGCAACTTGAGCCTGCTTTTCACAGAGACAAACAGAACGCTGCAGCATGGGTGTATAGCGTGTGTCAAAAAACATTCTAACAATTCTATATGAAAAGATAAGACTGGCAGAAATTGGCAAGCAATTGTCATGGAGGCAAGATATTAATGCTGTGATTATAGGATCTGTCTGCACATATTCCATAAATGTAAAGCTGTATCTCTCTGAAGTCTACATACTGTAGAAATCTCCCCCTACTGTGATAACAATTCACAGTCTCACAGAAAGCTTGCATTTGAACCTGTAAAAAAAAAGGCAATGGTTTTAACGTCAATAAAATACAGAATCTGTCTATGCCCAAATGATTAGAACCTTGGACAAGCAATATTTTTACTAAAGAGTGCTATTACCAGTGAGAATGCAGGGCAGTTCTTTTCCATCTCATATTGTCACGCTCTGGTAACTCCAGCCCTCCAGGTAAGCCCTCAACCCCCAATCTCCGCAGCCAGCTTCACCTGTAGGAGCCCCTGCTTGCCGGGACGCAGAATACGCCTGCCCGGGATTGGCTACCCCCAGGACTTCAATGGCTCAAAGGATGAGAGCTTACTGGTTGGAGGTCTGAAGAACCAATGACTAAGAGCGAGTATAGCGGAAGTCCAAAGACAGGCCAGAGGTCGACACCGGGAAGTCAGAGATCGCAGCGGTACAGGGGGATGAGGCAGCTCGTGGTCAGGGTACAAAGCAGAGGTCGGCAACAGAGATCAGACGGAGAATGGTCGATTCAGGCAGGGGTCGGCAACGGAGTTCAGATAGAGATTGGTCGATTCAGGCAGGGGTCGGCAACGGAGATCAGACAAAGAATGGTCGGTTCAGGCAGGGGTCGGCAACGAAGATCAATCACAGAATAATCACAAGACAAAGCAAGGTCCAAGGCGCTATAATAGGCACTGGACAACTGACGGGGTGAACCTTTATAGGAACCAGGTATGATTGGGGCAAGGGGAAGGTGTGTGTGATTGGTGCACTTTACAGCTTGGACACGCATTGGACAACAATCAAAAATAGGGCGTAAGCCCAGAACCTCCCTTGGGCTCATTGGCCTATATCCAGAACCCAAGGGGTGTGCCTGTCCCATGGTTCTTTTTACCCCCCGCCCTACTTCAGCCTCCGGCGGGCGCGCTGTGTGCCAAGAGCCTGAGAGCCAGTGACGCGGGAGCAAGGGAGGAAGGCGGCCGTGCTCGGCACCGCCTGAGCCGCCGCCGCCACTCGGCGCGGCGACCGGGCAGGAACTGCTGCGCCTGGCCGCCCGGAGACGGCGCTGGAACGGGGCCCAGGTAAGCGGTTTCTGACACATATATTTACATATTTCAGCTGTATTTTTGGACATTACAGTGACCCTTTTATCTCTGCACTTTGGGAATGAGCATTTATTTTTAAATGCCCTTTCTCAATGGTCATTTTAGGAAGTACAAAGGCACTGTCCTGCAAAACTGCAATGCTGTCAAACTGACCACTGTGCCGACATTTGGGCTGATGGGAGAGGCTGTAAGCCCTGGCATTCTGCTGTAGGGAATGCCCTGCCAGCAGCAAGAGAGCCTTTTATACACCAGCGGCGGATCTCTCCACTCCACGTGATGGTCACCGTGGAGGTAAGGGACATGGAAGGGAATCTTTGAGGCACCAGAACTGTGCCTAAGGGAAATAGGTGCTGGTAACTATATACTATAGCCACTATAGCCTGATTCTTTGAGCCAGTAGGCCCCCGAAGGTGGGGCGGGGCTTGGGGCATCCAGATTGCTGCATGGGTGTATGTGCAGGGGGGGTCAAGAAATCTGGATGCCCCTTGCTCTTGTCAAAATAGTGTCCAGCGTCCAATGGGCAGTAAGTGCCCATAATAGGGGCATAACTTGTATGCATGAAACAATAACACAGACTGTGAAGTTGAGGCTGTGATTGTACTTAGAAGGCTCAAAAGAAAAACTGCTTGAAACCCGCAGTTGGCAGCTAGCAATGTGTACAAAAATGCTGAAATACACTTATAAGTGCTTTAGTATGTTTGATTTGGTGTTTAAAGTTCACAACAAAATGTTGTTTTGGTATCCGGCTCTCCCGTTGCCTAGATACAACACCCAGGAGTATTGCTGCACGACGTGATTATTCATTTGTTTGTTTGATTGTCAAGCACAAACTAGTGCTATTTGATTTCTGCCAGAAAAAACATCCAGTGCCGAAGGTAAATTAGAAACTACTCAATATGCTGGTTTAATGGAAGCAGGATCCTATAAATGAATACAAGTTTGTCACACATAACCCAAATGTAAGGGCAGTATAAGAGCTATAGCACCTAGCATCATAAGGAGATCACATTGTGACAGAGACACCAGAAAGCAAAGCTCATTTTCCACAATTAGTCTGCCATATGGTTACTCTACCAGAGTGCTCCTTGCATCCAACTGCTATTAAAGTGATCCCAGACCCAGAAAGAAAGTTTATGTCATCACTTTCTATACCCAGCCCAGTGCCCCAAAACTGCCTGTGTTTCTTTTCTTTACTAAAGCCTTTGCCAAACTGGATGCAGTCTGCTGGTCAAATGGTCAGCCATATCTCTGGTCTATAAAGGATGTTGGTGGCTGAACAAATGCTCATCCAATCTGCAATCAGGCCTACATTGGGTCTTCCCACTAATGTCAGAAAAGTGGGACATTTATGTGTCCCCAGAGATTTTGGGGGAACAGTGGGACAAAATGCCTCAAAGTGGGGCTGCCCCACCGAAAGCAAAATACCTGATCAGTTTATGATTACCCTATTTTTCAATGATACGAGCAGCAGGTAATGGCGGATGTACCTATTCTACAGTCTACAGTCAATACACCCCAGTCCAGCACTCCGCACCTCACATTACAATACCCATTTGTACATCAAGTAAAAAGGTTTTCAAGTGGCAAATTACAGAAAAAAAGCATCATGCAATAGCTAATTGCTAAGATGCTGTTTTTCCTACATAATTTTGCCTTTAAAGTTATAGTGGTCTACATAATTTGAAAAGTAAATTAAGGACTGATGCAAAACCTGGCAGGCCAGCTTCTACATTCTATTTATCCTACTTTTCCACATTGTTCTTATTAGACTGAATCCTAGGAATTAGCCAGGTATTAGCTTGTTCTCTTTCCCCATCCCATATATAGAAACAAGCAAGTAATGTTCAATCAAAATGATTAAGGCTGTGGGTCAACTAGGGGTTTTAGGAATCAACAACCAGAGATAAAATCATACGATGGATAAGAATCAAGAACCTCAAAGAGAAAAAGATATTGACAAATTAAGTGTTGGAACTACCACCAGTGACACCTAAAGCATGATCCGCTCATGCCCTTCATGGCCTGTTGGATAAAAAGGGGAGGTGATAAAAGAAAACCAAGGCCCACGCCCAAATATTTCAAACAATAAATCATAAGGTGAAACTGTAAACCTTGATATCTCGGCTATTTCTTCTTCAATTCAAAAACTGAAAACAGGTTAGGACAGTGCCAAACATGGCCTGACACAATGGCGTAACAATTGTCTTTGCCATCTGTATCCCATTAATATAAAAAATAAAATGAAAATATAATTTAATTTTAAAGAATAAAATGTCAAGTGTTATAAATGCAAGCTGTGATAGATGATCAATAATCTAATTATTGCCTTGCATTCTAAGAAAGCGTAGGGTGGATGACTAAGCAAGTCTTGAGACACTTTTCTTAGAGGATAATCAGGTAGGAAATGGCATATAATGAGATTATATTATGACATAATGTAACAAATATTTACGTGGCGTGGACATAAAGCATGCATAATCTATTCAGTGGTGTCTATTTTGGACCCCCTTTTTGGCACTTGTTTGCTACTTGAACACAGTGTTTTAAAATGTGCCAGGCCAGAATCTACTCGAGCAGAGTTTGAGAAGAGAGGTCGAAGTAGGGAGGTGACACATATAGGTGTGGTCAGATGCACTAACTTGAAGCCACTAACTGTTCTTGGAGAACAACCAAAAAATACCGTTTTGTGAGTACTTACCTTTAAAAAGGATATTATGTGACATACACTCCGCTTCAACTCTTCATGACATTTGGGTTATTCTCCAGTAGAGGGCGAACTTCTGCAGAGATGAATGCAAAAAAAGGAGCTCCTCCCAGTCCATAAATACCTGGGACCTCCCACCAATTCCCCAGTGTAAGATAGCAGTAAGGGGACCAGGAAGAACCAAATATAACAAAACTAACAACCAAGAAACAATGGTTCACCATATAAAGGCTCCCAAATACCAAAAGGGTGGGGTGAAGTGGAGTGTATGTCACACTCATAATATCCATTTTAAAGGTGAGTACTCACAAAACGCTATTATTGCAAGTGTGACATACACTCCGCTTCAACTCTTCATGATATTTGGGACATCCAATAGCAGTGTCCGTCATGGGTGGGAACCATAAACAGTAAAGAATGCACCAACTTAAACCACCGCAGCTTGCAGAACCTTGCGGCCAAAAACGGCATCCGCTGAAGCCCGCACATCAACCTTGTAAAACTTGGAAAAAGTATGAACAGAAGACCAAGTAGCAGCCTTACAAACTTGTTCAACAGAAGCCTGGTGCTGAAAAGCCCAGGACACACCAACAGCACGAGTAGAATGCGCAGTGACCCTAAAAGGGGGAGTCCTCCCCTTAGCAGAATAGGCCCCAACAATGGCCTGACAAATCCATTTGCTAATGGTAGAATTGGCGGACACCAAACCTTTCCTGGGCCCGCAGGGCACCACGAAAAAGGCATCCATCTTGTGGAAAGAAGAAGTAGTCACCAAATAGTACTTAACACAGGGAACCACATCCAAATTGTGCAAAACCCTCTCCTTGTCATTGCTAGGCTTAGGACACAATGAAGGGAGAACAATATCCTGATTGAGATGGAAAGCAGAAACCACCTTAGGAAGCAAATCTGGCTTAAAGCGAAAGACCACCTTGTCCTGGTGTCTTTCAAAGTAAGGGGCCTGAATCGACAGAGCCGCCAACTCAAAGACATGCTGAACAGAGGTAATAGCCACCAAGAAGGCACCCTTTTGAGTGAAAACAAAAAAAGCAATATCCTGTAACGGCTCAAAAGGAGGACCCTGGAGAGCCGAAAGAACCAAATTCAAATCCCAAACAGGAACCATAGCCTTCCGAGGGGGTCGAACATGAGTGACCCCCTGGAAAAATGTTTTAACCAGCGGGTGTAAGGCAAAAGATCTTTGGAAGAAAACAGACAGAGCAGAGACCTGCCTTTCAAGGTACTAAGCTGGAACCCAAGATCCAGACCGTGCTGAAGAAACTCCAAAATCCTAGGGATCGAAAACACCCTGCAAGGCAAGGCCCTAGCCTCACACCAGTCAATATAGGACCGCCAAGTCCTATAGTAAATGCCAGAAGAGGACCGCTTCCTAGCTCTAATCAAGGTCTGAACAACAGCCTCAGACAAACCTTCCTCCTTCAGAATGAAGGTTTCAGCAGCCAAGCTGTCAAAGCCAGCGTTGGTAAATTGGGATAAAGTAGTTGACCCCGAGATAACAGATCCGGAAACATGGGAAGCCGGTACTGATCTACCACCAGCCTTACAACGTCTGCGTACCAAACCCTTCTTGGCCACCTTGGAGCCACCAGAATTGCTGGTACCCCTTCCAGAGCCAGTTTGCAAACTACCTTGCCCAGCATGGAGAAGGGAGGAAACAGGTACAGAAACCCCAGATCCTTCCAAGCAAAGGCCATGAGTTTGTGATTGTGCCATGAGGCAAAGAGATCCACCTCCTGAGTCCCCCACTTGCGACAAAGAGACCGAAAACCCCCCGGGGTTGAGAGACCACTCTCCTTGGCGAGAGGACCCCCTGCTCAGGGAGTCCACCTCCATGTTCTCCACTCCCGGAATGTAGATTGCCGAAATGCAAGGAACATTGCTCTCCGCCCAATGCAGGATCAGAGAGACTTCCCTGAGGGCACTCCTGCTGCGAGTCCCTCCTTGGTGATTGATGTAGGCTACCGCCGTCCGATTGTCTGATCGAATCTGAACCGGAAGACCCTGTAAGTGCGACGTCGGCCGTGACAGGACAAGCCGGATGTCTCTGAGCTCTAAGACATTGATGGGGTTGTGAGCCTCCTGAGGACCCCACACCCCGCTGAACTGATGACTTTTCCAGAAATCTCCCCAGCCCGACAGGCTGGCATCCGTGGTAACCGTCTCCCAGTGAGGAACCAGAAAGGATCTGCCCCTCAACAGGTTGCTCGACTCCAGCCAACACCGAAGGGACTGCCGAACCCTGGGAGACATCCTGAACGGTTGATCCAATGACAGCGGACACCTGTCCCAATGCGTCAATAGATGAAGTTGAGATCTCATGTGAAACTGCGCAAACGGGACCGCCTCGAAGGAGGCCACCATCAATCCCACCAGTTTCATCCCCTGTCGGATAGAGGGGCAAGGATTGGCCAGAAGAAGGCGGATCAGATCCTGAATCCCCCGCACCTTGGTCTGGGGTAGAAACACTCTGGCCTTAATGGTATCCAGATTCATGCCCAGGAATGAAATCACCCGTGATGGCGAGAGAGAGGACTTGGGGTGGTTGATCACCCACCCGAACCTCTCCAGGGTCGACACCACCTGGTGGGTGTCCAGCTCCGCCTGACGGAGGGAAGAAGCTGAAATCAATAGGTCGTCCAGATACGGCACAAAGCGAATTCCCTGAGTTCTGAATAGGGCCATTATGCCCACCAGAACCTTGGTGAAGACCCTCGGCGCTGAGGTCAACCTGAAGGGAAGGGCTACAAACTGAAAATGTTGATCGTCCACCGCGAACCTGAGGAATCTCTGATGCGCTGGAAAAATTGGAACATGCAAATACGCATCCTTGATGTCTATGGATGTCATGAAATCCCCTTGACGAAGGGAATTGATGGCCAAGCGCAGAGTCTCAACTTCTTGGTTCTGATGAATCTGTTGAGGACCTTGAGGTCAAGAATGGGTCTTACAGAACCTTCTTTTTTGGGGACCGTGAAAAGATTGGAGTAGAAACCCCTGCCTCTCTCCGACGGAGACACCGGGCATACAACTCCCATGTCCAGAAGGTTTTTCACTGCTAACAGGAGCCCCTGTGCAGCCTGAGGGTCAAAGGGCACCCGAGACCTTAAAAATCTTGGAGGAGGCCAGTACTCGAACTCCAGTTTGTACCCGGAGGAGACCACTTCCAAGATCCAATTGTCTGTGACCTCCCGGGCCCAGACCTGGAAGAAGAGCTGCAGCCGTCCCCCCACCCGTGCGGGTGAGGGCGCCCCTTCATTGCTGAGCTGGTTTACCCGCAGGCTTGGGCTTGGAACCCCAGGCAGAACAGGACGGGCCCGAACTCTGCCCCTGTTCCAGGAAGAGCCTCTGACACCAAAAAGGTTGAAGTCCTACTACACATAACAATAGTGTCTTCCATAGCAGCCAAGACAAAATCCATGAATAATTCAAATCTTTTAAGCGTAGTGAACTCAGCGCTGGCCGGATCAAGGTGAGCGTCATTTAACCAGTCCCTAATCAGAGACCTAGCAGCCACCGACACCAGCGCAGATGCAACAGGCCGCAAGGCCGAGCCAACACTGGCAAAGGCATGGCATGCCATCTGATCAAGGCGCCTATCCTCACCATCCTTTAGGGAAGTGGCGTCTGGGGTGTGAAGCACGGAGGAGTTGGTCAACCCCAAAACTGGCGCATCAACCTCGGGAGGAGAAGCCCAGCGCTTAACCGCTTCCACCGGGAAATGATACTTCTTATCCGATCCCTGAGGAACACCCGGAAGCCGACTAGGTTTCTCCCATTCCCTAAGGATCAGTGCATCAAAATGACCCTGGGTAGGGAACTCCAAACGAGGCTTGCGGGCCCCCAAAAATTCCCCCTTCTTGAGAGGGGGCGCCTCAGGCGGCGCAATATCCAAAACCTCCAAGAGATGTGACAAAACCGTGGCCGTGTCAACAGCATCCCCCAGTGCCTGCCCAACATCAGCCTCGCCAAACCGTACATCGTCAGCCTCTGACTCCTCATACAATTCCCCCTCCTCTAACGGGGAATAATCCGACATATCAAATGAATCATCAGTATATCCCAAGTCGCCTGGACCGACGACAAATGTCTCTTTTTAGCCTGGGCCTTCTTGCCCACCGCGCTAACCATAAATTTCTTGATGCTGGCCAATCTAGCACAAACATCGGAATGCGACTCCCCGCTGGCACCAATGTCACTTGGGGTACGGATAAGGCGGGGAGGGGAAGGCGATGAAGCGGGGGGCGCCGACCCAGAGGGCTGGGCACCCGACTGCCGCGATATGGCCTTTTGTGCACATGGTATACAAATAAGCACATTCTCACCCGTAAGGGATGCCCCACAACCCACACATGGCCGGGATTGTCCCAGAGGGAGCCCGAGCCCGGTATCCTACGGAGCCTCCATATGGTGATTCTTGTGGTCAGTCGCAAGACCGCAGGGAATTTAAGAAATAAGCAACCCGGGATGCCCCTTAAAAGTCCCAGTGGGAGGATTTTTGGGTGAGCAATCTAAGCCTAGGGACCCCAGGACCAGGAGGAACCCCTTAACCTCCTTAGCGGTGATCCCGAGCGTGACTCGGGGTTAATTTGCGCTGTAAGTAGCGGTATCCCCGAGTCACGCTCGGGATCGATTTGGGAGCAAGAGCGGGTGGCGCAGCCTCCTTACCTTCTCCCTGCGATCCAGCGATGTCCCCGCCGCGATCACAGGTGAGAGCCGCGGCTGCGGCGTCCGTCTCCACTTCCGGGTTCCGTCTCTGTGAGCCGCAGAGGCTCATGGGGGCGGAGCCGTGTGTCAGAGACAAATGCAATGGTAACGCTTTCGTTACCATTACATTTGTCTATTTCAAAATGCCAGGGAGGTTAAAAAGCCCATACACGAAGCAATCTGAAACACACAAGCAATAATACAATCACACTGAAGAAATAACTAAAAAATACCAATATATTAATATTGATACACAATACAACCATATGGTCAAAATATTCTATAATTAAAAATATCTATATATCCATATAAAAGCACAAAAGCATGAAGAGGAGGCCCCCCGCTCAAGGAGGGCCCCCGCAGAAGCTAAGGAAGTGGCCGCACAGGCGCTTACTGACCGAGGAGTTAATCAGAGCAGCAGCCAGAGCAATCACACAAGATGGCCCCCGGAGAGTCATACGAGCAGAGGAGAGGAAGAAGGGGGGCGGGTCAGGCCCCCCTCCCAGCAACGCGGATCCCAGCCCTGGGCTGGCCCGCATAATCGCGCCAAACGAGGGGGCGGGGCTACAACCTAACACAGCCTCAGGGAGAGAAGCTCCCCAGGCTGATTAAAGAAGGTAAAGAGTGAAGGAGACCACAATCAACCACAGTCAGCACCAACACACACACACACAAGTGAAAGACACACACACACTCACACAGTACTTCAATAATTAAACAACCGTGGGTGAGGCCAGCCGGGACCCCGGAAGGCGGGGGAAATCCAAGCCGGAATCCGGTCATAGGGATTAAGGGACAGGGCATCCCATACCGGGATCACCAACCCGGACAACCGCCTACCCCTTGCAATGGGGTCTCACGGTGGAGCAAGGCTCCTACAACACCCATAAGGTGCTGCCTACCCTCACCAGGACCTGCAGCCAAGGCGGGGAGGCTCAAATAGGGACAATTTAGAAAAGGTCCTGGCAGCAATAGGGACAAAAATGGCCGGGCGTGAGCCCGGCTTACTTGCAAGTAAGAGAAGTCTTCATCTTCTGTCTTGCTTGCCTTCCTGCAGAGAAGGAACTGGGGAATTGGTGGGAGGTCCCAGGTATTTATGGACTGGGAGGAGCTCCTTTTTTTGCATTCATCTCTGCAGAAGTTCGCCCTCTACTGGAGAATAACCCAAATGTCATGAAGAGTTGAAGCGGAGTGTATGTCACACTTGGAATACATTAATTCCCACATGGATGATGTGCTTAAGCCGCAAGCGCACACTTCACAGTGCTTTCTTTTTCCATTCCCCACAATCTATATAGGGGATAGAGAAAAAAGAGAATCTGTGAGCCCCCATAACCCACTGCCTATAATAGTTTATGCTGGCCCTCCAATCCAAAGGTAGTGGGGCTTGGGTGGGAATACGCTTTCTATTTGCTATTGATTGAGGACCCAGCCCCAAACTGGGATGCCCCAGGGTGAGCTTTCAATCATTAATAATGTTTACACTGTTTTGGAGCCTTGTACGGGAGTATCTTCTGTACTACTCTGCTTGGAGGATCCTCTTTGTGTTTTTTTTTAGGCTTTGAATACAGTTTTAACTATTTCTCACATATTGCACAACTTACATAAATGATGAGGGTTACAATCAACAATTCTACTACTCTCTTTTTTCCTTAGTGGAGTGTGTTTTTAATTATATAAACTGGAATTACATTTTAAGAGTTTAAGCCAAGCACCCTTATGGTGCTCTGCTGATAATGACTGACTATGAAGTGTTTTCATGTTGGCCTATTAAAAGGAAGCTCATCTGTACAGTAATCAGCTTTAATGTCTGTGACACAAATCCTCTTTCAGCACAATCCACCAGGATACCTGTTTTGTTAAAATACTTGTGTGAAAGCTTGGCACAACTTCTAAACATGGTATTTTCATAGGAACAACAAATGTAATGTTAATATCCACAGCATCTATTTTATTAAACTAAAATGTTTGTTAATTGGAAATGAGTGTACTTAAATCTATAATTAAAAAAATACTTAATGCCATAGTTAGATTATACTGCCACCCCTCGGGGTTAAATTAAAACATAATGCAGTCTGAGTGGCGTGAGCTGGCGGGGAGTCGTTGTGATGCACCTAATTATTCCTTCTTTTCTTCTTTGTTATTCTTTTTTCCTTGTTCTTGTTCTTCTCCCTTTACCCCTCCCCCTTCTCACTTTCTCCCTTTTTGTTTCTTTGCTTTTCTTTTCCTTTCATCCCTGTTCTCTCTTCTTTCGTCTCTTTTCTCTCCCCCTTTCCTCTAATAACTGTTCATATTAGTATATAAGGCTCCTGTCTGGAAGAAAAATATTATTGGAGGCATAATTGCATATTTTCCTCTTTTACTTGCTAATATATTCTAGTATCACAGTATTTAGCTCCGGTTTATTTTCATTTTGATCCTTTCTGTTTATATGATTATGACCTACTTGTGTGGGTTGGGACTCCGTGTACACTATGGGAATGTTGAAGCATAAAGTCTCTATTACCAAAGGTCTGGTGTTATATATTTTTTTTTTGTTTCAATATTTTATTGAAAATTTCAACGATACAGTTCTGCAAAGCATACAGCGTCATACTGCCATCCCGCGCAGGGGAGGTATATAGAGAAAGGAAAGGACTAGCAGCATACATTTTCACAATTTATTAGGTTAACCAAACTAGTGCTTTAACAGTCTACAGTATAATTGCAAGTACGGGGAGGCATGAGACATGTGTTTGATACTACTAGTGCAATCTACATTACACCGTGATCTTTTCTGGGACCGTGCGGGCCGCGGAACCTCACGGTGTCCGCGACGAGCACCGCCGCCTGTTCACCCATTATCTTGTACTTACTACACTAGTTCTATTGGGGCGTGCCAGTGGGCTGTCGGACACTGCCATGCGTATGTACAGAGAGGAACCATTAAAAAACATTAGAGCTATTGTATTGCGGAAAAGAAGAGAAAGTGACCCAAAACAAGGGGTCGAAGTATAAAGGGGGGGGGGGAGAGAAAGAGGGAGGGAGGTCACTCCCGCGCTCCACCAGACACCAACATCCGTGGAGGTTCACCAGGCCAGGGTTCCCATACCGAGAGAAATTTGTCATGGGAGTCGGTCAGGATACTAGACAGTCTCTCGTTGATGAGAAAGCCGTTCATCCTGGCCGACACCTCCGAGATTAGGGTAAATTGCTTCTTCCAGGCCCTAGCTATGGCCTGTTTGGCCGCTAGAAGAAGGTAGACAAAAAGTCTATGTTGCTTACTAGACAGCTCTCGGGGCTTACAGTGCAGGAGGGCCACCCAGGGATCTTTTCTCATGCTAGATCCAAAGACTTCATTGGCCATCCTGAACACCTGGTTCCAAAAGCGAGCCAGCATAGGGCAGGTCCACCAAATATGCATAAAGTCCCCTTCTGCACTGTAGCCCCTAAAGCATGGCTTAGCCTGCCCCGGAAACATCCTGCTCAGGTGGCTCGGCACCAGGTACCAGCGGAGCATCACCTTATAAGCCGTTCTGACTGTCAGGATGTTGGTGGAGCATTTTGAGATACAAGACCATATCTCCTTCCACCCCCTTTCTCCCCCAGGTGGACCCAGATCCCTTTCCCAGCTACTCACATATGCATGAGACTCTGGCTTAGTTACGTTCAGCGCTGAGTAAATTAGGGAGGTTATTCCCCTTTGAAAGGGGTTATTAGCACATAGTACTTCAAAGGGGGTCCTCGCCCGGGAGGAAGGACACAGTTTAGTCAGGGGAAAAATCCAATGACTTAATTGGATATAACGGAAATATTCCTTGTGGGGGATACCGTATTTCTCTTGCAAGTCCCTGAAGGACCCAAGGCCACCCTCTATGAGTAGGTCGGATATTTTGTTTATACCACGGCCCTGCCACCATTTAAAGGCCAATTTGTTCTGAGCACCTGGGGGAAAGTTTGGGTTGTCCCATAGATGTGCCAGGGGGGTGTGGGGGGACATCAGAGAGGCAGAATACCTGACCGAGTCCCACACTGCAAGTGAATGTCTCATTAAGGGGCTAAGCGTTTTGGGAACTAAGTCCTGGGTCTGTCCAGACTAGGCTGGTATCGGTGCGCAGTTGGGAAGCTCAAGGAAAACCCACAATGGGGGTTTGAGGGAGGAGTGCATGGGGACCAGCTGGGCGATCTGTGAGGCTTTATAGTATTTAAATATGTCGGGCACTCCCAGCCCCCTTGTGCTCTGTGGGCTAACATAGTGCATCTGGATACCCTTGGTCGCCCCACGGACCATATAAAAGCCAAGATCCTCCTCTGCATCACCCGGAGCATGTACAGTGGAATTTTAGTTGGCAGCGCTCTGAAGAAGTAAAGCAATTTCGGGAGGATCGTCATCTTGACAGCATTAATGCGGCCTATCCAAGAGATCGGGTATGACCTCCAGACCTCCAATAGGCGAGTGAAAGACTTAAACAAAGGAGGAAAATTGGCATCATATAGGTTAGTGTACTTGGCTGGGATGTGGACCCCTAAATATGGAAGTGGCTCTGCTGCCCATCGGAAAGGGAAGCTAGCCTTAATCTGGTCCACCACGTCCATCGGCAGGGACACATTTGTTGCCCTTGACTTCTCATTATTGATTGTTAAGCCTGAGATTTGGGCAAATTGGTCAAGGACTTTGTACAAGTTCGGGAGTGAGGTGATCGGCTGAGTAATGGCGAGCAGGGCATCGTCCGCGAAAAACATGGCCTTGTGGTGGACACCCGCTATCTCCAGGCCTTTAATGCTAGGGGAATTTCGTAGTGCTATGCCCAACGGTTCCATGGCCAGGATGAAGAGGAGCGGGGATAAAGGGCATCCCTGTCCGGTCCCCCTAGCAATATCGAATGTCCCTGAGGTAAAGCCCAGGTATCGTACTCGTGCTGCAGGCGTCTTATAGAGAGCTCCTACTCAGTCCAGGAACCGTTGCCCAAAGCCCCATCTCCTGAGCACCCATAGCAGGTAGTCCCAAGATAGGGAATCAAACGCTTTCTGGATATCTAGGGAGAGTAGAAAAGCCGGAATATCCATGGAGTGGGCATGGTGGACCAGATGAGCAGCCCTCCTGATGTTATCCCCGGCTTGGTGGGTTGGGACAAACCCACACTTGGTCCCCATGTATGAGGTCAGCCACGAACGTGTTCAACCTTGCTGACAAAACTTTAGCCAGCAGCTTCACGTCAATGTTTATCAAATATATTAGCCTAAAATTTTGAATGAGCAGACCGTCTTTATCTGGCTTGGGAATCATGCAGATGTCCGCCAGTAGCGAACTAGGGTTAAGTGAGGTATCTGCACACAAGGCATTAAAGAGGTTTGATAGATGTGGTGCCAGGATGGGGGCAAACTTTTTATAGCACAGGCCACTGAACTCGTCCGGACCCGGGGTCTTGGCAGACTTCAGGGATTTAATGGCGAGGAGCACTTCGCTTTGTGTAATGGGAGCCTCCATCCTGTCTACATATCTCTGTTCAATATTCGTGGTAGCTGGGGCTGAGTAAAGGGCCGAAAGAAAATCCCCAAAGGCCGAAACAACTTTATTAGGGTCAGCCGTAACAGCGCCCGAGCTGAGCTTCAGCTTTTTTGGGTTGTCGCCTATCAAGGTCAGGGGGCCTCAGCTTCCGGGCTAACATCGTGTCCGGCTTATTGCCTCTCGAATAAAATTTCAGTTTCGACCACCTGAGTCTCTTCTCGGCCTGGTCATCTTGGAGCGCATTAAGCTCTAATCGCAGTTTGTCCACAGCCCTCTTATTTCTGGTGTTCGGAGCCCTCTTCCGTTGTATTTCAGCTCGCTCAAAACCCAAGGTCAGCTTGCTTATTCTCCTTTGTCTTTCACGCTTTTCAGTAGAGGCTATAGAGATAATATTCCCTCTCATGGTGGCCTTATGGGCTTCCCACAAGGATATCGGGGAGGAGACCGAGTTAGTGTTGAGCGAGAAATATTCCTGAAGGGCCTCTTGGATTTTAAGGCAAGTGGGTTTTTTTGACAGAAGGGAATCGTTGAGCCGCCAGCTATAAGAGTGCTTAGTCGTGACCAAAAGGTCCAAGACTGCCATTACTGGACTGTGATCGGACCAGGCTGTAGTGTAAATTTTAGAGTCAATAGTAGCAGGTAGCACAGATTGAGGGACTAATATGTGGTCTATCCTACAAAACATACCGTGAGGATTAGAATAGAATGTGAAGTCACGGACTTCTTTTCCCTCCAGACATCGCACAGGCTATGGCGATTAAGGAGGTCACGGAAGACCACGGACTGGGCATCCGGGGCTGGGAGCACCGCCCCAGATTGCCCTGCATGTGAATGAAAGGCCTTATTACGCTTAGCGGGGACATTAAAGCCCTGGACATTGTGCGATACAACCTTAATGTTCAGTCCAACCATGGCGGACCTGATGGTGCAGGATGTTAAAATTTGGCCTAGTGGAACGTGGGAGATCCAAGTGAGGAAGGGGGGGAGGGGAAGTGGGAGCAGGAACGGATTGTAGAGCGGGCGGAAGTAGAGATTGGGAAACATAAGACACAT
The DNA here is from genome assembly GCA_027917425.1 of Gastrophryne carolinensis. Lineage (NCBI taxonomy): Eukaryota > Metazoa > Chordata > Amphibia > Anura > Microhylidae > Gastrophryne > Gastrophryne carolinensis. The sequence goes on from CM051234.1 coordinate 131,876,824, forward strand.
AAAAACAAAACACCTTGGGCGAATGCGCGGTGCAATACCGCCAAAGGCCCTTCCAGAGTCTGCAATAGCAGAAATGGGGCCTGTAGTCAAGGCCAAACATGGCCTTAACTGGACCATTTGACAAATTGTCAGTCAGGGGGCTCACCCCGGGGAAATAGGGCAAACCTGTGAATTAAACATTACTCTATTCGGGCAAAAACAGAGAAGCATAGTTTAATAAAATAACCCAACATTTAGCGGTACTCTAGGACTTAATATTGAGCAACAGAGGTCAGCATAGAATAGCGTATCTCAAGTTCAACTTTCGGCATACATGAAAAGTTACAAACAAGTATTCCGAACTTCTTAACTAGCACAACCATTGGTGGGTCAGCGCGGCCACCAGTCGGCATGTCACTGGACACGAACCCCAGGGCAGTAACATGTAATATGAGCCAGGCCCCGGGCCCGAACCCCACAGGTGGGCCAACCCAGCTCATACGGTAGGCTGCTACTACGGGGGCCCAATCTAGGCCACCGCAGCAGGGGCCCCCCAGCTAGGAGGCCGACACAATAGGGTCCACCCACCAAGGGCAGTTAACAACTCTAGGACAACAAACTATTAACCATTTTGAAATTCAATACTTTCACTCCAATAAGGGGAGTCACCAAAAACTATTCATATTACCACTCAGACGGGTCCAAGTCCTCATCCCGGGTCCAGGCCGGACCCCAAGGGACGCCCGGCAGCCCGATCTCTCTTCTTGCGGGAGCGCACCTTCTCCCACAAGGGCTGGAGCGTCAGCCGCCTGGAAGTTTGCTGAGCGGCCACCCCGGACGTGTGGGTCGGGGAGTCGACGGAGGTTAGGACCAGATCCTTCAACGTGTCCCGCAGGTCCTCTGGGGAGCCAATTGCATACTGGCGGCCCGTGTGGGTAAACGCAAGCTTGAAGGGGAAGCCCCATCGGTATTTTATGTTGTGGCTCCGTAGAATCTCCAGACCTCTGGCGGCCATCAGGATCGCTTTCTTAGCGCGGTAGAAGGTCGGCTTGACCACAATGTCCCTGGGGAGACCATCGGATCTTTTGGGGCCCAGAGCCCTGTGGGCGCGATCCAGCTCCAGGGGTTCAATAGGCATAGAAGGGATCAGTTCCTGTAGGAGGGCCGTAACAGTAGCTGGAACATCCTCAATTGATTCTGGGAGGCCCCGTATACGGATGTTGACCCGTCTGGATCGGTTCACCAGATCCTCTAGCTTTTGCTGCAGTGAATCCATGCCTTCTGAGGGCCATAGATTCAGACCTCCTGCTCTCCAGGACTGCAACCATGTCATCCATTTTTTCTTCCAGTGTATTGGTTCTGTCGCCCAGATCCTTGATTTCCTTAGAATAACGCACGGCCGCCGCTAGCTCCTGCTGCAACAAGGCTTTAAATTTGGCCAGTAAATTTGCATCCCGCACTGTCGGATCGAGCGCATCCATCCTGGGGGCCCCCTGCCCAGATAGCGGTCCGATATGGATGGTGGTGGTGGCGATGGGGGGGATTCCCCCTCACTAGTGTGGCTCTGGGCTGTGCTCACTGCAGGTGAGGGAGAGGGCCAGGAGGCCGCCGCCATTTTGCTAGGGGCCTTTTGCGGGGGATGTGGGGAGGGCGCTGTATCAGCCTGCAGTCGACCCCCCTGTGAGCCCTGAGGGGCGACCGCTTCCCCTACCTCCTCTCCTCGCTCTGAGCTCCGGTCCAACGGGTGCCGCATGCTGCGCTGAGAAGGGCGGGCCCCCCCTCCTTCCCCGCCATGCTGTGTGTGTGAGGGCGTGTTGGGGTCCCACAGCCTCTTCCCGGGCCGTGCCCCTTTGTTCTGCCTCCGTTCTTGCCCATAGCAGGGCAGTGGGTGGTGCGGATGCTGGCAGCGCCGGGCAAGGGTGTGCTGCTTAGCTGGAGCAGAGTACCAGCAGCATCTATGTCCCCGGGGAGCAGAGCTGCACTAGAAATCAGCTATCTTCCTCGGCAGTTAGCCACGCCCCCCGTTATATATATTCTTAGTATACAGTACGTCCTGCTCCAGATAGATTACTTACACTTGGGTTATCCTCCGCCAGATGGTGCTGCACTGCAGAGACATGCAAAACAGGCTCCTCCCGGCCCCTCAAATACCCGAGGACCTCCCACAAATCCCCAGATTTCTCTGCAGTGCTGACTGCGAAGACATGAAATATCAAAATAGCAGGTGAGCGGGGCTATTAAAGCCTGCGGCCCTGTTGGACTATTCCCACCCGTCCTTGATGTGATGTGCCTCCAAGCCTGGGCTGCGCTGGTTGGGTGAAGGTTGGCAGCACCATGTGTGCTTAAGGAGCGCTGCTCCACCGCAGTCCCCCACCAAAGGGTAGGCGGTATAGGCTGATGGTGAGCCTTATGGGATGCCCCTCCCGCACTATTGTCCCATGCCCCGGTAGCGGTGGTCCTGTACAAAGGGCCGCCATCCTCCCTCATTCACCCCGTAGCCCTCGGGAGGAAAAGAAAGGGGGGGGGTGTGGTTGAACATGTACCGTGATTCGTGTATATTGCCTGTTGGTATGTGTGTTGGGAATAGTATATGTGTGTCAACCTCCGCGCTGACTTGCCTTTACTATTGCAAACACCGCCGCAGTACGCGCCCTTTCCTTCATTTGGATGTCCGCGCCGGGCGGCGCCGTTGCCTCAGACGCTCCTGCGTCCTCATTGGCTGCTTGTCTGTGGACTTCGCGCTCTTCGGGGGGGGGGGCCGGGCCTGGCGCCCCCTGCGTCACGGCTCGTTCTGGCCCGCCCTTCGAGGTTCTTTTTGGCGCCCTTCCCTGTACAGTCGCGCGCGCGGGTGTAACAGTCCCCCCTTCTGCGGTCTGTAAGTGCCCTCGCGGGCGACTTTGATACTCGTTATTTTACTGTGTTTGACTCTGACATCCCTACTTCTCATTGTGCCTTTCAGACCGGTGAATCCAGTGGCTTCTCCCGGCCCGGTGTAATTGTAGTTGGGCCTAGTATAAATACTCCCACTTCCCTAGCGGGTCATTGGGGCATCCAGGGTTGCTTTATAGCATCAATCCCTACCGGCATATTGTGCCTAATAATCACCATATGGAGGCATCCCAGGATATTGGGACCGGGGTTCCTTTCGGGACAAGCCCGGCTGTGTGTAGCTTGTGGGGTCTCACCTATCAGCGGTGACAGCGCGCGGGTCTGTGTCCCTTGCGCACAGCAGGCGCTAACGTTGCAACCCGCCCCTCCGGTGGCTGGGCCTGCACCTCGTCTCACTTCACCTACTCCCCCAAGCTTGAGTCTTACCCCCATTGAATTGCATACAAGCGGGGATTCTCAACCTGATGTGTCTGCTAGATAGGGCAGTGTTGAAAGATTGATCGCTAATACCTTAGCGAGTAAGGCCTCCGCTAAAAAGTGTCACTTAACTACTGATACCACTCCGTCTCCTATGGAATCTGAGGAGTTGTTGCATCTGTATGGCTACGCCCCATCAGACGAAGGGGAGCTGTTTTATGACTCAGGGTCATCTGATGAGAGACTCAGGGGTAATGACGATTCTGGCTCTGACCCCTGGACCCCAGATGATACTGACAGACTACTGGTCCCAATATTTGAGGTTTTGTCTATCTCTCCCCCCGTTTGCAGCTCCCAGGCAAAGGGAGGAGCTTTTTCATACTGCTAAAGCTCGTTTGGAATTTCCTGAGCAAACCCATTTCAATACCCTCGTGCTTAAGGAGTGGGAACGTCCCAGTAGACTTCCCGGCATACCTAAGAGTTGGGACAGAAAGTATCCTTTTCCTACTGACATGGTCAAGTGCTGGTCATCGCCCCCTGAGGTCGATGCCCCTATTCTAGGGTTGTCTAACACCTCTATTATGCACTCCCCTGACACTACTACGCTGCGGGATGCTGAGGACCGGCGCATTGACCAATTAGCGTGCCATGCCTTTGCGTTTGTGGGGGCAGCTCTGCGCCCGGTTTGCGCCTCGGCCATCACATCTGTGGCGCTCAGGACCCTGATCAGAAGTGTACTTGATGGGTCTGATGAAGGGCAACCTGATACATGTAATGCACTGTCTAACTGTGATATATTTGTGAACTTTATCCTATCTGCCTTGGATGATGCCATTAGGATGTGTGCCAGAACCTCTGCCTTGGCGGTAGCTATACGCCGCGCGGTCTGGCTGCTGACAATGCTGCTAAGAGGGCCCTTACTGGGCTTCCATTTAAGGGGCTACACCTGTTTGGGGATCGCCTAGACCTTTTTGCTAAAGGAGGTAAGTTACCCCAGCGCAGGCGGCAGTCTTGGCCCTTTCGGGGCCAGGGGCCCCCTTCACTCCCCTACCGCCGTGCTAAGCAGGGCAAAGGGGTGTCATTCGCGGGGGCTTGTACAGATTCCTGGCGCAGGAACAGTGGACGACGCCCCCCCGGCGCTAAAGCAAAACCCTCTCCCAAGCCCATGGGGCGCCCTCGCCCATCGGGGTGGGGGGACGGCTACAGCACTTTGCGCACGTCTGGAGGCATCACGTCTCAGACAGGTGGATTCAGGAGGTAGTGTCCTCTGGTTACAAGATAGAGTTATCTGTGCGCCCCCCCTAAGATTCGTCAAGTCCAGGATCCCCCAGGACTCTGCCTCAGCTCAGGTCTTGATGCAGGCCGTGCAAGGCCTTCTGGATATGGGGGTCATTTGCAGTGTCCCCTTAAGAGAAAGAGGCAAGGGGTTCTATTCCAACCTTTTCACAGTCCCCAAAAAAGATGGGTCAGTCAGGCCCATTCTGGATTTAAAGATCCTCAACAAATTTGTCAGGAACAAGCGTTTTCGCATGGAAACTCTGCGTTTGGCCATTGGCTCCCTGCGCCCAGGGGATCTCATGACGTCGGTGGACATCAAAGATGCTTACCTTCACATCCCCGTGTTCCCTGGACACCAAAGGTTTCTCAGATTCGCGTTGGAAGATCAACATTACCAATTTGTGGCCCTGCCCTTTGGTCTCACCTCAGCTCCCAGAGTGTTCACCAAAGTGCTGGCAGGGGTGATGTCTCTGGTGCGGTCAAAGGGCATACGCTTGCTACCCTACCTGGACATACTCTCACCTCTCGGTCTCTGCAACAGGCAGAGTTGGACACTCAGATGGTGGTGTCCACCCTGGAGTCCTTCGGCTGGGTGATCAATCACCCCAAGTCCTCCCTTACCCCTTCCTCGGTGACCCCATTCCTGGGAATGATTCTGGATACGATTCAGTCAAGGATATTCCTTCCTCAGCAGAAGGTGGAAGCTCTAACTGCGCAGGTGAGGCTCCTGCTATCGTGCCCCCAGCCCTCCCTCAGGCAGCGAATGCAGTTGGTGGGCCTGATGGTGGCATGCCTCGAGGCGGTGCCCTTTGCTCAGTTCAATTTGAGGCCTCTTCAACTTCACCTTCTGTCAGTATGGGACAAGGATCCAACGTCCTTGGACGGGATCTGTGTGCTTCCCCCCTCGGTCCGACGGTCCCTTTCCTGGTGGCTGGACCACAGGAACTTGATGGGCAGATCCTTCCTGTCACCATGGATGCCAGTGTGTCAGGATGGGGGGGATTCTGGAAGTCCCTGCGGTTCCAGGGGAGGTGGGGCCCTCAGGAGGTCCACTTACCCATCAACATTCTGGAACTGCGGGCAATCAGGTTGGTACTGGAGCAGTTGACCAATCACCTGAGAGGTCTGTCTGTGCAGGTGCGCTCAGACAACAGGACGGCGGTTGCCTACATCAACCATCAGGAAGGGACCCGGAGCAAGAGGGCCCTCCAGGAGGTATTGTGGATTCTGACATGGGCATTTCGGCTGTGTACATCTTGGGGGCAGAGAATCTACTGGCAGACTCTCTGAGCAGGGGGACCTCTCGTCAGGGAGAGTGGTCCCTCTGCAACAGGGTATTCCAGTCCCTGTGTCACCGTTGGGGTCTACCGGATGTGGATCTGTTTGCATCCTGTCACAATCACAAGCTCCAGGCTTTTGTCTCCCTGTCTCAGGATCCTCTGGCCTTGGCCACAGATGCTCTGTCCATGTCATGGCAGGAATTTCGGCTCCCGTATGTCTTTCCTCCATTCCCCCTGCTGGGCAGGGTACTGCGCAATATTGCTCTGGAAAGGGTGCCAGTGATTCTGGTGGCCCCCAGGTGGCCAAGAAGAGTGTGGTTCGCAGACGTGGTGCAGATGGCAGTAGATCAGTACGCCCTGACAGCAGTACCAGATCTGCTCACTCAGGGCTCCCTACGCCATCCCAATTTACAAACTCTGGCTTTGACGGCCTGGCTGCTGAAACCTCCATCTTGATGGCGAAGGGCTTGTCTGCCTCCGTGGTTGAGACCATGGTGAAGGCTAGGAAGAAGTCTTCATCTTCCATCTATTATAGGGTTTGGTGTACTTACATTGACCGGTGTGAGTCTAGGTCTCTTCCCTGTCGGGTGTTCTCAGTTCCCAGGGTTCTAGAGTTCTTACAGCAAGGCTTGGTCTCCAACTCAGTGCTTTGAAGGGTCATGTCTCTGCCCTGTCTGTTTTCTTTCAGAAGTCTTTTGCTCAACATTCCTTGGTCAGGACTTTCTTTCAGGGGGTTACTCATGTGCGTCCCCCACGAAAACCTATGATCCCTGTTTGGGATTTGAATTTGGTCTTGTCCGCCTTGCAGGGTGCTCCCTTCGAGCCTATTCAGGATGCTGCTCTGGCTGTACTTACCCTCAAGGTTGTCTTTCTGGTGGCTATTACTTCGGTCAGGCGTGTGTCTGAGCTGGCGGCTCTGTCTATCCAGCCTCCATACTTTGAGAGACACCAGGATAAGGTGGTGTTCCGCTTTAAGCCGGATTTCCTGCCTAAGGTGGTGTCTGCTTTTCTTTTGAACCAGGATATTGTTCTTCCTTCCTTGTGCCCTAATCCTAGTAATGCTAAGGAAAGGGTTTTGCACTCCTTGGATGTGGTCAGGTGTCTGAAGTATTACCTAGTAGTCACTGCGTCCTTCAGGAAGACTGATGCTCTTTTTGTGGTCCCTTCTGGTCCTAGGAAGGGTTTGGCTCCTGCCAAGTCTACTATCAGCAAATGGATCAGTCAGGCTGTGATTCAGGCCTAGTCGGCTAAGGGGAAGAATCCTCCCTTCTGCCTTACTGGAGCAGGACGTACTGTATACTAAGAATAATACAATTCTGTGAAATACTCACCTGTGGAATTGGTATTATAAGTATACAGTACGTCCTGCTCCACCCCACCCTGTTGTTGCATCATTCTGGATCCCCTGTATGGTGATTATCATCATTGTAATAGTTACCAGTTTTGTTTTGGGTGGTTAAATTCTCCCGGTTTCTTGTTCACTGCTTTTCAATGCTGGGGATTTGTGGGAGGTCCCCGGGTATTTGAGGGGCCGGGAGGAGCCTGTTTTGCATGTCTCTGCAGTGCAGCGGCATCTGGCGGAGGATAACCCAAGTGTAAGTAATCTATCTGGAGCAGGACATACTGTATACTTATAATACCAATTCTACAGGTGAGTATTTCACAGAATTGTATTTTTTTTGTTTGGATGATGATACATGTATGGCTGATGATGTCTTATTCTCAAGATTTGTTCTTGCTTTTTCAAGAAAATTATTGAAATAAAAATAAGTTAATGCAAAGTGATGAATCATACACCACATACCACAACTACCATTACTCAACCTATACAGCGGGTATGGGGGGGGGGCAAGGGCAAATGGGGCCCTGTCATACACACTAGCTAGTCAGCTAGCAATGGTTAAATAAGGGTTTTTGTACCACTTCTTCAGTGCTTGAACTGTGAGTGATCTCCAATTATAAACGCCAATTATAAACCTGACTTCTTTGGATTGTAAATTTACAAAGCATTAATTTATGAAACCAAACATGGTCCTCCAAAACAGTTGTTCTCAATCGTTTGTGGCTGGGATACTTCAGAGCTCAGGTATACCCCAAAATATGTTGCATTACAACATGAACAACAATGAGATAAGCTTGCAATACAGCTTTACACCAGGTGACCCATGGACTTTTGTAACTACAGTACAGTATAGGACCAAGTCAAAAAAGAAAGTTTGGTAAATTGCCCCCCTTTGGCAAAAACTACTTGAGAAGGCCTAACTTCATCTAGATGCTCTGATTGTAGAGAAATTCTGTGCTGCAGCACTGCATGAGAGCTGTCATTTTGTCATTCACATAAGCATGAGGGGAGAGCTGTGCCTGCAGCAGCCCACACAAAACTAAGAGAGATAAATATCTCAGCATCATGGGCAGCAGGTGTATTATATTATTATATAATTATATTATTATGTATTATTATTATTATTAGAATATTAACACACATGTTAAATAACCAGCTGCTAGAGGGATTGTGTGTGTGGGAGGAAAGCTGCAACACACTGTGGAATCTAGATTTATAGCTCACCATTCAGTCAGTTTAAACATATGTATCTTCTAAAATGTTACAATTCTTTCAGCTCTGTAGCAGAGCAATGAGTCACCACAGTTGATGGCTTTCTACTAAAAATAAAGGAGATTTGCAGTGACACGTGAGGTAATTTTGACTGTGGGATTGGGTTTTTCATAAGCTGGACTCATGTATGTGGCATAGAATTTGCCTGCTATTTCATGACATCTGCATGGAGTTAAGCCCTCTCAAATAGTTTATGTGACAAATTGCCAGTTACTGAACTTGCTTTGACTTTTGATTTTTGGTCCATTTTTAAGGCAGGAAACACACATACATACAGCCTCTCCGTCTTTAAAGTGGAATTCCAGTAAAATCCAGGGGTGACAGGTTTTGTGTATCCAGGGGTGACAGAGCCTGATTTCCCCTTCCTTCTATTAAAATAAATTTTAAAAAGCCTGGATATTTCTGATACCAGTTTTATAAGTTATCCCACCTCCCTCCATCCAGCATATTCATATGGATTTTTATGATTGGGCAATTTTTCACGATAGTCCTCCTTTAATGAAGGATTCTTTCTGTGTGTTGTCCCTGCATGTTCAGAAGCAGGTGGACAAAAGCTATGCAAGCTGCACTGAACTAAACAGCAGTGGAACTTCCTTTAATCCACCTTTTAATGAGGCATCAGCAACATGGTTGCCAGGAACCCTTTATTATCTGGCTTTGAAGATTTCCTTCCGTGCCATCATATTTGTATGTAACTGGTGTTTTGCTATGAAACCAAGTGCATGCTATTTGTTTTCAAAATGTCAGCTTGACTATATCATAACCTGAGAATCAGTCAATCAAAATTCCTAAGGGCTAAGATTTCTCTAGTGTCTCATTATAATAGATACTTTTCCGTATTTACAAAACACACAGTGCTATTAAAATATCATGAGCTAATGAGAGCTTGAAATCTATAAGAAATGACATAAAGTTTGTCAGTCTACAATAAAAAATATGACTCTGTTACACCTAAAATAAATGTTTCACATAGCTTTTGCCTATCGTGCATAACAGATCCCTAGAGTAAGGGTCAGAGTCACCCCATTTATATGGACATAGTCTTGCTATGATTTAAGTGCCCCCCCCTTTAGTTATACTCATCTTGTCTAGGAAAGTATTTGGCAGGGTATAGGAAAATGCAGCACACACTGTAGAGGTCAGCACCACTTCCAGTGGGACAGCGGAAGAGTAGGATTTGGCTTACTTGCAGGAAGGCTTCATCTCAGCACCAAACCAGATGTACATCTAATATACTGGATAACCAATTACAACCTTCATAAAACCCCCCAAAAATTGATGATCTGGACAAGCTTAAATGCTTGGTACCATCCACTGTAGTCACCTGTGTGAAGTAGGGTGCTGTATATATTGATAGATTGATGCATGATTGAGATGAAGAGGAACTGTGAATAGACACAGGAGTGGATGATGCATATGAAGAAAGAAAGAGCTGGACATGAAAGAGGCAGAGAGTACAGAACAGATGCCACGGTGAGAGGGTCAGAGCTAGTGGACAGAAGGGGAAGGCTGAGTTTCTAGAAGAGTTCTAGTTAGTATTTAATCCGGATTAAGGTAGTAAAGGGCAAGAGGTTGCAGTTAGACCTGGAAACTTGTTAGTGGACAAGATGAGATATCATATTACATGTTCGTGCATGCATGATAATAGAATTAGCCTTCTATAAATGATAAAAAAGATGTACAGCATCTCAACATAAAAGGCTAAGCCAGCAGCTGTCTAAAGATCCAACACCAAGACCAAAAATGAAAACATGGTGTAGTCAGTCCAGTATAGCAAGGAGATCTTAGGTATGCTGAAGAAGCAAACCAGCAGCTACACCAGCATAAGGCCCATCAGAGAAGAACCCCCTCTACTCAGGGATGTGTATCTACTATGAAAGACACATAGCTCTCATTTTATGAAAAGCAAGTTTACATCTTGGATACAGAGTAAGACTGGTTCAAAAGGGGCGTCATGTATGTCAAGCATGAATAGAGGTGAGCAAGTGCGACATGTATGGTCTGGCACATATGGGTCCTCTCAACCGAAATAAGTGCCTGGTTCTCACAAAGGGTCTTCTGAATGAATAAGCAGAAATTCCCAAAGACAAGTTGTAGAAAGCCTTCTGGTAAGAGGTAAAGTTGGTTTAACTGCAAAGGATGGATCAACTCCATTTGAATGCCTATGGATTTGGAAAAGGACATCAGAAACACTCCTGGAGGTATAACATAGGTGCTATACCTTTACTACATTTACACTTTTCCCCTTTGCAGTTCCACTAAAAATGCATTCAACACCTAAACCCTATGTATTATTTGACCCCATGCTGTTTACGCTGTTCATACGTGAATTTTTATTACAGACAGTGGAATAAATAAAAGTGATGGGGCCCTGGTGTGTACATTAGTTGTGGCCCTGCTAGGCTGCTGCAGTAAGGGATTTCCTGTCTTTTAACTCGTTTGGATGCAGCTAAACTAAAAACTGAATCAGCAGAGACAAAGGGTGCTTACTTTCTTTAAATGATGCCAAGTAAGCACTAACATGATAAACAAGGTGGAGGAACAACAAATATGGGGCCCACTGACTTTCTGGGCTAGAGAAACCAAGCCCTGTACAAATAAATGGGCTGCTATGGCAGATCTTCATTTATAAATGTTTAGTATACATTTAGACATATCATAGGAACTGCTCCATCTCCAAAGACTTTTAGATTTAGAGGTTTCTGTCCTCTTTAAAACAAAATATATTGGTGTCATCGGGACCTTTTCTGGTAAATATGCAATTGCTTTGCCCCTTTTGGTCTGATGTGGCACCCAAAGCCAGGGAGAGCAATCCATTCAAGAGCCACTATTGGCAAGATTTCAGGACGGGTCTCCCCAAACACACATACATACATTAAAGAGGAACATTGGCCAGTCGATTCTCTCTCCCTGGTGCATCCTAATTTGGGATGACCGCCCTGCTTAGTGAAACCCCCGATAACTCACCTAACCAACGATCTACAAGCGAATACGCAGGCCTAATTCCTGCTATACCCACACCAGGCATTTCTGAAGAGTTTTCGGGGGTATGTCCCCCTGCTAGAGATGAGCAGTCATAAGATCGTTGGTGCACTCGCTCGCTGTGTCTGCACCATGTGATCAGAAGGGAGAGTTTTCTCACTGATTCACAGGCATACACACAGGGCATCCCAAATCAAGATGCCCCTCCAGAGAGGAACAACACTCAGAGGAGTCAAAATCCCAGGTGTTTCTCTTGTCTTTTCCTCTTTTAAGGAGCACTATCGCTAAATTGTGGAATATTAAAAATGCGCACAACGGCTAATGAGAGGAGGGGTCACTTATACACCTGAACTGAATACAACTCCCACCAAGCTTGTAGTTTATTCTCTCATGCTAGGAATAATATCCAGGGGTGACAAGTTTAGTCTATCAGGGGTGACAGAGCCTGTCACCCTGGATGTCCTTTTCCTAGCTAGCTGAATATTTCTTGATGCTGGGTGTATACATGGCCCCTCCCCTGCCATCCAGGAAATGTATATGGCTTTTTATCATTGGGCCATTTTTTCGCGATAGTGCTCCTTTAACACACTGACAGGGGCTGGTAGGAGAGGAGTGAGAAAGAAATGTGAGAAATTAAGGATATCTCGAATAGGAAAACACAGGGGCAACTCTAAGGAGGAAACATGGAAATGAGAAAGACAGATATATTGTAGAAGAGGGGGAAAACAGAAAGGAAAAGTTGACAATAGGGAGAATATCCTGAAGCTGTCGAGAGAAAAATGGGCAATGTGGAAACATTTGGGATAAAAATGATGGGTACAAGGAATAGTGAGAGAAACATGGACACATTTACCACATTATCTACACAACAATACTAGCGTTCTATTGTGAACATGTGTGCTGCATATCTTAAATCACGGAGGTCTAATAATGCCCCTAGCATCCTGATTTGGAATCCCAGTTGCGTATAATGTAACAGCAAACAAAAACTGGGCAAAGCTACTAACCACTTCATTGTTCTCTCGCTGCCAGCAACCGGCCTGGCGCCCCATGAGTGCTGGCAATCAAGTGACCTTGTGGGGTGAGGCATGCACAATGCTGTGCAATTACATGGCAGACCCCACTAGCTGCCCTGGCATAATAGGGTATGTGAAATGCCCCTCAGCTGCAGGCAGGATGCCCCGGGGAAGGTGATTCCAGGGCTGGCCTGTTGAGTTTTGTTCCGCTTTAACCCTACATGGATAGGGTGTTATAAGCAGCAGCCAAGTTGGCGCTAAAGCTGTGCGGAGCATCAGGAATTCTCCCAAGTCTCCCTATGGCCAATCTAGATCAGTCAGAGATCCAGTCATTTTTGAGGGATCAGAGTCTTCCGACAGAAGCATTGGAATGGTGTCTCTTGGTGCCCCTCACATGCAGATATGGCAGGGCTGCCATTAGAAATGTTTGTACTGATATAACCCCAATGTCAGCCCCAACTCACTCCGCTGCATGCCGGCAAAATAGCTACAGCAGGACAGAGGCTGATAAGTGGTGGGATGCACTCGGTAGAAGACTGAGGCTTTAAAGCGGACCTTCACCCTGAATAAGAGCCTATCTTATATGTTTCCCACACCCTGTACATACAGATTGCTCACATTAAAAATTACCCTATCTGCATCTACGGTAAGTTATGAGCCTTTAAGCATCCAAGATGGCGGATCATGGAGCATCAGGCAGCCTGCAAACAGGAGGTGTCTTCTGACTGTATCGCTCTGCATTCTGGGATTGTTGACCTTTCCCTGACCCCAGCTTTGCTCTGTCTGTGCAAAGCACAGCTATAACCTGCCCCCCTGTACTTTATCCCGCTCTCCTCTCCTCAGTATATGTGATGCTTCTGAGTCAAGGTGAAGATGCCCATATTCTAGTGTCCTGAACAGAGTTGCAGCCCTTTCGGGGAAAGAAAAATAAGTGACTAAAAACTTAAAATATATAAATTTTAGATGCTGGGGAATAGTTTTTTAAGGGTTTGGGCTTTTCATTAAATCATGCTGAAGGTCCGGTTTAACCTGCCTGGCCGCTGGCATTGGCCCACTGAGCCCCCAGTGTGTATTGCAGATCATGGGCAGGGGCCACTCTTAAACCGGACCTTCAGCGTGATTTAATGAAAAGCCCAACATCTAAAATTAATATATTTTACGTTTTTAGTCACTAACTTATTATTCTTTCCCCCACCGGGCTGCAACTCTGTTCAGGAATTTAGGATACGGGCGCCGCCATCTTGACTCAGAAGCATCACACTTACTGAGGAGAGGAGAGTGGGATAAGGTACAGGGGGCGGGTTATAGCTGTGCTTTGCTCAGAAAGAGCAGAGCTGGGGTCAGGTAAAGGTCATCAGTCCCAGAATGCAGAGCAGCACAGTCAGGAGGCACTTCCTGTTTGCAGGCTGCCTGATAAGATGGCGGCTTCCATAAGCCGCCATCTTGGATGTTTAAAGGTTCATAACATGCAGTAGATGCAGGTAGGATGATTTTTAATGTGGACAATCTGTATGTACAGGGTGTGGGAAACATATAAGATAGACTCTTATTCAGAGTGAAGGACCGCTTTAAAGATGAACAACTAATTCACTGAAATCTAAAAGATTCCCGGAAGGCCAGTTTCCTCATTCCTGGGACATCCTGATTTTGAATGCTCTGCTGTGTGAAAGGGTTAGAATCAGCAGCCCATGGCACATGTGTAGGCTGCATCCCTTCTATACCTCTAGTTGAGGCAGGTACCTGCATCAGACATATCTGGTGCCACAGGCATGTGGAGTATCAGAGATACGGCCAGAGGCGCGCTCACTCCATTCAGCTAGCTTGCTGCTCTGATGTCAATGCGGCTAGCAGATGAAAGGAGTGCAGTGCGCTGATTGGCTGCCTGTCCATGAAGGAACTATGGGATCACCATAAAGGTTGTTAAATGTGTTATTCCATGGGGATACACATAGTGGGGCATCCTAAACCAGCAGAGAGGAACTACACACTGGAGAGTGAAAATCCTGAGTGTTCTTCCTCAAAATAATCATACTGATGCTGCGTCCCAGCCCTGTTCTGCTGGGTCCATTCACCTGCCACAAAGAAATAGGGGGCATCCCCTGCTATGTGTTCATTTGATGGAGCCACAAACAGATCAGTGAAGCCTGGAGAATACTTAAAAGAGAACCAAATCTGGGACTTTTGACTATCTGGGTTTTGGTCCTTTCCCCCAGGGCCCCCCCAATTTTGGATGCCCCAGGGGGAGGGAATCGATCATTCCCAGGCCGATCTGCATGGGTTTTGGACCACTTTAAAGGAGAACAAAACCCGGGATTTTTGACTATCCTGGAGTTTGTTCCCTGCCCCAGGGGCATCATGATTTGCACCGTTGTGTGAAACCCCCCCAGATCCCCCATAATACTACACATTTCTGCGGTCCTACAGCACATGCACCAGCTGTCACCCAATCAGAGTTGTTGCCATGCATATGTAATGTTCGGCAAACGTCTCTCTTTGTGGTAATCGGAAGCGCAATTGGCCGCTGTCCCCAGAAGTGGGCGTGCTGCTACCACAAGCCTATCTGAATGGCTGGGGACGGGAGCTGGCGCAAAGCCCAAAGATGCTGGGTGTTTCCATCAGCAAGGGAGCCGGGAAGAAGGTGAGTCTTGCAGTGCCCCTGGGAGTTTCACACATATTTGGGATGCCCCAATGGAAGGTGATTCCAGGGCTGGCTGTGTTGAGTTTTGTTCCGCTTTAAAGTGGACCAACACCCTCTTTGATCGGGTGCGCCTGCGCCACCCATTTGTTAATGGCCGGCGCGGGCACACTCCCTGTTAGAGGGAAGCGCGAGATGCGGCCGCCAGCATGCTCACAGCCGCTGTGGTTGTACGTCGCTTGGACGCGCATACCACAGCAGGTCTGAGCGCGCTGATTGGATGAGCGGCCGCACATGCGCCATAGGAGCGGGGTGAGGTGGGTTTTATTGGGCGTTCTGGGACATTTTCACGCAGCAATCGGGGTTCCCCGCGGAAGTGGACCAAAACCCAGGATAGTGAAAATCCTAGATGTTGGTCCACTTTAAGACCCCTTCATGGATTTGGTGTTATAAGCAGCAGCCCAGTTGGCCCTAAAGCAGTGCGGAGCACCAGGAATTCTCCCGTCTCCCTATGGCCAGTCTGCCTTGGGCACAGTAAGCAGAGACACATGAAGCATTTGTATGCGCTGGGCGTCACAGAGAGGCGAGCAGATGGCTCCTACCTGTGATGGCTGCAGTCCCCGGTCCGGCCAGAGGTGGCGCTGTGGCGAGGGCTCCGGTACAGCTGGACAGCAGGTAGGTGCTGAAACCTGCGGGCGGAATGGCAGAGCGCTCAGGGTGTGTGTGTGTGAGGCAGCAGCGATGTCCCGCCAGTGACGCCCTGCCCAGTGCTACAGGAAATGGAGGCGGCTGCACATGAGGTGAATGGTGACAGGCAGCAGCACCCGGGTGATGGGTTACCTGTGAGGCGATCTGTGCATAGCAGCAGGCCGAGGAGCCGCCTGTCTGCACCCGCCCCCCCCCTGCAGCCAGTCAGCGCCCCACTCCCCGTCCCTGCTGCCTCTGATTGGACAAGGCGGACGTCTGTCACGCTGCCTGGCGCATCCTCATTAACTCCTTCCTGCCCAGAGATATATATCTCCCCCACCGGGAAACCTCTGCTCAGTTCTGTGTTGCCCCTGCTGATAAGTGCCCCCGATGCCCCTTGGCAGCAAACTGGGGGCATTTAGAAAGCAGCGCCCGTCAGAGGCGTGTGTGTGAGATTACCCCAGCTCTGCAGCCGGGCAACACTCCTATCTCATCTACTATCATGTAATGCTGCTGCTCTCACCTGCCCCTTAGTGGCCACTTCATGCATTACAGCTCAGGTTCCTGACAGGCTGGTGCTCTGCTAAATATAGCGCTCAGGAAAGCCAAGGAGATTACAACCGCTCTGGGGCCCATACGGTAAAAGGGCCCCATCATTGTTGTCCCTCTTCTTTATTAAATTTGTGCTCTAATGACATCATTAGTACTGTATGTGAGCGGTGGTGTGATTTGCTGCCACAAAACCCAGGCAATTGCATGGGGCCCCCACCTTTGAGGGGCCCCCAAGAACACTGGAAGCGGCTGGCAACTTACTGTAATACTGGTGTAATACTGTTGATGCTGTCAGTGCAGAGGCTACAAGAGAACGAAAACTGTTTATCTCCATCACTTGTTCCTCTTTAATATTGTATTTTATGATACAGAAATGCCTTGGATTAGGGACCCCAGTTACAACTTTGCATGGAGCCCCTAGAAAAGCCCCTCTGCATGTTGGGCAGTTGTGGTGTAGAGGTAAGGGAGCGGACCAGTGACCAGAGTGTTCCTGGCCACAGTGATTAGGGTAGCCCACCGCTCTGAGCATGTGTCACTTCCTATGTGGGTGAAAGCATACAATGGCCAACTATGCCCCGCCAAAGCATACAATGGCCAACTATGCCCCGCCAAAGCATTCAATGGCCAACTATGCCCCGCCAAAGCATACAATGGCCAACTATGCCCCGCCAAAGCATTCAATGGCCAACTATGCCCCGCCAAAGCATACAATGGCCAACTATGCCCCGCCAAAGCATTCGATGGCCAACTATGCCCCGCCAAAGCATACAATGGCCAACTATTCACCGCCAAAAAATGTAGAGAAAAAAGAAGCATCATTTGTCTCAGCTGCTTCAGTCTTTAGTTGTCTAGTTGTATCCAGTTTAGTTAAAATGACAGAAAAAAGGTTACTGCGTGAGCCCTGCCTGGCCACATTTAATTACGTCCCTGAAACCTCTGAAATTCTTTAACGGGTGTTGGTCCCGCAGACAGCCAATAAGAACAAGCTCGGGGGGGGGGGCATCCAGAATGTTGGAGCCCCCCAAAACATAACCCCCCAGAACGCTTGATATCCTTACCATCAACTCAATCCTGCACCGAGTTGAGGTGTACTATTCTACTTTCATAGGACTGATCTACTCCATTCAAATTACTGTCTCCTGAGCCACCCTGTTGGGAACAGTAGCATTAACCACTCTTAAAGTGGACCAAAACCCACTAAACTTGTGAAATATATTTGGCCAAAGCCCCTGCTGGTACTCCCTTCTTAGTGTGCCGAACTAGAAATGGATATTTTCGCTTATCAAATCATTGGAGATTGCCGACATCATGTCAGGGCGGGGCCAGAACCCAAGGATGGTGCCCAGGCAAAGAAAAAGTTGGACGACCTGAAGGTGGCTCGGCACCAGATGGGCTGAAGATGAAGGGTAAGTGCTGAACATCCAGAGGGCTGCTTATACAGGAAACATTGGACAACTCACTAAAGCCACCCTTTCCTTTGTCTGAATCTAGCTTGCAAACTGGTGGAGGACTCCCCAGAACTCTAGAATTTACCCATGCTGTGGAGCGGGTGTTAGAGATGCTCCACCCCAACACCTACCAGGGGTGTTGGGCACCATCAACAGCAATAGGCGGCATGTGCCTACCAATGGAAAGACTTGTTAGCAAATTGTAGCTTGGCACGGGGGGGGGGGGGGGGGTAGACCAACCAGATATGTCACCTACCAACCTTAGTTTCCACATGCACAGCCAACTTCGAGGGCTTGCCTGAACAACATATGTTGTGCGACTACACACACCAAGGGTATCAGGCAACCTTAAAATGTAACAGCTGACATGGGTATAAGCAGACCAAAATTTGGGGGCCCACATCGATGTGGGACCCAGTGTGTAGCCCTTGTAAGGATTTTGAAGGGGCATGTATACTGTTAAGAGGAAACTACCAGTGCATTTACCTTGACTTTGCAGCACCACCGGCAGCCACAGCTGGCCCCTCTGGTTTGGCTACCACCAAGACAAAATCAAGGCTGGGCCCACCCACCCACCATCCAGCCACCAAGGGAGCAGAGTCCAGACAGTGATGAGGTAAATGAGTGAGCTTAATAGGTAACGGGCAAGGGGCAGGGTGGAGGAGGATGGTGAACCCAAGGTAAAGTTTAGGGCCCTGGAGGTGTGTGTTGTAACTAACTAATGTTGACTTGTCTCCATACAGATGGCACCTCTCCTGGATCAAATTAATGAGCTGGAGGAAGGGCATTCTGAACATCTGGATGAGACCCCCAACATCATTTGGACACCTCCACTAGCTGCTGGCACCACGGACACTCACCATCACCACTTCTCCCTGTAGCTCCAGCTTCATTCTGCCAGTAGCAGCCCACCAGCTCCAAAACTCTTATAGATATCTTAAAGAACGCCAGTTTGCTCCATGAAGACCTGGCTGCAATGGTTGTAGAGCAGCAGTGCCACCACCAGCAGATGGAGACGATGCTCAGGTGGAGGCCAACCAGGTTGCCCTTCAAATGCTGGATAGGCTTCAGATACAGCAAGCTGAAAACACCCAAAGCTGGGCTACATCCCCCTAACCTGCCATGCAGGACTTTGGGTTGTGGGGTTTAGTTACGGACAGGCACATTTTTATTAATTGCCTGGCCAAAATGATGAGACTTATATATGGCAAACACAGCCTGCGCTTGGCGAATAGGTCACTTTTAGGATAGTAAATATGGCAAACTAGTGAAAGCACAGCAAATGCTCAGTAAATCACCTCCATAGTGTATACAGTAATTAGGGTGTAGATTGTCAACATGGTATAAAGTATGCTGCAAACAATTTGGCACAATATTTTCAGTAAAGTGGACACCCTAGAGTGAAGTCTAAGCTTTGCAGCTAAGATAAGTTCTTTGTTTCTCACCTGTCTTCACAAGATATGCTTGTGTGTGCTCCAAGCCACTAATAATCTAACCACTCCCAGAACCTAGGGTAAAAATCCTAGGCTGAGCTATCTGTTTGGTATTCACTACCAAATGGTTGGGGGTGGTGTTCTTTGTGCTGGTGGAGCATATAGAGTAGAGAGTCATGGGGATGTACATTGCTGACAGTTTGCACAATAGTATACTCAGCACACCAATAATTACTGGCCATAAATTTGGCCAGGAGCTTGTATGAGCTTATAGATCACCATAAACTGGGGTCATTTGAAAGTGGACCAACACCCAGGATTTTGACTATCCTGGGTTTTGGTCCACTTCAGGGGTGCCCCGCTGTGTAAAACCCCCCAGAAAGTCCCCAAAACTCACCTCACCACGCTCCCACGTAGCCACGGACAAGCGGGTGACAGCGGCGGACAAGACAGCACGCAAGATTAAATTCCCTAACCGGAGTTTCTATCCCATCAGCTCCAGACCGCCTGTACTGGATGTTTTCCAGGAGGCGGTGGAAGCTGATCTTACGGTCTTAGCCAATAACTCCAAGTCCAAACTAGCAGGCCACTCCAATATGTCAAAAGGTGAGAAAGAGGCACTTAAAAGCCTAAGTGATAATGATAGCATAGTTATTCGGTCGGCAGATAAGGGGGGGGTGTGGTTGTATTGGATGCTTTGGACTATGAGAGAGAGGCATGGAGACAGTTGGAGGATGAGACTACTTATGTTAAACTTAAATCTAATCCAGTAGAGGAATTTCAGAAAGATCTAACTATATTACTGGATGAAGGTGTGGCATTGGGAGTCCTCATTCAACATGAGGCTGAGGCTCTTTTTGTGGCCTCCCCCATTGCCCCAGTCTTTCATCACCTCCCCAAAATCCATAAGCCCCAGCGTCCACCTGCTGGGAGGCCGATTGTGGCTGGTATTGGGGGGTTGAATGAGAGACTGGGGCAGTGGGTGGATGCCCAATTGCTCCCATTAGTACGCAGGCTTCCCGGTTTTCTGCAAGATTCCCGTGACATTTTGATTCAACTGCGTGAGTTTCAATGGAGCCCTAGTTATGGGTGGCTTACTTGTGATGTGGCCTCGTTATACTCAATTATACCCCATAATTTGGCCCTACAGGCAGTCCAATTCCATCTGGACAATTATTCCAAGTATTCAGATGATTTGAAAACCTTCCTCATTTTGGCCCTGCAATACCTGTTGCAACATAACTATTTCTTATTTGCAGGTCAATATTTTTTGCAAAGATGCGGGGCCTCTATGGGGGCACCATTCTCCCCCTCTCTGGCCAACCTCTACATGGGGTGGTGGGAGAGGGGGACGATATTCGGTTGTGATAACCCTTTTCTGGGCCAGATAAAGTTGTATGGGCGATATATCGATGACCTCATCCTGATATGGTCTGGGCCCCAGGATACATTAACCCCTTTTCTGGAATACTTGAACTCTAATGACCTAGGCCTAAGGTTTACTTCAGAATATAATTCCATGACAATTTCCTTTTTGGATTTACTGTTAGAGGCAGATTGTAATACCCTCCAAATTACAACTAGGACGTTTAGAAAGGAGACGGCGGGGAATACCACCTTAAAAGCTGAAAGTTGCCATCCCCCTCACACCATCAGGGCAATACCTGTGGGCGAGATGATCAGGGCCCGAAGGAATTGCTCTCAAGATGTGATGTTTGATGAAGAACTAACCCTGATATCTAATAGATTTGTTGAACGGGGATATCCGCCTGAACTGTTGGAACGGGCGAGGATGATAGCTTTAAGTAGGGATAGAAATAAAATGCTTATTGACACTAGGAAGAAAGGAGTCTGTAAAAATAGAGAGGGACCCCCTAGGATTTTGCAGGGTTCTGCGACTTTTGTCACTTCATATAGTGAGGAGTTCTATAAAATTAAAGCAATAATACAGAAACACCTCCCTTTACTTAATTGTGATCCCCAACTTAGACATGTAGTCAAACAAGGCATCAGGATAGTGAGCCACAAATCACCCACAATAGGATGTAAACTGTCACCAAGCCTTTATATGAAGCAGGGTGGAAGGTCTAGAACATGGCTGTCTCAGTCAGGAGCCTTTAAATGTGGCGGTAGAAGATGTGGGGTATGTAAATTTATGCAACCAGGATTAAATTTTAGCGCAGTAGGAGACAATAGGAATTACCAGATAAACAACTTTATCAACTGTAATTCTTCAAATGTGATTTACCTAATTACTTGTGTAGGCTGTAGAGTACAGTATGTGGGTTGTACCACACGACCGGTTAAAAAACGAATTGCGGAACACTTAGCTTCCGCGTCCCTGGAGCGCTTAACCTGCACATCAAATGTGGGGAAACATTTTAGGATCCATCATGGGGGCGATCTAACTTCTTTTAGATGGGCACCCATTGAAAAAGTAGCTTTAGGTCCCAGGGGCGGCGACCTTACGGATAAATTGTTACAGCGGGAGGTCTTTTGGATTTTCACATTAGGTACACTCAGCCCTAATGCGAGATGGGATGTGGATTTGTTTTTGAAACATAACTAGATGGGCTGGAACCTATTCATTGAGGTGTGTTCAGCTCTATCTGCTTTCTTCCCTTAATTCTGATATTGTATATATATCTTTTAGATGCCTCAACCTAATTCTTGGTAAATGTCATTATCTATAGAGTATATATGTGCTGACTTCTCTCCCTAATAGAGCTTGTTTTGTGTATTAACAATCACGTTTGCCTTGTAATGTTATTTGTATTGAGACACCTTAACTATAGATTATATGTATGAGGATTGTAGCAGCTTGTTTGTTATTCTGACCCGCACGGAGTGATTGCCAGTAATGACGCTCGCCATGGATGGTAATGTCTTGCCAGGCCTCTGACGTCCTGACAGGCTCCACCCACGGGATGACGCCTTGCAATGGCTTTGTAGCGATCGGCAACTTAATATGCTTCCCTGAAGTTGACCCGGAAGCACTGGCCCTATATTGTGATATGGCTTTACACGTGCAGCGGCGGACTAACATCACGGCCCACAGGTATTTGAATTGATATAACTAATAGAAAACTAAAGGGCTTTTGTATGCTGCGGACTTTAGCAATTAAGATCCATTAGGTGTCTCATTAAGATAATTGTTAATGTAACTATTTATTGTGAATCGGGCAGTTACCTCGCTGTCATGATTAAGAGCGTAGGCTCGAAACGCGTCGACGCGATATCTGCCTGAGTATGCTCTTATTGCTGTTTTAAACTGCTATGCTGTTTTATGCAAGAAAATAAAGAGTGAATAATTCTTAAACCACCTCGGCTGCGGGCTGGCTCGTTGTGAACTTGGATCAAGACAGCACGTCCGCCGCCGCCTCCCGCGCGCCCCTCTGACAGTGCGCGCGCCCGCGCCGGCCATCCACAAACGGCCGGCGCGGGGGCGCGCACGCCTAGAGGGGCGCGCGGGAGGTGGCGGCGGCCGCTGCTGCTGCCTGTGCGGTGAGTTTTTCGGGGGTTTTGGGGGGGTCCCTCACCGCGGGACATCCCGATCTCGGATGTCCCGCGGTGAGGGAGGTGATCGGCCCGGGAATCTTATAGATTCCCGGGCCGATCACCCCTGGGTGACAGTCCACTTTAAAGTGTTATGATGGCTGCAATGTCCTCCACTTTAACGGAACCAGGCCCCCCGCCTTGTATGGCACTCTCTGCCATCAAGCCCAGCTTACCCCTCTCTCCCACCTCCCTGCCCAACCTCCTCCTAGCAGCACCCTCTCTGCCAGCGCTGACAGCTCCCTCCTCCCCCAGCGGCAGGGCAAATGTCGCTGGGAGCAGGAAGTGCGTGCAGAAGACCCCAACCCCCAGTGCTAAGAAGCCGCTTCCCGCTGCCGCATGAGATGAGCCGTCTGCCTGAGATGTGTTCCGCCACCGCCAGATGCACCCACAGTAATTAGAGCTGCCTGCAGGTAGGCCGCCATCTGCCCGGAGCTGCTGCCACCAGCGCTTTCCTCCCTCCTATCTGGCTGCCTACCTGTCTACCTACCAGGTCACCCACCAGCCTGCCCACCTACCCTGTGGGGGTGCAGCCATGTGTTTGGAAGTGCGCCCATGTGATTAGGGTGCGTGCATGTGTTTGGAAGTGCGTGCATGTGATTAGGGTGCGTGCATGTGTTTGGAAGTGCGTGCATGTTATTAGGGTGGGTGCACGTGTTTGGGAGTGCATGCATGTAATTAGGGTGCGTGCATGTGTTTGGAAGTGCGTGCATGTGATTAGGGTGCGTGCATGTGTTTGGAAGTGCGTGCATGTTATTAGGGTGGGTGCACGTGTTTGGGAGTGCATGCATGTTATTAGGGTGGGTGCATGTGTTTGGGAGTGCATGCATGTAATTAGGGTGCGTGTATGTGTTTGGAAGTGCGTGCATGTGATTAGGGTGCGTGCATGTGTTTGGAAGTGCGTGCATGTGATTAGGGTGCGTGCATGTGTTTGGAAGTGCGTGCATGTTATTAGGGTGCGTGTATGTGTTTGGGAGTGCATGCATGTAATTAGGGTGCGTGCATGTGTTTGGAAGTGCGTGCATGTTATTAGGGTGAGTGCATGTGTTTGGAAGTGCAGGCATGTGTTTGGGAGTGCGGGTGTGGGTGCATGTGTTTGGGAGTGCAGGCATGTGTTTGGGAGTGTAGGGGCGCATGCATGCATTTGGGAGTGCAGGGCTGCATGCATGTGCTTGGGATTGCGATGGTGTGTGCATGTGTTTGGAAGTGCAGGTCTAGGCATCCAATGTCGCCAAGCAAGCATTAGCATTACAGACCCCGCAGATTTTGCTGATTACTATGCAGCATCACAGCTCCAAGGGCTACACCTACTTTCTTCAGAAGATAAATCATATGGTGAAACTTTAAACCTTGCTATCACGACCTTTTCTTCTTCAATTTAAAAATAGAAAACGATTTAGGGCAGTACCAAACGTAGCCCAACAAAATGGTGTAACAATTGCCTTTAAAGTAAGTCTTATTTGCCATAATTTTGGCCAAGAGCTTGTAGATAACATTAGAGGGTGATATGGGCATATGAATCTCTAGATGATGTGTCCCTAGGCTTGTTTTAAGAGCTACGATGGCTGTCCTTCACTATTTTAGATAACCACAGCCATCAGCTAAGTTAACTTAAACAAGATGGGCCTAGGTACCAACGGTGAACAGAAGGCTCTGCTGCGCTGCATTCTCTATCGGGTCTTTAATGTATAAATTGTTGTTCCATTTTCTGTTAGCATTCTGTAGACACCAGATGTCAGTATTTCTCTTTATATCCAACTTGCCAGAGAAGATTGAGCGATCTGTTCATCCATGAATTTAATTTTCCATTTTCATTCCCCTTCTAAATATATATATATTGTGTCTATTGTGTCTATTGTGTATATGTGATGTAGTCTTAAATGTAATGTATTTGGTGTTTTTTTAGCTTTATGTATTTTCAATAAAATTATATTTTTTCATTAATATTTTGGAAGGTAGTGCTATCTCTCTGGCAATTCTTTGGGGGTAGGTGGGGACCCCCATTATATAATTCATTGTTGACTTTGCCTTTTTTGCCAGGGATATTGAGCACACCGTGTCATTTTTAGGTTGATCTTTTTATGGCATGCGGTTTTAATGCTGTCCATTTTCTTCTTTGGTTTGTTATATATATATATATATATATATATATATATATATATATATATATATATATTTTTTTTTTTTTTTTTTTTTTTCAAAAATAGAACCAGATAACAGAAATACAGAAAGCAGTTAGTATTCCCATGGGGGACAAATGCGGGCACCAGACATCAGCAGATGTGAGGAGGTTAAAGTGATACTGCAGATAAAGGTAATTGTTACACCATTGCGTCGGGCTACATTTTGCACTGTCCTAAACTGTTTTCTGTTTTTAAATTGAAGAAGAAATGGCAGAGATATTGTGGTTTACAGGTTCACCTCATGATTTCTTTACTGAAAAAGTGGGTGTGGCCCTTGGACCTGTGATGCTGCATAATAATCAGCATAATAGGAGGGGTCTGTAAGATCCCCAAAACTTGCAGAACTTGCACCGCGGTTGTGCTTCTCCCACCTCCCCTTTTGCTAGGTGACATTGGAGCCTAGACCAAGCATCCCAGACACACTCCTAAAGTGCATGTGCGCACTTCCAAAGTGCATGCCTACACTCCCAAAGCACATGCACACACTACCAATCGCATGCCCCATACCCCCAAAGTGAATTGACGCTCACACACATGCACGCACTACCAAAGCGCAAGATCGCACTCCCAAAGCACATGCACACACTCCCAAAGTGCCAGGGGAGAGGGGAGGAGGTGGGGCAGCATGTGCCATGATGCTCTCTCCTGGTATCAACCGGGGGAGAGAGGAGGAGCTGGGGCTGCAGCCACTGCAATACTCTCTCTCCTGGCATAGACCGGGAGAGAGAGGAGCAGGTGGGATGGCAGCCACTGCGATGGGGCGAGAGGAGGAAGGTGGGGCGGCAGATGCCTCTCATGCTTCTTCTTCCTTGCTGTGTGAGTAAGCTGCAGGGGTAGGAACGGGCCACGCTGAGCTGAGGTGCAGCTCTCCCCACTGCTGGCCAGGGTAGCTGGCTGTCCCCGTTCGATGGGGATGTCGTTGGCCATAATGGGCATGTTTCTGTGTGAGTAGCAGGGGGGGGGGGGGAAAGAAACATGTCCCTGGTGGATGCTGACATCCCTGCCGATGTGGGTTCTCCCCGCTGGATGCCGGTGGGGATGCTGTGGTGGTGGGGGGGGGGGGGGACTGTCCGAGTGAGAGATCTGGACGGAGGCAGCGGCGGCTGAGGGAGTGGGAGGAGGGAGGGACCAGAAATCCTGTCCCAGCTCTGCTGAGCTGATTGGGGGACGGGATGGAAAAACCAATGTCGTTGGCTGAACCTGTAAATCCCCATATCTCTGCCATTTCTGCTTCAAATTAAAAACAGAAAATAGTTTAGGACAGTGTCAAATCTGGAGAAATCTGGAGGAGGAGGCAGGTGGGGTGGGAGGAGGGAGGGACCAGCAATCCTGTCCCAGCTCTGCTGAGCTGATTGGGGAACGGGATGGAAAAACCAATGTCGTTGGCTGAACCTGTAAATCCCCATATCTCTGCCATTTCTGCTTCAAATTAAAAGCAGAAAATAGTTTACGACAGTGTCAAATGTAGCCCAACACAATGGTGTAACAATTACCTACAGTATAACTTTAATCCCTCTTCTATCAGCCTCCTGAAGCAACCGAAGACATGATGGGAAGCTCCTAATCTATGGGATTCCATGTTCTTTTTAGGCTGGTTGCTTTTGGTGGACCCCACATGTATTTTCTTACTAATATAAGTAGAAGAATGGTGTCTAAAACTAAAAAGATGTGGCCACTGCCCCCTTCTTCACAGGCAGGAAGATGAAGAAGAGTGAAGAAGTGGAGATATTCTTTCCCTTTCGATCCAACAAAATATAAAAATTGTTTTAGTCCTTAAACTGGACCGATACCCTTACAAGAAACAGATTGCTGCACAAATAATGAATTTACCTTTTTGTCACTCCTGCCGTGATTGATTTTCCCCCAATTAGAGTTCCTATGGAACTACAGGCAGCATGCAAAGAGGAAGTGCTGCCGGGATCCTGCCTCTGTGCATTGTGGGTTAGGTCAGGAAAATCTAGGCAGCAGCTCAGCTGGGATGCAGGACCCTCCTGGGTCCTGCAAAATGGCTGCGACCAGAAGAAGATCAGTGAGACAGCGTTTCAGCTTCCAGTGGATGCAGGAACAAATTATTTAGTTTCCTGCATGCAGATGGGGCAAGTGAGTTTTGGGGAGTTTTATTTTCAACTGTGCAAGGCTGTTGGTCCTGTTTAAAGGGACATTCCAGGAAAAGGGTTGAGTTAGCCTAGTTTCTGACCCAAAACAGGCCCCTGCACTTCTAACAGTGCTGCCGGCTGCCGCAGTCCTGCCTTTTATGGGAGTAAGAAGCTGGCAGTGATCAGTGGAGGGTAGGTGGAGGGGTGTAGACTCCGATCCTCTGCCTCCCACCCGGCTTCCACTGATCACTACCGGCTGTCAGAGGTGACAGGATAGGCGCCGGATAGAAAATCGGAGGTAGGTAAAAAAAAATGGTATTTATTAAATGATAAAATGTAATTTCGCTCTAGTGTGTGTGTGTGTGTGTGTGTGTGTGTGTGTGTGTGTGTGTGTGTGTGTGTTTTAACATTTAACCCTTTGTGGACTGGTAAGGGGGTCCAAGAGACCCCTTACCAGTCCCCAAGAGACCCCCTATACCAATTCACAAGGCTTGAGGGGCTGACAAGCTGCAGCAAGTGGGTGACTTGCCAATAACCCTTCAGCCCCATTACCTACCTCCCTAAAGCCTGGGGGGCATGTCCACCAAGGGCTATGTGAGCCTATAGCCTATAGCTTTCAGGGCTGGGGGGCATTCAGGATAGCCCCTGTGCCCTGGTCTACAAACCCCCATAGCTGCTTTAACCCTTAAAATAAAATAAAAAATGCGTGCCCTCCACACTATTTTTAAAAATATGTAACCTGTGCACATAGTAGTTGTATTTTATTTGAAATTTCAATTAAGGGGGGGTCTCCTGGGCAGGAACAGGCTACTGATACACAGGTGCTACTGTATATATCTTCATACACAATTATTATGAAAACACGTAAAAAATACAAACAAAACATTTCATGTTAAAGCACCAACTCTGATGGAAAAAAAAAACAATATGTAATTTTATTGGAAATTCCTGCGAAGCTCACAGTTAAACGTACATTGCAAAATGGTGAAAAATGGCAGTCAACAGAGAGTGACAAAATCTTAAGTAGGCTGACAATTAAAGGGTTAAAAGTACCTATGCATGCTGTGTATTTTTCTGTTTAAGTTGCACCTAGATTTAGCTTGTTATTTCCTGTTTGCCAATTGATATTTTAGTCAAATGCATTTTTTATTCTGCTTTTTTATACATTTTTTAGGAAATGTGCAATCAGCGAATTCCTAGAGGGTTTGGGTCCAGAAAACTGCACCCACGACAACAAGCCTGGTAAGCCTAAAAAGCTTGTGTATTTTCAGAAAATGTATAGTTTGTGGGGGGTATTTTAAATGTAAAGGGTTGTTGTTTTTTAAAATCTACAAGCTGCACATAGTAGTTTTTGTAGTTGTGCTCTTTTCTGTTTGGGGTGTCTCCTGGGCAGGAAAGGGTGTCTACCAATACATATTCATTAACACACAATATGATTTTATTGAAAAAAACACTACAAAATGTCACGGACCGGGTGGAGCGGACTCAGGTGTGGATCCGCTTTAACCGTGGGACCGATGGCGGGTACCGTGTCAGGGGAGCGGAGTCTAAGGGGCCACCGGTATTCACCAGAGCCCACCGCAAGGCAGGTTGGTCTTGTGCGGCGAGTGACCCCCAGGTCGCTACCCCCGAACAGCGGCCCAGTCCCACAGTCAGCCGAGATTCAGCGAGGTACACAAGTGGCAGGCAAAAGGCGTAGTAAGTACAGGCAGAGATCAGGGCTGGCAGCACAGGTTCGCAGTAAGGTGAGTAGCCGAGGTCGGGGCAGGCAGCAAAGGTTCAGAATCGGGGACAGGCAGAGATCGGTACACGGGTGAGCAATCCAAGAATGTCTGACTTTCAGCAAGCATGGAGAGACCAAGATCCGGCACTGAAGGAAGGAAGTGCCTCTTTAAATAGGGGAAGAGGATGCAGGATTGGATGACCAAACACCAATCAGTGCTGTACAGGCCCTTTAAATCTCAGGAATCCAGTGCGCTCGCCCTCTAGTGGACGAGGCGCGCACCTGAGCATGTGAGGAGGAAGCATGGGGGGGAAGGGCGGCAGCTGGATGCAGCCATGAGGGAAGTGCTGCAAGATGGATGGCGGCTGCATGCAGCCATGGAGGTAAGTGACTTGCTGTGAGACGGGCCTGCAGAGCTCGCCCTAACACAAAATGTAAAAAATAGAATTTGTTTGCACATATTTCACCCCCAAAATTGAGAATGCATTAAAAAATGACAAACAAGACATTTTATGTTAAAGCCCAGACTTAGGCTGAAAAAAACAATATATAATTTAGCTGGGAAATCCTGGACATTTCTTCAAAATTACCAGTTACACATGTATTGTGCAAAATATTGAAACATGGCCCGGCAACAGAGGGTGATAAAATCTCTAGGTAGGCTGGGATTTAAAGGATTAAGGTGTCTTTTCACTGGCTCTACACTAAACTACACTATACTACACTTCACTTGTTAGATCGTCAGCAATTCACAAAATATTTTATATTCTAGAATCCCCCAGTGCCTGCTTCTAAAACACATTTTTTCTGATAAAGGTAAGAAAGGGATTTTTTCAAATTCTTTATTTAAAGATTTTGCAGTTTTAAACATTACATACATTTTAACATACATTGGTAAACATGAGGAAAGGGGGGGAGAGCATCCGGGAACACCGTGTTCAAAGCATAGAAATCAACACGACCATATATAGGACAACTGCCTCCTTCACATCTTACATGGTGAGACGGAACCGACCCCCGCCCCCGCCCGGGGGCACGGGCCGTGGTCGGATCCCCCACCCACCGCCAAGCGCTGGACTTCTCTGGTTAACTTGAGGTTGACGATACCCCCCACGCAATGGGCAGGTATCAGCTATCCTACCACCGCCGTGAGGGGGAGGGCCCTCCAACGCTAGATGTGCCCGGCCGGTCTGCTCGAGGGGAGTCGGGAAAGACAATGGGACTTAAGGGGGGATAAGGATAGAGGGAGGGGGGGATCTAAGGTATTGGGTGTAGGGGGAATGAGTGGTGAGTAGGGTGGGGTGTGACGTGTGGGACGGAGCTCTTGATTGGGACCGAATCCTTTCCTCCCCTGACAAGTGATACAGGGATTCGTTATATCCACGTATAGCCTGTATGAGGCAGGGTGAACCGGCACATCGAGGACCCCGCGTTCTCAGCCAAACAGACTCCTAAACTCCGCTGATTCCTCATACATCAGCCAGGGCAACCACGTGGATCTGTATTGCTCAACCCTGTCATGCAGAGAAAGTGTCAGGTCCTCCTTTTCCTTGACGTTCATAACTTCTCTCGCCCATTCTTTTACAGGGGGTTTTTTTTTTTGCTTCCAGAATCTGGGTATTGTTTGCTTGGCAGCATTTAGGAGGTGGATCAGCAGGGTTTTCTTACATTTTCCTGTCGGAACCTCCGTTGCGTGTAGGAGGATTTGGGCTGGGTCGCCTTGCACCTGGGCCCCCGTGAGCTGTGTGACAATGGGTAGGACTGCCCCCCAATACTCTTGGTTCCTGGGGCATGTCCACAGTATGTGGAACAGTGTCCCTCGCCTCTCACCACATCTCCAACAACTTGGGTCCACTGCACTGAACATCCTCTCCAATCTATTAGGGGTATAATGCCACCGCGTCAGCAGTTTGTAGATGGCCTCTTGGATTCGTGTGGCCACTGAGGATTTATGCGCCAAAGTCGCTATTTTAGCCCTTTCTTTATCATCTATTGTTCTGCCCAGGTCAATTTCCCAGTCTCTCCAGAATGAAGGGGGGGCTCATGCCCGCCTATGAGGAGGGAGTATAGTCTAGAGATCAAGTGAGGGTATGGTTGCTTATCCAAACAAATCTTCTCAAACTCCGTGTGACCCCTGGTGTTTTCCTTCTTGTAGCCCATCCGGGACAAGGTTGACTGGAAACGGAGGAGTGTCCAGGAATCAAGATTCCCGTTCTCCAGCTTAACTCTCAGGTCTCTTATGGCTGCCCAACCCCTGCCCGTTATCAGGTCGCTGCCCCTCAGTTGACTCACCCTTCCCCACTCCCCGAGGGCCGATCTAGAGCTGTCTTGTAAGATTGCAGGGTTATCTATTAGTGCAATCACAGGGGTGGGCCAGGGGCAGATTTCCGGGTGCTTCCTATGGCGCCGAAAGACTTCTAGTGTGGCTGCCACGGTTGGGTGTGTTCTCAATCCTGACCTATATGTTTCCTTGTTCCAGACTGTTATGTCTAATGGGGCTTGCGCGAGGGAGAGCTCAAGCTGGACCCACCTCTTCGAATTTTTACATGTGTGCCATTCACAGATTCTCTGCAGATGAGATGCTACCCAGTAGGATTGAATGTCTGGCAACGCCATACCCCCTAAATGTTTGGGCCTGATTAATAACTGGCGTCGGAGCCTGGCTTTCTTTTTCTGCCAGACGAATCCCATCAAGATCTTGTCTAGGTTCTTGAAGAAGTGCGCGGGAATAGATATCGGGAGCACCTGGAATAGGAATAAGAGCTTCGGCAGGATTGACATTTTGGTTATGTTTACCCTGCCCATCCACAAAAAGGTGGGGGAATCCCATCTGTCTAGATCTGATTTTATTCTCTGAGACAAGGGGAGAAAGTTCAGCTCTAGAATCCTTGACAACTGGTTTGGCAGTTGAGTCCC
The DNA here is from genome assembly GCA_027917425.1 of Gastrophryne carolinensis. Classification (NCBI taxonomy): domain Eukaryota; kingdom Metazoa; phylum Chordata; class Amphibia; order Anura; family Microhylidae; genus Gastrophryne; species Gastrophryne carolinensis. The sequence goes on from CM051234.1 coordinate 131,908,507, forward strand.
CAGATACAGATCGAGGTCTTTGCCCACTTGAACAGGAATGTTTGCTGAAGGTTCCTAGCCACGTCTCCCAGGAGTGATATATTTAATGCTTCTGATTTTTCAAAATTAATTTTAAAGAAAGAGAGCCTACCATAGACCTCAAACTCCTTCATCAGCACCGGCACAGTGATTGTGGGGTTCGAGATGAAGAACAAGAGGTCGTCTGCGTACGCCGCAACCTTGTGGGTGTCGCCCCCGGTTTTCAAGCCCCCTATGTCAGCGTTTCCCCTTATTCTACATAGGAATGGTTCCAGGGACAGGGCGAACAGCAAGGGCGATAAGGGACAGCCCTGGCGTGTACCGTTGCGGATATGTACCGTGGCAGATAGGTGGCCATTAACCTTAACCTTGGCAGAGGGTATTGTGTAGAGTGCACCGATGAGCTTCCTCATATTATCCCCTAGGCCTATGTGCTGGAGTGTTGCCCTCACCCTGTCAAAGGCCTTTTCTGCGTCCGTGGACAGGAGCATCAAAGGCGCACCAGAGCTCTGTGCTGCGTATATGGCACTAAGTGCTCGCACCACATTGTCCCTCGCCTCCCTCCCCAACACGAAGCCCGTTTGGTCCAAGTGGACCACCTTAGCCACTACCGGGGCCAGCCTGTTAGCCAGGATCTTTGCATACAGTTTCAGGTCCGCATTGAGGAGGGAGATGGGGCGGTAGCTCCTACACGACAGGGGGTCTAGCAGCGCCGCAGTCTCCCCTTCGACCGTCGGTATGCCTGAGCTCCCTATATATTCCTCTAATTTGCCTGGGTGTACGCGTGGTGCTGGCCCCCCCAGGTTGTACAAGCCAGAGAAATACTGCTATTCCTTCTGTGGTGTGTTGCGTCTGGTGTGCATTGTCCCGTATCTCAGCAATGAAATTTTGAGCTTGCTGTTGCCTAAGTGCCCTGGCCAGCAGCGCGCTACTTTTGTTGCTGTGCTCAATATGTGCGTTTGCATCTCCTGATTACATGTTTGGCCTTTTGTCTCAATAGCGCGTTGAGGGCCTCTCTCACCTGGATCAATTCCCCGAGCACCCCAGCCGCCCTGGATTGTTTATGGGACAACTCAAGGAGTCTAACCTTTTCCATAAGTTTCTCAATTTGGGCTATCCTTTCCCTTTTAAGCCTAGCTCCGTGGCTAATCAGGATTCCCCTTATTACCCCCTTATGTGCCTCTCACAATGTCAGGGGAGAGACTTCTCCATTGTCATTAAGTCTAAAATACGTCTCCAGACCCTCTTTTACATCTTGCAGCACGGCTGGATTTTGTAGGAGCGATTCGTTTAGCCTCCACGTAGAAGGGGGTGGCGGCCTGCCTAACAGATCTAGGTCTAGGAATACCGGGGCATGATCTGAGAAGGAGATCTGGTATATTCCGTCCCCTGTGGCCTGACCCAGAAGCCCATGTGAGACCCAAATATAGTCCAGCCGGGAATATGTCCCATGCACGTTAGAGTAGAATGAATAGTCCCTTGCTCCCGGGTTTCTAATACGCCACGCATCCACCAGCTGCAGGCTGTGTAGTTTTTTCTTCAGAGATCTCAGGGCTAGGTGGGAAATCGCTGATTTGCCCGCTGAGGAGTCCAGCAGGGGCTCTATGGTTAAGTTAAAATCTCCTCCCAATATTATCTCTCCTTCCTTAAATTTTTCTAGTCTGTCAAGTGCGTGCCTTAAAAATTGTATCTGGCCTTGGTTGGGCGCATATGTAGAGGCTAGTGTGTACATCCTCTGGTTGATTAGGCCTTTGATCAATATCGCCCTCCCTGATTCGTCCCCCCAGGACTCCTTTAGTATGAAGGGAATATCTCTCGCCAACAATATAGCTACTCCTTTCTTTTTGGTGTCTGCCGTGCAGCTGGTGAATGCCTGGGGGAACCGCCTACTGCAGAGCCTGGGGGCCGCGTTCCTTTTAAAATGAGTCTCCTGCAGGAAAACTGTCTTCGCTTTACATCTATTTAGCTCCTGCCCTAAAGTTGTTCTTTTTTCCGGGATATTAAGTCCCTTAACATTCAGGGAAACTATTTTTATTGGGCTCATGATAATCTAAGCACCCAAGGTGGGGGGGCGAAGCTTTTGAGGTGACTTCTATGTGTCTCACGTCCGGTCCCACACGCCAGCGGGGGGAGGGCAAGTGGATGAGGGTTTTAATGTGGGGCTTGGGGAAAGGGTAGAAAGGGATAAACAAATAAGATAACAGATAACTATAAGACTACAGAGTAGTCAACTGGAGGTCACCTAATAACGAGACCTTCGTAACTGGTGCTGTTTTACTTTCCCTCGCACCTCCTCAGGGCCTCCTATGTGCTGAATCGGCCGAGTACTATCTTTTCCCCTCTGGGGAGACCGGAAGGCTGCCCCAGGGGGGTGCACCAAATATTCTGGGGAGGTGGAGGAACAGAAGCAGGGACAGCGATGAGGGAGACGCACTATATATACTGCCTCCTAGTGTTACACCACAGGGCATTGATAATAAAGTGGTGGGGGGAGGGGACAGCGCAAAACCCGCCTCAACGCGGCCCACTCAGCATTTTGGAAAGCCTGCACTGTGTCCGCCCCGGGGAGGCACGAGCATCCCGGTCCACGGGTAACACTACATGGAACACATTTCAGATATTTCAAGTAGGGGTCCGGGTACCGCCCCCCCGGGCGCGTAATCGCAACCCGGGGGACCAGGAACCGAGGGGACAACATCATCCAGAACAACTTAAAATTTTAAGGGACGCCCTACAAGTACTCCCCAATAGCCGCCCGCCGCCTCGCTTCACTGGAGTGAACAATAGGAAACACGGAGGTTAATCGCTCAGGGCGAGCGGCAGTGGGGGCCCACACGGCACAGCCGGGGCGTCTCATGTCCACCGTCCGCACCCCCCCGTTCTCCTTCCGGCACCTCGGAAAGCCCCACCAAAGCGCTGCACCGTGCCCACTGCAAGCAAGACAATGAGGGCGGCAGAACGGGGCACATCCCCCGGGGCCCCCGGGCCCAACTATAACATTTAACTAGCGCACACAGCATGCAACCCAGAAAAGATCCGAGGCGCCGGCCCCGCGAACAGTCGACGCCCAGGAAGACATAACTCAACTGAGAACATTCTAATACTTAGAGATCTGCGCCCCTCGGAACTGTATTGGGCCACTTTCCCACGCCTTCCGGAGCACTTCCTCCTTGATTTTGAAAAAATGGACTCTGCAAACTATGTCTCTCGGTCTTCCTGCATCAGGGGGGCAAGGGCCAAGAGCCCTGTGCACTCGGTTTGTATCTGGTAGGCCGAGGAGCTCATTGAAGATGGAGACAACCGCTGTCTGTAGATCTTTTGGTTCCACCGATTCCGGGACCCCCCGAAGGCGAAGATTATTTCTGCGGCTGCGGTTCTCCATGTCGTCCTGAGCTAGGAACAGGTCTGACAGGAGGCGTTGATTTCCTTCTTGCTGGTGTTCGAGCTCCGCCACTCGCGTTTCAAGGGATCTGTGGGAGGCTTCCACCACATCCACTCTCTGTGTGACTTCCGCTACCGCCCCCTGTAAGGTCGCCAACTCTCTCTTTATGGTGCCCTCCATCCTCGAGACGTATCCATCGAAGTCGCCTCGTGTTGGCAGGCCCCGTAGGGCCTCATTGATATTGATCCTTACTGCTTCGGCAATGGTGCGGGACAATAGATCTATAGGCACCACTAGAGGGACCTCTGTTTGGGAAGGAGGCCTGCTGGCATACTGTGCGGAACCCCCTGTCCACTGGGGCGGCGCTAGGCGCAATTCTTCATCCGAAGGGCTCCACGTTATCGACGTTCATGGTGCGGCCTCTCCGCCCCGCCCCCCCCCTCGCCATTCCGATGTTTTGTGGCCCAGTGACTCCTCCATCAAACAGCCGGGTGGGAGATCTGGGCTAGGTGCGCCCCCCGGGTTCTGCCATGCATCCCCATTGGCCACTCTCTGGGCTGAGCACCAGCCTGTTCTTCTGAGGGCTTCTCTGCTGCTGTGCTCTGTCTTCCTCCCCCTCCCCTGCTTCCAACAGATCCCCCTCCTCTCGGTTGCAGTTCATGGGGCAGGCCCCCTTTCTTGTGTCCCTTATTGGAGAAACTGTGTGGGGTGGACGTGGGTCGGGTCTAATCCACAGCCCGCAGGGTGATCCTCCCTGCCCTCCTGCCGCCCAGTGTACCTCCGCTACTACAGTGCGGAGATGCCTCTCTGCAGATCGAGGCTCCTCCGCCTCCTCACCTCCGTCTGGCTGTTGAGCCTCATCACTGGGTTCCACCGCTGTCCCGGAGCGCCGCAGAGGAGGTGAGTCCCGCCGATACTCGGCTCCCTCACCTCCGCTCTCTCCCGCCGTTCCTCTGATCGCCGCCATCTTGACGGCGGCGGCCGCGGGCTCTCTTCTTCCTCGTGCCGTGAAATAAGCAGGTATAGGGCGCTCCTGCCCCCTCCGCCGTGTTCTGCCTCCCTTCCCCTTCCTTGACATTAGGTCGGGGGATCGCTGTAGGTCACCTGGGTGCGTTTTTTCTATTATGGCGCGCGGAGCTCCCTCAGATTGCTCCCTCACACCGCCATTGCAAGCCACGCCCCCAGAAAGGGATTTTTTGCTAAACTTTGGGGCCCAATATCCACATTTTTGTTCTTTGGACCTTAATTTTTGTGATTCCTGACAATGTTTTATCATTTTTTTTGCCAAAAAACAAAAAAAAACAGGTTCAATTCCTAAAACGAACCTGTGGCTGACTCATTGTTCATAAACATGCAGGATGCTGCTGGCATGTGTTTTTGAGATGAATTAAGACTGTTACTCATTGGAATTGGCAGTTTTCTCCACCTATTTGCTGGCAGAAATTCACTCTTTAAATTCCCACATTTGTGCATGCCTTTTCTAAACATACTATAAATCAGGCGCCGGAGACAGTTTGGTGCTCCACCTACCCCCCTCTAGCTGCGCCCCTGCTTTAAGACACAAAACGGACATGGGATGTTTATTAATTGTATAGACATCCCTCCCACTTTAGACAGCTCTATGGTTGAGTAAGCTCCTTCACCTCAGCAGCAGCCATAACAGCAGTATCCTGAGTGTACAGACTTCACCTTTCTCTTCTTGTAGATCCTGGTGTACATGCTTGATGTAATGTCGGCTACCTGCAACAGACTTTGCTAACAAAAGAAAATAAAATAAATACATTGAAAAAAAAAAGTAAGAACTAAAGTGTGATTGCAACTGTCTATGCCCTATTCATTTCTTTGACGGATCCATCGGCATGACCCAGAGGACCTACCAAAACATATTACAGCCTCATGCAATACAATATAATTCTATATATTCTCTACATGAGTGGTTTGTCCTACTGAAATATTATGATCCAGTTCATAATATTAGGATGTACATAAGGATTCTGATTGTAGACTAAACATGCATTGCTAATTTTTTTCATATAGGATACGAGTTGAATGATTCACCCCTGCACATGTGCTGCTATGGCAAGAAGTGTAGGCTGGTCTACAATACACATGTACAAGTCAGACAGCCACAGCTCGAGTCCAACCAGAAAAACAACACAGCATTTAGCAAAGCATGGGTTAAAATTACACAATAGGTTATGTTTTTAAGGTCTTATTACCCTTTTAATAAAAAAATGTTCTGTATTAACACCAGATGTCACTGTTACATCACAAACATCTGGCCATATGCCACAATTACATTCTGTTTAGTCCTACAGAAGCTTTCTCTTGCAAACTGAGTTTGAACTGTATAAAATGAAAGATCAAATTCACTACATAGTATTTCAGTGGTAGGAAATATGGGCCTTGTTGCATGCCTCTCCTCTGTGTGGTACGTGGTCTCGTCTCGTAGATAGAAAAATACTACATTGAATGAGTGACAACCCTGGAAGCAGCTAGCAGCACTTCTACTTCCAGCTGCCAGTGTCCTCACTCATGGGGGTACCATCTTTTTGAAGCCCCTGCCCTGCCCATTTTTCCAGGGGAAAGAACACCAACTGCATGGGGACTGGGTTTGGGTTCTGTATCCGAGCCATACTTTTGTTAAAAGGCCAGCAAAACCTGCCAAACCCAAACTTGTAAGGTTTTACCCAACAATAATGAAGACTGCTGGATAAGCTGATGATCCCTGGATGAGGACTGGGAGAGACAAGGTACAGGAGGCACCAGAGGCAGGGCCGTGTGGAGGGCTACTGCCAGCCTTGTATGTCTGCATGAAAATCTGAAGCAATCTGTTGAGCTTTGAAGCCTGAGAGGCCTGTCCCACATTAGAGCCCAGTGTTGGAGCTATCTTTGAGTAAGACATGAGTAAGACATCTGGCTGTTTCTGTAAAAAGAGAATTTTGCAATGCTTGTTATTGTCTATGCTTAAGAAAGCCCTTTTTGTGAAGAAAATACACTTTTTGAGTTGAATCCTTGTGTTATGCCTGTGTCTGTGATGCCCAAAATATCCTGGAGGCTTACAGCAGAATTAGGCAGTGTCATAAGCCATAGAAGACTTGGGTAACTCACATTTCTTATTATGGAAGATAGAGTAAATCCAGAATGACAATTAACAGTATTGCCTACCAATATTAAAAAAACATGTATGGTATAACACATCCCCTGATAATTCATTGGCAGCATATTTTTCAAATTTGGACTAAACAGTGAGAGCTGATACATTGCCTGTAACCTGTATCAAACCTGAGAAATTGGTTTGAAGCACTCCCACAAGCACATTTCCCTGTGGTCATTGTGCACAATGATGCTTTGCTATAAAGCGCATCATTTTTTTCCCATACACCAAGTCCTTTATGAATTTATATATAGCTCAGTTATCTATTTACTAAAATGCCTGTGTGGAAAGTTTTTGTGTTGGTCAAACCAGTTGTGATCTTTGGCAACAAATTTGTGAGCACAGGAGCTCAAGACACAGACCTTGGTTCATGGTTGCTAAACAAATTGGAAAGGGCAGAGGGAGGGGGGAGTGTCTAACTTCTGAACTTTATTGGATCTATGAACATATCCTAAGACATGAATGAGGAGTGTAACTTAAAGTGATTCTGCAGCCAAATGAAAACGCAGCTGATCGGTGCTAATCTGACGATCAGTATTGTAAGTCACCTGATTGCTGGATGCGAGCTCCCACCAGATCCTGCACCGTTTGAGGCCAATACTTGGGGTAGGGTTTGATGGTGGGTTGGGTTTGCAACCTGCTATCAGCCACAGAGTGCTGCCTTGCTCCATTCATTGCAATGGAGGGAGTGTGCCAAAGCCTGACAAGCCCTCCTCCACTGTAGTGAATGGAGAGGGCGTGGCAGGATGGCAAGACATAGCTGCGGTATGTTAAGTTTAGGCCCCAGGGTGAACGGTGAAGCAAGGGATGCGGTGCGGGCTCCAGTGATCAGGTGAGTTACTGATCACCGGACTAGCACCAATCAGTCTGACTTTAACTACTTTTAGCTAATTAAACCTGTAGTACAGAACCAGAGTTTAGATTTTCTTCACTTTTTATTGTATGTAGTCTAACAAGCCTTTGTATGTTTTGTATGGTTCGATTGATGTATTGATAAGGGATACATAGGTTTATAATATAAATAACATTAATGAATAACAGAATGTAAAACAACATGTTCTGTTGAACATTATATTTTCCTTTGAATAAAGAATAGCAGTTTCTTTGTATGCTATGGTATTAGGATTCAGTCAGAGGGACTGTCCTTGTACATACTGTAATTTAGACACTAATAATGATTTGATTAATATTGGTGTTTAATCATTTGCCATGTTCTGTTGAACATTATATTTTCCTGTGAATAAAGAATAGCAGTTTCTTTGTATGCTATGGTATTAGGATTCAGTCAGAGGGACTGTCCTTGTACATACTGTAATTTAGACACTAATAATAATTTGATTAATATTGGTGTTTAATCATTTGCCATATGCTTACAATTTTCGTGTATGCTTGTTGCGTTGGTTACATTTTAGTTAAACACCCCGAATAAAAGAAAACACTGTCCTCCCATTCTATATCATCATTTTTGTCAATTGTTCTTGTTAAAGTGAAAATCCAGTCTTCTTTTAAACTAACCCCCAGCCCTGTCTCCCTCTCCTGGTGCTGAAGTTGGATGCGAGGTTACACAGAGTGGGGGATGATGCTCTCTGTAGCCTCGGTGTGGTCGCTGCCCATGAGAGTGACAGTGCTGGATTCTGTGCGATGTACCGTTGTCTACTTTTATTTGTAACTCACCCTCCCATCTTGCCTCAGTGCCAGGGGAGGGAGGTGAGTCAAAAGAAGACCGGACATCCACTTTAATAAAGCTGCTTGTGCTGATGCCAGCCATCTCATGCATCTGTGCAGCAGCCATTATGGGTAAGCTGACCATTTATTCAGAGGGACACTTAAACCGGACCTTCAGCGTGATTTAATGAAAAGCCCAAACTCTTAAAAAAACGGTTCCCCAGCATCTAAAATTAATATATTTTAAGTTTTTAGTCACTAACTTATTATTTTTTCCCCCACTGGGCTGCAACTCTGTTCAGGAATTTAGGATACGGGCGCCGCCATCTTGACTCAGAAGCATCACACTTACTGAGGAGAGGAGAGTGGGATAAGGTACAGGGGGGCGGGTTATAGCTGTACTTTGCTCAGACAGAGCAGAGCTGGGGTCAGGTAAAGGTCAACAGTCCCAGAATGCAGAGCAGCACAGTCAGGAGGCACTTCCTGTTTGCAGGCTGCCTGATAAAATGGCGGCTTCCATAAGCCGCCATCTTGAATGTTTAAAGGCTCATAACATGCAGTAAATGCAGGTAGGATGATTTTTAATGTGGCCAATCTGTATGTACAGGGTGTGGGAAACATATAAGATAGACTCTTATTCAGAGTGAAGGTCCACTTTAAGTGTCAGCCTAACAAATCGCTAGGTTAATCTTTGATAGCGACAACATTGTATGATGTGTTACCAATGTTGTCACTACCAAAAATGATCCTAGCAATTTATTAAGCTGTCACAATTTAAGTATTCAAAATTTGTCCCTGTGAAAAAATGGTCAGTTTAGTATTGGGGCTAGCATTCCATTCCACTGACTGGCACCTGACCGAGATGCCCGAAATGACTGAAAGTGATACAAGGGACAGCCAATAAAGGGGCACTCTGGGGTACTCCAAAATATATATAAAATATAATGGGATGCCAACATACATTGCTCTTTGCAAGGAATATGGGAGGGGCAAACTTTGGAGAACTGCTATGGCATCTACGGCACACTTCAGGAAATGGAGGAAAGGCACATGGCTCAGGTTCAGGTGAGCTCTTTGCTGCCTTATTACTGCAATTGCCTGGACTGTCCTTTTAAAGTCAAAGAACACTGAAATTGGTTAGGTCATTAGTGTGGTTATTTAAAGTTTTGGTAGATTTGCATGGAGATTGGAAAATCAGAATGTAAGGAGTATGGTCAGCACGTGGTGGTAACTTATGGTAGGTTAGGGGAGTACATGCATTTTTTTTGGCCACGGATGCCCTTTAAAGACTTGGCCCATGTAGAGAGCATCCACAGGATTCAGCATGCATTAGAGCTGAGTTCCTTGGAGTCACGTGTGGCTAACTGTATCAAACAACAATATTATACTATGAGCATACTTCCCTTTGGAAGATTGGAAACAGCTATTGCTTATAGAGTGTGACAGCAGAATAAATTATTAATTAATGAAATAAGAATGTGTTCTAATTATTCCCTTGCCTTTCATTACAAACAATGATATTACTCTAGCTAAAATATGTTCTGCCAGTAATGAATAATTTTTATTAATACCATCTGAACTGTACTTCATAAAAATAGCAGCTTAAAAACATATTGTATACTGTGAGCGTGGGAGTACACATAGGCCCTTATTTATGAAGGAATAGCGGCAGGTAGCGACTGGTGAGCGACCGGTAATGACGGGCCCCGCCACGAGAACGCCGGCTCCCCACCACAATCACACATTTATCAAGCCAATCCTGCTTAGCGACTGAGATAGCGCCATATAGCGACTCAGTCATCATTATTCCAGCCAGCGTCCGACCTTGAACAGCGACAGGTATGACCTCTCGCTACCTGGCGCTCTCCAATGCATTTCAATGGAACAATATTTAAATATTCATAATTAATTGTTATTAATTGTTTTTTTTTTTTTTTTTTTTTTAAATGTGAAAAATTCTGTGACCACTTCTGCCATTTTAGATAATTTTTTTAAGGTAAAAAAAATAAAAAGAAAAAATTGTACAGAATTGATATTACAGGTCTAATATTCATGTATTCATATTACCAAATTATTTAAAAAACTTGTTTTTTTGGTTTCCAAAAATATGGTTGTTTGGGGTTAAAAAACTACTTTTAACCCATCGCCGCCAGCGCTCTGGGGTTTAAAAATGCATTTTACAGCGCGAGAATTTTTTGAGCGTGATTTTTTAATGAATATGGTGGGAGCCGGTCGCTAGGGCCAGTCGCTATCATGCGCTCCCATACAGCGTGGAACCTGTCAAATAGCAACTCCTCACCCAATATTCAACATTACGGCAAACCGACTGAGTCGCTAACAACTACCGAACAAAGGCCAAGCACAGCGACTACTAGCGGGCGCTCTGAAAATGCCGCTACAGTCGCTCAACTGTCGCTACCTGCCGCTGTTAATGAATCGGCCTCCCAGTGTACACAACATATGCAAATTAGTGTGGACATATGAATTTCATCATAATTCCCCCCCCCCCCCCCCCCCCTTTGCTGCTATAACAACCTTAAAGTGTAACTACAGCCTTCTCCTCGGGCAACTAATTGGGTTCACTAGGCGGTCTTGCTCGAAGCTGCACACACGCACTTGGTTGATTGTCGGTGGTCATGTACCAGCACAGTCTGGATGAAAATTAAACATTATTATGAATGTTATTATTGTTATTTATAAAGTTCCATCATCTTCTGTAAAACGTTGTGTACAAAGTAGAAACAAATATAGATAGACAGAATAAAACAAATATACACAAGGTATTATGGGTCAGATGTGACAGAGGTGCAACAAGTACAAAGTTGATAATAGAGTATATTAGGAGTCAGGGCCATTGTGAACTTACAAGCCAGGAGATAAGAGTGGAGACATAGGGTTGGGTCACAAGTAGTATGTACTAAGCATGATAGCAAGTGCCCTGAAGCTTGTCGAGAGTGTTAAGTGGTTGACTTAAAGTGAACTAAAACCATGGATTTTGACTATCCCAGGTTTTCTAACCTGTCCAACGAGCCCACAGTGCAGGCACGGCACTACTTCAATCAGCTTCTCTGGCAGTGCATATTAATGTGCGGCTGGAGAAGCTGAATGGAAGCCCAGCTGCACACAAAAATGGGCGGCATGACTTAGGGCCACTTAAATCAGCTGGTTTTGGTCCACTTTAGGCTAGATGATAGGCTTGTTTTAACTGGTGGGTTTTAGCACTTGTATTTCATGATAGCCACGTTCTGCCTGTGCTATCTCCTGGGATTTTTGTCACCAGTGCCCGGAGTTGTCCATATCACTTTTACCACTTTTCTTCCCCCCTCCCCATTTCCACAGAGGTTTTGTTTACTCATTGGAACTGAAAGTCCCAGTCCAGGCACTCCCTGCCCCCCCCCCTGTTATCCCCTTTGGGAACAATGTAAAATGAGGTATTTTTAAAAAGTCTTAAAATATTAGATGTAGAATCTTATATGTAAGTATTTTCTAGGTAAAGCCACTTTCTTAGCTTCAATTTCTGGCTTGTGGTTGAGGGAATGTCATGGCATAGCTACAGCATGATTCTTAGAGGCGATTCCTTAATAGCGCCAGGTAGCGACAGATGAGCGACTGTAGCGTGATTTTTTCAGCGCCAGCCAGTATTCGCTGTGCTTGGCCGGCGTTAGCTTGATGACAGCGACTCAGTCGGTGTGCGGTAATGTTGAATACGGGCTGGGGGGTCGCTGTTTCACAGGTTCAGCGTTGTATGTGAGCGCCTGACAACGAATGGCCAGAGCGAACGGCTAGCTTCATATTCATTAACAAATCACGCTCCGAATTTGCTGTCGCTGTCCATTCCTTGTTTAAACCCCAGAGCGCTGGCGGCGATGGGTATTAACTAGTTTTTAACCCCTAAACAACCATATTTTTTGAATGTAACATTATACATGTTTTTAGAATCATTTTGTAATATGAATACATTAATCTCAGACCTGTTAGATCAATTCTGCACAAATTTTTATAAAAATTTTTTTTAAGTAAAAATAAATCCTAACATTGCAGAAGTGGTCTCCGAATTTTTGACATTAAAAAAAAAAAAAAAAAAATTAATACCAATTAATTATGATTAATTATAGATTGCTCCATTGAAATGCATTGGACATCGCCAGGGAGCGACAGCTCATACCTGGCGCTGTGAGGGAATTTGCAGCGGCGCTGTTCGGTCCAGGCGGCTTCATGATGAATGCCGCGCTAGCCGTCGCTCTCGCCGGCGCTAGCCTCATTTTGCTTGATAAATGCGTCATTGTGAGCGCCGCCGGGCGTACTTGAGTCGGTAGTCGCCGTTAGCTGCCGCTACCTGGCGCTCGTCAGACACTACCTGGCGCTAGCCCGTGATAAATAAGGGCCCAAATCACGCTTTCCTATGGTCAAATAAAACTGTGGGATCACTGTGGCTTGTTGTGCTCATTTGTGCTGAGAGCACCAAGGAACAGAGTGTCTGTTGGACCACTTGATTGCATTTGCCATGAGAAATTCAGTTCAAAGGAGGTAAAACTTTGGAGCCCTGCAATGGCTTCTATGCTGTGCTGCAATGGAGGAGAGGCACTTGGGCCATGCATCAAGTAAATTTCTTGCTGCCTGACCATTGCTGTTGGCTTTAGAGTCCCTTGAAGCTATTCACAATTAGTGTTGTGAAGGGTATTACCTTTTTCATTTTTTCATTTTGGCTCTGCATGGAGCCTGTTATGGCATGACATTTTTGCAAGGATACACTGAACAGCATTTTTATGTGATTTTTTAATGTGTTTTACTAAATGTGGATTTTAAAGGCATCCCATGTGACATAGAAACTGTTTTTTTATATTTTTTGGTAATTTTTTGGCATTTTCGGTTGGATACAATTTTTATCTAATGAAGAATATCCCAACTTTTTTATTTGTTAATTGTATTTTTTCACTTTTAAGTGTTTTACTAAATGCAGCTTTTAAAGGCACACCATTCCACATTGAAGTTGCCTGCTGGTTTATTGTTTTTATATTTTTTGGTTTATTTTCAGCATTTTTCATTAGATTACAATTTGTTTAAATGAAGCATAAGGATAAGCATCAGAGGGGATTTTTTTTTCCCGTGCCACCCCTTGAGGCCCCTCCACTTTTGTAAAGCCATAAGTGACATCAGGGAGATTCCAGAGAGGCGCGTCTCTTAATATAAAAGCCACTCCCCTGCGGGTCATCCTGGAGTCCCCAGCCAGGAGCCGGGATTAACAGGAAGGGAACCTGTGTTCCCCTCCTTTCTGAATACAGTTGTGACACTTGTAACATCCTGTTTTAGTCAAAACTAAGATGAGCTGTTGAATGAAAGTTTATGCACTTTGCCTACATGAACTGTCATTCAGCAGCTCACCTTAGTTGTGACTTGAGCTTTATTGATAGTTGTAAAAAGAGCACTAACTTGCTTTATTTGCTTTATCATGCCATTCTATGAAGATGTATAGAAGTTTGCACCACAAGCACTAAAGAGGGCTAATGTGTAAAAAAAAAAATATTATGGTAATTAGTAGAGAACTATACAACAGTGTATTTCTTATTTATGTGAAGATAAAATATTCATGGCTAATTACCACAGCATTTTTAAAAGCATGGATTGGGTGGTTGGGCCTTCCCAGGAGATCCACTGCCTAAGTTTCATTAGCTAGCACATAGAATTTAAGAGAAAAGAACCTGCTACACAGCAGGCAACATAGACAACCACTGTAAATTGCTGCATCTGAAAAACATGAAAAAAAGATCTCAGAAAATGTAAAGGGATATGAAGATAATAGGGTCGATTCATAGCCAGGTAAGAATTCTCACTCCAGGGAATTTCCCCTGAAATAAAAAAAAAAAAATGCCAGCATTTTTTTTTTTTTATTTCAGGGAAAATTCGATTGGCACGAACCAAAAAAAAACTCGGGTTCGTGCCGAATCGAATTTTCCCTGAAATTCGGTGCGAATTCTGGTTCGTCCTAGTTCCAACTAGAGATGAGCGAACTTCTTGAAAGTTCGATTTGGGCGATTCGCCGAATTTCCCCAAGAAATTCGGGTTCGCCCGAATCGAACTTTCACGAATCGCTCATCTAAAAAAAAAATGCCAGCATGGTGGGAGCGGGCAGGCCGGCTGCGCTGTCAGCGGGCCAGCGGCGGCCCGCTGACAGGCGTAGCCGGCCTGCCCGCTCCCACCATGCTGGCATTTTTTTTTTCAGATGAGCGATTCGTGAAAGTTCGATTCGGGCGAACCCGAATTTCCTGGGGAAATTCGGCGAATCGCCCAAATCGAACTTTCAAGAAGTTTGCTCATCTCTAGTTGGAACCATAGTTTGAACTCGACTGGAACCCTATATAGTTTGAGAATCCTGAGTGTGGTCCAGGTGGTTGGGCATAACATGCACCACAATGATTGTTTGAACAACTTTTGAAAACTTTCCTTAAAGAACAACACACAAGAATTTTACTCTCCCATGTGTTGTTCCTCTCAGGCAGCTGAGTATATTTCCCCAGTTTGCCCATACCACTCACCTTCCTTGCGTTCCCATGGCACAGTTTCTTCCAAAAGCAGGGCGCTTAGCAAATCAGTTCGCTCAGTTTCACTCGGCTCCCTTCATCTCTGCTTAAGTCGCCTGGATGGCTAAGCAGACAAGGAGGACCGAGCAGAGCCGAGTGCGCCGAGTAAATCTGGCGGGTTTTACACAGCGGGGCACCCCAAAATGGAGTCTAAAAGACTCCAGAGCCTCCGATCTTCCTCTTTAATTAACATAAAAGCAGTGATTTCTCAAATCCAGCAAGTGATCAGGGTGATTGGTGTGAGATCACATCAGAATGCAAGTTAAAACATAACTTTCACTTATAAATAAAATTAAATTTTTATAGCCATCAAATGTGTTGTAACCCAGAAGAGAGAGGTCCACAGGCGACACATCACGCCTTAATCATGCAATGGAAACGTCACTTCCATTGGTGTTGGTGAATGTTTTATCTTGCACTTTGATATACAGTATTGCACTTCTCTTATGGCACTACACAGTAGGCTGAGCCCCAGACCTCTGGTGCCAATACATGTTGTTCTTTTCACAGAAGTAAAATATGGATATTTATGATCAGGTACAGTATATAGACACCCCTGGTTCAGCAGTGCCAATAAAAGTGGTTAACTAGAAAAAGTTCTTAGTTGCATCCTGTCATGCCCATGCTGCAAGGGTGACAACATGATGGAGGGGGGGGGGGCTTAGGTTCAATAAATAGGAACTAGTGTGGGTTAGCAGATGTTGTTGTAGTGGAAACAGCAGGAGAGAAGCAGCCAGAGAAGTTGGGAACCCAAAGCTTGAACATGTCATGGAGTAGCCACTGTAGCCTGAGGAGGAGAACAAGACCCAGGTATCCCTAATAGCAGATCAGGCCATGCTGTGTCAGTACGCTTGCTGGAAAGGAAACCTGTTGTTCAGAGTGTGGATAATATAGCAATGGTGTTGTTGAAATTTATCTGTATGACACTGTGACGGTTTACTGTTACAGTGATGTTGGCTTTCAATAAAGTAAGAGAGCCTTCCTATCCCAAGACTGGTTTGGCACTGCATTCTTACTCCTGCCAAAGTGTGTGTTTAGTGTCTGTCAGTACCCGTATTCCCACTATACCTCGTTCCAAAGTATTCTGCAAATGATAGAGTGGTCAGTCACATAGTTACATAGTTAATATGGTTGAAAACAGACATATGTCCATCAAGTTCAATCAAGTTTTATTGATTACAGCTAACTGTTATTTTTTTCTAAATAAGCATCTAAATCCTATTTTGAAGCTGTCAGCGGTTGATGCTGTAACAAGCTTCTGTGGAAGGTTATTCAACAGATTTATAGTTATTATGGTAAAAAATGATTGTCGCCTCTGAAGACTGAATCTTTTTTTTTCAGTCGAAGGGAGTGCACCCTTGTCTTTAGAGAGGATTTTACCTGAAATAGTATTCCCCCATATTTTTTGCATTTATATATTTATTCAAGTTAATCATGTCTCCCCTTGAAGTCTCCTCTCAAGACTAAATAGATTTAATTCTTGTAATCTTTCCTCATAACTAAGATCCTTCATTCCTTTTATTAGTTTGATGGCTCTCCTCTGCACCCTTTCTATAGTCAAAGCGTTCTTTCTATGAATGGGTTCCCAGAACTAGATGGCATATTCCAGATGAGGGTGCAACAGTGCCTTGTAAAGAGGTAAAATGACATCCCTATCCCATAATTCCATGCCTCTTTTAATGCATGATAATATCTTGGTAACCTTTGAAGAAGCTGCTTGACATTGTATGCTGTTATTTAGCCTGTGGTCTACCAGTACCCCCAGATCCTTCTCAACAAGTGACTCTCCCAGCTTTACTCCCCCAAGGATATATGTGGCCTGCAGATTATTATACCCCAAGTGCATGACTTTACATTTCTCCACATTAAACTTTATTTGCCAAGTGGATGCCCAGACACTTAAAGTGTCCAAGTCAGCTTGAAGCTTGTGAACATCTAAACAATAGACTGCACTGTGCTACATATCTTTGTGTCATCAGCAAAAATAGATATAGTGAATTTAATTCCACCTTTTATGTCATTTATAATCAAGTTTAATAATAGTGGGCCCAGCACTGAACCCTGGGGTACGCCACTTACAACCGGTAACCATTCAGAGAAGGTATCATTAACCACAACTCGCTGCACACGTTTCTTCAGCCAGTTTTCAATCCAGTTACAAACTGTATTTTCTAACCCTGAAGACCTAAATATACCTAATAAGCATCTATGTGGGACAGTGTCAAATGCTTTTGCAAAATCCAGAAAAACTATATCTACAGCCGCCCCTCTGTTCAGGTTTTTACTCACCTCCCCATAGAAGCCAATCAGGTTAGTCTGGCAGCTTCTGCCCTTTGTAAAACCGTGCTGACTGTCACTTATAATATTATGGATAGCTACATATTCGTGTATGTAGTCCCTTAATAGCCCCTCAAGCAATTTTCCCACAATAGATGTTAAACTTACAGGTCTGTAATTGCCCGTAGAAGACCTAGAGCCCTTTTTAAAATGGGCACAACATTTGCCTTGCCCCAATCCCTTGGCACTATACCAGCTGCTAGTGAGTCTTTAAAGATCAAGAACAGGAGTGATGAGATAACTGAGCTAAGTTCTTTGAGAACTCTTGGGTGAAGTCCATCTGGTCCTCCAGTCTTATTCACATCTAAATTATTTAGTCTTTCTCGTATGATATCCATGTTTAGCTTGTTGAGTATTATACTTGTATATACTCCTGTATTGGCTCCTTGCTACTCTCTTGTGTACACAGAGCTAAAGAACCCATTTAACAGCTCCACCTTCTCTTCATCCCCAGTGACTAATTAACTGTTTTAGTTTTCTTTGATTTTATATATTTAAAGAAACATTTAGGGTTGGTTTTGCTTTTTTTGGCCACATTTTTTCATTTTGTGTTTTTGCCATGCTTTACTTCTTTCTTTTCAATGGTTACAGCTGAGAGCTCAGCCTTTTTAAATGCCCTTTTCTTGTTCTTTATTATCCATTTAATCACAGGTGTCAGCCATGAGGAGTTTAATTTTAGCCGCTTATATATGTTACCCATAGGAATAAACTTTGCAACGTTGGTACTCACAATTGATTCAAAACACTCCCATTTGACATCTGTATCCTTATTCCTCAACAGATGCTCCCAGTCTATGTCCTGGAGTTCAGCCCTGAACCTGGGGAAGTTGGCCATCCTAAAATTTCAAAAATGTAGAAAAGGATTATTACAGTTTATGTTGAATACACCTATAATGTGGTCACTGTTACCAAGATTTTCATGGGCTGTTACAGTCCTACCAGGTCATCATCATTTGATATTACCAGATCCAAAAGAGCATCACCCCTAGTAGGCGCCTCCACAGACTGATTCATATAGTTATCTTGTAGCAAGCTAAGGAATTCTCTCCCCCTTGTAGTTGAAGCAAAACCATGTCTCCAGTCGATACCTGGGTAATTGAAGTCCCACCACTGTACCAGCCTGTGTTGCCAGCTCTATCTGTTTATGCAGCTGACTCTCAATTTTCTCAGTTATGTTGAAGGTTCTATAGATTACACCAAATTGTATTTTAACATTGTTTACGTCACCCCGTACTTCTACCCAGGAGGATTCTACATCCTCACAATTTTCTGCTAGTATCCCCTCATTAATATATGCTTTGAATTCTGGTTATATATAGAGACACCCTCCAACCCCTTTCCTATTTGCTCTGTCTTTCCAAAAGAGAGTAAAACCTTGAGGATTGATAGTCGAGTCATGTGGAATCCAGCCACGTCTCAGCCACACCAATAACATCAATATTTTCTTCTAGTACCAGAGCCTCAAGCTCCCGCATTTTACTTGCCAGACTTCTGACATTTATGAACATACACTATAAGATTCCATTCAGTTTTACACATTGAGCTTTAGTATCACTGGCCTCTGTATTTGTGTCCACCTAAGTATTGACTGCTGGTTTGCACTCTATAGATCTCCTTATCTATCCTAGATGTCCTGCCCCCTTCTATTCCTCCACCCACCATCATATGCTGTCCCCTAAGTAACCTATCTTCCCCTTGGATTTCTCTTTTGCCCTCCCCCCTCATCTCTAGCTTAAATACCCCTTCACCCCTTCTAGTATCCTCTTACCCAGCACAGCAGCCCTTTCCATTCAGGTGCAGATTATCTGTAGAATACAGTTTGTACCCCAATGAAAAGTCAGCCCATATCTCTAGGAACCCAAATCCTTCTGCCCTGCACCAGGACTTTTGCCATGCATTTAACTCTCTAAGCTCCCACTGTTGTTTCTGTGAAGCGCATGGTACAGGCAGTATTTCAGAGAGTACAACCTTGGAGGTCCTTCTCTTCAACTTGGTGCCTAATTCCTTAAATGTATTCTTAAGGATCATCCATCTCCCTTTAATTCTCCCCACGTGGACCATGATAGCTGGGTCATCCCCAGCCCCTCCCAGTAATTTATCCAACTTTTCCATGACATGTCGAAACCTGGCATCAGGGAGACAGCAAACCATTTAGTTTAAGTGACAAATTATTTTATCAGTCTGCCTGATAATAGAATTCCGTATGACCACTAACTGTCTAGTCCTACCTGCGGGCCCAACCACTTGATTACTAGCTGGGCTGTCCTCCCAGCTGTTAGGGAGAGCAGTATCCGCTAGGGCTGCCATTTCTTAGACTGACACACTGTATCGTTATCCAACTTGGCAATTTTGCAAGGAGGCACAGACACAGGTATGGCCTTCCTTTTCTGTGCCCCCTTTCTACTCCCTCTATTTACAATTACCCAGCTACTTCTCTGCTCCTCCTGACCCATTGCTCCATCCTCTGTTTCTACCCCACTTACTGTTCGTGCAGTGAGCAGAATTCCCCTTTCAAGATGGTCAGTCTCCCTCTTTTGCATTTTGCTTCTCCAGATCTCTAACCCGAGCTTCTAAGGTTGCAACATGCTCACATTTACCACAGCGATATTCACCCGGGAACCGCTGCTCCTGAAGTGTATACATATGACAAATTATTCACTGAAGTAGACCTCAAATATTGCTAGCCATTATCCCAGTAACAAGAGCAACAACAACAGTGAAGACACAATTTTAGTACTTAAAGTTGCAGCAATTTTGGATTTTTAAAGTCCACTTATAATACAACCGGTAACTTGCAAAAGCTCCTAAACTCACTTTAAAATGATCTTAGTTATAGCAAAGCAATACTCCACCAGTGTAAATCTCTGGCTAGTCTGGTAAACAAACAGACACTCTAAATACTTTCACAACTTAAAGTGGACCAAAACCCACCCTGGAGTATATGAGACTCCAGGGCAGGCATACTTGCTCCCCCAGGGCATCCTGATTCAGGATGCCCCAAGTCACCTGAAAACTCACCTTCTTTCCCGGTCCAATGGCGCATGCGTGAGCCTTTTCAGAACCAAAGAAATCCATTTTCCATTTTCCATCCATGTTGAATCTACATCTTAAATAATTTTCTTTTAATTGGGCTCACCTGGCAAGCCAATTATCATCGGTGTTTGAGGTTGATTTCAGCGATCCAAAAATAACAGGCACAACAGTATCCATGGGTTTAATTGAAAAACAAAAAGGTACATCTATATGAATTATTTGGCTTAAAGCAGACCAAAAGTCCAAAAATAAGAAAAAGCCCCAGGGGGACTTACTCACCTTCCGGACACAGGTCCAGACGCTCCATGTGGCTGCTTCTCCCAGCTGTTATCGGGCTCATTTAGTGCAGTAACCCATACTACATGAACCCATAATAAGCTGTGGACTAGTCTGTGCTGTCAGTCACCTGCCGGTAGTTCGCAGCTTCTTTCCCTGGGGTCCCTAGGGTCTTGCACCGCACTTCCACACCTCCCACTCACCTTGCCTCGCGGCCGTCTTTTGCTTGCTTGAAAAAGATGACCCATCGACTCTCTGTGAGAGGCCGGCTCACACAAGGTCAAAGGATGCACCTGGGAGGCTTGTGGGATACATACTACTGAGTGGAGCAAGATGGCTCCGCTGGAGCAAGATGTTCGTAAGCCGGCGACATGATAAGTTTAGTAAGTCATTAATAAGCATGCAATGGTTTAAGTCTTAAATTAAAAAAAAATTAAATAAATCTGACCGCTTTAAGAGTGGACTTCCACTTTAGACTAATTTTCTCATTTTGTACCATGCATAACTTTTTTTTGCTTCAACCTTTGTTTATGAGGTGGAACCCTGGCCTATTTTTATTTTCTTCCTAATATTAGGTTACTCAAACAAAGTTGAAGCTCAATTTTGGTAGTCTGGGTTGGGCCCCTCAATCTGCAGTGACGGGTTTTTTTCTGGGCCCCAAAACACTGCCTATTCACAGGATCTTTGCTATGCCCACACGTTTATAGAACATAACGAAAGGGTGTGTGGACTCCCCTCTAACTGAAAGCCCAAATACAGAAGAAAGAAAGAGTCCATAGGAAGGGGCTAAAGGTGTCGAGAAGTATAAGCACAGAGAGATACATTTAGATAATAAAAAAGACAGAGAGTGATAGAGGGAAATCAGAGGGAAATCAGGAAAGAGGAAATGTGGAAGAGAGATAGAAAAGTTTTAAAAAAGAGGAAGATATAAACATTGGAAATGGAAGAAAGGTGACAGGAGAGATAGATGTAGGGAATATGCAAAGGAGAGATGAAAGGCAGATGAAGAAGATGCAGGGAATATGTAAAAGCAATGAAAAATGAAGAATACGAAAAGAGAGAAAGATGGAGTCATCGGGGACAGAGAAAGACATTAAGTAACAGACACATTTAGAAGAAGGTGGAAAAAAAGAAGAGAAAGAAAATGCTGACAATGGAAAAAGAGCAAGAGAATGATGAAAGCAACATACATAGAGAAAGTGGAAGCATGAAAAATCTAACCCACAGCCCTACCACAGCTGTGAAAATATGCTGAGTGAAGTGAAGCGGGGGTGGCTGGCTGATAGCAGTGAATACATTTATAACACATTTATAGACTCCTTATGGGGGGACTGATTAGGACGATGGCTCCGGCTCTCTGCCCCATCTGACATCTCAGAATTGTGAGCTGCAGGTCATAGGACAGGCTTGGGAAAGGCGGTGAGGGCAGCAATCAGTGCTGTGAATGACAGCACTGTCAGGAAATAAAATTTCTAGA
Organism: Gastrophryne carolinensis; assembly: GCA_027917425.1. Classification (NCBI taxonomy): domain Eukaryota; kingdom Metazoa; phylum Chordata; class Amphibia; order Anura; family Microhylidae; genus Gastrophryne; species Gastrophryne carolinensis. Next base: position 131,930,430 of record CM051234.1, read on the forward strand.
TCCATAGAAAACCATGTAGTGCTCCAGATCCCACGCAGGGTTGCAAGTGCCCAACCTAACCTTTATAATCAGAGATTCCCAGCTGGAGCATAGTCTGTTACTTTCTTTTCATTTAGTGTAGTCTCCAGATAAGTAAAGAGCGGCAAAATCCTCCGTGCTGTGCCCTTGCTGATTCCTACCGCTTCCAGTGAACTCGGCAAACTTTCTGCATCTGCTCTTCTTCATGATCAATGCTCTGTTTGTTGCCTGCCAGATGAAAAAGAAGAAATAGTCCCTGGAAACAGTGGAGTTCCTTAGCTCCCTGTTACACTTTTAGGTTTGGCTAGACCTCACAGCACCACCAATGAGCTGCTCTGCATTCTGAGAAGAGCTGTGCTACCTGCAGCTGCACAAACTGACCAGCCAGTGGGACTTGGCGGTACTGTAACCAGCAAAGTGGGACATTTACGTGTTCCCAGTGGTTTGAGGCGGGCAGCGGGACAAAAGCTGTCAAAACAGGACATGTTCATGTTTACCATAACATTAGTCCCTTTAGTTATTATTAAGGTACATGCTGTTGAACAACTGAATGACTATTGAGCAACTCATCACTGGTTGACTATTTCTTCCTTTAAGGATAAATAAAATATTTGTTAAACCCTTTGTAGTTCCCTATTGGATAAAATATTTTGCCTGGTTTCTAAAATAGAAGTCCAACCCTAGTGCAAAACCTGGGCAGCCTCAGGTAAGTTCATCTCCCGGATTATCCATTGCTATGTGTGTCCCAAAAATGGGAGAGCTTTCCCTGTTTAGAGTAGGGCTGCGGGAACAAGCGGTGTCTTGACATGGCCCTACAGCTTCCACATACATTTGCAAAGGTGTGCAACCTTCTCTAGACAGATTGTAGGATTTATTGCTGGCTGATGGAGATTTTGAGCACTGGAGTATTTCTCTGTTTTGAGGTGTACCTCCCAGTTCTGCTTAAAGTTGGTGGTGCTACCTGATATTTACTTTAATTCTATCCTTTGAATAGAGTGGGCAGTGCAATAACTTCTTATTTGGTTACCACAGGACGAACATGTAATATAAACAGTCATAGACATAGATACTGTAGATAAATACATAGAATGGGTGAAACCAGGCAGTGTGATTGCCTGCTGTCCGATAGGACCCGGTTTCATCAAAGGACAAAGGAGAGAGTAAGTAAAACAGGGCTCGCAGGGGATATGTCCCCCATGCTGAGTACAGATGACCACTTTGTATGCATGGTTATTTTTAGGTCTATCTGTTTGGTCATTCTGGCTACTTTACCACTGGAAGTAGATTCTCTTTAACACAACAGGCTGAACTGGATGGACTAATTTACTACTGTGTAGGTTTAAATCTTCTCAATGGTCTCACAGACAGCTGAAGGAAGTTAAATTGTTTCTAACATTCCCCTATGCAATCCATAACTAAAATTAATTTTCAGTTTTTTAAATCCAAAAAGAACACCAGAAAGTGCCAGATGAAAGCTACCATTGTGGTCAGGATCCATTCCTTCACAGCAGTGTCCACTATTGCACACCACATGCATATCTTTTATAATATCCAGATGTTCCACTTCCAGTCTTTCATAAATATACAAGGATGACAGGATAAGCAAGTCAGTCTGTTTAGCCTCAGTTTATATGTACACATAGGATGCAGGAAGCTTTGACATATCTTTTTGGGCAAGGGGAAATAATTGCAATTTCACAATATTTCTTGTTTACAGGTCTCCCTCCAGAGGGGCTAGTGACATTATCTGACCTATGTGTACAGGTACTGTAGTATAGGAAGCTCCGAATCACAGTTCAGCAAGATTCCCCTTTGCTCAGACTAACACTATCTCTTTTCTGTACATGTCTGGTGAGCTGCCCACAAAAACATTTCATGGCAATACTATTGTATGTACCTCTGGCAGATAACAATGGGAACTAGACAGAATGTTCTCAAGTTCCTTCTGTACTCAGTAAATCAAGACACATCATTAACATTGTGCAACAGTTTCTATCCATATGTAGCCAGGACTTTGGGTTTAAGATTTTCTCCTAATCTGATTTGTAGTCCAAATACTATTTGTATAGTAAATGCTACTTTCTACTAAACTCTGTTCCCCCTCATCTGCCTCCTCTTAGTCTAAAGTTTTGAGATTGGGTCTCACAGCTTGACTCGTTTACAGTGGACCAACACCCAGGATTTTGACTATCCTGGGTTTTGGTCCACTTCAGGGGGGCACCCCGATTAGGTTCCCACGCTCCCACGTAGCCACGGACAAGCGCGGACAAGACAGCGCTTCCGCCGCCGCCTCCCACGCGCCCCTTTGACAGTGCGCGCGCCCGCGTCGGCCATTCACAAACGGCCGGCGCGGGGGCGCGCACGCCTAGAGGTCAGTTTTTGGGGGCTTTTGGGGGGGGTCCCTCACCGCGGGACATCCCGATCTCGGGTGTCCCGTGGTGAGGGAGGTGATCGGCCCGGGAATCTTATAGATTCCCGGGCCGATCACCCCTGGGTGTTGGTCCACTTTAATACAAAATAGGCATTGAGTGCAGCTGATTGAGAGGACATCCCTATTGCCATAGCTACCCCTGTGTGTACATGCCTGCAAGCCCAGTTTTTTTTACCTCTTCCATGCTCCCTCAATGAGACTGGACCCAGCCATTAGCCACCGGTGTTCAGGGTCTTCTAATGGGTTTCTGGTCATTTAGAGAACTTTAGATCACATTTCTAACAGCAGGTAATAGCAGGGCTCCGCCTCACTGAGGAAGCAAGGAAGATGTAAGAAAAATCAAGATGAAAGTTAGGCAGGGGGCATCAGTGGTTGGGATGTCCCCTCCCTCCACACCCTAAGTGGATGTTGGATTGCTTTAAAAATGACAGGACTTCCTTTCAATCAGGCAGCAGGAGGACATTCGACACAGCAGGATCACTGGCAGTTGTGCAACCAATGGCCTAACAAGCCTGATAGGCTGGTCTATAGATCTCAAAAGAAGTGAGTATCGGTGGTCCCATTCTAGGGAATACAGAGTGCTGATCCACAGCAGAGCATCCTGATTTGCTGCTGCCTTTTTTGACTGGACCTTAGCTGAAGATCTGTTCAGCTGTATAATTCTTGTAAAGCATTTTACAGGTGTCAAAGCCAGACAGGAAGTGTACAGATGTACATTCATTGATAATGGCATATTAATTTGAGAGGCCCTCCTCCTGGCTTTAGTAAACAAGAGTGAGGAGGAACAGGCCACTGGCAAAGCACCCAGCAGCATTAAAACTAACTAATCAGGCGTGTGATACTGTGGACTGAAAATGGCCATTACAGCACGGTGCTGGGTGCCTGATTAGTGATAGCTGTTTGGAGCAGTTTTCACATTGTTCCTGCAACCATGGTGCTACATAAGGGTATTCCAATGTGGGGGCACAGGTTTCCAAAAGGGCTGGTGGCAGTACCCATATACCTATTTTTTACCTCCCTTGATGCGAGTGGCCGGGCAAGTAAGGACTGAAAAAGTAGAACCATAGCTTTCCAAGTTCAGACATTTATTTCAGGGCTAATTTTCTCATCTAGCATACCGCTAGATAGCAGCAACAACTGAATAAAGTAGACCAACCCACTTGCAGCATTTACGGAATGATACTTAGTATTGTTTTCTTACTTATCCTTGCCTGATCCAATACAGGGCTGCCATTCATACTGTCCAGTCAAATTTCTAGACCAAGCAAAGCCACAACCTTCCAAAATTGGGACTCACAGACACAGAACACAGTCCCATAAAAGTAGTTTGGCTGTGACCTTTCTCTACTATCAAAGGTTGAGAAAACGTCTCTTAGCTTTATTTCATGCAGGGGACTTGTTCCCACTTCGTACCTCTAGTGAACAGGATGGTGATTCAACGACATGGTATGCAAAGGCCGATTGGAGTATCAATATGAAGAGGAAAAGTATCTCTACTCACTTCCTTCTGTTCCCTTTTGCCCTTTTCTTCCTTTCTATCTTCCCTTCCCTCTTCCTTCTTTTTTCCTTGTTTTATTTTTTTCCCCTTTCTCCTTTTTTCCTTTCCTGCCACCTTCCTTTTCCTTTTCAATTCCTTTTTTCCTTCATTCACTTTTTCTTCTTTCTTTCTTTTTCTTTCTTTCTCTTTCTTTCTGTCTTTTTCTTTCTTTCTTACTTTCTTTCTCTTTCTTTCTTTTTCTATCTCTCTTCTATCTCTTTCATTTTTTCCTCTTTTTCTTTCTTTCATTCTTTTCTCTTTCATTCTTTCTTTCTTTTCTTCTTTTCTTTCCTCCTTCCCTCTCTCTTTTGTTCTGTTGTTCATGTCTTCCCTCCTTCTTCCCCTTTCTTCCTTCTTTACCCTCTTCTTCTTTCTTTTTTGCCTTCCTCCATTACACTTGATTATGTTTTGCATTTTCATAGATTGCCGTGCACCGGCAGCATGGAGACCGAGGAAGAAGTTGAATAAATAATGGCAAAAGTATTAAGGAAGCTGGAGATAGAAAGACCCTGCGGCGCCAGCGGACAGCAAAAATGAAAGCCAGAAGACACCAGCAGGTGCAAAATAACCAGTGGGAACTGGCGATGAATAGTACCAAACTACCCACAACACTGTGTAGGCACCTGTGCTCCCCATAGACTGGACTGAAAAAGGGCCCATTTGTTTCAAGGGCACGACTAGTAGTTCTACTCCAGTGCAAGGCAAATAGGAAAGTGTGAAAGGAGCCTTTGGGTTTTAAAAAATGACTTACTTGATTGGCATCAGTACCCTTTCAGCAAGGAGGAGGGTATAGATTGTCCCTCACCTCCCTGGGAGCTATTTAAACTAGAAACTACATTGACTGCGAGGCTGTGCTAACATTTGAGTCAGAACTCTTCAAATCTCATGAGCAACGCTAACATTTGTCCTTGTCTTGAAGACACATCAATAGGGCCTATCTGTGACCCCAACAAGCTTTGGGCTCTAAACATTAAGGCCTTGGATGGCTGGAAGGGAATGGCCTCTGCCAATCCCACATTCTGTAAGGCCTTACAGATCAGGTCCTTCTCATTATTAAAAGATACAGCAAGACTTAAAGAAGGAACTTCAGAGACCCTTGTTTCTAAAAAACTCCAAGGTCATCTGAATTCCATTCCATGGGAAATTCCCAATTGGGATGTAGCTAGTATAGTCAAATGGAGCCACGTTAAAGTGAGTCTGCTGAATGGCCAAGCAAAAGGTGAGATTTTTGGCGAACCATGGGGATACACACAGGATGTTGGTCCACATTAACACTTTCCTATGCCTGTGCTACTACATACACTACTATGTAGTTTCTGTTTGGACATCTTGCACCTCCTGAACTTGGGCTGGTATGGTATGATATGACAAGGATTGCCAAAGTGGGTCTAGATGAAATTTTCATCAATTTAGTATCGGCAATACCGTATTGGCCCAATAAGATTGCCTGGCTACGTTCAATCCTGCCATGGGTTAACTTGCTTACATTATCACTGTGTAATTTCTATGTACTGTCAATATACTCTCTTTTAGTATATATGAATAATAGATTTAGTCATTGGATTACCGTGATAATGCCTTTGTGAAAAAAATATGTAGGTAACAAAAAGCTGATTTTAGTACTTGTGTTGTCTCCAGCATATTATGAAACTGAAGGGTTTAGCATATAAGCTTGTCAGCATCCCTGGGGCAAGAGTGCAATGAATCTAACCTCTTATGGAACAGGTGAACTTCACTTGCAGAGCTGCCAGTTCTCATGCACAATGTACAAGAATCCATTAACTGAGAATTTATACAAGAAAAAGACAATATTGCAGACTTCCTGCGGTTTATACGTTCACCAGTGGGAGCACCGAGCCAAGCTTTCCATTAACACTGGCTAATAATTGAATGTCAGCAGGGAAAGTGATAAATTAACCAAGTTATTAAACAAAGATTTCCAGGCATAGATGAAGGAAGCTCTGCTAATTTGATGTCTGTCGCCAGAGACGTATATAGGTTTCACAACGCCCCATAGCAAGTCATAGTGGGCCCGCTAGGCTAGCCCTCAGCATCATTAAAACCCCCCAACCCCAAAAATGTAATAAATACCCCACACCAACAAACACACAAATAGCCCGACCCTCAGCATTAAATAAATTACCCCCCACTCCCAGCACATTACTGGCTTCATATGTACCACATACATTGAGCCCCTATGCACTCTGCACAGGGAAATGAAGCTTAGTTTATCCCTGTTGAACATACACCCCGGGACCCCACTGTTCCCTGTTGACAGCCTTAATAGGGCAGTATGCAGTACTGGCACGTCATGTCATTTTCTTGAATGCAAAATAGCACTTTCCCATGCCCTTTGTCTGTGCCCCCCTTCTTCCATGGGCACGGTAGCAGCTGCATCCCTTGCCTCTATGGTATGTATGTCCCTGTCTATCACACAGTGTTTTTCAATGACATTCAAAAAATCTGAGATAACGGGTGCAAATATCATTGTTGCAGCTTAACATCCTTCATTGTAGGCATACCACGTGATCACACTAACAACCCAACATGCAACACGCTTTCCTAAATCAACGTCTGAGTCACCAGCTTAGCACCTAAAAGGTCCAGCACGGACATGGATTCTTGGTTAAGGCAAAATGACAGCTCAAGTTAAAATTATATTTTAATGTGATAGATGCACTAGACCGCTATGACAAGCTTTTGGTACAAATGCCAGTACAGAGAAGTGGGATACAGATTACAGGTAAAGCGAATTACAAGCAGAGATATAATATGATGTCAGACGGGGAGGCCGATTCATCAATAGCGCCAGGTAGCGACAGATGAGCGACTGTAGCGTGATTTTTTCAGCGCCAGCCAGTATTCGCTGTGCTTGGCCGGCGTTAGCTTGATGACAGCGACTCAGTCGGTGTGCGGTAATGTTGAATACGGGCTGGGGGGTCGCTGTTTCACAGGTCCAGCGTTGTATGTGAGCGCCTGACAACGAATGGCCAGAGCGAACGGCTAGCTTCATATTCATCAACAAATCACGCTCCGAATGTGCTGTCGCTGTCCATTCCTTGTTTAAACCCCAGAGCGCTGGCGGCGATGTGTATTAACTAGTTTTTAACCCCTAAACAACCATATTTTTTGAATGTAACATTATACATGTTTTTAGAATCATTTTGTAATATGAATACATTAATCTCAGACCTGTTAGATCAATTCTGCACATATTTTTTTTTTTTTTTTTTTGACTTAAAAATAAATCCTAACATTGCAGAAGTGTTCTCCGATTTTTTGACATTAAAAAAAAAAAAAAAAAAAAAAAATATTACCAATTAATTATGATTAATTATAGATTGCTCCATTGAAATGCATTGGACATCGCCAGGGAGCGACAGCTCATACCTGGCGCTGTGAGGGAATTTGCAGCGCCGCTGTTCGGTCCAGGCGGCTTCATGATGAATGCCGCGCTAGCCGTCGCTCTCGCCGGCGCTAGCCTCATTTTGCTTGATAAATGCGTCATTGTGACCACCGCCGGGCGTACTTGAGTCGGTAGTCGCCGTTAGCTGCCGCTACCTGGCGCTCGTCAGACACTACCTGGCGCTATCGCTTGATGAATAAGGGCCTAAGTCAGGTTGCTGTGGGACCTTCGGGGGGGGAGGGCTCCTGGGTTCCGCTGCCGGCCCTCTTATGGGGATTAAGCTGCTGCTCCATTGGGAAAGCCGAAACAATGCACCAGCTCTCCCGAGAATAACCTCCAGGGTCCACATGCAGAACAGCTGCCCACATCCTTCCGGGGTGGTGGTTGGACCACTCTCAGAAGGGGGGTAGCCATCTGCCAATGGCAAACCTTCCCTTTCTGCTTTACGAGGGCCAGGGGCTCCTGTGAATGTCGCTAAAGCATGAGTTTGAATGGGTAGCACCCAGTTGATGCTTGCAGATCCTCCAGCAACCACGTCATGAGCTAGATCCCCTGGATGGAGAGTCTACCCTGGGGAAAAAATCTTCCTGGGGAAGGATTTCTCACAGGGTGACAAGACCACTGCGTGCCCCAGGCAGAGTTTCTGGTGAGTTGCTGGGACTCAGCCCTGCCACCCCCACCTTCTAACAGGTGTTGTATTAATGGCAGTAGGTAGCCACGTCGAACCCAACTTGTTTCTTGGTGATCCCTACCAGTAATCTGAATCTTCAGGCCTCACTGCTTCTCAGCCCTTATAAGATACCACCAACTGTCGGTCCTCAGGCCACACCCAGTGACCCTGGCTGGACAATCATCAGGTACAGCCGTGCTTGTCCCCAGACCATCCACCTCGTGTTTGGGCCCAAGCAGGGCTGTGCCTTTTCCTCGGTGACAGCTCTCAGTGTCTGATGTCACCCCGCACCCCTGACTGGACATGGTCGGAGTTGACAAGACCACTAGGTCTTCAGTCGTTATCTGGGGACCTATCTCTTGGCCTCTACCTGTCTCAGCAGCCGCTTGGTTGGAAGGAAGGGAGCCGTCAGTCCTCTGGGGGTCAGCATAGCAGAGACCACCACATCTTCCCAGGGACCTACCTTCAGAACTCTGTTGGAACTGGCAGCCACTTGGTCAGAAGGAAGGAAGCCATTAGAGCCATTAGCGCTTCCACTGTGCATGACAGTGGCCAGAGCCTCTGTGACCTCAGGCAGCACCAGACCGGCCTGGTCCTCTGACAACCCGGTTGTGGAGCAACCCTGTGATGCAAACTTACATAAGGGTCCCACATCTTCTGTAACAGCACTCACCTCCCTTGGCTCATCCTCTCAGGAACAGCCACAGGGTATAGCCAGCTCCAGCATGCTGGATTATCCTCCTTCCTCTGTGAGGAAGAAGCACACACTGCACTACCTACCCCCATATTCCCTGTAGCAGGCAGGTTAAACAAATTGTTCACATTAATTGCACACATTGGGGTACACAATGCATTGCAGGAGGGCCAGACTTCGAGGGTTCAGTGGCGACATACTGAGACTCAAATCACCCTAAGTCTGTCCCAAGCAAAACACATATTTCACCCCTACCTCCTGGCATCTCTGTCCAAATTAATTTTGGTGCTGAGCAGTGCCGATTCACCTCCCTCAATTCCGGTAAATGAGTCTTCCTGGGTACGAAGTCTGGTGGGGACACCATCCCAGGGTGCACCAGATTTGTCTCAGGGCTGGGGTCCCTCAGTCCCATGGCCACAGCCTGGCCTTCCGTGACAGGTTGCAAATTGTCCCAGGACCTCCTAGCACCCCTACCCACATACAACACAGTGGTTGAATTCTGGGACAGGCACTGCTGAAGCTGGGGACATGTGGCCTTGAGGTATCCTGGCAGGTTGCAAATGGGTTTCACCCCCCAGCCTAGAGACAGCAGCAGGAGCGGGAGGAGGGCCTTGTGCCCACTTGTACATTTTTGTCGGGGAGGCCTATTCATTAATAGCGCCAGGTAGCGACAGATGAGCGCCAGTAGCGTGATTTTTTCAGCGCCAGCCAGTATTCGCTGTGCTTGGCCGGCATTAGCTTGATGACAGCGACTCAGTCGGTGTGCGGTAATGTTGAATACGGGCTGGGGGGTCGCTGTTTCACAGGTCCAGCGTTGTATGTGAGCGCCTGACAACGAATGGCCAGAGCGAACTGCTAGCTTCATATTCATCAACAAATCACGCTCCGAATGTGCTGTCGCTGTCCATTCCTTGTTTAAACCCCAGAGCGCTGGCGGCGATCTGTATTAACTAGTTTTTAACCCCTAAACAACCATATTTTTTTTATGTAACATTATACATGTTTATAGAATCATTTTGTAATATGAATACATTAATCTCAGACCTGTTAGATCAATTCTGCACATATTTTTTTTATTTTTTTTTTTTTACTTAAAAATAAATCCTAACATTGCAGAAGTGTTCTCCGATTTTTTGACATTAAAAAAAAAAAAAAAAATAAATAATACCAATTAATTATGAATAATTATAGATTGCTCCATTGAAATGCATTGGACATCGCCAGGGAGCGACAGCTCATACCTGGCGCTGTGAGGGAATTTGCAGCGGCGCTGTTCGGTCCAGGCGGCTTCATGATGAATGCCGCGCTAGCCGCTGCTCTCGCCGGCGCTAGCCTCATTTTGCTTGATAAATGCGTCATTGTGACCGCCGCCGGGCGTACTTGAGTCGGTAGTCGCCGTTAGCTGCCGCTACCTGGCGCTCGTCAGACACTACCTGGCGCTATCGCTTGATGAATAAGGGCCATAGAATTACATTGTTATTACACTGTGACATTAACACTTTAATACAAGACCTGTAATGACAATTCTGCATAAAAATATAAAAAATCAAAAAAGATTTCAAAAAGGACTTTTAATAGGCCAGGAGAGGTCAAACAATGATTTGAAAAAAAAACAAAAAAACCCTGTGTAAAGAGAAGAAATGTAACGCCCATTGAAATGTATGGGAGAGCGACAGGTAATACCAGGCGCCCTGGAAGCCAGAGCGCCGGCAGTATACGCTGAACCATCTTTGATGATAAATCAGACGCTACATCCGCTCACCGGAATAGCTTTGATAAATGCGGTATTGCGTACAGCGCCCGGCGTTCACCATTCGCTACCTGTCGCTGCCAGTTGCTACCTGGCGCTATAGCTTGATGAATAACCCCCATAGTAATTGTCTAATGAACTCTACTAAGTTGTGTACACTTTTCTTTAGAGTTTGGGTATCAGACAATAAAATATATTTTGTCTCTTTGTTATTTTATTTTCCCTTTTTCTCTCTAATAGTATAACTTTTTTTCATTTTAACTATTTACAATTGTAATTACTGGATAAAACATGGTCTACTTTAATCATACATATACAGAAGGTAAAGATGAAACTTAACCTAGTGTTCATACACATATATACCAGTCCCCCTAATGTCCATCCCCGTCCCCACAATTCCTTCCCCCTCAATAGGCTCGATTCAGAGACACATTCGTCTGGACTTTCGTAGCTGTATGTGTATGTTTTTGTGTGTGTTTGTCATTTTTTGGGGCTTTTATGTTCCATTTTCCATTCGTACGTTCGTTCCCGCTAATGCGTATATGCGCTCATTGTCTGAAAAAACCATTACAGAGGTTTTTACATTCTATAGAATGTTTGTAGGTGCATATTGTTATAGGATGAGGCTGGTGCAGTTTTCTACTTTAGGCATAATGCAAACCTGATAAAATGTGTTTTAAGCTTTGTAAAGGAACCTTATATGCTCACCTTTTACCAGCCCTGTCCATCTGGTAGTGTAAACAATAGGGTCTTAATAATAATAATATAGCCGTGGAGTGGAAAGTAATCGAGCAATCTACTAACACGGTATCCAGGGGGGTTGTCTATGTCTTTGTCAGAAAGTTTGACCAGGATTCTATTTATGCATACGCTTGTTTTTAGCTTTTCCTGATTTAAAACTAGATAAGATTTTTGACATTACTTTCTCGCAGCTTAATTTGTTATGATATCCAGCTTGTACCAAAGCCTTTAGGGTTATCATCTTTCCCCTACCCTCTACCCTAATAATTTTAAGATAATTTAGAATTTGACGAGCTTTCTCAGCACACAATACAATGAAAACATATGGTGTGTTATATGTATGGCCCTGGTGACAATTTATTTCATTTGCCCTGTTAGGCTGGGTTCACACCAGTCCGATTGCAGAGCGATCCCGCTTTCGGCCAAGCGCCCAGCAACCGCTGGTGTCAGCGCGTGGAGGACATTCGGCGCTGGCGCTCTCCACTTACATGGAGGGAAATCGCTAGCACTTCTTCCTCAGGACTCTGCAGGAAGGGCTTGTGGAAGCGCCCCATAGAATACTATGGGCAGCTTTTGACAGGCAGATGCAGGGTGCTGACCTGAAACCAGACTTAAGGTAAAAGTTCAGTCTCCCAGATTTTGTGCCTTATCACGGTGCCCCCCCTGCTGTGTGTAAGCCTGATGAAAGCCAACGATTCTTACCTCACCTGATCTAACAGCACATGTGCAGGCTCACCTCCAATCACAGTTCTATGAGGTGCATATTAATGAGCATCATAAAATGCTTAATGTAGCAGTCAGAGGGGTGCTGGCATGTGCAGTTGGATTTTATGATGATACCTAGGGTTTCACACATCGAGTCACCCCAAAACTAAATGAGAGATTATAGACCAGTGTTTCTCAACGCTTTCCTCAAATACAGTAGCCACAATAGGCCATGTTTTGTGGATCTCCACACAGGCAGCTCTGTAATACTGCTGAAACACTAATTACTCCCCCTGTGTGTCTGTACTGAGATCCAAAATGATGTTCTCTTGGGGTACTTGAGGAGATGATAAGAAATGCTGTTATAGACCCTAGGCCAGTAATTGCTCCTCTTTATCTAAAGTTTAGATCATTAGCTATTGAATTTCTTTAGCACCCTAGAGTGAAGGTTTTAACAGCCAACATGGGGTTGATTCAGAGCCAGATGAGAATTCTCACTTCTTTTTTTAGGAGGAAAACTGCCTTTGACTTTCATTGTCTACCGCATGTAAATTTCACCTGGCTCTGAACCAACCCCAAGGTAGACAATGAATGTCACTTGCAGTTTTCTCTCTTTAAAAAATAAGTGAGAATTCTAACCTGGCTCTGAATCGACCCCTGTATGTGTGCTTTCAATCATTTATAAGCTCCTAAAATATTCTCTGTTCTCTAAATCACTCCTTATTTCAACTCATTTATAATGCTGAAATAAAGCATTAAACATTCCTAATTTTACTGAGATATTTTAAGGATAGTTTACTGAATATAGACCAGCATGTTAATTAAGAAACATTCTACAAGGGTTTTTAAGAAAAGCCCAGTGTTTGATAAGAACTCATCAGCTGGGCAGCTTGGCCTGTGGGTGTTTTGCTTTTATCTCTGGCTGGAGGTCTTGGCAGGGTTTTGGATACCAGCTATGTGAAAGTGTCATAGTAAGGTTCTTGCTTTTCAGTTCACTAGCAAAACATATGGGTTACCCTGACATATTTACTTGCAAGGGATCTGCCAAATATGAGTTCACCAATCTGCTCATCCTGATTTATGATTAATAAACTGAAGTACCAGTTCAGTAAATAGATGCCATAGATCTCCCCCCTCTGGATGTTTCTGGTCCAATGACTTCAAGCTGACAAGCACTTCCTGGGAATCATGTGCTGGATGAGAAACAGCATTTAACTCTATTGCTAGGCGCTGCAGGGCTTGCATAATCTTGACTATTTCAGTTCTTTTGCCACAGACAAACTCTTACGTAGAGCGTTTGTTATGTGAGGAAAATCTGGATATTATATACTTAAGAACAAGAAAAAGTCAAAAGAGAGAGTCCAGGAGAGGATCTAAGACATTTCAAACCGGAGCAACGGTAAAAGAAACAAAAAACTGGGTGTGAAGAAGAATAATGGGTGAGTAGCTTAATACTGACATAAAAAGCTTTATTGTGCAACGTTATTTCTGTTACGTGCATGGATTTGTTTTAAGCTGTTGTAATACTATACACAATTCTCAATGGTAATTGACATAGAATATTACTGTATAGCTTATGGAATATTATAGCATCCTTTTTCTGGGCTGTGGTTCAAGGTTCTTGTAATTGTTATAGAAACTTAATCTACTGTCTTGCCTGTTTTTCACAATATCACAATATCATGGTTTACCCAAGGGCCATTTTCAAGGGATTTACCTAGAAAGTATATTATTGGATTGTAGTCAAAATATAGGGCACTAGATAAAAAGCACTAAACATTCATGAACATTAATACTGTTAACAGAGGAAGGTGAGTTAGTTCAAAAGCCCAAAGCTGTTAAGCAAGAACTTTGACCATCAAGCAACTGATGTGCTATGTTGCACTAAGTGCCTTTCTCAGTCTCAGTCACTAACAACTGGCTAGAAAAGGGCAGGTCAGGTATAAAATGTTGGGCAGTGCTGAAAAACATAGCTGGGGTTCAATTTTTTCCTGATACCTTAAGAGTTTTTTCATCTCTGCTCAATTAACATTAACATTATTGTTTATTTATGAAGCACCATTTTATTCCGTGGTGCTGTATACAGTAGAAATTTCAGGAGGGTAAGACATAACATACTTAAACTACAAAGGGTATATTTGGGGCTAGGATGGACTGGAGCCCAGGCCAGGCCACTACAGTCCTACAAACTGAGCCCTGTCACCATTATTCTTCCCAGATTATCAGCAAGTGTGTTTCACAGCAGAGGCTATAGCATTGAAGGAACAGATCACGGGTCATGATACTTCTGTCGTATTGCTATAGCATAATAGGGACAGAACATGGGCTATCCTGGCCCAGAGGTGTTACAGAGGGGCTAGGAGAGGGGTACAGTGGGGGTGGGGGGAGACTTGGAAGACAGGAATTTAGTTTTAGGAGTGCATAAGCTCCTCTTTGTAAGGTAAGCTGAGTGCTTAGTGGCCCCAAAGCAGGGCAGCCCACCAGGAAGTCTCCTTGCATTTCCTATGTCACTGATTATGAGTCAGATATTGCAGAAACATGACAATAAACACACATAATACACAGGGTATTATGAGTCAGATGTTACAGAAGTGCAACAAAAATACATTGGAACAGTAGTATGATAGGAGAGAGACCATCAATTGAGCTTACAATCTAAAAGATGATGGTGGGGACAAGAGTATGTACTAATACTAATCATGGTAGCAGGTGATTTAAAGAGTGACAAGATTGTAAAGTGGGTTGATAGGTTTGACTAAATAAATAAGACTTATGGGTGCTTTTATAGGATTTTTGAAAGTTGTGTGTTGGAGGAGGGCATTTCAGAGGAGTGGCATATTAGATGTCCCTGACATGAGAGTGGGGGAAGGTGATCTAGGAATGAGGACAGGAGAAGGTCACTTGGAGATCAGAGGTGGTATCTTTAGACTAGCAATGACATGCTCAAAGAACCAGCACAGCGCAGCATATCTTTAGCTAAACCAAACCATTGGGAAAGTTTACTAAACTGAATGCAAAGAATTATCTTTGAATCAACTATGTGTTGTTTACTTCCCAGTCAACTGTGCTATTCTCTGATCTAAAGCAGAACTCAAGCTATAACCCTCCCACCCTGCCACTCTCCCTGGCACTGAGGCAGGACGGAGGGGTGTTTCAAAGAGAAAAACCCATACCCTACCCAGGGGCCCACGCTGCTCCTCAATCTTGGACTAAAACACAGTGCTGCGGCGGCAGGAGCTCAAGCGGACCCAGGTGATGCTGCTTCCTGAGTGATATCACTCATCATCCAGTTTTTCACAAATCTTGCATAACTGTATCCCAAGTTTATTTTATTGTTTTATTATATTTGAGCAAAGGGGGTGGGAGTAGCTCCATCACTATTTATACAAAATCATCATCATTAATATTCAGGGCCTGGGAACCAATTTACCGCCCAGTTCAACCCTCTCATCATCCAAGTATTAAAGTGGACCAACACCCAGGATTTTGACTATCCTGGGTCTTGGTCCACTTCGGTGGGGCACCCCCGATCGGGGTGCCCCGCTGTGTGAAACCCCCCCGATCACCCGAAAAACTCACCTCTCCCCGCTCCCAGCGCCGACGGATAAGCGGTTTGACAGCCGCGGACAAGTGGCTCCTCCGCCGCCGCCTCCCGCGCGTCAATCTTGACGCGCGCGCGCCCGCGCCGGCCTTTCACAGACACCCGGCGCGGGCGTGCGCACGTCTAGAGGGGCGCGAGGGAGGCGGCGGCGGCAAGGTAAGGGGATTTGGGGTGTTTGGGGAGGGGTTTCACCCCGCGGGACATCCGAGAGGGGGGAGGTGATCGGCCCGGGAATCTTATAGATTCCCGGGCCGATCACCGGAGGGTGATGGTCCACTTTAAGCACCAAACATGTCTAGCTATGTGAAAAGACAGAGATTTGGTTGCACATATCTGCAGATACATGTGGAAGCCACACTGCCCCGGCAAGGCACTCTGTGTTTAGTGTTGTCCCTACTCTTATTTTTGAGTCCCCAAAGTTGGGCCATGCAATGCAGCCAGAGCTACTCACCTGGGAAGCTGCCAGCCTCCCTTTAGAACACTCCATAGGGAGAGATCCATGGTGGCTGAATCCCTCCCTGTGTGTGTTCATGGCAATTCAAACTGAGCAAAGGGGGTTGGGAGTAGCTCCATCACTATTATTTATACAAAATTATCATCATTATTATTCAGGGCCTGGGAACCAATTTACCGCCCAGTTTAACCCTCTCATCATCTAAATATCAAGCAACAAACATGTCTAGCTATGTGGAAAGACAGAGATTTGGTTGCACATATCTGCAGATACATGTGGAAGCCACACTGCCCCAGCAAGACTCTGTGTTTAGTGTGGTCCCTACTCTTATTTTTGAGTCCCCAAAGTTGGGACATGCAATGCAGCACACACAGGGAGGGATTCAGCCACCATGGATCTCTCCCTATGGAATGTTCTAAAAGGAGGCTGGCAGCTTCCCAGGTGAGTAGCTCTGGCTGCATTGCATGTCCCAACTTTGGTGCTTAATACTTGGATGATGAGAGGGTTAAACTGGGCGGTAAATTGGTTCCCAGGCCCTGAATAATAATGATGATGATTTTATATAAATAATTGTGATGGAGCTACTCCCACCCCCTTTGCTCAGTATTATATTTGCACAATACTTATTTCTGCTTGTGAGCATGCATAAAGAAAAACAAAATACATACATAAGGGCAAACTAGATGGACCATATGGTCTCCTTCTGCCATCATCATATGTTG
The DNA here is from genome assembly GCA_027917425.1 of Gastrophryne carolinensis. Classification (NCBI taxonomy): domain Eukaryota; kingdom Metazoa; phylum Chordata; class Amphibia; order Anura; family Microhylidae; genus Gastrophryne; species Gastrophryne carolinensis. Next base: position 131,947,159 of record CM051234.1, read on the forward strand.
CTTTGTACAACAAGATAAAATAGAAAGTTTATTCTATTCTATAATCTCCCATGTGGAGCAATTCAGTATATTGGGAGGTAAACAGTGGGAGGAAGAACTGTTATGTCACCAGCATTGTCTGGGCTTAAAACATTTTCTCTGCACTTATGGTATATTTACACGGTACAAATCACTAAACTGATCCCATATGTGAGTCGTGAAGGATCAGACAACTTGCGTTAGCGCATGGAAGTTTTGTCGACAAATGTTCGTTAAAGTGAACCAAAACCTGGGATTTTGACTATACAGTGTTTTGTTCCTTGCCCTCAGGGCACCCAGATTTGAGATGCTATGCTAAGTGGACCAACAGTGTAATAACATAACAACTTTAAATATCCCTACCAGTGCTGTGCTTGGAATTCGCTGGAAAAAATCTCACCAAAAGCTGGAGTTTTTAAAATGTAGCAGATTGAATTTAAACATGCCTGGGATAAGCACACATCTATTCTAAGATAAAGAGTACATACAGTTACATAATAAGGGCAGACTAGATGGACCGTATGGTCTCCTTCTGCCGTCAACCTTATGTTTCTATGTTTCTATGTTACTTCTGTAGGAACTTCCGCATACATGGTCTGCAGATTCCATAAGAAAGGGAGACCCCCCCACAGCCAATCATTTACCCCTACAAGTCTGCGTTTTTGTGCTGTTGCAAGACTTGTGGCTGGGGATGCTCGACGGGTTGTGTCGTAGTCACAGTTTACATGCCAAGAGCAACCGGGAGCTGAATTGGCTGAGAAGACGCCTACTCAGCCCTGCCCTGCCCATACAGCGAATTCAGCGAAAACAGCATCTGATACCACTCAACACACTTCCGGGCAACCTGGCATACAGGGGCAGGGCAATGACTAAAAGGGGCTGAGGTGGCATCACAATATGCAGCCTTGGCTGCCATACTTCCATACCCGCTCCTGTGCATCTGCTGCTATAAGCGACTTGACTGCAACATTTTGCAAGCTTCTAAGGGGGTGGGGTAACTGATCCGTGTTGCCCTGCCATTTGTTTTATATATATATATATATATATATATTATATAATAATGTCAAAAGGGAAGATTCCTTCAGCACACAAGCCAGTCTGAATAACGGCGGTTGTGCGAGGTTTGCTGCACTACCAGGGAATCCCGGATCCTACAAGATGGCGGCCCCTATAGTACATTAGCTACCTCAAGCTAGACATGGATAAGACAGAACTGGTCATTTTCCCACCATCTAACTCCCCTCCCCTCTCTAACACGTCTATCTCTGCCAACAATTACACAATAACCGCAATCCCCCAAGCTCGGTGCCTGGGAGTCATTCTGCACTCATTCAAACCTCACATTCACTCCCTAGTCACCTCCTGTCGCCTCCAACTTAAAAACATCTCCTGCATCCATCCCTTGCTTGCACCTGACACCACTAAAATGTAAGTGCACTCCCTAGTCATATTTTGACTGGATTACTGCAACATCCTTCTTTGTGGCTTACCAACTAACAGACTGGCACCCCTCCAATCTATTCTGAACTCTGCTGCTTGCCTCATCCATCTCTCCTCTCGCTCCTCCAGTTCTGCTCCTCTCTGCCAATCCCTTCACTGTCTGCCAGTCCCACAGCAAATCCTGTTCAAAACTCTAACTCTTGCCTACAAAGCTCTCTCCATCCAGGCCCCTCCCTACATATCATCTCTAATCCAACAATATCAACCTAGATGCAGCTTTTGCTCTGCTGCTGACCTTTTCCTGTCCTCCGCCCTAGTCACCTCCTCTCATGCCTGCCTCCAGGACTTGTCCATTTCAACTCCAATCTTCTGGAATGCCCTCCCCCACCCACTCCGCCAATCCACAACCCTCAAAACCTTCAACGGTGCCCTTAAAACCTATTCAGACAAGCATACAATCTGGTTTAACCAATTCTCTAAAGGGCACATGCCACAAAGCTCAATACTGACTGTTTGTGATCCTTCCCCGTCGTCTCCACCCCTCTTCCTTTAGTCTGTAAGCTCACAAGGGCAGGGCTCTCTCCTATTGTATCTTGTATTCAGAATATTCATTGTTAACTCTGTAACACTGCATTTATAATAGTCTGTGTACTGTATGCTTCTACCCTGTCTGTAATTACTAATTTATACATCGCTACGGAAGAAGATGAAACGATATAAATAAACAATAATAATAATAATAATAATAATAATAATTTTATTATTATTTGGTAAGTGCCGCTTTCCATTTTTTAGATTATATATGAATTTAATGTACAGAGACATGAGAGCAGCAGAGTACATGGACTTCATTTTAAATGTATTTTCTCCCTATTGGTTCACTTTAATGGCCTAAGGATCTTTAACTGGAATGTCCCAGGGGAGAATGTTAAAAGGGGCATAAAGTCATTTTACTGTTGGTCCACTGTAACTGGCTTTGCAGATTATGACAACAGTGTTTATTCTTTGGAAAAAAAAATAACAGCACCATTTATACCAAGCCTACCCTAGATTGTAAGCTTGCAAAATCAGGGCCCCAACTCCTTTTGTACTCCATATTCATATTGTGTGTGTTGCGTCTCTGTCAAGACTGACACATAATACTCTGTGTATTAGAAGTACATCCGTTTTATGCTGTATTTAATTTCTACCTTGTCGAGCGCCACAGAAGAAGATGGCGCTCTATAAATCGAGGTCACACTAAAATTGAGGCTACTGCATTGCAGGGACAGATCATGAGCAGGGTTGGATATGGTCACTCTTAAAGGGGAACTGTCTTTTAGAATCCAGGGCAATCCGAGTTCCACTTCCACTTCTTCTTCTTCAATCCCCCAAAGTGGGAAGCCCCGCTCTGTGATACCCCTCAGATGCCCCACCTTCTCCCAGAGCCTTTGGATCGGCAGCCATATTCTTGCTCACCTCTAGCTGTGCAGACACCTGCACCAGGACTTTCTGAATCGGCTGCACGCCACATCTAGAAGCTGAGAGCGGGATGCAGCCAGTGGCGCACTCGGCCCCTTTGGCTCTGCTCGGCTGCTTAGCCATTCAGATGGCTTAGCTGTTCAGGTTGCTTAGCCGCCGACAGAGCCAAAGGGAGCCAAGAGAATTTCAGGGCTCCTCAGCCAGTTTTGTCTGACGTTGAACATCAGGAAGGTGAGTGCATCGATGGACCTGGGGGGATACACACAGTGGAGCATCCCAATATGGGATGCCCCCCTGAGAGTAACAACACAGGAAATTCTTCTTTAATGTAAAGGAGGAGTTAGTTGAAGGTGGTTGTGTGCTTGAGGTTACATCCAGCTCAGACATCCACCAGGAACTTTCTTGGTCCTGTCTGCAAGTCCGCCCCTGCATAGGAATCAGAAGAAGCCAGAGGTACCGGATCGGTCTAGATGGTCACTGAGACACAGAGCCTCTGGGAAAGCAGTAGACACAGTCGGTGCAACTGCAATGAAACCCTTGTGCTAACAATAGTTCTGGGGTCTGTGGAAAAACTTCACAAAAGTCAATGTTCTCTACCTGTTATATAATGCTATCAGCCAAAATGGGCTACAGCATATTGTGGTGACATAAAATAAAATGAGACCAAATCATAGGGCTGGAAATGCCCAGGGCCACAATTAAAATGATTACAAGAACCCCCCTTTCCTCCCACTAGAAAGATCACACATATTAAATAAAGTTTCATTTTTAAGGTATTTTACTTTTGATGTGATGATGAGAAAGGTGAGGGAATGAAACAGGTTAACAAGAGTGTTTTCTCATCCTGGCTGTCTTCTTTTATACTCCTTCCACTATGCACTATGCATGGTTTCCATGGTTACCGCTTTATTCATGATGCTTAACCTTTCCTAATTATATACTGGCATAAAATTAATACTTCAATTCTTGACTGAAAAACAACTTGCTACATGTTGCCTGTCAGCTTTTGTGACACGCGGTATTACATACTGTCACATACTGCATTTTGGATATATATACAGTATATTTTTATTTATTTATGTAAATTAGACAGGATGCTGTGAATTATTTTGGCTTTCCACCACTGTGGATCACAGGAGGCTGCACTGAAAGTTAGTGACCTGGTCAGTAGCATGTGAACAAATGGTGTGTGTATCTCTGTATAATAAATAGGACCGAGGAATATATGTATACCAAAGTGGTTGATTGATCTCAATTTTTTTTGCTGCAGAAAAAAGACCATCTAAAACAATTTGCAGGATCTAAATAATATCTACTGCATCCATCTGAACCTCAACCTCACAGCCACCCCCCAAAGTTCAGGTCCCGATTGATTTCATTGGGTTCCCGAACCAGCCAAACTTGCCGGACCTGAACTTTGGGTTCCCTATCAATCTTCTTATCTGGCTGTATCAATTTACTCCATTAGCGTACACAATATATTGCCCTATTTTGTCTTTTTCTAATATCCTCTATATGAAAGTTCCAAACGGCAGATGCACGCTTACATGTACAATAAAGGTGGGTGCCAGGTCCGCGGTGGCGGCATTTCTTATCAATAGTAACAGAAAGAACCGGCACTTCAGTTGAAAGTGATAAGGCAAAATTGTATTAAGGCAGTGGTGCATGAGGCACAATACCAAAGAAAAATGCCATCGAAGATCAATAGGTAGTCCATTATAGTTCCAATGTTTCGGATGGTATAATATCCCCCCTCTCACACTGAGCACACCCTGTGACGATCCGTGGAACCTTACAGGGTTCCCTGGCTGCTGGGATACGTACTGTCCGTCCAGTGTGCAGGAACGTATGTGTAACCCATGGTCCAATCAGACCACGGGCTGCAGAGCGTCACCTGTTGCTGGGCTGCCATTCTCTCCCCTTCTGTCCTTTTGACAGGCGGGGATTGCGCTGCCCTTCCTCAGGCGAACATTATTTATTATTATTTTAATTTTGAATATATTATATATTATAATCCTTCTTCACATATGTTTACATGAGTGGCATACCCGCTGATGTCACTATGATGTCAGGCAGGAATTTTGAACTGTTTTTTGTTAATGCTTTGTAAAGGGGTTTACTATTCTGCACTGTTTGATAGTCCTCCCGGAAGAAGGGGGACATTATACCCCGAAATGTTGGAACTATAACGGACAACCTATTGATCTTTGTTGGCATGTTTTGTGGTATTGTGCCTAATGCACTGCCATAATACAATTTTGCCTTATCACTTTCAACTGAAGTGCCAGTTCTTTCTGTTACTATTGATAAGAAGCGGCGCCACCGCGGACCTGGCACCCACCTTTATTGTACATGTAAGCGTGCACCTGCCGTTAAGAGAGATAAGTTTAAACAGGTCTGCCTTGACTATACAGAGAATCGTGTGTATCCGTGGCTTTCCGGAAATGACCCAGACCAGCGGCATCTTAGGAGACAGGCAGGCACTTCAGCCAGACGCAAAACCGACCAACCTCTACTGTACCCAGTTTCCGATAGTGACCCGGTTTCAGAAAACTTGTCTTTGGACAATGATACACGTACTATAAGGAGACCGAAAAGGAGCAGCAGGCTCCTTTTCGAGTACCCCCCAGACCAAACAAACCAGAAGGGGTGGAAGACAGCGCTGACGGCGGGGTAATGGCCCTGAGATCAGCCAACAAGAGACCCCTATAATGAACCTCTCCTCCAGACCACTTACGGAACATGAGGTAAGACTGCTTAGCAGGGGACTTTCTTTTTGCCCTACTTCGAAGTTTGATTTGTTCAAATTTGATATCGAACTATTTAAGTTGGAGCGATCTTTGAAATTGAAACAATTTTTTTCCGCTAACCCCACGAATACTCGTGAGAGAACCCAGACCAGGCCCACTGGACAGTTTGGCACCATTGAGAGCTATATAAAGACTGTTAGAGCAGAGACCATACGCTCCACGAGTAACAAAAAAGTACCACCAGAACCTCTCTAAGGGTGAACATATGGCGCTGAGAGCTCTAAGGAACGATGATTATATTATTATCAAGCCAATAAAGGTGGGGAAATTGTGGTCTTGGACTACAGTATGTACCAAAAAGGCATACTAGATATGCTTATGGACATCACCAGTTATGAGAAGATCTCGGGGAACCCTATTTTGGGATACGGAATATGGTACAACAGTATATCTCTCTGGGCATGACTAATGGCTGGATAAACGAGAGGATACTGCCAAGTACATAGATATCCAACACCCGATCACTCCAGTTATGTATGGCCTACCCAAGATACATAAGGGATGCAATCCTCTCAAATACAGACCTATTGTGGCCCAATGGTTGGACCATTTGCAACCATATGTACAACAACTTCCTTCATATCTGAGGGACACTGGTGACTTTTTGGGTAAATTTAAAGATATCAGTATTGGAGCCAATGACATGGAACCATGAGCAACCATGGATATTTCCAGCCTTTATACCAACATACCTAATGACCAGGGTATCAAGGCAGTGAAACACTTCCTCACAAGGAAACCACCTGATATCCCTATCGAATGTATCCTCACAGGTCTGGAGATTGTACTGTACAATAATTACTTTCGATTCGAGAACAGTTTTTTTAAGAAAATCCCCGGCACGGCTATGGGTAGCGCAATAGCTCCTGCCTTCGCTAACCTCTTTGTGGGCTTCCTAGAAGCAAGATATATCAGACCATCGCCCCTATATACCGAGCATGTGACCTTCAGGGGTCAGTACTTCGATGATGTCATCATGATCTGGAATGGGGATAAGGAGGGCTTCGACCTGTTTGTTGAGTACATTAACTCCATCTTTCCCATCATTTTTAACCCTGAGACCTCAGACACACACATTACCTTCCTTGACGTTGCAATTGACAAAATCGCGGATGGTTCCATCACCACAGGTCTGTTCTCAAAACCCACAGACAGGAGCACGTTACTACGTTACGAAAGTGAACACCCCAAACAACTGGTCGACAGCCTCCCGATTTCTCAGTTTCTTAGAATAAATTCGGACCCGACAAACTAAACTACAATTACATAACATGTTCCAAAAATTTCTCATCAGAGGGTATCCCGAATCAGTGCTGACACAAGCCCACAACCGTGCTGAAGAAATTTGGAGAGGGCGTCCTAAAAAAGAGGGGTGCACTAAAGAATGGGTTCCTTTCCTGCTCACTTTTAACCAAGCAGCCCCCACCATTGAACATATTACAAAGAAACATAGAGCTGTATCTTCTGACAACACCCTGTGCCTGGTCGTAAAGAGACCATTACTCGAAGTGTACCAAAGGAGCAGAAATCTTAGAGACTCGCTTGTTCAAGCAGATCCTGCTGAGAAATATCTAAAGAAATGTATCTCAAATTTATTAGCTGCACTGGGTGCTTTAGGTGTAATAACTGTAATGTTTGCAACTCACTGATCCTTGGACCAGAATTCTCCCACCTCATACCGGTCAGCAGTTAAAAATCTGGGGTATTTTTTCATTCCCAGGATGATCGATTCCTTCCCCCCCGGCCATCCAAAATCGGGATGCCCCACTGTATGAAACCCCCAGGTCACCCCATACACTTACCTTCTTTCTTTCCCAGTCAAACAGCACATGTGCGAACCGCGGCCATCCTTGCTATGTGAGTGCCCGCCCCAGGCATTTGTAAATGGCCGGCTCAGGCATGCTCCCTATTAGAGGGTAGCAGGGGATGCGGCGGTCAGCGAGCTCTGAGCCGCCCGCCTTAGACGACGTGATGTCAGCGAATCCAAGTGCGCTCATTGAACAAGTGGCCGTGCATGCGCCATTGGACCGGGAAGAGATGAGTTGTTTTCAGCGACCTGGGGGGTTTCCCACAGCAGGGCACCCCCGATCGGGGTAGTCAAAATCTATAGTCTACTTTAACTTTAACACATTTTGTATAGGTTATGAATGAATTCTGGGTCATGTTAAAAAAATAAATGGTATTTGCTTGCATGTGCTTTATGACTAATCATTGCTCTATTTAGGTGGTTTTTACATGCATTTGCTTAGGTATCTGCCTTGATGGGCAGCCGTTACCTCCAACCTGCTGTATGGACAACCAACTCAGGCACCACATTTATAAAAAGCTATAGCTTTGTCTATTGTTGTCTTTGCCATGTGTGCATCTTCATTTATTGTGAACTAGTAAAGTTGTACTTTACACCTCTAACCATTTGGGATCACTGCTGCACTTAATATTAATGCGGCTTTAGCTTTGAGATCTCCATAAACTATATCTAAAATGTTCTGTATGTAGTATCTTATTTTAATGACTTGGTAGGATTAGATCTTACTGTGGGGTTGAGGCATTTGAAGTTCATGTGGAAATGAGTTAGGTCTTTGTCACTAGCAGATCAGGTGATCAGGATGTCATCAATGGAGTAGGCCATTTAGTTTTTCCATAGATCTGCATGCTGAGGTGCAAATCTTAAAGTGCTACTGTAGACAAAGGTAATTGTTACACCATTGCATTGGGCTACATTTGGCACTGACTGTCCTAAACTGTTTTCTTATATTTAAATTGAAGAAGAAATGGTCGCAATCCTCTTCAGGAGGCCAGTTTTGTAAATGTTACTGGCAGCTGCCTGCATGCCTCCTAACCCTAACCTGTTACAACCTACTTTTTGTTAGGGTATAATTTTACTTGGACAATTTCAAAACCTGCTGTAAAATAGTAAGAGGTCCATAGGAGTCTTCTGTTACAGAAGAACAAGGTAATCTAATAATGAAATTATGGTATTTTGGAACTGTAAACAGTATATGGGAAATCAAAACAATATATCTAATATATAAAGCATCACCTGTAGAACTGTCCCATTGTACAGGGGATTTTGTTAATAAATCTTTATTATGTGCTAAGTGAGAAAAGATCTCCTTGCCTCTTAAAATGCATCCTGTTTAGAAAAACCCCAAATCATTTGGCTAACCCCCAAGTTTATTCAAATGAAACTTGTTTGCCCCTCCAGCACCCTCTTGATTCCTGACCCATCCGTTTAATTCAGCAAGGGTTCCTGCCGACAGGGGCTTCAAAGGAACCAGATAAGATGTAAACATTTACTAACATAATAGCAAAATAACACATGTATATACAATATAAAAATATACAAAAATAAAAGAATGCCAGCAGTGTTAAACATGAAGAGAACACCCCATACGTTTTACTCAGCAGCCATGTGCTACTTTATCATTTTTCCATGGTATTTCGGTGCCATCCTAATTGTCTGCAACAGTTACTGGAAGTTTAGGTGTCATGATACAGATGCAATGGGAGTTGCTGCCCATTTGGATACAGAAACTGTATTGGAAAGTTAATAATATGTGAAAATTCCTGCACTACGTGAATACTATGCAGAAGGTGTCAGGGCTCTGCCATAAACTGTAACCCTGGGTTTAACCATGCCATTAGGGGGGTAATACTTCCTCTTAAGGGACTCATAGCCATATAAAGGATTTGTAGTATCATAGGCAGCAGCAGCGGTATTATAGTTAGGTATAAAAACAATTAGTAGTAGTAAAAACAAAGTAACTAGTGTAAGGCGTTAGAATAAAATGTCATGGTTTGTTAACATTTTATGGAGGATATAACCCAATAGGCGACAAATGAATCCAGAATCCATCCTGTGCACAACAAAACATAGCTTTAACATCAGGCTACAGCACACATAGCTGGTGGACACGAAAAACAATAAACAGCCTAGTTCATATTCAGGGCACTGCCTCAACGCTTGATCCCTCTGAATTATTTATTATGATTAATTTGAGGTCCTTTCCCAGTGTTTTAACTCCCCCTGAGTCTAAGAATTGATCACTCAATATCCATAGTCCATACACCAGACTTTAGTCCATACACCAAGACCTGGCCAAACTTGCATAGTTAGTAATACTCAACACAAAATATTCTTAATTTTGCTGCAGAAAGAAGATGAAATATATCTCCCTACTCTTTCACTTTTCACACTAGAAATGTGTTTCAACTCCCAATGAGTCTGGAATATGTATATGACATGGACATGTGCCTTCTGTGCCAATGTTGTAAAAGCTTATCCTGGGGTTACAACACCATTCAGATAAGCTGGGGAGGGGAGCACACTGCAGATCACAGGGAGACCGGGGATGCAGCCATTCTTCTTTCTCTATGCCAGTCTTTGTGTATGCCATACAATAATAAGTGTGCAGTTGCTGTAAAACTTACCTCAGCTCTGCGGTCCTCTTCCTGTCCCCAGTGGCATCATGTTGGAATGGTCCCTCACTGGGGCCACAGAAAGATGGCCGCCCATCTTGAGGATGGACTCTCATGAGTGAGGACACTCCTAGTGCCATGGGGAGTGGTGGCCATCTTTCTGCGGACGCAGCAGGGGACCGTTCCAACATAACATTGCTTCTGACCAGGGACAGCGGATTAAGGCTCAGGTGAGTTACAGCAGCTTCCTGCTGCTGCACCTATCAACCAGCTTTTCCAGGTTTTGGCTGGACACCAAACTCAAATACTGACTTCTGCTGAAAGTTCATTTTCGGGTGTGGGAACCCAGGTTCGGGTTCGCCTATAACCAGTATAGTAAAAATCTAAATCCTGGTGATAGGTCCACTTTAAGAAATGGATCCCTGTCTTACAAGTAAATAACACATGTGCATTTGCATTGAAAACCAAACATCCAATCTAGCAAAGAAAGACAATCAGGTAAAGATCATTCTGGGAAACTGCCCAGGGTCCCATCCCAAATAGGGCCACTGTCTGACCCACTTCTGAAATCTCAGGGCCCCACTTTTAATTTTGCCCCGGTTGTCTAAAACCATCCCTGACAATGTAGGCAAGGTTGTATGAATAAACATATATGTGTTACCCTCAATGGTTAGTGACACACCTAATGCTAATATGCAAACATTTCTATAAAGACAGTGGCCTGCATCTAGTTCCATTTAGGGTACCAAAGCTATTTTCCTCACCCTTACTATAATGCCTCATTCTACTGTTGCATTGAGTATGATGCTGATTCATCATTAGCGGCAGGTAGCGACAGATGAGCGTCTGTAGCAGGCATTTTCAGAGCGCCCGCTAGTAGTCGCAGTGCTCGGCCGTGAGCCGCTACTTTATAGCGACTCAGTCGCTGTTCAGTAATGGTGAATACATTGTGAGGAGTCGCTATTTGACCAGTACAGCGCTGTATGGGAGCGCTTGTTAGCGACTGCTCATAGCGACCGACTCACACCATATTCAGCAAAAAAACAGCCTCACAAATCTCTGGCGCTGAAAAATATTTGTTTGAAGCCCAGAGCGCAGGAGGCGGTGTGTTTAAAGTCTGTTTTCAAGCATCTATCAACTAGTAACAAAGCAAAAACATATGGAATTACATTGTAACAACATTGTAACATGAACACTTTAATGCCAGACCTGTAATGTCATTTCTGAGGAAATTTATAAAAAATGAAAATTATGAAAAAACTGCTATTTCAATGCCAGAAGAGGTCACAGAATTATTTGTGATTTTTTGGGAAAAAAAAATAAAAACCTGTTTAAAGAGAAGAAAAGGATTGTCTATTGAAATGTATGGGAGAGCGTCAGGTAGCGAGAGGTCATACCTGGCGCTGTGCAAGGCTGAACGCTGGCGCTGTTCGCTGAGGCTGTGAAAATGATGAATCAGACGCTACATGGCGCTATCCCAGTCGCTAAACAGATTCTGCTTGATAAATGTGTAATTGCGTGCCGTGTCCGGCGTTCACCAGTCGCTACCTGTCGCTACCTGTCATTAACCAGCCGCTACCTGATGCTATCCCTTCTTAAATAAGGGCCTTAGTAAGTAGTAATGGCAGGCAGGGTATGTTTCCACTTCAAACACTGTTTCCAATCCTACAAATGAGAAAGCATACTTGAGTTGTTGCTCTCTGATCTGACATCCCCCATCACAGTCACTTGCTCACAAGAGAGATGTCAGGCTGCTAGAGTTAGAAAGGGAACTGGGTAGAGTTTCAAATAATTTCAATAACATTTCAGGTTAGAAGAATGGATCCTTTTACTTAGAAAATCAAAAAAGGAAAGCCATAGTTCACAACTGCTCAAAGGATTCTTTCACTGAATTACAGATTACAAGGGCAGAATGTTCTACAAATGATAATGACGACAAATGAATATAATCTTAATATATTGAAGGTCTGAAATATAGAGATTGTTTACAGACTCGGACTGGCCCACAGAGTTTCCAAGAGAACCCTGGTCCCAGGGGCCCATTTGAGGGCTTCCATCACCAAACCTGAACTATGTATAGCTTATTTGTGCACACACAGACAATACAGTCCGACATAACGTTTCTGTGCATGGGCCCTGAATGTAAGCCAGTAATGCTTGCATCCAAATGTAGGGGTGGGCCCCCGGAGTCAGTTCCACTGGTGGGCCCCAGGCATGTTAGTTCGACACTGATTGTGTACAAGTGGACCAAAACCCAGGATTTTGACTAGCCTGGGTTTTGGCCCTTTCCCCCGGAACACCCCGATCCGGGGTTGTCCCACTACATGAAACCCCCTGGATCGCCTGAGAAAAACTCACCTCATCCTGTTCCTACGGTGCATGCGCAACTGCTTGTCCAATCAGCGTGCTCAAAGCTGCTGAGCTATGCATGTCTGAGCCACGTATTAGCAGAGCGGCGTCTTAACAGAGTGGCTCCGAGCGTGCTCGCGACTGCATCCCCCGCTTTCCTCTAACAGGGAGCGTGCCCGTGCCGACCATTCACAAATCACAAAATTCATTTAAAATCAGACCTTTTCTGTCCTATCTTGTGGTTTCTGAATGCTGCTTTTGGCGAGTAGCTTGGTGCATTACTGACACAGGGTATGCACAGACCCATGACAGGTTGTAGGTATTGTATTATATGCATGGCTGGCACAGAGCGCCCTCACAAATTCTGTGTAAGTGGGTGCCAGGAAACACCATCAGGTGCCCCTTGAAAAGACAGCTTTCATCTGGCTCAGCGGGACTGCTCAAAAAACCTTTCTTGTCTCAACACCTGCAGCACTGAAATACACGAGTTTATATTCAGATGTTTTACATTTAGGTTTTATTTCTGGTCCACTCCTTTCTTATATCTTGTCCCTCTTTCTAAATCTCCTGCTTTTTCTTTCTTTTCTCATATTGGTCACTGTCTCTGTCTGTTTAATATTATTATTTATTTATAAAGCGCCATCGTCTTCTGTAGCTCTATACAAAGCAGTAATTACAGACAGGCTAGAAAGGTGCAGCACATAGGCTATTACATGCAGTGTTATAGAAATCACAATGCATATTCTGAATACAAGATACAGTAGCAGAGAGTGCCCTGCCCTGAGAGCTTACAGTCTAATAGATGAGGGGTGGAGACAAAGGGGAAGGATCACAGTCAGTATTGAGCTTTATGACATGTGCTCTTTAAAGAATTGCTTAAGCCAGTTTGTATGCTTGTCTGAATAGGTGGATTTTGAGGGTACTTTTGAAAGCTTTGAGGGATGGGAAGTGGTGGATTGGACAGAGGAGGGCATTCCAGAAGATAAGAGTGGCGCATAAGAAGTCCTGGAGGTAAGCATGAGAGAAGGTGACCAGGATGGAGGAGAGTAAAAGGTGTGTGGCAGAGCGGAGGCTGCCACTAGGTTAATAATGTTGTATTAGAGATGAGACGTACATGGGGCCTGGCTGGAGATAGCTTTTTAAGTGGGAATGTTTTAAACAGGATTCGCTGTGAGACTGGTAGCCAGTGTAGAAGTAGACAGAGGGGAGCAGATGGGAGCAGAGCTGAATGATTGAGCAGCAGAGTTCAGAATAGATTGGAGGTTCCAGCGGATGATGGCAATTTTTTAGGTTATAAGGGGAATATAAATGGACACAATAAACTTCAAAAGATGGGAAGGATAGGGCGGACAGAGCAGGGCAAGGATTGGGTTAAAGGAGCAGCGTTCCGATAGAAAGATGCCCACACCCCCACTTTGTTTGTTGCTGGGTCTAGGAGTGTGGCTGAATTGTAGTCCCCCATGTGACAGGGCAGCGGGTGAGGCTGTTTCTGATGGAGTAAGCCATGTTTCTGTGAATGCCATGGTAGGTAAAAGAGTTAGAGAGAAACAGGTCATGGATTTAGGCTAGTTTGTTGCACACTGAGTATGCATTCTACAGTGCACAGATGACAGTGGCTGGAAGATGTGGGGTGGGGGTGAGTTTTATTATATTGGATTGTGCAGTGGGTAAGCAGGAGGTGAGAGGTGAGGAGGCTAGCCCTGGGTTAGGAAATATGTCACCAGTGGCAAGTTCAAGAGTAAATAAAGAGAGGAGAGATGGCTGTGGGGTTTGAATGTGGCATAGTGTCTCTTATGCTTGGATATAGAGGGGGTGAGTTATTTTGCCGGTGGGAGTAGTTTATGAGCGGAGAGGTATAGAAATGAGTAGTGAGGGGGGTTTCAGATTATTTTCCTCAGCCCTCTTCTTTTTTTCAGACTCTTTTCTTCTTCTTTTCACATTTCATCTCCATCCCATATAATAGGCATTGTGGCAGAATTTCCCTCCCCTCCCATCCCCCATAACAAACAGTGTGGCAGAATCCCAACCCCAATCCCCTAAACCAGGCAGAGTGTCAGAATACCCCCAATTCCATATTACAGGTAGTGTGGCAGAAACACTGGCTGTACATAAGCCACGCCTACCCTAGAGATAGACCTGAGACAACATGAAGAACGGTGCTTGATCACTGAAAGGTTTGGATCTTATGATGCTCTCGCATCCTGCTTCTGACAATAGGCACATGAAATAGTCCATACCTTGCGACGCTACACTGCTGCTGATCCTGCTCTTGCATCCCGGCTCCCGATGGGTGGGCGTGGCCTTTCTACAAGAGGCGTCCAAGAATGGGCTACGTCCACCCACCAGAGCTAGCATTGCAGCAGCACAAACAGTGGTGTGAAAGCCCCGTAATGGCATGGATTTTTATTTTACCACTTCTTCCCACACACATATATTCACTCCATAATATAACCTGCAACAATAAATTCTTCCCACTGTAGGGGGGGGCGGCATCTTATGGAGTGAAATATATAGTATGTGTGGGTTTGGGGGTAATTCTTGCACAGGATACCTCATACCCTAAGATACAATCCGAAATCATCACAACAGTATCCATGATAAGGTACATTTGTGTTTCTTCTTAGACCATTTCTTCAGGTATGAATCCATAAATGAAATGTTCTATAGAAAGGATATATATTGATGAAGCAGGTGTGCCAGCAATGGACTCTCCAAAGTTGTGACAATGATATATAGACCACATGCTCACCATGGGAGCATTCTCCCTATGTCATTCCTGCAAGGGTGCAGTTGATATTTCCTAGAATGTAAATGAGCTTGAAAAAAATATGCAAATATACAATTCAAATGTTTTAGACTTCTAGAAACTCCACACATGGCATCAGCTCTAGCTGTTCCAAAGAGCATTGTCCCCATTACTGCATATATGCTCTGCCATGTTCCAGCCCAACCAATGTCATACCGGTTTGATTGGTATACTTCAATGTGAGAAATAACCCATATATTTTGTGAGCCAGGCAATGGTTGATGCAGAATCTCTGATTATTTTTCTTGTTTTATTTCTAAATTGCTAAATCTAAAAGTTCATAGCACCAATGTAATTTCTTTCATTTCATCAGCTGCTGTTGAGTCGATATAGGGAAATGAATTGATGGCGCACATTGCCATGCTCAGTAGCAGACATGATGTGTGCGCTCTCATCCTCTTGGCTCTGGGATGTTTTTCAGAGCCTGCCCACTCACAGAATAAATTGGTAGGCTGAGAAAATGCAGAAGCGATGCCGAGGCTTTCATGTGCGCTACGACCAGACAGACTGCTAGATGTTTTCCTTTTAAATGATAATCAGAAAACTGCCAACTTTCAAGACAAGCAGTAAGAATTTGTCATAAAAAATAATTTCAATAAGACTGCAAAACAAAAGCTGACAATCACATAAGAATCTGATTTTAAAGTAAACCAGTGAGTAGACAATGGTAGATGCTGAGATTCTTCTGAGATTGCAGCCATTTCTTTTACATTGCAGCTATCATGGGGAAGCATTTGGTTCCCTCTGGCATTAAATCGCTGCCAGAATCTTCTTTTTAAAATTTCAGTATGTAGTACATGTCTGGTTTCTCTGTTGAAGGATCTCAGTGTGGCTCTGAAATGTTAGGACTGAGAATTCACCTGTCTGTAGCTCTTGTGTGCTGCAGATTTCTTGTAGACCAGGGAGAATTCCCAGGATCCCCAGACCTCAGCTTTGTGGTGGGGGCAGTCCTGATCCACAGGGACACACTAAACTCTTCTAACCTACCCCCTCTCCCCCATCTGGAGGCTTTTGCCTGACCCATCATTATAAAGCGCTCCATGAAGAAAATGTCAGTATCTCCTAAAGTTGTGTGTGTGTGTGTGTGTGTGTGTGTGTGTGTGTATGCTGCTTTAGGGTATTACAGCCTCAGGGCATGTTGAAGGTTAATGTTAGAGTTGCCCTCTGATTACTGCCACCTATTTGCCACTGTTGTGCTGACTCTATCTTGTGATCCTGATTTCATAGGAGCTGCACAAAGTCGACTCTTGACTATCCTGGGTTTTGGTCCTTGCCCCCAGAGCACCCCGCTCCCTGCTCCTATGACTCACCTCTTCCCTATTCTATGTGCATCCGCTCGTCCAATCAGCATGCTCGGATCCGCTTGAGCCTCTTCGTCCAGGAGCTCTAATATGAGCAGATCTGAGCGCGCTGGCGACCGCATACCCTACTACCCATTAACAGGGAGCATGCCCATGTGGCTAAAAGGGATAGCGGGGATGCAGCCACTGCTCACTCATGCCCCAGTGGACCAAAAACAGGGCCTGGGGAGTTTCACACAGGAGGGCACCCCTGATCGGATCGGAGTGCCACAGGGGTTCAAGTATGCCTGCTTTGGAGTCTCATAGACTCCAGAGTGGGTTTTGGTTCTCTTTAACAAACTCTCATGCCTGTGATAGTGTTCTGCTGCTAGGGTGTACTGCGTCTGTGTTACCAGGAGCATACCTACAAGGGTTGCAGAGGAAGTGTCCGAATCTGAGCCCATGAGGTCAGGGAGCTTCATCATTGTGGCCCCTCCACCTTATTTATTGGAGTTGTACCCTCATGTTGAGAAACAGAAGCACAACTTGTCTCTTCTGTTTCAGTCTAAGCAGTCTAGTTGTATCCAATTAAGTTCAAATGACATAAAAATTAAGTAACATTTGGTTACACCACTGGTGTTTAGCTGTTGCTAACTGTATCAATTTTGACCACATGAAAAGGCTTTAGTCCTTTTGACTAAATTTAAACATTCTCCTGGATTACACTTCTGATGTGTTGCTTGGTGGACTGCATACCTTCCAACTTTTGAAAGCAAGAAAGAGGGACAAATGTGCAGCATTTTTCTTCCCACTAGCCAAAAGGGGAAATACTACCTAAGAATTACATATTAATAATCATACTGGCAAGCCCTGCACGAGCATAAAATAGTGTGATAGTATGAGAAGAGGGAGAAAGACAAAAGAAATGAAGAGAAAAAAGAAAGAAAGGGAGAGGGGGGCATAGGGTGGGAAACAGAGAAAAAGAAAGTAAGAGAAAAAAAAAAAAGAGAACATCCTCCCCTGTGCAGTCTTGTGGAACTGGCAGGCAGAGGTCAATCCGCTCCTGGCCAGCCGAAAAAAACAGAGCCCCTGGTGGCTGATGCCCAAAAGGACATCCGCTCTGCCCCACTACTCCATCATTGGCTCAATAGTGATTGGGCCTCCCTTGGCCCCACAAACCACCCCCTCCTCCCATGGCCGGAAGACGGATGTTTTGCTGATTCCCCCGCAAAGCAGGTTACTACTCTGGCTGTGGTGGCCCTGGGCACACTGCTACAGCGCTGGCTTATGGGACATTTTTTAAAGGAGCGGGACAGCGGGACATGCAGAGGCATCCCGTGAATGTCCCCTGGCAAATCGGGACACTTGGGGGTATGTTTTCTATGTCTGTGCTTACCTCACAACTGTCCCGATTGGGGCAGGACAATCACGGATTGGTGAGGTATGTCCCGCTGCTCCGCCCCCTCCCAAAATGTCCCGGGATGCCTCTAGAGAAGAAACCTACTAAGTGGAGGACTGCAGAGAGCAATAGGCTATGCGAGGAGGCAGCGCAGGTAGGGCGGCAGTTGTGGAATCACTTTTTTATTTTTTATCCATGTTATTATCTGGCGCCAGCTGTCTATCGTATGACAGAGCAAAGCTGGCTAGCTGCGGGAGTTGGGGGTGTGTGGTCCCAGCCGCTGATCCACCTCACCCCACAGGGTGTGGCTAGAGGTGTGGTTTAATGTCCCTCTTTCCTATTTTCAAATGTTGGGAGGAATGGAGAGAGAGACACACACAGACAGACAGACAAAGAGAGAGAGAGAGACTCACACACAAACTGAGTCACTTGCTACAACCCTGGCTTAGGGAGACTTTGGGAGCTAGGTAAAGCCCCCCCCCCCACAGGCAACATATACTCACCTTGTTCTGACATCCCACAACATACTTGCTCCCTATGCTCTGCCTCTCACTACCAGCAGAACAAACAGTGGGGCCAGGTTGGGTTCCACACTGCACATGGGGAGGCCGATTCATTAATAGCGGCAGGTAGCGACAGTTGAGCGACTGTAGCAGTATTTTCACAGCGCCCGCTAGTAGTCGCTGTGCTTGCCCGTTGTTCGGCTGTTGATAGCGACTCAGTCGGTGGCAGTAATGTTGAATACGGGGTGACGAGTCGCTATTTGACAGGTTCTGCGATGTATGGGAGCGCATGATAGCGGCTGGTCAGAGCAACCGACTTCCACCATATTCATCAAAAAATCACGCTCAAAAAATTCAAGCGCTGTAAAATGCATGTTTAAACCCCAGAGCACTGGCGGCGATGTGTTAAAAGTAGTTTTTTAACCCCCAAACCACCATATTTTTGAAACCAAAAAAAAAAAAAAATTTTTTATGAATTTAGTAATATGAATACAATAATATCAGACTTGTAATATCAATTCTGCACAATTTTTTTTTTAAATTATCTAAAATGGCAGAAGTGGTCACAGAATTTTTCACATTGAAAAAAAAAAAAATTAATAACAATTAATTATGAATATTTAAAGATTGTTCCATTGAAATGCATTGGAGAGCGCCAGGTAGCGAGAGGTCATACCTGTCGCTGTTCAAGGTCGGACGCTGGCGCTGTGGGCTGAGGCTGGAATAATGATGAATGAGTCGCTATATGGCGCTATCTCAGTCGCTAAGCAGGATTGGCTTGATAAATGTGTGATTGTGGTGGGGAGCCGCCGTTCTCGTGGCGGGGGCCGTCATTACCGGCCGCTCACCAGTCGCTACCTGTCGCTATCCCTTGTTAAATAAGGGCCACAGTCTGAACAGCAAGCGAGCAGAACACTGCTGCGGGGCATGTGTAAGGTTGAGAGAGCTCCCTCCCCCAGCAGCGGCCATAGCAACAGTGTTCTGTGTGTGCAGGACTCACTTCTCTCTTCTTTCTACAGACTATCCCCACACTCACACTACACAATCTCATTCTGGTTTAGCTTTTTTATGCCGAAATTACTTATAGATTCAATATTATTCTTCCCATTATATTCTCTGCTGTGAGCCAATATAACAAATGAAATGGTGCACTTTGCAGCAGTAGACATGATATGTGTGCCTGCATCCAAAGTCTGCCCACTCACAGAATAAATTGAGCTAAGCTGAGAAAATGCACTAGCGATGGCGAGGCTTTTATGTGCTGTGATATCAGACTGCTAGATGTTTTTCTGTTACGTGAAAATGATGAAAGTGGGGTTTTGTACAGAAACAGCCCTGCTGGCAGGAGGCAAGCCTGGAGCCTGGCTGAGGAGGCCAAGGGTCCATATGGTGTGAGGAGACACCACTGCGCTGGATCATGCTTTCAGGAGGATGTGGGTGGGGATTTTTTTTCCACAATTAATCTCTATCATGTTGATCCCATGCTCCCTGACTCTTTGTCACCTGCTGTTTTATTGTTATGCTGCTCAACTACGGTATAATATGCAGATGATTCATTTACTGATAGAGATTAGCAATAGAGATGAGCGAACTTCTTGAAAGTTCGATTCGGGCGATTCTCCGAATTTCCCCAAGAAATTCGGGTTCGCCCGAATTGAACTTTCACGAATTGCTCATCTGAAAAAAAAATGCCGGCATGGTGGCAGCGGGCAGGCCGGTTACGCTGTCAGCGGGTGGCGGAAGCAAACACTTACCTGCATGGTCGGAGCGTGGAGGCCGGCGCCGCTCTCAGCTATCATCAGAGGGCGCCTGAGAGCGGCGCCAGCCTCCACGCTTCGACCATGCCACATTTTTTTTTTTTATTTCAGGGAAAATTCGATCGGCACGAACCAAAAATAATTCGGGTTCGCGCCGAATCGAATTCTCCCTGAAACTCGGAGCGAATTCCGGTTCGTCCGAACCGGTTCGCTCATCCCTAATTAGCAACATTAGTTTTATGCTGAATCATCCAAATCTGACCCTGGGATTCATTTCAGGTCTGAATTCACTCAGGCTAATTGCCTGACTGTCTAATAGATTTTGGACCATTTTTTTAAAGAAAATTTGGACTGATTTGTATTTTATCTAAACTGATCCATGAATCCCTATGCAGTAATAATCCAGCTCTGTGATGGGTAGGCATGAGCTCACCAGTACTTCTCAACAGAGGTGTGGCTTCAGTGGCATTACTGTCATTTCGAGAATTTTATGGAGCCTATAACACCTGTCCAGGAACCCCTGAAAGTGCACGAGGCCTGTGCTTAAGGACAGTCCCTATACCTGGTGCACTGATCTAGTAGCCCAGGGGCAGAAGGGACAATTTTTAGGTGAAAAAAATTAAATCAAACTGGAGAATAGTTTGAACCAAATTTGCCTTTATTCAGGTCTAGTCAAACTGAACTAACTGCCCTTGATTGAACCCATTGAACCACGTCCTGCAAAAATGTGTTAGCATCGGGCATCCTAAATCGGGATACCCCTCTGAAGAGTGGGAGCTCGCAAATATGATACCAGAAACATCAATATTCACCACTTTGGCCCTTATTTAAGAAGGGATAGCGTCAGGTAGCGCCTGGTTAATGAGAGGTAGCGACTGATAGCGACTGGTCAACGCCGGACACGGCACACAATTACACATTTATCAAGCAGAATCTGTTGAGCGACTGGAATAGCGCCATGTAGCGTCTGATTCATCATTTTTACAGCCTCAGCGAACAGCGCCAGCGTTCAGCCTTGCACAGTGCCAGGTATGTACCTGTCGCTCTCCCATACATTTCAATGGACGAACCATTTCTTCTTTTTTTTTTCCTAAAAATCACAAATAATTCTGTGACCTCTTTTGGCATTGAATGAGCAGTTTTTTCATATTTTTTTCATTTTTTAAATATTTCCTCAAAAATGACATTACAGGTCTGGCATTAAAGTGTTCATGTTACAATGTAATTCCATATGTTTTCGCTTTGTTACTGGTGGATACATGTTCAAAAACAGCCTTTAATCACACAGCCTCCGGCGCTCTGGGCTTCAAAGAACTATTTTTCAGGGCCAGAGATTTGTGAGGCTGTTTTTTTTGCTGAATATGGTGTGAGTCGGTCGCTATGAGCAGTCGCTAACATGCGCTCCCATACAGCGCTGTACTGGTCAAATAGCGACTCCTCACAATGTATTCACCATTACTGAACAGCGAATGAGTCGCTATAAAGTAGCGACTCACGGCCGAGCACTGCGACTACTAGCGGGCGCTCTGAAAATGCCTGCTAGAGACGCTCATCTGTCGCTACCTGCCGCTAATGATGAATCAGCCTGCCCGTCTACCCCCCTCCAAGCCAGCCGAATGAAGAACCGCCATTGGCCATTCAGATTTGCATGATGGGCATGTCAATTTATGCACCCGTCCAGCTTATCGTGCTGTGCAGTGGTATACCAATTTTGGATGCCCTATGCTGCCTCAAATGTTACCCCCACCCTATATATACAAATTGCCCACATTAAAAATCATCCTACCTGCATCTATTGCATTTTCTGACCTTTTAAACATACAAGATGGCGGCACATGGAGTCTCAGGCTGCCTGCAAACAGGAAGTGTTGCTCTGCATTCTGGGATTGCTGTCCTTTTCCTGACCCCACCTCTGCACAGCTATAACCCCGCCCCTTTGCACTTTTGCCCCCTCTCCTCAGTGTGTGATGCTTCTGAGGCAAGATGGCAGCGCTCGTATCCTAGAGTCCTAAACAGAGTTGCAGCCCAGTGAGGGAAAGAATAAGAATAAGAATAAAGAAGAAGAATAAGAATAAGTAAGTGACTACAAACTTAAAATGTATTAATTTTAGATGCTGGGGAATTGTTTTTTAAGGGTTTGGGCTTTTCATGAAATTACGCTGAAGATCCGGTTTAAAGTCTGGAACGCTTCCCAGTGGAATAAGAACATTTTACTGCTTGTCATACTTCTATGGTGATGTATGTGACAAATAAAAGTACCTTGTATTAAAGTGCCTCAAGACTATACTATATCTGCTCGAACCAGTAGAATATTCCACAGCGGTACTGCTTGCATAGTAAGAAAGTATTTAATTACAAATCACTAAACTTTACTATGTGCCTCTTCCAGCCTGCCTCTTAAAGGGACAGACGAGGATTTACATGCAGACTTAAAGTGGACCAACACCCAGGATTTTGACTATCCTGGGTTTTGGTCCACTTCGGGGGGGCACCCCGATCGGGGGTGCCCCGCTGTGTGAAACCCCCAGAAAGCCCCAAAAACCCACCTCACCACGCTCCCACGTGACCACGCCGTCCAATCCCCGCCGACGTCCAAGCGGGTGACAGCGACGTCCAAGACAGCGCGTCCACCGCCGCCTCCCGCACGTCACTCTTACAGGGCGCGCGCCCGCACCGGCCATTCACAAACGGCTGGCGCGGGCGTGCGCACGTCTAGAGGGGCACGCGCGAGGAGCAGCCGCTGCCGATAAGGTAAGGTTTTTTTGGGGTTTTGGGGGGGTTTCACCCCGTGGGACATCCCGATCTCGGATGTCCCGCGGTGAGGGAGGTGATCGGCCCGGGAATCCACCCCTGAGTGTTGGTCCACTTTAAGGTAAAACAAGAAATACATTGACAGTAATGACCCCAATACCTCAACTATCTAACAAGGGCACATATCAAAACACAGGTACAACATAAAAATAAAAGGGCATCCTGAAGCAAGCGCTGTCACCATGCTACTTCCAGGTATGTTGTCAGAGAGCAAGACAAATAACCAGCTCAGAAATGTATCTGTTTATTTATTAAGACATATATATCTTTCTATTATCTGGAATTAGTTGAGTGTACTGAAGAAGCTATTTAATGCGAAACGCCTGCACCTAAAATATCTTTACTTGCTACAACTGAGAAAAAGAATCTTGTACACTTGCTACTCACTGAAATACAGATGGACTTGCTACAAACTGACAACAGAAAGTGAACAGGCAGGACAGAACCTGCCGGAATGCCACTTTTTTTTTGTATTTTAATTTCTGCAAACTATTCTAATACCGTATATACTCGAGTATAAGCCGAGTTTTTCAGCCCACTTTTTGGGCTGAAAAAAGCAGCCTCGGCTTATACTCGAGTCAGTAACCTGACTTACCTGAGCGAGGGGGCGGAGGAAGCGGCAGAAGAGCCTCCGAGGCGGCAGAAGAGCCGCCGAGGCTTCAGAACTCGGCGGGGAGATCAGTACACCCAGCGCGAGGTGGGTGTACCAAGATGGCGGCCCGGGCCTCAGTGATGTGGCGGCGCGGAGCGCGCCGGCCGCCATCTTGGTACACCCACCTCGCGCTGGGTGTACTGATCTCCCCGCCGAGTTCTGAAGCCTCCGAGGCGGCTCTTCTGCCCCGCGTCCAGGGGCATTGCGACTGGCCGCGTCCCATGCCATCGTCCCGTGCCGTCCTCACTCTGTCCCGCACCGTCGCCTTGGCTGGAAGGAGCCTCGCTGAAGATTGTGCAGGAGCTGAACTGGTGAGTGTGTGTGTTGTGTGCATTGTATGTGTGCTGTGTGTTGTGTGTGCCTTGTGTGTGTATGTGTGCTGTGTTGTGTTTGTGTGTGTGTTGTGTGTGCTGTGTGTATGTTGTGTGTGTGCTGTGTTACACCTGAATGGCTGTAATGAGGGATGCCCCTAACTGGCTGTAACAAGGGATGCCCCTCACTGTATTATTATTATTTATTTTTATTTAATTCTTAGGTGATGGCTGGGGGCGTGGTCAGGGGTGATTCCTCAAATCAACTCCAATTCCAATTGAAAAAAGCCGCCTCGGCTTATACTCGGGTCAATAACTTTTTCCAGGTTTTTGTGGTCAAATTAGGTGCCTCGGCTTATATTCGGGTCGGCCTATACTCGAGTATATACGGTAATTGTATTCGAAAATACACCAAACAACTTGGAAATATGTGAAGAATAAAACTAGACCAGAAAAATTCTACACTGTTTATAATATTATTATTTTTGAAAGAATACCCCAAAGTGAATACTCCCATATAGGTACGCCCAAGGTGCACCCCCCAAACATAGGCCCTTATTTAAGAAGGGAAAGCGTCAGGTAGTGGCTGGTTAATGACAGGTAGCGACAGGTAGCGACTGGTGAACGCCGGACACAGCACGCAATTACACATTTATGAAGCAGAATCGGTTTAGCGACTGGGATAGCGCCATGTAGCGTCTGATTCATCATTTTCCCAGCCTCAGCGAACAGCGCCGGCGTTCAGGCTTGCACAGCGCCAGGTATGGCCTCTCGCTACCTGACGCTCTCCCATACATTTCAATGGACGATCCTTTTCTTCTCTTTAAATGGGTTTTTTTTTTTTTTTTCAAAAAAATCACAAATAATTCTGTGACCTCTTCTGGCACTGCAATAGCAGTTTTTTCATATTTTTTTCATTTTTTATATATTTCCTCAGAAATGACATTACAGGTCTGGCATTAAAGTGTTCATGTTACAATGTTGCTACAATGTAATTCCATATGTTTTCGCTTTGTTACTTGTTGATAGATGCTTGAAAACAGACTTTAAACACACCGCCTCCTGCGCTCTGGGCTTCAAACAAATATTTTTCAGCGCCAGAGATTTGTGAGGCTGTTTTTTTGCTGAATATGGTGTGAGTCGGTCGCTATGAGCAGTCGCTAACATGCGCTCCCATACAGCGCTGTACTGGTCAAATAGCGACTCCTCACAATATATTCAACATTACTGAACAGCGACTGAGTCGCTATAAAGTAGCGACTCTCGGCCAAGCACTGCGACTACTAGCGGGCGCTCTGAAAATGCCTGCTATAGACGCTCATCTGTCGCTACCTGCCGCTAATGATGAATCAGCCTCATAGTAAGAAACCCTTTTCTTTAAACCTCCAGGTGGTCTCAGTGATTGTCAGCCATTGTAAGTTGGAGACGCCAACTGACCCCTTCCTGTAGGATGATTTGTCGCCATTCCTGCACTTCACAATGACCATTAACCTCAACACACCTGTAAATAGATCATTAGAACTCCTATTCAGCCCATTTAATTGGCTGAGCACAGGTATGTTCAAGAACACGGCCAGTGCTAAATGCAGGGCTGGAGAGAACTCGCCCTGCAGGAATGGCTCAGGTTGGCATCTCTAGTAACTATCATATCATATGTGTGGGAGTTGGATTTTCAGCTACAAACTGGATGTTTGAGGCCAGTACAGGTTCACATCATTGATACAGATCTCTCATAGCGAAACACTTTGCACATCAAAATAATACTTTGCCATAATGTTTCACGCTGTTGTGTGATACAATTGTGTATAAGCAATCATTTCCTTAATCTTTCCTTAATTGTAGCATTGCAACAAGCATTGCTTATGCACTTAAATGCATGACTTATTTACTAGTAATACATTTGTTCCAAGGGGGATATGTGTTCATAATTGATCAAACTGTAAGCTCTCAATTGAAGAAAAGTAATGGGTGCCTTTGCTTACAGCACAGCTGTGCAGACTGGAAATCATGTTCATGTATATGCTAAGATTTAGTGTAGTAACACAAGGCCAACTTCAGGCAATATTACTAGGCGAATAATAAAAACGTTACTGACATTTTCTCCCTCACAGCTATTCTGTCCTAGTCTAAAAGTGTAAAATGTACCAGTTCTTGAGACCTGTTCCTGGTGGGTGCCACTGCATACAAAATGTTAATATTTGCTTTGGGCACTACTGGGCTTGTGCGCAGACAGGCCCGCTGCAGATTGTGCAGCATGAGGCGCGTTGTATACTTACAGGTTGGCTCCTGCATGCAGCTCCCTGACATTTTCATGGCTCCACAGTATGATACAGGCTGGAATGCCTGTGTTACATTGGTGTGGTGGTTTGATGCACGCATGGGGTACCTGCCCCCCGCCCAGCAAGAAATGGCCCTGGCAGTGATGGGGACCGTCTGATCTTGGTGACCCAGGCAATTGCCTGTACCTGTAACTAGGCTTAATTTTGGGGAAGGGCTTACATTTAAATCATCCACCAAACCCTTCGAAAAATCATAATGACTTATTTTAGGGGTGGCCTGCGATGATTGACGGGTGCTGTTTAACACAATGCAGGGTGTGCAGCAGATAGGAAGCCACTGTACACGTACACGAGCCAGCTGCTCCAGAATCAGTGCACTCAGCTCCATTCAGTTATACAAAATGCCGAGACATCACAGCAGCTAGCAATCTGAATGGTGTGGAGCGTGCCACTGGTTGCATCGCCACTCATCTCTAGTTGGGGGCGGGGTTTGGGCTGGCCAATCACAAATGGCTGTCCTGGGTATAGGTCTAGCTAAAGGTATAGCAAGGCCATAACCTGCGCACCTGTCATTGAAACGTGGTTAGGTGAGTGGGTGCAGCGACTTATTGGGGTTTAACATAGTGGGGCATCCAAGTTTGGGATGCCAAAGGGAGTAGAAATGATGCCATATGGGCATTTCCCATACAATTCCATATGCCATGAATGGACAATGCCAGGATGAAACCCTCCCACAGTGCATGAGCAGGCTATGGCTACATCCCTGACCAGGTGTGTTAATATTGTATTTCTCTATAAAAATCTGTCTTTGATCAGGGCCCCCAGACAAAACTTTGCATGGGCCCTCCAGAAAGCCCCCCCCCCAATGTATTGCCCTGTAAAACACAAAAATGTACCCTTCAAAATGCTCCCCCGGTGAAATCAAGCCCCCCCTCCAAGGGCCATCACAGTCACATGGTTACCCAGGAGAGACCTGCGGAGCACGTGAGCACATCAAACAATCTGGAGCTCGATTTCGCAGTTATTTGTAGGGTGAGATTTTTTGTTTTACGGGGCATTACAATGCACGTATGGCGCGGGGGGGGGTCGGCAATTAGAATGTTCCCCCCCAGACGCAGGGATCAACACCCATTTTGTTATAATAGGTGTTGTCCTGCTTTAACTGATTTTAATCTGGTAAAGGACCACTATACCAGTTACCATGATGTGGTGGCCGAAGCTATTTGCCAGTACCAAATGTCCAATAATGAAAGATCACCTGTGGGTAAAAAAAAAAGTAAATACCCTGTGATTAAATAGAAATATCTAAAAAGATACTTTAAGGACCTTTGAATCCAGTCTATTAAATCTTGTGCTCGGAATATCTATTGTGTGTCAGTTATAACTATGATTTGACTAATAGCTTATTAATAACTATTTATAATGATAATATGGCACCTGTCATGGTCTATGTCAGGCTTGAATCTGATAACTGAGCTACGTCAGTGAGAGAACACATTGATGTATCAAGCCCATGGTTCTCTGGGTTTTCAGCCATCAATATATATTCTGTATTAGTTGAATGTTATCTTGCACACAGAAAATAAATGAACACGTTGTTATGATCATTATGAATCATCTTATATTGTGGTTATGTTATAGCCTTCAGAATCTACATTCTAGGCTGTCACTGCTGAATTATACTGGCTCCCTTTACTCCTTGCATTTGTTGTCATGGCAATGTAGATTTGCATCCCTGTCTCTTTACTGCTGTTCATTGCTTTTTATAGGTTCTCTATCTTTTAAGCTAGATTTGAACAGGCATCCTTCTGTTTTAAGGCCATCAAGTCTTTATTTCAAAGCCCTTTGTTCAGTCTCTATACCCACACGAATTTCCTAATAACATTAAAGAAAAGAGAGCAAAGGTGTTTTCTATGGGCAGACTTTTCTCTATTTTTTCTCATGTCAGTCGTTGCCTGAGGCTAAAAGGAACTGAGGCTATGCCCAAAAGGATTTGATATTAACGCTTGTGAAAGCGTACATAATATTAAATGGACGGGAGTTATCTGATGTTGAAACTTTGCCGAGGGCACTTGGGTAAAATTGGTTGTCTTGAGGACAAATTAAAAGAAAAATGTAGATTTCTAAGATACTCAGCTTCCTTTTGTCGTACATTTAAAAAAATCATATTATATATTAGCAGACATGGAATCCCAAGCAGATTCTAATGAGGAGTAAAACATGACAGAAACATTAGAAGTGTAGACAGAGATCTGTACATTATAATCAGTATTGCCCTTCTTCCTGGAGACCTTGTGCGTCTTGGTACGTTTGAGCAGATTTTCATAACCTTTTGATCTCTTGTGGAATTGTTAAACTGGATATTTAATCAGTGCCATGGAAGGTCCTGGTCCAAGGTGATCCAAATGAGCCTTACCCTCCCCCCAGCGTCCATGTGGGAAGATGCCGCACAAGGAAAAGGTGAGAATCTCTGTAATGCCACTTTCATGGGTAAAGAATTTGGTTTTGCATTGCCAGGGAGGGTTTAGGTCCATTTTAAGTCCTGACAGCCTGCAAATGGAGAGCTATACTTTATTAGGCAGAGTAGAACCATGCCTAATGACAGCTTCGCAAGAAGACCAGTTTAACTGGGGCCATTCACAGACCAATTTTACCAGACTCTTAATATGATCCCATTCATCCCAACCCCTTATCCCATGGGCAATACTGACCTAAATTACAGGGGCCGTTTGCACCCCTTGCACCCCCCTCATAATCCGGCCCTGCTGCTATGGAACGATGGGGGTTGTTCTGCAACACAGTCTGCTATAGGAGAAGATGGGGGCGCTGTCACAGTTTGCTATGGGTAATGGGAGGCTCAGAGGCCAATTCATTAATAGCGCCAGGTAGCGACAGTTGAGCGACTGTAGCAGTATTTTCACTGCGCCCGCAAGTAGTCTCTGTGCTTGGCCATTGTTCGGTTGTTGACAGCGACTCAGTCGGTGTGCAGTAATGTTGAATATTGGGTGAGGAGTCGCTATTTGACAGGTTCCGCGATGTACGGGAGTGCATGATAACGACTGGCCCTAGCGACTGGCTCCCACCATATTCATTAACAAATCACGCTCAAAAAATTCTCGCGCTGTGAAATGCATGTTTAAACCCCAGAGCGCTGGCGGCGATGGGTTAAAAGTAGTTTTTTAACCCCCAAACAACCATATTTTTGGAAACCAAAAAGAACAAGTTTTTAATAACATTTTGTAATATTAATACATTAATATCAGACCTGTAATATCAATTCTGCACAAAGTTTATTTATTTTTTTTTTTTTTACCTTAAAAAAAAAATATAACATGGCAGAAGTGGTCACAGAATTTTTCACATTAAAAAAAAAAAAAAAAAAAAAACATTAATATGAATTATGAATATTTAAAGATTCTTCCATTGAAATGCATTGGAGCACGCCAGGTAGCGAGAGGTCATACCTGACGCTGTTCAAGGTCGGACGCTGGCGCTGTGGGCTGAGGCTGGAATAATGATGAATGAGTCGCTATATGGCGCTATCTCAGTCGGTAAGCAGGATCGGCTTGATAAATGTGTGATTGTGGTGGGGAGCCGGCGTTCTCGTGGCGGTGCCCGTCATTACCGGCCGCTCACCAGTCGCTACCTGTCGCTATCCCTTGTTAAATAAGGGCCTCAGTCACAATCTATTATGGGGGTGATGAGGGCTGTTCTGACACATTTTTTGATTCATGATTTATTTATGTATTTATTTAATGTTTTTTTTTGTTTTGTGTGATTATTTAGTACTTTCTCTATCTCATTTAATTGCCCTCTGACCTCTGTAAAAAAATTGAAAATAAGGGAGGTAGGGAGAATTCATTAATTGAAAGTGGGAGTATGGAAGGGAAATAATTATTTGCACAGTGGTTTGGGTGAGTAGAGGTAGGAAGGATTATTATTTGCAACTAGAGAGGATGGTCAGAGAGACTAATGCAGTGTTGTAGTGTAGATCTGATGTATTAAACATTGAAATAAGCCTTGCCAAAGTAAATGAGAACTAAAGTCAAAAGTGGCCCTCAGGGCTGCTCTGTTCCTTCCCCCAGACACTTTGGCTGGTTATGCTTATCGACTTGAGCACATTTTATTTCAAAATATAACTGTTTATTGCCAATTAGAGAAACATGTTAATTAGCTCACCTAGAATTTAGTTAAAGTTTATTATTACCTCCCCCCTCCTCTTTTTCAGGTTTTGCTCCCCCTTGAATCCATCACCCTTTTTTTTAGCTTTTTATTTATATCTTCCTCTCTTTTGACTTTTTAGTTTCACATATTTTATTATAGGCATGAAAATACAGGAAAACAAGCATGCCTAGTGATCAGGCCTTCTCTGACATTGTTAACATAACATTTTTAGACCAACGACATATCAATATCAATTTTGTAACATAAATGTATTAATGAGATATGCAACTGTTTAACCCTTTGACAGCCTACCTTGAGATGTCACCCTCTGTTGCCAGACCATTTTTTAAAATGTTGCACTCTACATGTTCAAGTGTGATTTTTGAAGGGATTTCCAGGGATTTCCCAGTCTGGGCTGTAACATGAAATGTCTTGTTTGGACTTATTTAAGTGTATTCTCAATATTTTTGGGTGAAATATGTACAAAAAAAAAAAATTTTGACAATTTGTAGTGTTTCGTTGTAATCAAAAAAATAAAAGTTTTTCGATAAAATCATATTGTGTGTAAGATACCAATTTCTCCTGGTTACAGTGGTGCCACATATGTATTGGTAGACACCCTTTTCTGCCCAGGAGACCCCCCCAAACTTAAATAGCGCTTTAGAAGATTTTCAGATATAATACAACAGCTAAGCTAAGAAAACAAACCCTTTACATTTGAAATACCCTCACAAGCTATATATTCTCTGGAAGTACTCCTATCTAGTAACTCCTATCAACACACTAAAGGATTAAATAAAAAGACATTTGGTGTGGGGTCCCTGCTTACAAACATTATGAGCTCAGACAAAAGCTATGTGGCTTGTAGGCCAGGGTGTGGAGGCTAGCCTCGGTGGCCCCTGTCCCTGGAGGCTACAAGTCTGCACAGCCTTCGCAGCCCCCAGGCTCTTCTGCCCCCGAGCTTTGGGGAGGCAGGTAATGAGGGGCTGGGGGTTAATGGCAAGTCACTCAGCTGACTTTTATCAGAGTCCCCTGCCCTCCACCCCTCTCCACTGATCACCAGATCAGAAGATTCTCGGGCTGGGAGAGGCGGCGGTGGCAGCGACGACAGTGGGGGGCCCTATTCCGGTCCCTCTCCTGCAGTTGGAAGAGCCTGGGGGTTATTGGAGCCCCCCCATTTGAAGAGGAGACCCAGCAGGATCCATTAAGGGATGAGGTGAGTGACTTTTTTTTTTCAGGTCAGGCACGTTAGAGAGTTAAGAGTTAAAAAAGCCTCAGACTTATTTCTTATATTAGGCAGCTTCCAACAGTCATTACGTCACTAGTATTTTTATAATATCAGAATACACTTGTAATAGAGAAAAATACAATTGTAAAGTAATATAAAGACATAAAAAACATTTTGAATATTTAATGTCTTCCATGCTTTATGCCACTCTGTTTTTGCTCTCTTTTCTCTCTCTCTAACCCACCTTGTTTCACTTCTTAGCCAACTAATCACCATCCAGCCGCAGGACGGAATCTCCCAAGTAAGTGTTGCTTCATATAACCATCTGAGGTGGGAAATGGACGGTGGGCTGCAGGCAGGTAGACTTTTTAGTGCCCAAATCGAGCATAGGGTGGGAAGTAAGGCAGAGTTTAAGCTAATCTAAGGCTGGCCCTGGTGACATGTAACCAAATATAAATAAAATCAGATGAGATAAATTTGAAGATGGGCCTTTTATGCACCTCGTGTGTGTGTGGAGCATAGAAATGCCTTTACATGTAGAAGTCATCAGCCTTTGCTTTGATCTGCATTGCTTCAGGGAATTTTGACTGCAGAATTTCCTATTCCCTTTTACTGAACCTCTTCTGAAAATAACACAGATGTAGGACAATAGGGATTGCACTGTATAACATACCATACTATACATTGTAACAAAGCAGATGAACACTAGAGAGTATTCAATGCTTTTTTTCTAAAGATGAGTGTTCATCTAAATTCGCTCTTAGGAAAAAAAGGGCTGCTTTAAAGTGGACCTATACAGCTAAAAAAAAATAAGGGATAGCATTCCACTGGCAAGTCACTGGGAAGTGAGGTAATTGGGTGATTTCTTAGTTGAGTGCACTTTTTACTCCAGTGTAATACAATTTTCACCTGGTGTTGAATTGAACCATAGCACACATTGGGGATCATGCTAATTGTTAATTATGGAGTTAATAAAAACTCCCAAAACTCCCCAAACTGTGCAACCAAATAATTCATTCAGGCATTATTTCCAGATAAATATGTGCCCACTTTAACAAGCCTAGTACGCCTAGAAAGCTTGAGGTGTGTATTCCAGAGAATATATAGTTTTGGGGGGTATTTCAAATCTAAAGGATGTTTTTCTGGAAAAACTGTAAGGTGCGCCTAGCAGTTATATTTTATCTGAAAATCTCCTAGCGCTGTTTCAGTTCGGGGGAGTCTCCTGGGCAGGAAACGGTGGTACCGCTGTAACCTGGAGAAATAGGACTTAAAGACTGGCATTTTTTAAAACAAAAAACACTACAAATTGTAAAAAATAGATTTGCACATATTTCCCCCAAAAATATTGAGAATACATTAAAGAATGAAAAACAAGACATTTCATGTTAAAGCCCAGACAAATCTCTAGGTAGGCTGACCGCCCGCTAGGCTGCCCCGGGGCATCCTAAAACATGACCTCCTGGGTCACTCACATTTTCCAGAAGGTCCTGCAATGCTGTGATTACCACCCAACGCATCCCCCGCATCCCTGCGCTCTTCCATGCACAGCCTTATGGAATGGCTGGGCGTGGGAGCATGCATGCATCCAAACAGAGAGCCGGGGATGCGGCTAGCCAGCTGGCATGTTTCTCTGCTGCGACAACTTTAAAATCAGCTAGTTGTTTTCTTTGGTGGCTGCATCGCCCAGCTGCTCAGACAAGGGGGGGGGGCTTAGAATAAACAAACCTCACCTTTCCCTGATCCCACACTGCGCTTAGATTCACGCCTATCCCTTTGGCTAAGTAAGTGGACCCGAGCATGCCTGGCAGCCTCATCCCCCGCTACCCTCTACCAGAGATCTTGCCTGCGCTAGCCATTCACAAATGCCTGGCACCAGAAGCGCCCACTGCTCACGCTTGCACCATTGGACCAGGGGAGAAGGTGATTATATCAGGTGACCTTGGGGGGTTCACACAGCGGAGCATCCCAATTCTGGATGCCCCAGGGAGAGTGAATACAGGCAAGTAGGTGGGTAGGTGGGCAGGTGGGCAGGTGGGCTTGGGGTTGGGCTCCAGGTGCACCCTCAGAGATGCTGGTGCCTGCCCTGCCCCCCAAAATGCTGGTGACCACCTATAGAAATTGTGGTATCCTCTGGTTACAGTGGTGCCACATATGTATTGGTAGACATCCTTTCCTGCCCAGGAGACACCCCAAACTGAAACAGCGCTTTAGAAGATTTTCAGATATAATACAACAGCTTTGCGCAACTTGCAGTTTTTCAAGAAAACCAACCCTTTACATTCAAAATACCCAATGTATAGATTCTCTGGAAATACACACCTCAACATGTACCAGTTACCTATTACCACAGGTGATACTTAGCACTCATCTGTCCTCTACACTCATACACTTATACTGTGACAATATAATAATGATGTGCATTCAAGCTATTATGGAAAAACAAAAAGACAAAGCTGAAGACAATAGTTGTTTTCCTTTTCACAAGCACTGCATAATGTTGCATGATTAGTAAAGAATACTTTTTCCACATAAAATGGGTTCTGCTTGCAAGCATTGATTACCCAAAGAAAATTGCTCTCCTCAGCTTGAGAGCTTTATTGAAAAGCAATTATGAGAAAGTTAATGAAAGACTATGTTTTATTTTACATTATTATATGACCATTCTGTCAAGAGACAGGAACAGAAGCTCATACTAGATGAACAAAACCAAGACATGGGTATCTAGGGAGATGAATGGGAAAAGCACAGCCCTGCACAAACCTGTAAAGGATAATTTACAGGATAATAACATCACTAAACACATTAATAGATGCCAGTACCCAGGGGCGGACTGAGCATAGGGCACACTGGGCGAATACCTGCGGTGCCATCAGTCGGGCAACTACGTGGTGGGCCAGCGATCGGAGACTCAGGTGAAGGGGAAAGCAGCTCGATGGGCAGGGCGGGGTGAGCACACAGAGGAGTGGTGGCCAAGCTAAAGAAAGAGGGACCCCTCAACTGGCAACCGGAGTAACGGCGTTGCCTAGTGCACTCACCATGGACTCTCATTGCGGGAACTCAGCTTTGCGACGACCTTCTGCCTCATTGTGACCCGAATCACAGAGCTGCAGCAATACAGCCACCAAGAAGGTGGAGGAGGGGCAGCGTGCACGGGGGACATACCGAGAACTGCCAGGACAGAACAGTCACCACAGCATGTGCTGCTGCAGCTGTCCTACATGTGGCCCCCTGATCATCATGCAGAGGAGGAGGATGACCTCCCCCAAGGTACCTCTTTACGAGGGTTCTGCCACATGGCTTGTTATGGGATGATGTCGGGGATTCTCTGCTGCACTACATGTCATGGGGTGATCTGGCAGGATGCTCTGCCCCACTGCATGTGTTGGGGTGATTTTGGGGGATTTTCTGCTGTACTGCTTGTTATGGGGTGATTTGGGAGATGCTCTGTCCCACTGCTAGTTAAGGGGTACTTTGGGGCATGCCATGTCCCACTGCTTGTTATGGGATGATTTGGGGGGGGGGGGTTGCGGCCCCACTGCTTGTCTTGAGTGATTTGGGGTATCCTCTACTATACTGCTTGTTATGGGGTGATTTTTTTTGGGGGGGGGGGATTTTCTGCCCTACTGCTTGCTATGGGTGATTTGGGGGATCCTCTACTGTACTGCTAGTTATGGGGTGATTTGGGGGGATACTCTGCAGCCCCGCTTGTTATAGAATGATTAGGGGGATTATGCACACTGTCTATTATCAGGGTGGGGGTGGTATTATATGGGTCCAGGCACACTGCAGAAGAGCCGGTGTGACCCAAAAAGTCCCGGACTGTTTTTTACCCCAGTCCGCCCCTGACAGTACCCTAGAACATACGTCCTATTTTCCTAGTGTTGACACTTGGTATTTGTTTAAAATGTGTTTGAAATTAGGTAGACTATATAAATCAGGCATTCAATGAAAATCAAGCTTATATTGGGATCAAAACAATGCAGAGGCGAATCAATGCAGCAGAGCTAGAAGCATTTGGAACTTCTCTTGCATTTTACTGGAAGCTTGAAGCCGAAGCCGTGTCATCTGGCTCCAGCTTCTGCGGGGAGGCATCCCCCACATGACTGATGCATGAATACGGGAGGGACGTGCACAGCCACAGGGGGTGCCTCTCTCAGGCTGTAGGGGGCTGGCTGCTGTTAGGATGGCCAGGTGCAATCCTACAGCACCCATTAGCAGTCTGGGTATTTAACCCCTTTTGATCCGGAGGGACTTAAGTGGTTGGGCCCCTTCAGTGGTCTGTCCTGCTTGAATCAGTCCTCTAGCCGGGTACCTAGTGCTCTGGAAGTTCACTTGCCTTCTTCCCAATTAGTCAGCATTCTTTGTGCTACCAAGTCCTGGAGGCAGCCAAGTCCATTGAGGCATCTCCAACTGGTATTGCAAATGTTCCCTGAGTACAACCTGCAACTTTACTAAAGATCGAGCCTGAACTAACATAATGGGCATGATAATCTTTAACATTTTCTTATAACTGACTAAAAAATAACAAGAGCTGGTTGTGGCCAAATATTAGCACAAACACTGTGTGCCAGGAGCTCCATGGCATAGGTTTCCATGGCCAAGCAGCTGAATGCAAGCCATCACCAAGCACAATGCTAAGCATTAGATAGAGTGATGTATAGTTGAATGCTACCATTGGACTTAGGGGAAGCAGGGGACCGCTCAACCAGGGAAATTGTGTTCTGTGCAATAACATATCAAATTTATTTATCTGGCAGTCTGATGGACAAATCTGAACTTGAGCAAATGTCTGGATGCATTGTGCCAAATGTCAAGTTTGGTGGAGGAGGGATAATTATTGTCTTGTTTTTAGGGGTTGGCCGAAGCCCCTTTGTGTCGGTAAAATGAAATCATAATGCTCATCATGCCAAGACATTTTGTTTGAGGGCAGTTCAACGAAGGCCCTTTTTGTTCCTACATGGCTGTGCCTCATTGTACAAAGCAGTCCAGATATGAGTTAGGTTTATAAGACATTTACTGGCTGAGACCTTACCTCAAACTCCACTAAATACCTGTGGGATGAACTAGAACAGAGGTTTTGGAGCCAGGCCCTCTCAACCAACATCAGTGTCTGACCTCTCAGATGCTATTCTGCATAAATTGACACCCTCTAAAATCCCGTAGTAGCTGATATGAGGAGGCTGTCTCTATATTTATGCCTATGGATTTAAAGTGGGATGTCAGAAAAGCCATATAGTGTATATCTGCCTTTTTAAAGTTCCATCAGACTAGTTTTTGATTCTACGCATGAAAGTAGTTAGTCACCTAATGCAGTATTGTAACTTAGATTGCCAACTGTGCCCTCATTTCTTCATAGGCTTGTTAGAAGATTTCTCTAATTAGAAAGAACTGTTACATAACTGTCACATCAAGATCTGTTTCTCTGCTGGCATGACAGCTTGTATTTCTTCTTGTACAACTTTTTTTAGTTGCTCCTCTGTCCATTACCCATAACGGATAATATATAAAATGCTTCAGTACATACCCTTATATACTTGAGATTTCCTGAATATTTAAAACAGTTACATTTGTGGTGACAGAATATCAAGACTAGTACAAACTAAAGCAATATTGGCACAGTTTCCAATGACAACCTTACCAAGGTTTTATCTTTTCAGCAATACATGATTATTAATAGATGCAAATGCACTAATGTGCCTAACAAAAAGTATTTGCACAGCGCCCAACACAAGAAATTATAGCATTACCCATTGCTACTTGCAGTGGGCGGAGGTATGCAAACCATCTCTTGCAAATCCAAGGCCCTCAGAAACGTTGAGTGCTCAATGCCAAGGATTAGCTTTAAATTTACACAGCCAAACACATCCAACTAGTGGACACGTGTTTTGATTTTTTATGAAGAATAGTTTCTTCAAAGAAACAAATTTTACAGCAACATTTCAAAACAAAATCATAAACAGGAAACACATTTCAACAAGAAAACAAATGCAAAATCAATATACAATCAACCCCAGAAACTCCCACCCAACCGCTTATATATAATATTTACATGTATTCATGTAAAAAGTGCACAATTTATATACAGATAATGTACATTATCTCCCCTCAAAGTAGATGTTTAAATCCGTGAGCCTTCCAACAACCCTCTGCCACCTCAGACCCCAAACTCCTTGCATCTATTTTATACACAAAATACAGTATAGACAACAAAACCTTTTTACAGACATCAATGGACACATCGGTATTTTGAAACATTAGTAGGTTATGCATGTCCCACAGCGCTTCCTTAACCAAGTCACTGAAGATCCAGTCACTTAAGACCTCCCTAAAAACCGTGGCATATGGACATTCCCAAAAGAAGTGGGTGATGTCCTCCAACCGCCACACCTCTCACGGGGACAGAGATCAGACCAGCATAGATTTTGTGACTTCCGTGAAGGACCTGGTCGGGAGGCAACCCATCAGGGACATCAAAACCAGGCCCTTCTGCTTATTACTAAGTCCAGTTAGTCTCATTTTCT
The DNA here is from genome assembly GCA_027917425.1 of Gastrophryne carolinensis. Taxonomy (NCBI): domain Eukaryota; kingdom Metazoa; phylum Chordata; class Amphibia; order Anura; family Microhylidae; genus Gastrophryne; species Gastrophryne carolinensis. Next base: position 131,985,367 of record CM051234.1, read on the forward strand.
CAGTGGTCTGCCTGGAGCTTAAACAAGGGACCGGGTTCCCTAATTCCTCCCTCCTAGACCATGCAAATAAGGACCACTTAAACACTGCATCATGCCCAAGGCCTCTCAAACCCCATTTATCAAAAAAAGAAAAACTTTAAAGTGGACCAAAACCCAAGAATGTGAGTATCCTGGGTTTTGCTCCTTGCCCCCAGCAGGCATGGCTGTGATTGGTCAGATGGGACAAGTGACCCCGCTGTATAAAGAGCTGGGTCCCATGTCCCGCCATCCCCATTTGAGCACTGAGTAGATAGGGAGAGATTTCTGCTGAGTGAGTGAAAGATAGACCTTTTTAGGACACATAGGAGGGGAGAGGATGCTGCATCTAAAACTGTCCTTTTCAGGGCACCTAGCAAGGAAGAGTGGGCATCGTCAGTGAGGGACAGTTAGGGAGGCACATCTGCCTGTTCTCAGGGCACCCTGAGGACGGGCAGCTGCTGGGGCACTTAAAACAGCTCATCTGTGGATACCTCTTGCCTTCTACTTACTGGGGGTTTGAAAAAACTGCTCCCCTGTGGGCACCACTTACATACTTATTGGGGGTTTCACAAAACTACTCCTCTGTTGGCACCTCATGCATTCTACTTACTAGAGGTTAGAAAAAAACTACTAACCTGTGGGCACCTCTTGCATTCTACTTACTGGGGGTTAGAAAAAACTACTCATCTGTGGACACCTCTTGCATTCTACTTACTGGGGGTTAGAAGAAACTACCCCCCCCCCTTGTTGGCAGCACCTGCATTCCACTTAATAGGAGTTAGAAAAAAAACTACTTACTTGTGGGCACCTCTTGCATTTTAGTTTCTTGGGGTTAAAAAAAACTGGCCGTGCAGACTTGCACTGCAGCAAGTGTCCTATCAGAAATTGTGTTCAGAACCTGGGGGTGAGGGTGTCATCACTGACAAGAGGATTTGCCTATCCACAGCCAGTGTGAACATCCTTACATTCCTTAAAATGACCCAGGCATGGATCCCAAGGTACATGGGTGTGCCAGCGTCTGAGTGGTTTTATTGTTGGCTACCTCCTTCACCTCTACCTCCTCCGCCTCTTCCACTTATACATCCACCTCCTCCGCCTCTTCCACTTTCCCAACTCCATTTTGTTCAGGGCAATCCCAGGTGTAACTTCCGACATCTGTAAAAAAAACAAATACTTATTTATTTTTTTAATGTATTTTTTTTTGTTTTCGATTGATTTTGTGCAGGGCAATTGCCCTGGTGTTCCCTCCAATTTGCAGCCCTCTGAGCCTTATTAGCCCCATTTTACAGCCATTTATGTGGTCCCCAAGTTCGGGGACCTGAACTGAACTTTTGCGGCAACCACAGCGGGTTCATTGGGCAACACACAGAAAAAGATTACACATTTATCAAGCAGAATCTGTTTAGCGACTGGGATAGCGCCATGTAGCGTCTGATTCATCATTTTCACAGCCTCAGCGAACAGCGCCAGCGTTCAGCCTTGCACAGCGCCAGGTAGGACCTCTCGCTACCTGTCGCTCTCCCATACATTTCAATGGATGAACCTTTTCTTCTCTTTAAACGGGGTATTTTTTTTTTTTTCAAAAAATTACAATCAAAATTCTGTGACCTATTCTGTCATTGAAAAAGCAGTTTTTTCACAATTTTTTCATTTTTTATATATTTCTTCAGAAATGACATTACAGGCCTGGCATTAAAGTGTTCATGTTACAATGTTGCTACAATGTAATTCCATATGTTGTCGCTTTGTTACTAGTTGATAGATGCTGGAAAATAGACTTTAAACACACCGCCTCCAGCGCTCTGGGCTTCAAACAAGTATTTTTCTGTGCCAGAGTTGTGTGAGGCTTTTTTTTTCTTGAATATGTTGTGAGTCGGTCGCTATGAGCAGTCGCTAACATGCGCTCCCATACAGCGCTGTACTGGTCAAATAGCGACTCCTCACAATGTATTCAACATTACTGCACAGCGACTGAGTCGCTATAAACTCGCGACTCATGGCCGAGCACTGCGACTACTAGCGGGCGCTCTGAAAATGCCTGCTACAGACGCTCATCTGTCTCTACCTGGCGTTAGTAATAAATCAGCCTGCCAGTATGAGCAGCACAAACCACCAGCTGCAAATCACAGAACATTGGGGCTCATGCTAAAGATTTAGTGAAGCAAGTTCAACCCTGGGTGCACATTTGGGTGTGAATTGCTGCCTGCATCTCAGCGAGCCTTTTAATATTAACACACAAGTGCAATAAAAAAATGTATTCTACTTTTTCCTAAAAAAAAATCACCTGCGTATGTGATGGTGCATTTTTGCAGGCAAGGTAGAGTACATCATTTTTCCAATGAGGTAAGAATAATTGTTTAAAAGTTTGTTTAAAAGTTTGGGAACAGCACCCTAAGGGCTATACAGAAGAAATAACAAATCCTTTAGCATAGTCCATAGTGTGATGCTGTTTCCAGACTTCCAAATAAATGTTCTTACCTCATTGGAAAATGATTTAGGACAAATTTGGACAAATATTTGTTATTGCATAATGTGTGTGTTAAAATTAAAAAGCTCACATAGATGCAGGCAGCAATTCACAGCCAAATATACACCCAGAGTTGAACTTGCTTCACTAAAATGTTAACATGGCCACCACTGCTCTATAGGAGAAGCAAAAAGTGTTTTTTTCTCTACTCACTATTCACTAGCAAAATTGTAGTCATCCCTATCCATGTCACTAGTATTGCAGTCTTTCCCACAGTGGTGTCCAAGGGAACTGAAGGTGAGCTAAAGTGTCAAAGGGGCTAAACAAGCAGTGACACCATTAAGTCGTCTGCAGGGCCAATCTTTCTGAAAGGGATCTGTCAAGTGAATTAAAGTAAAAAAAAAGTTCTATGGAATCATAAATGTCCTCCAATAAAAAAGGCATACTCAGCCCCACAGCTGATCTGTGACTTACCATGGTGTGCAGAGCCAGTCTCTAGCAGCCTCCTCAATGAATGGTCCCGAGTCATACATCACAGTGACCCTTCCATGCCCTCTCTATTCACTGCAATAGAGGGAGCATGCCAGGCGATGGCTAAGAGCCAACTGGGAGGACATATCCGCTCTAGCATCTCCATCCAAAATTATTTCTTCCAGGTGATCTGAGAGAACTTGATAGATCTCAAACTAAGCTTGGAAAAAGCAGAGGCAATTTTCCAGCCACAAGAAGGAGACTTTCAATAATTAATAGACAAGTGGACAACTCCATCCCTTCCCTTTTGCTAAGAGGCTGTCTTTAAAAGATCACTCCATCTCTGGTGTTAAATGAGTTAAGTTTTTGTAAAGGATGATGTATAAAACCATTCCATACCATTCCATATTTGATTTTGTAGACTGTTTCAAGCTCAGTTCAAGTTCTTAATGAGAAGGTTCAAGCTATTTGTAACCCACCTGCTACCCCTCCTTCCCCTTGAGTTAAGCTTTATTTGGGAGTTAAGATAATAAAACAACTCGCCTGATTTCCTGAATGGAGCATGGCAGCAGTGGGCTTGTGTAACTGTTAGACTTGAATGACAGACCAGTACAGTCACACTGCTGAACAGGGTGACTGACCTTTCACTCAAGGTCCCAGCTTCAGTTTCCATACAAATTGCCCCCTCCCCTGCAGTATATTTTATATTATTGCCTAAATTGAGCTTGGTACAGAGGGAGGGAGCAGTGGGTGGAGTGTTACAAAATGCATGGAATTCCTCGGTAAAGCTTATGTACTGCTGTCACTGCCACTACTGGCCTCTGGTCACCACTGCTGCCATTGGATCAACTCTGCCCATATGTGGGGCCTTCAACACTACTGTCTTGGCTCCCAATCCCAGCACCACTGTTGATGCGCTACCTCAGTTGCAGATGCTGCCCAGCCTCTGGTCTGTCACAAATGTCTGATTCTCATAGCCACTTCTTTTGGCCTTGCAGTCCATGGAATTCTTTGCCGCCACCACTCTCATTGCTCTAACTTTTTCAGTTTGATATCCTTGTTGCTGTTAACTTGGACCTGCTGATGAGCATCAATCACTGCTCAGAGGACACACGTTGCAATACTGGGTAGTGACCCCCTATCTATTTCAGGGCGGCTTAGGAGGGGAAAAATAGTAGTTCCAGTGTTGGAACCTCTGACCAAGGCATCCAGTAACAGTAGTGCCATTATGTGCCAGGTACAATACTGTTTTTTTTTATCATTTTAGCCACAGCCTGATTGGGGCCTAGATTTCTGAAAACTTAAATATTAGTATTATTGTTTATTTATATCTTTTTATCTACCAATGAATGTGCTTCCTTGTTCAAGTCAAAAAGAGTAGCCTGGAAGCCTCTGCATGAAACCAGCCTAGCTGTAGGTGGATCAGGCACAAGGCTGAACTAAACCAGTTTATTTAATGAGCACAGCGACAGCGAGCACAGTGACCAAACCGCAGCACTAATACACATACACATTATAGTTAATAACCAAAGTAAATAAATCAATATACAGCAACCAACTATATATAAGAAAAAACATCCTACGTGCACAGCAACAATCCCCCAAGTGACTATTTTATATATACACATAATACATGAATGCAGTGCCGGATTAAGTGTGGTGGAAGCCCCTGGGCATGAAATCTGGTGGAGGCCCCAGACACAGTATTTTTTTTCCTTTAAAATAATAGTCCAGCCAAGTAACTGATTGGTGGTTGTTTGGCACCCGCCCACTTACTGGAAGATCAGATCGAGTCTCTTGTGCCACCCTTGTGCATGTGCGTGCTGCTTGGGAACTCCTGTATCAATATAAACAACAACGGTCCCAGTAAACCGCAAAATGGGATGCCCCGGGAGGCACCAAATGTTCCTCGATAATCAATGCTCCAAAGTCACATCAATACAACCATTTTTTATTCATTAGTATGTTAAAAAAGACTACAAACATATACACAGACATATACATAAACTCAGTACAATCACAATCTTAAAAAAACATTTATACACAAACCCGGCCACAGCAAGAAACCCTCATAACAATTTCCAAAGTTCATCCCATATATACTTAATCAAATAATTTTATTGCTACCAATAAATATCCTGTATCTAATCTGAAGTGCTAGTGCAAAAAAGTGCAGTAATGTAGAGCAAAGTTATAAATATGACATGTGCAAAAACCATCTGGGACAAACACCCCTATAGTGCAAAATCACCCCTGCTGGACCAGGTACAAAATCTCACCACCCACACGTTCCGTGAAGCAAAGTCCACTCAAGGTGCCAAACCCTGCTTGGGAACTCCTGCTATGCCATTTTGGGCGGGGGGTAGTATAGTCTCCCAACTGGTCCAGCAGAAAACAGTTCCCTGCATTGAGCTGCCAGGGGCTGTGCTTGGTGGCTTATGTGCAGTGAGCGGCCGCCGATTGACAGCTCTGCACCCACCCATCACTTTAGCATTGCTGATGGCAGCTTTTCTGCTCTACACTTTCCGTCCTGCCCTGTGGTGGCTTTGGCTGCAGGGTTGCCGCTGCTTTGTTGCTGGCCCTGTGGTCCGTCAGACCAAAGACTGAAAAAAGACGGATTATAAGAGGGTGCAAGAAGCATGTGCCATGAGGCCTCCACCAACCAGACCACAACCCAAAGGTTGGTGGAGGCCTCATGGCACATGCTTCTTGCACCCTCTTATAATCCGGCCCTGTATGAATTCACAGGATAGAGCAGGAGGGGATCAGTGGCAAATAATGGATCTAACATAATTACAATAAAACTGACAGAGGATGCCAGGTACAGGATGGGAATAGACAAAAAAAAAAGAAAACCAGAACTATAACCAGGACCTGATGATTAAAGGAGGGCAGAGAATAACGTGGACTGGAGACCAGGAACTAGGAGCAGGGAATGCTGGAAAGTCCAAAACAACACAATACTGAAGCAAAAGCAGCAAGGCCACAGCTGAATTAATTGGGTCGATGATTAGTCTCTGCTGTGGCTTGTTATGCCAGGCCATTTAGACTGCAAGAGCCACCTGCTGGTGACTGCTAGGAAATACCAACAAAATGAAGGTGTGAAATAGCACCACCAGCAGGTGACTAGACAGTGCTGCACACCCAAGCAAAACCTATTCATGACATCCCAGCTCTCAAGGGTAGCTATTAGTTCATCGTTTATTTATTGATGATTAAATATTGATTACTCAGGCATGTACAAATACTTAATCTAAAACCATCAATATCAGCATGTATGGTGACCATTGACATGTTTCAAAGGTGAAACCTCCTTAATCATATAAATTTTTTTCTGCTAATGCACCTACAGTTAAAAGAAAGAGTACTCTGCTGAGACGGGGTGCCATCACCCCACCCCTCCCCATCACACTACCTCCAGATCCCGACCCCACAATTAAAATATCTGATTGATGCATGATTAGGAGAATGTATATTGTTCTCATCAATGACATGTATTTATTGTTGGCTTGGGGGTCCTCTGTTTGGACAGGGAGCTGCTCTGCCCCCCTTCTCTTGTACTTTGTCCTCCAGGTCCATATACTCAGCTGTCCCTCATGGCCCATTTCCACAAACAGATAAATTGACTGTTTACTCACTGAGCGAACGAGCATACAAATCGTATGCGAATAGATGCAGAAGATTTATTGTTGAATTGTTCACTGGAGCGATCGCTAGTGCTGTGCACTTAACATCCTAACTGTGGACAATTTTTGTTTCCACATGTCAACGGCAAGAGGATGAACAAAAAATGTTATGCACGTTAAACCATGTGATGCACGGCCTCACATGCCAATTCTCATTCATTGCTCGATCGCTGTGACTGTTTCCACAGATCAGTGCGTTCAATTGTGGTCACCTTAGCGTATTTTTGTTCGAAAATTGCTTCACGGTAACAGGCCATTAGGCAGCTTAAAGCAGACCAACAGTCAAAAATTATTTAAACCAGCCCAAAACAACAAGTAGCGCTCGTATGCATCCCTCCCCTAAGCAATTTGAAATTTTGATTGAAGCACATAAAATTTATTTACCTTTCTCTAACTCCTGCTGGGGTCAATTTTAAATGCGGTTCATGCATTTGTAGCTAGGAGGTGCTGCTGGGCTTCCTGGTACTGTGCATTTTCAGTTATGTCAATTGGGAGTGGAAGCTCCAAAATAACTTCCTTTTCCAACTGTGCAGGCTGTTGGTCGGGCTTAAGTTCGGGCATAGGGGTAAAAGGAGACTCCTGACAACTCTGGCCTGTTTTCTCTGTGCTCCGGGAGAAAACTCTGGCCTGTTTTCTCTGTGCTCCGGGAGAAAACTCTGGCCTGTTTTCTCTGTGCTCCGGGAGAAAACTCTGGCCTGTTTTCTCTGTGCTCCGGGAGAAAACTCTGGCCTGTTTTCTCTGTGCTCCGGGAGATGACTCTGGCCTGTTTTCTCTGTGCTCCGGGAGAAAACTCTGGCCTGTTTTCTCTGTGCTCCGGGAGATGACTCTGGCCTGTTTTCTCTGTGCTCCGGGAGAAAACTCTGGCCTGTTTTCTCTCAATAATTTTTATTGAAGTACACAGTTGTAACATAAGATGGTATTTGCAAGACATGCAATTTTACAATGAGGAAGTAAAACATTCCTAGACATCGCAATAAATGTAGCTATAACAAGAATTATCAGATACATCAGAGTGACTTCTCTTACTTAAGGTAATTATCACATCGAGATTGGCATTCAGGGGGCGATCCGGTCCGCACCAAAGACTTGAATCCACTCGCTATCCAGAGCGCCTCCTGAATGTGTCGACGTGATTTCATCATAAACGAATCAGAAACGTTCCGAAGAGTCAAAAGGAGAGCTTAGTAGAAAGTAAGGAAAGGGAGGGAGAAGGATAATAGGAGAGGAGGAAAGGATAGGAGTCTGATATCTATTGAAACTGTTTTCTTTTAAAAACATACCGGTGTCTAAACGCTTAAAAGGTCCCAATTGAAAGTACTAGGAAAGATCTCCCTGATCCAAGGAGCCCACACTTCTCGGAACTCCTCCAGTCTGTTTTCATGGATAGCAGATATTTTTTCCATAGCTAGCGTGTTATTGACCCTGTTTTTAAACTCTGTAAAGCTTAGTGAGGGGGTCTTCCATGCCTTAGCGATGACTAACTTAGCACAGGTAAGGACATGGTACAACAATTGTCTCTGTCTAACTGAGGTTCCAACTAGTGGTTCATTTAACAATGCAACCCAGGGATCCAGACCAATGTTAATATCAAAGATCTTGCACAATAGGGTTTGAATCTTGTCCCAGAAGTTTCTAGCTACCCCACAGCTCCACCAAACATGGCCGTTCGAGCCTGGTTCGTCGCAGCCACGAAAGCATTTGTTCTGTGCCCCTGCTGCCATGTGTGACAATTGCGTAGGGACTAGGTACCAGCGCAAGGCTACCTTCAGGTTAACTTCTATCGCCTGTGCTGAGGCTTTTTTGCCAAAAGATGCCTGCCACATCTTAGCCCAGATTTCAGGGTTTCTTTCTTCTCCCAGGTCGAGTTCCCACGTATTCCTATATGTTGGGGTGGCGACATCTAGGTTTTTACAAAGTGAGTGATATAAGCTAGCAATAGCGCCTTTATCTCTCGGGTTGCGCATGCAGCGATGTTCAAAACAAGTGTAATCGTCAAGTTTTGGGGCATTTTTCGTGATAGATTTTATGAAGTGGTGTACTTGGAGGTATCCAAATAAGTCTTTTGGGATGAGGCCAAACTTGTCTCTGAGGTGTGGGAAGGAGGCTATATCAGATCCGTGGTAGCAATTATACACGTGTAAAATCCCCGAATTACGCCACCTATAAAACCTATGTGGATCCGTAATTCCTGGGGGGAATAATGAATTATTCCATAGTGGCATTAGGGGCATATGTGGAGAGGCCAAACCGCCTGAAAATTTAATGTCGTCCCACAACCGAAGAGAATGAGCCATAATCCTATTGTTCCCCAAATTTCTAGCCTTCGGTGTGAGCCATAGAAGGTCGTTAATCGGTGAGAACGGGGACAAAGCCGACTCGATACGGACCCATCCTGGTGTGTCAACGGTGGCGTGGTATGAAAGAAGCTGTGCGGCTTGCGCAGCCTGATAATATTTCTCGAATCTCGGTACCCCCATGCCTCCAGCCGATTTTGACCGCAGCATAACTTTCCGAGCTATCCTTTGTCTTTTCCAATCCCAAATAAACCTTAGGACCTGTCCTTGAATCTCCTTGAGAAAGTTAGATGGAAGCTTTACTGGAAGAGTCCTGGCTAGGTATAAAAATTTGGGAAGTAAGGACATCTTGACTGCCGCCATTCTGCCCAGCCACGACAAATTGCACTCCTGCCACTTCGTCATTAAAGTATTAAATTTTCTACGTAGCGGTATGTAATTTGCTGCGTAAAGAGAATCATATGTGTTAGTCAGGGCTATACCTAGATATTTGATTGCTTTGACTTCCCAGCTAAAGTCGTAATTGGCCTGCAACTGACGCCACGTTCCGTCTGGGAGGTTAACATTTAGTGCTTTGGATTTGGAGGTATTAACCTGAAGGCCGGATATTGCCGCAAATTGACCCAGGATTTGCAATAGATTGGGTATGGATATGAGGGGGTTGGAAATACTTAGCAGGACATCGTCCGCAAATAGGCTAAGTTTATGTTGCTCTCCCTCAATTTCCACTCCAAGGACATCTGGGGAATCTCTTATCAATTGAGCTAATGGCTCCATTGCCAGGGCAAATAGCAAGGGGGACAATGGGCAGCCCTGTCTCGTTCCTCTGGCCAGCGGAAAGGGGTCTGATCTATATCCACAGTATTTTACAAAGGCTATCGGCGCTTTATAGGCTGCTTTAAGTATATTCAGGAAGTAGGGGCCGAAACCCCACTTCTCTAGTAAGTGGAAAGGTACTCCCAAGATACAGAATCAAAAGCTTTTTTGATGTCCAGTGAGAGCATCATAATGGGCAGATTCCTTTCCCTGGCCACCTCCGAGATCTGAAGCATTCTTCTGATATTATCCCCTGCTTGTCTCCCCGGTATAAAGCCTGTCTGGTCATTATGGATCAGAAGTGGCAAGTATCTAGATAATCTATCTGCAAGCACTTTAGTAAAGATCTTAACATCTAGGTTGATTAGGGAGATTGGTCTATAGTTAGTCCAGGTCATATGATCCGTATCTGGCTTCGGGATCATACTTATCGAGGCAGTGAGTGATTCCTGTGAGAAAGACTCACCCCCTCGAACCGCATTTAAGGCTGCCGTCAGCTTTGGAGCCAGTATAGAAGTGAAACATTTGTAATAAGCGGCAGGGAATCCATCAGGGCCTGGCCTTTTATTAGGTTGTAGCCCTGCTATTACTTTTTGGATTTCTGCGGCCTCAAAGTCCGAGTCCATGAGGGTTTTCAACTCCTCCGGGATATCGGGCAGAGATATTTTCTCAAGAAATGCAGAGATTCCCTCTCCCCTTGGCGGGTTGGGATTAGAATATAACTTAGAGAGTTGGTCTCTGAAGATGCCTACTATTTTAGCCGGGTTACTTGAAGCTATTCCTCTATCGCTTTTCAGCTTAATGGGTCGGTAGGTCTGATCCGGTGTTCTCAGCTTTTTTGCAAGTAAGGCGTCTGGTTTATTGGCTTTGCAGTAATATTTGTGTTTGAGGTGCCTCAAAACATTCTCTGCTTTACCCGCTAGAGCTAGGTTTAGTTCGTCTGTCACCCTGTTTAAATTAGCCCTGATGTCTGTCGTCATTTGTCGTTTGGCCTTCTCCGTCAATTCTAGGTATTCCTTTTCCAACTTGTCTATATGAGCATTCCTCTCCTTTTTTTTCCGTGAGGCTAACTGAATTAATTTACCTCTTATAGTTGGCTTATGTGCTTCCCAGCAGGTTGTGGGGGAAACGTCCCCTGTCTCGTTTAACGTAAAATATTCAGTCAGTGCGTCAGAGATGGATTGGGTTAAAACCGGGTCTGAGAGAAGAGATATGTTAAGGGACCATGTCGATCCTAGGGGTCTGCTTAGCAGGGAGTGCAATTTGAGTAGCTGGCCGTCGTGATCGGACCAAGAGATCGGGACAATATCCACAGCCGATAATTGAGCTAGAGTAGGTACGGGTAGGAGGATGTGGTCTATCCTAGTGTATACTGAGTGTGGATGGGAGTAGTGCGTAAAGTTCTGGGTTCCAGGATGGGCTTCCCTCCAGCAGTCGACCACTGAACAAGAATCTAATAGATTCCTAAAGGCTTTTGCGTTCGCAACTAGTTGGGCTCCCGCTAATGACCCCTTCACGGACTGTCTATCTAGGAGGGGGTTTAGTACTAAATTTGAGTCCCCGCATATAATTGTTGTCCCTTTGGCTACCGCCGTTACTTCTTTCAGGAAGCTTGACAAAAAAGGTAACTGGTTGGTGTTGGGGGCATAGTAGGTGGCAAACGTTACCTCAATGTCATGCATTTCGCCAATAAGGATAAGAAATCTTCCTCCTTGATCAGAGATTTCCTTGGAACAATGGAATTGAGTTCCTCTTTTAAAGCCAATAAGGACTCCTTTCTGTTTAGTGTCTGCACAGGACATAAAAATTTGTGGGTATTTAGCATTAAGGAATTTGGGCCTGGAGGAGCCCGAGAAGTGTGTCTCCTGGAGGCATATGACATCCGGATGTAGTGAGTTAATTTTACGGAAGGCCATACTTCTCTTGTGGGGGGAGTTAAACCCCTGGACATTCAAAGAGAATACTGTAGCCATGCTGTTTGCCTGTGAATGGGGGGGGGGGGAGGATAGGGGAGGAGAAAGGGATCAAGATAGAAGAAAAAGAGATCCTCGTTTGGGTAGCCGCTTAATAAAGCAGCCACTAGTAAAAGAAAAAAAATCACCAATTAAGGGTATTAGAATAAGACACCTGCTCGGCTTTGCGCCAGGGGGCGCCCCTATGGTCAGCGCTGCAATTGGCGACTAACTGTAGATTCAAGCGGGCCGTCTCCCCGCGCAAAACCGACCAGGCGAGGTGTGCGCCTTTGGGCCCTTCCTGATTTTAGGCCGGGGGTGCACTAAGTCTAGATCAGAATATATAGCAAAAAAAATAGGTTATTTTATTATTGCAATAGTGTCAGACACCAAACATGGAGGGGAAAACAAAAAATCAAGAGGTATATACCCCTGACTTAACTGGAGTGCGGCATGGAAATGCCACCAAGCGCGTGGGGCTGTGCTTAACAATAAACGCATAACTAAGGCAGGCTGCGTCTTTAAACTTTGTAACAAATATAACCCGTAAATTGTCAAAACTTAACACTTTGGAGAAGCGAGAGGACAGGAAAAAAAATATAACAAGAAAATAACTATACATTAGTGTTGGAATTCAGTAGCACTATCATATAGTATTGTATCAGGGTGTCACGTATAAAGGTTGACAATTGTAATGGTGTCTGAATTACCCTGCGTTGAGCGTGGTTTTATGGGGGCATGGGTGTTTGTTAGCCTATGGGAATTATCCAAAAGAAGGAAAGCTGTGAAGTGCTCATTCATTCATGCTTCGTCGTATGTTAAGCGAGTCCCACGACCATTAGCAGAAGTCCAGCGTTTCTGCCTCTTTCCTGCACGTTGTGATCTAGGGGAATCTTCTTCAGGTCTGGACGATTTAGACCCCAGGATTTTCGGAAGTTGCATAGCAGAAATATGTTGCTGTAGCTCTTCTAAGGATGTTGCTGTATAGGATTCGCCTTTATATGAAAAGAGTACCCGGAAAGGGAAGCCCCATTTATATTTAATGCCGTGGGCCCTTAGAGTAATTAGTGATGGTCTGAGTTCCTTCCTTCTAGCCATGGTAGCGGCGGAGAGGTCAGAAAAAACCTGGTAGGCACACTTTTGATAGCTGAGGTTTGTTGCTTCCCTGGCGGCCTTTTGAATTATTTCCTTGCTTGTATAATAGTGAAATTTGGCGATAATATCGCGTGGCGGTTCCTCGGGCGCTCGTCTTGGGCCTAGGGCTCTATGGACCCGGTCTAACTCAAGTCTTTCAACTGACAGGTCCGGGGCTAATTCCTGGCACAGCCCTATTACAACAGCTTTTGCGTCTTCCATATGCTCGGGGAAGCCCCTAAAACGTAAATTCGCTCTGCGATCTCTGTTTTCAAAGTCCTCCATCTTGGTGCTCAGAATATAGTTATCTCTCTTGAGCTGCGTAATTTCCGCTTCCAGGGCTCCTTGTGCTGTGGAAACGTCACTTATTTTCTTATCAAGGGTAATTAAGCCACAGGAGACCTTGTCGATTTCTTTCGTAAGATGCTCCATTATAAGCTGTGTGTTTGAGGCTAAGGCTGTTTGGAGCAAGCTATCTATTTTAGGGAGTAATTCCATAGCTATTTTATCTCTGCCAGCCATCTGTGCTTCTTCCGATTCACTGGCCAGAAAGGAGGCTTCACTGCCTTCCACTTCCTCCATCTCGGCTATAGACAGATCTTTTGGTATGTTTCTGGCTTTTGCCATGGCTGGGATTCCTGTCAGGCTTAGATAGGAATATGGCTCAGGGTTGTAAGTGTGGCTGTATTTGCTACTGACTTAGCCAACTAATTCGTGTATTAATGGTGACTATTGGTTGCTTCTGTGTAGCCTGAAGTATAGGGGCTCTCTGGCCACAGCTGGCTGGGGCTGTGTGAGTGCTTCGCTTTAAACTTATATAGACTCTTCAGATGTCATTTATAAGTTCCCCACAGTACTTGAGGGATCACATTAAGGGCTATGGCAGCAGATAATTATATCAGCGTCCCACTCTTTGTACCAGGCGCACTGTTAATGCCCTCTGCAGCTCGTGTTGTTAATACATTTACTCCCCCTCCTTCTAGCTGGGGGGTCCCAGGAATGCTGCGATCATGGCCTTCTCACCTGGTTGTGCTGCAAATAGGGGCCAGTTCACTGACCTGTCATCCGCTGACCAGTCTTCTCCACCTCCGTTTCCGTCAGTCACCCCTGGCTGAGCAGAGGTTAGTGTGCTGGGGCCGGTCCGTAGTGCCTGTTGCGCCCGCTCTCTGGTTCAGGCTGCGAGCCGTCGTTCCCGCCCTCCACTCTGAGCTGTGAGTGAGGGCTCGTCACAGGCCCGACCGCAGCCTCCGGTCTCTGCACGCTGCTGCTGCGGGCTCTGATTCCCCCGCCGCTTCTCCTGTGGTCTCCAGCCGCTGCCCGCCTCCCGACTCCGGCTGATCGTAGGGTAGGTGACGCGCCTGCTGTTTCTCTGCCCCTTCAAAGCGCTTGGTGGGCACGGAGCTCACTTACCACGCCGCCATACGAGATCCGTGCGCATGCGCACTACCAACTCTGGCCTGTTTTATCTGTGTTCCGGGAGAAGACTCTGGCCTGTTTTCTCTGTGCTCCGGGAGAAAACTCTGGCCTGTTTTCTCTGTGCTCCGGGAGAAAACTCTGGCCTGTTTTCTCTGTGCTCCGGGAGAAAACTCTGGCCTGTTTTATCTGTGCTCCGGGAGAAAACTCTGGCCTGTTTTCTCTGTGCTCCGGGAGAAAACTCTGGCCTGTTTTATCTGTGCTCCGGGAGAAAACTCTGGCCTGTTTTCTCTGTGCTCCGGGAGAAAACTCTGGCCTGTTTTCTCTGTGCTCCGGGAGAAAACTCTGGCCTGTGTTCTCTGTGCTCCGGGAGAAAACCGTGGCCTGTTTTCTCTGTGCTCCGGGAGAAAACTCTGGCCTGTTTTATCTGTGCTCCGGGAGAAAACTCTGGCCTGTTTTATCTGTGCTCCGGGAGAAAACTCTGGCCTGCTTTCTCTGTGCTCCGGGAGAAAACTCTGGCCTGTTTTATCTGAGCTCCGGGAGAAAACCCTGGCCTGTTTTATCTGTGCTCCGGGAGAAAACTCTGGCCTGTTTTATCTGTGCTCCGGGAGAAAACTCTGGCCTGCTTTCTCTGTGCTCAAGTGCACTGAGGTGATTTCTTTGGTATATTTGCCACACTAAAACCATACCTCCCAACTTCTGAAAATGTGAAAGCGGGACAAGCCACGCCCCGACCACACCCACGGTCACACCCATGCCACGACCACACCCCCTGTCACGCCCTCCAGCTCCGATCCTCCAGCAATGTCGGCTGCCTTCACCCCTGCATGCCAGCATGCGTAAGTCTGTCATCATACTACTAGTAACTAGGCACTGGAAGCTCAGAGGTTAATAAACCTTATCTCCCAGCCCCCTGCTGAAAGTCTGTACCCGTCTCTTCTTCTTCATATTGAATGACAGCCGGCCTCCGACATCCATGGCCTCCAAGAGCAGCGCAGCTGAGAGTGACATCATTCTCCAGCCACCTCTGCGTTATCCAGCGTCAGGCAGGGGCCAGCCTTTCAGTATGACGGAGAGAGACTGTCAGTACGCAGTGCGTGCAGGGAACGGCGAGGGAGGGAGGGCTTATTAACCTCTCAGCTCCCAGTGTCTGCTAGGATAACATTAAACACTGTGTGGCCCCGAGGATGCTGATTGTCCTTCAGCGGGCCCCTAGATAATTGCATACTTTGCCTCACCCGACTGTCCGATGCACTGAACTCCGGCGGCCAGCTTGCTATCTGCTGGGCAGTGCGGGGATAGCGAGCCTGACACTGGGAACCTGCTGCGGACACTGCACATTAACAGTTCAGCGAGCCAGCAAACAGCCTCACTGCCCGATCTAACTCTGCCCCCAACCCCCTGCAGCTGCCCCAGCACCGCCCCTTTCTCTTCCTTCCAGCTCTTACGCCGCACAGAGAGCTGCAACCTCCTGCCCGGTGTCCCGGCCGCCGCCATACTCGCCGGTGAGTTTACAGGATTCCGGGACATGTTGGGGCCCTGCGGGGCAACGGGACAAGGGCCCCAAAGCGGGATTGTCCCGCCCAAATCGGGACAGTTGGGGGGTATGCTAAAACATGTAACATCATGTCTGTCATGTCAAGATGCCGGATAATCAAGCTATAAATTACTGGGATTGGCTTTCCAGCCTTTCATTTGCCTTTACCATTTAAGAACCATTGCACAGTTAAGCATTTTGTATGTGAATGTTTTTTTTACAACCTTTAAAGCCCACTTAGGGCTCACTTCAATTAACAATGTCCCATGAGGTAAATGCTAAATTGTACTTTAACATGTAGATTGTTTTACCTCACATCCTGATGCACTAAAGTAATTACCACGCGTACGCTAAAGTATAAATGTTACAAAATGGAAAACTCACTTTCTTGCTGTATGAAAAGCGACGTGTCTATAGAATGTACACAAATCTGCTCTTCATGTCAAGACCAAAGACACATATTCTCTGGCAAGAAAGTAGAAGTATAAAAGTATATAAAGACAGAATAAGAAATACTGTTTTTGTTTAATTGACTTCGAGTTAACTAAAGTTTGATGATATCACATCACATCAGTAAATTGATATAGTGGCTGATTTAAGACTAGTGCCACGTATTGCCATTTGTGGGTCTATGTAGCGGCGCTTAGCGCATCCGCAAGTGGACCCTGCAAGCGGGTATCTGGCGCTATAACCTGGCTTAGGCGCTGGACAAGTGATGCTGTAGTATCCTGTCCAGCATTGATAAATGTGATGTCTGTAGAGGCGCTGTGTAGGGCGCTGTAGAAGTGTTCTCCCTGAATCAAGGCAGCGCCTGAGCGTACCGATGCTGCTATTGTTTTCGGTAGTGCCCCAAGGGAAAGCAGGCCAAGGCGACATCACATATAAAAACAGGACAACATTGCAGCGCACGATAGATAGCACCACTAGTGCATCCGACACTCATATTTAAGAAAATCAAAAAGCCAGCGTCACCGCTATAGAACTGGGAGATCTGGTGACAAGCGTCGGACACTATATGTAAAATGTCTGTTTCTCAACACATATACACCAGCACCAGAGCTAAACCACATGGAATGATATTGTTAACACACTGTAACACTGACACTGCAATGGCAGACCTACACGTATGATTCTGCATAAAAATATACAATTTAATAAAAACCCAATATAAGTCTTTGGTTGGTGGCCAGGAGGGCCAACACAATCATCATACTCTAAAATAGTGCAAACAAGTTGATCCAAACACTATCTATACACAAACAAATGAAACACCGCCAATAAATTGTATGGGAGAGCTCTACTGAGCGACAGGTGCTACATGGCACTGAACATACAGCGCCGGCGCTTTACACTGAGGCACCGCTAGTGATACATGTGACACTACTTGACGCCATTAGAGGCGCTCAACAGTTTGACTTTCATGTATATGGTTTTCACATACTGCGTCCGGCATTCGTCTGACGCTATGTGGTACTATGTGGTGTTAGTGCTTCTTAAATAAGGCCCATAGTGTTGTTTTGACATTCGTTTTACCCCTTTTCCTCCTCTGCTTGTGTCACTTTCTAAAGAAAGGCAGCAGAGTTGTTTCACTCAAGAATGGCTGAAGCTTTTACAGCCTTTGTTGAATTATTATAATTGTTTATTTATAAAGCTCCATCATAGTCACTGGAGCAGTACAAGGTCAAAATTACAGGGGAAGGAGGTTAAGTTGTAGTATTATAAGTCAGATGTAGCAGAAGTGTAACTAAACACATAGATGCAGTAGTACATTAGGAGAGAAGACCCTGTCCATGTATATCTGTTGATATTTGGATAAGAGGTGCTTTCCCAAAATGAAAAGAATTTGCACAGTGCCTAACACAAGAAATAATAATAGAATTACCCATCACTCCTTGCAGTGGGTGGAGCCATGGAAATCATCTCTTTAGGTCTCGGGGCCATCCAGGTCACCCAGAAACCTGCTGATTTTGCATTACCAATGATTAGCTTAACATTTACACAGCCAAACCCCATCCACCTGTGGGCATGTGTTTCGAGCCTTTGGCTCTCATCAGTACAGGGCTGGAATAATTTGGCTCTAGCCAACAAGTGGAGAGACCTATGTTAGGCTTAATCTAGGGAGCTTAAGAGACCATAACACCCTCTACTCAAAGATAAAGGAACATAGGATGCTTTCCTAAAAGTATTTACACAGAGCCCAACACAAGTAATGCTAGAATTGCCTATCAATTCTTATAGTTGGTGGAGCCATGCAAATCATCCCTTTATGTCTCGAGGCTATCCAAGGCACTCAGAAAGCTGCTCACTGTATAAGGCCAATGTCTAGCTATTGGTATTTACTTTTAGGCAAAGCTAAAATGGAACAACAATGGCAAAAATGTACACTTACCTCCCAGACTGCAGGCTTGATCCCCTAGTCCTGTGGTCTGTAGCATTCTAACTTTAGAAATGTCTGCTCCAAAACTGAGAGTGTGCTTCTGGCTGCTCCCCAGGCGTGCATATGAGATTACACAGAATGCATATCAGTGCTGGACGCTCATGTTATGCACCCTCTGCAGCCAGTCAATGAAGGAGCCTGTTACCTTATGACTGGCAGCAGAGACACACACCAAAGCTGGCTGGGGAATGCACTATTGGCAATGGATTGTGGAAACCAGACCTGCTTATCTTGCTGCACTCCTGCAGGGAGGTAAGTATATACTTTTTTACTGTGACTTTAACTGATATAAAATATCATTAAAATTACACACTAGAAAATGTATTTTTTTTTAGCTTATGTAGTATAACCCTATTTCTAACAAACAGCAGCATAACAAACTATAACAAGAAATAAACAATTTAGCTCCTGGCCATTATTATAACTGGTCCTACTTATGCTTACCACTCTAATGAGCCTACTATACATTATTCACCTAGATTCAAAACTAATGGCATGGCCAGTTAGAAATTCACAGCATTCATCATGCTGCTGATTAAAGCTGATGAAGCTGAGCTCTAGCCCTTCTCTAACCCAGCTTCAAGCTTTAGTTTTTGATGACCACCTTTTTGTCTTGCATGTGTCCAGAGGGTTAAGACTATTTGTTCTTTTGCTTGTTCTGCTCCTTTGTGCCCTGCAAAGTAAGTTTACTGAAAGCAAAAAAATCCTTGTTTGTACTTGAAGTATATTGCTACTGAGTATGTTTGACTACAGAGACTTGGAGCAGTCCCATCCTGCTTTTCACATAGACAAAATCGGCAGCATGGCTGTATAACAGGAGACTTAAACCAGACCTTTAGCATCATTTAATGAATAGCCCAAACCCTTAAAAAACTATTCACCAGCATCTAAAATTAATATATATTAAGTTTTTAGTCGCTTACGCTTTATTCTTTCCTCCACTGGGCTGCCAATCTGTTCTCTTGGATACGGGCGACGCCATCTTGCCTCAGAAGTATCACACACACTGAGGAGAGGAGAGCGGGGTAAAGTGCCGAGAGGCGGGTTATAGCTGTGCTTTGCACAGTTGGAGCAGAGCTGGGGTCAGGAAAAGGACAGCAATCCTAGAATGCAGAGTGGCATAGTCAGAAGAACCTTCCCGTCTGCAGGCTGCCTGATGCTCCATGAGCCGCCGTCTTGGATGTTTAAAGACTAGGTGCAGGTAGGATGATTTTTAATGTGGGCAATCTGTATGTACAGGGTGGGGAAAACATATAAGATATGCTCTTATTCAGGGTGAGGATCCGGTTTAATATCATCCCAACTATTCTCTAATGAGAGCACAGGCTGTTCAGATGTCAGGGAGGTAAGACATTTTTGCATTGAATTTAGGACCTGTCCCTACAGTTTCATTAACTAAAGATATTTAAAATTGATTAAAAAATCACCAGCCTTACAGAGGAACCACCCCATCCATCCAAGTGAGAACACCAAACCTACCTCCTGAAAAATATTAAACAAAATCATCAACTCTCATCTCCAGGATGGCAAGTGGGAAAAGAGGCAACGCAGGGCTATATCTCACCAAGAAAAAGTATTATTATTTAAAGTGGACCAACATCCAGGATTTTAACTATCCTGGGTTTTGGTCCACTTCCCCGGGGCACCCCGATCGGGGGTGCCCCGCTGTGTGAAACCCCCCAGAAAGCCCTGCTAGAGGGGCGGGCGGGAGGCGGCGGCGAACGCGCATGCGCCGCTGGAACGTGGAGAAGGTAGGATTGTGGGCTTCCTGGGGGGTTTCACCCCGCGGGACATCCCGATTTCGGATGTCCCGCGGGGAGGGATCTGATCGGCCCGGGAATCTTATAGATTCCCGGGCCGATCCCTCCTGGGTGTTGGTCCACTTTAATTTAATCATTTTATCTGTGAATGAAATAAATAGGCAAGCTTCCTGACAGCGCACATTAAATATCTCATTCTGAAGCTGCTTGCTGCTCAGCCTTTTGCACCCTGAATGAATCAGAGGATGACCTTTTTCTGTTTAAAAAGGGCATGTTTAGAAACAAGTTAATGTAACCCACCTAGAGTAGGCAAGTCCTCTTAACCCATATCACAATGCAGTAGGTTAAAAATACATTGACATTTATTTTTAGGATAACATTAACTAGTAATGACAAACTTCCAAAAAATATTGCAAATTGCAGTTTGTTACCTGTACTGTACATGTGCTGCTAAACAACTATTATATTGCAGCTTTATGGATTATTTGTGCTTCCAAGCCTTTCTTCCAATCCAATACCAATGTAGTACAGGTAAAAGCTCAGACATTATTTTCAACCGTCCGTTTCATATGTACAATACACAGCTATCAGAGGTCAATGTGAGTGCTGGGGGGGGGGGCATTGGGAAAACAGTGTATGTGGAGGCTGATTTAGACTAGTTCCATGTATTGCCATTGGTGCGTCTATGTAGCTGCGCTCAGAGAGTCTGAAGGTGGGCAATGCAAACGGGGCTCTGGCGCTATAACCTAGCTTCACCACTGGACAAGTGGCGCTGTAGTATTCTGTCCAGCATTGATAAATGTGATGTCTGCAGGGCACTATAGAAGCGCTCTCCCTGAATCACTGCAGCACCTGAGCGTACTGATGCTGCTATTGTTTCATATAGCATTCCGAGGGAAAGCCACCCAAGGCAGCACCACATATAACAGGACAACACTGCAGTGAACGATAGGTAGCACCAGTTAATTGCATTCGATGCTTGACGCTAAAGCCCATATTTAAAGTGGACCCACCGCTGATCGGCCCGGGAATCTATAAGATTCCTGGGCCGATCATCTCCCTGCCTGCGGGGCACCCCGATCGGGGGTGCCCCGCTGTGTGAAACCCCCCAAGACGCCCGCAAATCCTACCTGTACCTCGTTCCAACGGCGCATGCGCGGGCCGCCGCCACCTCTCGCGCATCCCTCTAGCAGGGCGCGCACCCGCACCAGCCGTTTGTGAATGGCCGGCGCGGGCCCGCTCCCTGTAAGAGGGACACGCGAGAGACCTTGTCCGTCGACGGACCTCGCTTGTCCGTCGGCAGTGATTAGTGGAGCGAGTCACGTGGGAGTGGCGTCAGGTGAGTTTTTGGGGCTTTCTGGGGGGTTTCACACACAGTGAAAATCCTGGGTGTTGGTCCACAAAACACAAAGCCAGCGTCGGTGCTATTAACTGGGCGCTCTAGCAACAAGCACTGGATGCTATATGCAAAATGTCTGTTTCTGAACACATATACACCAACACCAGAGCGAAAACACATGGAATGACATTATTTATACACTGTAACAATGACACTGCAATGGCCGACCTGCACATACAATTCTGACAAATATCAAAAAATAAATAAAAATGACAATATAAGTCTTTGGTTGGTGGCCAGGAGAGCCAAAACAAACATCATACGATACAATAGTGGGAAAAAGTGGATCCAAACTCTATTTATACACAAACAAAGACCATTGAATTGTATGGGAGAGCGCTACTGTGTGACAGATGCTACATGGCGCTGCTGAACATACAGCCCCGACGCTTTACACTGAGCCACCACTAGTGATACATGTGACGCTACATGGCGCTATTAGAGGTGCTCACCAGTTTGACCTTCATATATATGGTTTTCACATACTGTGCCCGGCATTCACCTGACACTATGTGGTACTACGTGGCGTTAGTGCTTCTTAAATAAGGCCCTAAGACAGCACTAGTAAAAAACAGTACAATTTAGGTAAAAAATAAAATAGAAGAGCAGTGCCTGAAGTTAACAATGAAAGTGAATGGCTCTTTTTACTTCAAAAAAGTAAAGCTCTTGTTTCTCCTGGCGATCTGGCGATCTGATTGAGCACCAGGTGGAAATAGTGCACTAATGTTTTTGTAGTCAGGCGTCAGTTTAGCACCATGGCCTCGATTCAGTAAACTTTCCTTAAAATATCAGTCAGGCATGACTAAAGGCACAGCAATCACCAGATATGCATTGTCCTATTTGATTTGCAGATCTATGATGATGTGATGTTTTACCGATGGATATCTTTATGTAGACTTTTTTATGGGACAAATAGTCAGAACTTTTATACTTGGAACTTCTGAGACAGCGATTTTTTTCTTTGCATGGACTTGGTTGCACCGTACATGTAACCGCTACACCAGGGACCAGAAGGTCAGGGTGCCCCATCATTGTTGCTCCTCCATCTTATTTGTCCTCTACCAGATTTGTACTCACTTGGCATCATTTAGATGAAAAGGCTGTTTCAGTCTTTAGTTGTCTGGCTGCATCCAACTGAGTTTAAAGTGGCTCAAAACCCAGCTTGATCGGACTCGGGAGATCGATTCCCTCCCCCCAGGGCATACTGATTTTCAGGGTGCCCCGCTGTGTGAACCCCCCAGGTCACCCCATTCACTCACCTTTGTTCCCGCTCCAACGGCTCATGTGCCAGCCATTTGTGTGAAGCGGGGAATGTGGCCGTCTGCGCAGTTGGACTAATACGCCATCTTAGATAGCGTGACTATAGTGGCTCCAAGCGCTCTGATTGGACGAGTGGCCATGCATGACCGGGAAGAGGTGAGTTTCTTCGGGCGATCTAGGGGGTTTCACACAGCAGAGCACCCTCGATCAGGGTGCCCCGGGGGAAAGGACCAAACCCAGGAGAGTCAAAATCCTGGATTTTGGTCCACTTTAAAGAAAGAAAATGTACTGTATGAGCCGTGACAGGGACCCATTTAATGTTCAAACCAGGGCCCCACATACACCACTGCAGGTGAGTGGCGAATTCTACACAGGTTGAGCCGTGTGGAACTTTTGTGAATTTTCCCTAAAATATCTCATTAAAATAAGGGCCATTTCATTCTTTATTTCAAAATAAGGAATGAGATAAAATAAGACTTGATTCAAAGAAGAGTCAAAATCACAGGCATCTCTAAATGCCTTAAGGTGTTCATACATTAGTTATTAACACCTAAATCCTACTGATGTTTTACTTTAAAAAGTAAGTTAAATTAGTTGTCACATTAATGTAGTAAATGTTTTAGGTGCAGATCATCCTCTCACTTCCTAGCTTTTAGTAAGCTTCTATTGAAGATTCACTAAGAGTTGAAAAAAATTCATGGTAGTAAAAAATTCAATTCATGAGAAAAAAATCCTGAGAATTTAACTTTTAGTGAATCACCAGAAAGAAAGACAATAAAAGTCAATGGCACTTGTTTACTCCTGAGAAAAGTATTAAACTTTTTACCCCTTTTTACATGTAGTAAAAAGTGTCATTGACTTTCATTGTCTTCCTATCTGGTGATTCATCAACACTGAAATTCTCAGGCTTTTTTCTCATGAAATGAATTTTTTACTATCATGAGAATTTTTTAACTCATAAATGCAAGTTCCTGTACACAGGCCATGCCCACCCACCAGACAGAATTAAGATTTATATTTAAGCAGGAGACCATTTGGCAGCATGCAAGACGTGGTAAGCTGATTGTCTACAGTCCTCTGGCACAGCCAAGTGCTGGGAAAAATCCACAAACATATAGCACTTATCCTTGTAGCTTCTTTATCCCTGCTGGGCATGATCCCAATCATGGGGTGTCCTGTCTAGGAATCAGTTCCTATGATGAGGGCACATAATTCAAGTACAGAGAGCGAAGTACCACCAGTGCTCCCACAACCAGAATATATACAGGTCATCCCTGACTGAAATGTGCTGAAGCCTTTTACAGGTTTGTTAGACCATACCAATTGAAAGTATTTTCTAGAACACTCTAACATCCCTTTGAGGCCTATACCACTTTCACCAAGACTAAGAGTATGACCCAGCGGCCATAAGCTCAATTAAACCCAATATTTAGGCACACACCGAAATTGCAGTGCAAGTATTATTTTTATATAGAAGAATCAAACCATTTTATACATAAGTTCAGTTCAAAAATTGTGACATGAGAATAGATACAGGTACTTATTAATTCAAAAATAGATAAGATTGTATCATATATAACAGAGCCAGCTGATGTGCATTTAAATAGATAGTGGTAACATATTAACCACAAAATACATTGATACAAAAGTTTCAGAGTATCAAAAAGATATCAAAAAGATCCCACAATTGATGGTTCAGATTTGGATATTAGGGTGACCAGGAAATTATTTCCAATAGTAGAATCTCTGTATTAGAAAAAAAAATATCAAAAAGATCCCGCAGTGGACCATTCAAATTCACATATTAAAAATAGCTAGGATAATTTCCCATAGTGAAGACATTATAACAAATACCTGAAGAGGTACCTAAGAAGGTTTTCAACATTAAGTGCAAGCATATATAAAAATGCAAGCATATAAAGAGTTTTTTACCCAGTGGCCATAAGCCCAAGTTACAACTAATTCACCACCCCAGCAAAGTTATGGCTTAGCTAGGACTGATAACATTATAATCCAGACAATAAATGTTAGAAGAGGGGACAGGTTTAGAACCCTTTCCCTACACCATATGTGTATTAGGCTAATGTTGAGCATTGTGAACTCACAAAATGAATAAGGGATCGTTGAATGGCTGCACCTGAAACACACCGTTGTTTTAGTGGCTCAGTACCTGCATACCGATACTGTCTTAAGTGTTTGTGTCTGTGGAAGAAGAAAGTCAAAGCAGACATCCCTGCTAATCTGGGGGAAACCATTTCTTGAAGAAGTTTTAGACTGGGAGGCCGATTCATTAATAGCGGCAGGTAGCGACAGTTGAGCGACTGTAGTGGCATTTTCAGAGCGCCCGCTAGTAGTCGCTGTGCTTGGCCGTTGTTCGGTAGTTGATAGCGACTCAGTCGGTTTGCCGTAATGTTGAATATTGGGTGAGGAGTCGCTATTTGACAGGTTCCGCGCTGTATGGGAGCGCATAATAGGGACTGGCCCTAGCGACCAGCTCCCACCGTATTCATTAAAAAATCATGCTCAAAAAAATCTTGCGCTGTAAAATGCATGTTTAAACCCCAGAGCGCTGGTGGCGATGGGTTAAAAGTAGTTTTTGAACCCCCAAACAACCATATTTTTGGAAATAAAAAAAAAAACAAGTTTTTTAAATAACTTAGTTATATGAATACATTAATATCAGACCTGTAATATGAATTCTGTACAATTTATTTTTTTTTATTTCTTTTCCCTTAAAAAAATGATCTAAAATGGCAGAAGTGGTCACAGAATTTTTCACATTAAAAAAATAAATAAATAAATAATAACACTTAATTATTAATATTTAAAGATTGTTCCATTGAAATGCATTGGAGAGCGCCAGGTAGCGAGAGGTCATACCTGTCGCTGTTCAAGGTCGGACGCTGGCGCTGTGGGCTGAGGCTGGAATAATGATGAATGAGTCGCTATCTGGCGCTATCTCAGTCGCTAAGCAGGATTGGCTTGATAAATGTGTGATTGTGGTGTGGAGCCGGCGTTCTCGTGGCGGGGCCCGTCATTACCGGCCGCTCATCAGTCGCTACCTGTCGCTATTCCTTCATAAATAAGGGCCTATTTGTCTGCACCTCTACATTGCTGCAGCATGCAATGCATGCTTCCTGGACTATCTTATCCACACATTTCCCAGCAGGAGCCTCCTGTTGCTGCAACACAGTGGCTTTTTAATATTTCCCCAAGCTTGTGATGGTTGTTAGCAGATCAGATCTTGGTGGAATGAGTCATTTGCTACTACTGTGTATGTTTTGGCAACTCTAGAAGTAAGACTTTCTGTTTGGAATTGTTAGTGATGCTAATCCCAGACACCACATTGACTCACTGTTTGTGGCGGCATTCTATATAACTTAATGCAGTGTGTTCCTAAATTATTATCCTTTGTGTATAAAATAATTGCTTGCCATTTACTTAGCACCTGTGAACCTATACTACCAGATCTCACAGTGCAGAGGAGATTGTTCCTTTGTCTTTAGTGCATGCACCAGAGAATGCTAATGACAATCGGACTATTTCTGGATAATTCAGAGGATTTGCAGCTGGCTAAAGGTTAGGTATCATACTGTTGCTGGTATGCAACCTGAAGACAGGCATGTTACAATGGGATCTATTATAGGGATCTGTCCTAGGTCTCATTGTTGTTAATATGTTTGTAAGTCACATAAGAGAAGGCTTGATAGCTAAGGTTTGCCAGTTTGCTGATGTTAAAAAGTTGTATAATGAGGTAGATATTTCTGGAGGTGTCTGCACCATAAAAGATGATTTGGCTGATTGGTCAAAGCAGAGCAAACCGGACTTTAATGGCTCTAACTGTAGAATCATGCACATGGGTGGAAGGAATCCCCACTCAGAGTATTGTATGGGTAGGTAGTACTGTATTAGCCAGAAGTTCAGAAGAGAGAGATTTATGGGTACTGATTACTGAAACCTGGAAGTGGGGAAAGCAAGCAGAATGCTCGGCTGCATAGCTCAAGGCATCACCAGTAGGAAGAGGGAAGAAAACTCTTCTAATGTTGGGCAGGATCAGTGGCATAGAGCAGTCCTGAATGTTCAACCCCTTTAAATCGTGTTTTTGGCTAGCTATAGCAAATAAGCAATGTAGTCCAAAAATGTTTGGCAATTGCCTACAGTGCAAAGTTCTTAGGGGTACAAATTAAAAAAAAAAAACATGTGTGTCCTCCTCCTTATGGTGCTTTCTACCTCACCGTAGTGCTGCTTGTGCTTCAGCGAAGTGTGTTGAATGGACCCCTATTTTACACTCTGTATTTATGGCTCTTCTTCAGGTGCCATAGAATCCATCAGTGCCAGTGTACTAATTGAAATCTAAGAGCAGCAGGTAGTGCAGCAGTCTTCATATGAGCACTGGCCTATCCTTCCGAAAAATGAAATAAGGCGTGTTAGGTAAAGCAACTTCTTTATGTTTTACATATTTCTTCTTCAAGTCGACCAAAATTCTCTTTAACGCACTACCCTCTGTAGAGCGTCCCTGGTCTCTACCAGTCCACAGGCTCCCTAGGAGCTTCATGCAGACAGCTCAATGGCCCTCCAATTCTGGCAATTAGAGATGAGCGAACTTTTGAAAAATTCGATTCGACTGATTCGCCGAATTTTCCGACAAAAATCGTTTCGACCCGAATAAATTCGCGACGAATCGCTATTAAAAACGGCTATTTCTGAGCCTCCTACAGCCTCAATAGGGTTGTAAACCATTCAGCCTTGCTGTAACACGCACAGGATGCGTGCTGGGTTAGTTAAATAATACTTTTAAGAAATATCACATGCAGATCAGAGGCATCGCTAATAGAATCGCAGAGCGGCACAATTGCAGAGAGTTGAAGTGGCATCACTATGAGGGGCAGAAGGAGCCCAAATATACACTGGAGTTGGCTTCAGGAGCCCAAAAATTGGATGAATCACACCCTGGAGTTGGCAGAAGTTGGCAGCAGCAGCAGCAGGAGCCCAAATATACACTGGAGTTGGCTTCAGGAGCCCAAAAATTGGATGAATCACACCCTGGAGTTGGCAGGAGTTGACAGCAGCAGCAGCAGGAGCCCAAATATACACTGGAGTTGGCTTCAGGAGCCCAAAAATTGGATGAATCACACCCTGGAGTTGGCAGGAGTTGACAGCAGCAGCAGCAGGAGCCCAAATATACACTGGAGTTGGCTTCAGGAGCCCAAAAATTGGATGAATCACACCCTGGAGTTGGCAGGAGTTGACAGCAGCAGCAGCAGGAGCCCAAATATACACTGGAGTTGGCTTCAGGAGCCCAAAAATTGGATGAATCACACCCTGGAGTTGGCAGAAGTTGGCAGCAGCAGCAGCAGGAGCCCAAATATACACTGGAGTTGGCTTCAGGAGCCCAAAAATTGGATGAATCACACCCTGGAGTTGGCAGGAGTTGACAGCAGCAGCAGCAGGAGCCCAAATATACACTGGAGTTGGCTTCAGGAGCCCAAAAATTGGATGAATCACACCCTGGAGTTGGCAGAAGTTGGCAGCAGCAGCAGCAGGAGCCCAAATATACACTGGAGTTGGCTTCAGGAGCCCAAAAATTGGATGAATCACACCCTGGAGTTGGCAGGAGTTGACAGTAGCAGCAGCAGGAGCCCAAATATACACTGGAGTTGGCTTCAGGAGCCCAAAAATTGGATGAATCACACCCTGGAGTTGGCAGAAGTTGGCAGCAGCAGCAGCAGGAGCCCAAATATACACTGGAGTTGGCTTCAGGAGCCCAAAAATTGGATGAATCACACCCTGGAGTTGGCAGGAGTTGACAGCAGCAGCAGCAGGAGCCCAAATATACACTGGAGTTGGCTTCAGGAGCCCAAAAATTGGATGAATCACACCCTGGAGTTGGCAGGAGTTGACAGTAGCAGCAGCAGGAGCCCAAAAAATGGCCTAAAGACATAAATATGTTTTGCACCATTTGGAAAGTGTAAAACGTGGCACCATGCTGAATCTAGTCGCATGCATCAGGCATTGGTGGGTGGAAATCCTGGCTGATCCATCCCTGATTCATTTTGACAAAGGTGAGTCTCTCCACATTTTTAGTTGACAGACGAGTTCTCCTCGCCGTAACTATGGCCCCCGCCGCACTAAACACCCGCTCAGATGGCACGCTACTTGCCGGGCAGGACAGCTTTTCCAGGGCAAACTCTGCTAGTTGCGGCCACAAATCAAGTTTGGCTGCCCAGAAGTCCAGCGGATCCTCAAGGTGTGTTGGCATGGTCATGTCAAAGTATGACATGACCTGCTGGTTCAGGTCCTGCTCCAGGTCTTCCTGCTGCTCATGAGTAGCCTCACTATGCGGGTGTAGAAAGCTACTCATTAGCGACTGAAGACTGAGGCTGCTGCTGCTGATGGAGCTTCTGCTGCTGCTGCTGCCAACCCCCCCAGCGGCCATGGCAGTGGAAGGTGAGCGCAGAGGTCCCCTCGAGTCAGACCTGCGAGAGTATGGACCATGGCGCAGATAGGCATCGGCCAACTGCCTACGTAGAATGTCTTTGTAGTAGTTGAGTTTGTCCTCCCTCTCGGTGGGTTTAAAAAATGCCCCCATTTTGTGCCGGAAGCGAGGGTCCAATAAGGTGGACAGCCAGAAGTCATCCCGCCGACAGATGGAAACAATTCTGGGGTCACTACGCAAGCACGTGAGCATGCTTCATGCCATTTGCGCAAGTGACTCGGATGGACTACCTGTCTCCATCTCCACTGCATACTGCCACGGTGTGCCCGGGTCCTCTGTCTCTCCTTCCTCAAAAACCTCTAGCTCCTCTGGCTGCTCCTGCTCCTCCTCTCCTGTCCGCTGACTAGATAAACCAGCCATTTCGCCAAGCCTAAACTGTGTTTCGCTGGGCAACTCCTCCTCCTCCTCTTCCTCCTCCTCCTCCTCCAGTTCAGCTCCAAGGGGGTTCATGTGGCCGTAAGATGTAAACGCCATGTCTCCAGTGCCCTGACCAGCCATGGTTTCCAACATGTGCTGTAGTACATGAAGCAGTGGAATCACGTCGTTCATCCCGTAATCCTGCCGACTGACAAATAAAGTGGCTTCCTCAAAGGGCCTGAGCAAACGGCAGGTGTCACGTATGAGCTGCCACTGGTTGACATTGAAGTTACACAGGGGAGTCCCCCTATCTGCTTGGATCATCAGGAAATCCGTGATGGCTTTTCTCTGTTCATATAATCGGTCCAACATGTGAAGGGTGGAATTCCAACGGGTGGAAACATCGCAAATCAGACTATGTTGGGGGATACCATTCTGACGCTGTAGCTCAAGAAGGGTGTGTTTGGCGGTGTAGGAGTGGCTGAAGTGCATGCAAAGTTTCCGTGAAGTTGTTAGGATGTCCTGCAGATGGGGGGAACACTTCAGAAACCGCTTGACAACCAGATTGAAGACGTGAGCCATGCAGGGGGCATGGGTCAGGCTTCCTTGGCGCAGCGCAGACAAAATGTTCTTCCCATTGTCGGTAACCATGATTCCCATTTTAAGTTTTCTCGGAGTAAGCCATGTTTGGATTTCCTGATGAATACATTTAAGCAGTTCCTCCCCTGTGTGACTCCGTTCGCCAAGACAAACCATGTGAAGCACTGCGTGACACCTCCGTGCCCTGCACACATGGTAGACTGGAGGGGCACTGAGACTTGAGCCTACAGTGGAGGGTGAGGAGATGGCGGAGGATGAGGAGGCCGAGTCGCACGGTGTCACAGGCCCAATGGGCAGAGAGCGCGGAGGCCGAAGCGGCGTGACCTGTCCAAGTTGCTGCTGCAAAGGGACCACATTCACCCAGTGGGCCGTAAACGACATGTACTGCCCCTGACCGTAGTTACAGCTCCAGATGTCGGCGCTGCCATGTATTTTGCTACACACCGACAGGCTCAAGGACTGGCCCACCTTCTGTTCAACAAAAGTGTGCAGCGCTGGTACTGCCTTCTTGGCAAAGAAATGACGGCTTGGGACTCTCCACCTCGGCTCGGCACAAGCCATCAGTTCTCTGAAAGGTGCAGATTCCACCACCTGAAAAGGGAGCGACTGCAGCACCAGCAACTTGGACAGGAGCACATTCAGCTTCTGCGCCGTAGGATGAGTGGGCGCATACTGCTGTCTCTTGGACATGGCTTCGCTGATGGATTGCTGGCGGGATGCATGACTTGGAGGAGGAGGAGGAGGAGCAGGAGCGACAGAGGATGGGTATGACGCACAGCTGCCTTCGGCTGAGGTGCTGGAGCCTTGGCTGGCAGAAATTGGGAGCTCACTTGGTGAGGAAGCAGACTGGACCACCCCTTGGGAGCCTCGGTTCTCCCAGGTCGTTTTATGGTGACGCATCATATGTTGACGCAGGGCCGTGGTGCCAACATTTGGACCCTGGCCACGCTTCACCTTTTGCCTACATATCTTGCATGTGGCCATGTTACCCTCCTGCGGATGCCTCAGGAAAAACTGCCACACTGCCGAGTAGCTACTTTTCCCACCCCCTGGCCTCACTGATTCACTGCTGCTGTTGCCAACTCCAGGAACCCCTGCTCCACTACCTCCCGATAAGGTAGACTGCCGCACAGCAGGTGCTCTACCCCGGCCCCGGCCCCGGCCGGCTCCAGCCTTTGGAATTGTGCCCCCATGCTGACTGCTACCACTTTGCTGCCTCAGCTGCTGACTCCGGGGCAACCTGCACCCCTCTTCTCCTGATGATGACGATGAAGCCCCTTCATCACCCGGCTCCCAAGTGCGATCGGCTTCATCGTCATCATCATCATCATCACCGGGTTGTGGCTGTACGTCACTGATGTTCGTGGATTCGTCAACAGTGTCTGGCGCAGGAGCTGGAACGCTCGCAGCACCCACGACACTGTCCACATCACTATTTGTCTGCCTAGCTAAAGAAGCCACCTCATTTCTTGGCTGGGCAGTAGCTGCTGACTGTCCTCTATCTGATGGTCCTCCTCACTAAAGAGTGGAGCTGAACCCAAAGCATAGGATACGTCGCTGGGGGAGGGAACGGCGTAGGCCAGAGGCAATGGGAGGACAGGGACTGCTCTCGGGGCATGCCAACTCAGGGTTGTGTCAGAGGAACCTACCGACCCTAGACTGGGGGTCTCAGACGTAAGTTGTGATGATGTTGTTGATGAGCGCGTCAACCAATCTACCACGGCAGATGCGTTACTGGTGGAGACCCGACCGCTAGCAGATACTGGCAGATTAGGTCTCTCAGCGTGACTCCTGCTGCTACTGGCCCCCAGTCTGATGCGAGCTCTTCCTGCGGAATCTTGGCCTCTGCCACTCCTCTTTTCACTTCCAGGCACTTGTCTGCCCGACATAGTCTAACTGGCGTGGTAGTAGGTGATATTTAAAAAAACCCCGGGCAGCGGTGGGTCTATATGAAACAGAATATAATGCACACCAAAAGTGAGCAGTAACACTCAGCCTCCAACAGGCCTGCTTAGTGTAAATAAGAGAGCTGCTTAGTGTAAATAAAGAGGGGTATGCTATGTTACAGAATGGGATGCCTCAACAGAAGTGCACCTGGCAGGCAGCAGTAAGCCTATGCCCAGCAAAAGTGTCTTATAATATAAATATAATAAGAGCAAATGCTTATATGGTCTTAAACAGAGGCTGCTTTAGTCACAGAATGGGATGCCCTGGGCAGGAATCGACCTGGCAGGGTCCAGTAGGGCTTTGGCCAGCAAAAGTGTCTTTATCAGGCCTAATTTCAAATATGATTAGAGCAAATGCTTATATGGTCTTAAACAGAGGCTGCTTTAGTCACAGAATGGGATGCCCCGGGCAGGAATCGAGCTGCCAGGGTACAGTAGTGCTTTGGCCAGCAAAAGTGTCTTTATCAGGCCTAATTTCAAATATGATTAGAGCAAATGCTTATATGGTCTTAAACAGAGGCTGCTTTAGTCACAGAATGGGATGCCCCGGGCAGGAATCGAGCTGCCAGGGTACAGTAGTGCTTTGGCCAGCAAAAGTGTCTTTATCAGGCCTAATTTCAAATATGATTAGAGCAAATGCTTATATGGTCTTAAACAGAGGCTGCTTTAGTCACAGAATGGGATGCCCCGGGCAGGAATCGAGCTGCCAGGGTACAGTAGTGCTTTGGCCAGCAAAAGTGTCTTTATCAGGCCTAATTTCAAATATGATTAGAGCAAATGCTTATATGGTCTTAAACAGAGGCTGCTTTAGTCACAGAATGGGATGCCCCGGGCAGGAATCGAGCTGCCAGGGTACAGTAGTGCTTTGGCCAGCAAAAGTGTCTTTATCAGGCCTAATTTCAAATATGATTAGAGCAAATGCTTATATGGTCTTAAACAGAGGCTGCTTTAGTCACAGAATGGGATGCCCCGGGCAGGAATCGAGCTGCCAGGGTACAGTAGTGCTTTGGCCAGCAAAAGTGTCTTTATCAGGCCTAATTTCAAATATGATTAGAGCAAATGCTTATATGGTCTTAAACAGAGGCTGCTTTAGTCACAGAATGGGATGCCCCGGGCAGGAATCGAGCTGCCAGGGTACAGTAGTGCTTTGGCCAGCAAAAGTGTCTTTATCAGGCCTAATTTCAAATATGATTAGAGCAAATGCTTATATGGTCTTAAACAGAGGCTGCTTTAGTCACAGAATGGGATGCCCCGGGCAGGAATCGAGCTGCCAGGGTACAGTAGTGCTTTGGCCAGCAAAAGTGTCTTTATCAGGCCTAATTTCAAATATGATTAGAGCAAATGCTTATATGGTCTTAAACAGAGGCTGCTTTAGTCACAGAATGGGATGCCCCGGGCAGGAATCGAGCTGCCAGGGTACAGTAGTGCTTTGGCCAGCAAAAGTGTCTTTATCAGGCCTAATTTCAAATATGATTAGAGCAAATGCTTATATGGTCTTAAACAGAGGCTGCTTTAGTCACAGAATGGGATGCCCCGGGCAGGAATCGAGCTGCCAGGGTACAGTAGTGCTTTGGCCAGCAAAAGTGTCTTTATCAGGCCTAATTTCAAATATGATTAGAGCAAATGCTTATATGGTCTTAAACAGAGGCTGCTTTAGTCACAGAATGGGATGCCCCGGGCAGGAATCGAGCTGCCAGGGTACAGTAGTGCTTTGGCCAGCAAAAGTGTCTTTATCAGGCCTAATTTCAAATATGATTAGAGCAAATGCTTATATGGTCTTAAACAGAGGCTGCTTTAGTCACAGAATGGGATGCCCCGGGCAGGAATCGAGCTGCCAGGGTACAGTAGTGCTTTGGCCAGCAAAAGTGTCTTTATCAGGCCTAATTTCAAATATGATTAGAGCAAATGCTTATATGGTCTTAAACAGAGGCTGCTTTAGTCACAGAATGGGATGCCCCGGGCAGGAATCGAGCTGCCAGGGTACAGTAGTGCTTTGGCCAGCAAAAGTGTCTTTATCAGGCCTAATTTCAAATATGATTAGAGCAAATGCTTATATGGTCTTAAACAGAGGCTGCTTTAGTCACAGAATGGGATGCCCCGGGCAGGAATCGAGCTGCCAGGGTACAGTAGTGCTTTGGCCAGCAAAAGTGTCTTTATCAGGCCTAATTTCAAATATGATTAGAGCAAATGCTTATATGGTCTTAAACAGAGGCTGCTTTAGTCACAGAATGGGATGCCCCGGGCAGGAATCGAGCTGCCAGGGTACAGTAGTGCTTTGGCCAGCAAAAGTGTCTTTATCAGGCCTAATTTCAAATATGATTAGAGCAAATGCTTATATGGTCTTAAACAGAGGCTGCTTTAGTCACAGAATGGGATGCCCCGGGCAGGAATCGAGCTGCCAGGGTACAGTAGTGCTTTGGCCAGCAAAAGTGTCTTTATCAGGCCTAATTTCAAATATGATTAGAGCAAATGCTTATATGGTCTTAAACAGAGGCTGCTTTAGTCACAGAATGGGATGCCCCGGGCAGGAATCGAGCTGCCAGGGTACAGTAGTGCTTTGGCCAGCAAAAGTGTCTTTATCAGGCCTAATTTCAAATATGATTAGAGCAAATGCTTATATGGTCTTAAACAGAGGCTGCTTTAGTCACAGAATGGGATGCCCCGGGCAGGAATCGAGCTGCCAGGGTACAGTAGTGCTTTGGCCAGCAAAAGTGTCTTTATCAGGCCTAATTTCAAATATGATTAGAGCAAATGCTTATATGGTCTTAAACAGAGGCTGCTTTAGTCACAGAATGGGATGCCCCGGGCAGGAATCGAGCTGCCAGGGTACAGTAGTGCTTTGGCCAGCAAAAGTGTCTTTATCAGGCCTAATTTCAAATATGATTAGAGCAAATGCTTATATGGTCTTAAACAGAGGCTGCTTTAGTCACAGAATGGGATGCCCCGGGCAGGAATCGAGCTGCCAGGGTACAGTAGTGCTTTGGCCAGCAAAAGTGTCTTTATCAGGCCTAATTTCAAATATGATTAGAGCAAATGCTTATATGGTCTTAAACAGAGGCTGCTTTAGTCACAGAATGGGATGCCCCGGGCAGGAATCGAGCTGCCAGGGTACAGTAGTGCTTTGGCCAGCAAAAGTGTCTTTATCAGGCCTAATTTCAAATATGATTAGAGCAAATGCTTATATGGTCTTAAACAGAGGCTGCTTTAGTCACAGAATGGGATGCCCCGGGCAGGAATCGAGCTGCCAGGGTACAGTAGTGCTTTGGCCAGCAAAAGTGTCTTTATCAGGCCTAATTTCAAATATGATTAGAGCAAATGCTTATATGGTCTTAAACAGAGGCTGCTTTAGTCACAGAATGGGATGCCCCGGGCAGGAATCGAGCTGCCAGGGTACAGTAGTGCTTTGGCCAGCAAAAGTGTCTTTATCAGGCCTAATTTCAAATATGATTAGAGCAAATGCTTATATGGTCTTAAACAGAGGCTGCTTTAGTCACAGAATGGGATGCCCCGGGCAGGAATCGAGCTGCCAGGGTACAGTAGTGCTTTGGCCAGCAAAAGTGTCTTTATCAGGCCTAATTTCAAATATGATTAGAGCAAATGCTTATATGGTCTTAAACAGAGGCTGCTTTAGTCACAGAATGGGATGCCCCGGGCAGGAATCGAGCTGCCAGGGTACAGTAGTGCTTTGGCCAGCAAAAGTGTCTTTATCAGGCCTAATTTCAAATATGATTAGAGCAAATGCTTATATGGTCTTAAACAGAGGCTGCTTTAGTCACAGAATGGGATGCCCCGGGCAGGAATCGAGCTGCCAGGGTACAGTAGTGCTTTGGCCAGCAAAAGTGTCTTTATCAGGCCTAATTTCAAATATGATTAGAGCAAATGCTTATATGGTCTTAAACAGAGGCTGCTTTAGTCACAGAATCGGATGCCCTGGGCAGGAATCGAGCTGCCAGGGTACAGTAGTGCTTTGGCCAGCAAAAGTGTCTTTATCAGGCCTAATTTCAAATATGATTAGAGCAAATGCTTATATGGTCTTAAACAGAGGCTGCTTTAGTCACAGAATGGGATGCCCCGGGCAGGAATCGAGCTGCCAGGGTACAGTAGTGCTTTGGCCAGCAAAAGTGTCTTTATCAGGCCTAATTTCAAATATGATTAGAGCAAATGCTTATATGGTCTTAAACAGAGGCTGCTTTAGTCACAGAATGGGATGCCCCGGGCAGGAATCGAGCTGCCAGGGTACAGTAGTGCTTTGGCCAGCAAAAGTGTCTTTATCAGGCCTAATTTCAAATATGATTAGAGCAAATGCTTATATGGTCTTAAACAGAGGCTGCTTTAGTCACAGAATGGGATGCCCCGGGCAGGAATCGAGCTGCCAGGGTACAGTAGTGCTTTGGCCAGCAAAAGTGTCTTTATCAGGCCTAATTTCAAATATGATTAGAGCAAATGCTTATATGGTCTTAAACAGAGGCTGCTTTAGTCACAGAATGGGATGCCCCGGGCAGGAATCGAGCTGCCAGGGTACAGTAGTGCTTTGGCCAGCAAAAGTGTCTTTATCAGGCCTAATTTCAAATATGATTAGAGCAAATGCTTATATGGTCTTAAACAGAGGCTGCTTTAGTCACAGAATGGGATGCCCCGGGCAGGAATCGAGCTGCCAGGGTACAGTAGTGCTTTGGCCAGCAAAAGTGTCTTTATCAGGCCTAATTTCAAATATGATTAGAGCAAATGCTTATATGGTCTTAAACAGAGGCTGCTTTAGTCACAGAATGGGATGCCCCGGGCAGGAATCGAGCTGCCAGGGTACAGTAGTGCTTTGGCCAGCAAAAGTGTCTTTATCAGGCCTAATTTCAAATATGATTAGAGCAAATGCTTATATGGTCTTAAACAGAGGCTGCTTTAGTCACAGAATGGGATGCCCCGGGCAGGAATCGAGCTGCCAGGGTACAGTAGTGCTTTGGCCAGCAAAAGTGTCTTTATCAGGCCTAATTTCAAATATGATTAGAGCAAATGCTTATATGGTCTTAAACAGAGGCTGCTTTAGTCACAGAATGGGATGCCCCGGGCAGGAATCGAGCTGCCAGGGTACAGTAGTGCTTTGGCCAGCAAAAGTGTCTTTATCAGGCCTAATTTCAAATATGATTAGAGCAAATGCTTATATGGTCTTAAACAGAGGCTGCTTTAGTCACAGAATGGGATGCCCCGGGCAGGAATCGAGCTGCCAGGGTACAGTAGTGCTTTGGCCAGCAAAAGTGTCTTTATCAGGCCTAATTTCAAATATGATTAGAGCAAATGCTTATATGGTCTTAAACAGAGGCTGCTTTAGTCACAGAATGGGATGCCCCGGGCAGGAATCGAGCTGCCAGGGTACAGTAGTGCTTTGGCCAGCAAAAGTGTCTTTATCAGGCCTAATTTCAAATATGATTAGAGCAAATGCTTATATGGTCTTAAACAGAGGCTGCTTTAGTCACAGAATGGGATGCCCCGGGCAGGAATCGAGCTGCCAGGGTACAGTAGTGCTTTGGCCAGCAAAAGTGTCTTTATCAGGCCTAATTTCAAATATGATTAGAGCAAATGCTTATATGGTCTTAAACAGAGGCTGCTTTAGTCACAGAATGGGATGCCCCGGGCAGGAATCGAGCTGCCAGGGTACAGTAGTGCTTTGGCCAGCAAAAGTGTCTTTATCAGGCCTAATTTCAAATATGATTAGAGCAAATGCTTATATGGTCTTAAACAGAGGCTGCTTTAGTCACAGAATGGGATGCCCCGGGCAGGAATCGAGCTGCCAGGGTACAGTAGTGCTTTGGCCAGCAAAAGTGTCTTTATCAGGCCTAATTTCAAATATGATTAGAGCAAATGCTTATATGGTCTTAAACAGAGGCTGCTTTAGTCACAGAATGGGATGCCCCGGGCAGGAATCGAGCTGCCAGGGTACAGTAGTGCTTTGGCCAGCAAAAGTGTCTTTATCAGGCCTAATTTCAAATATGATTAGAGCAAATGCTTATATGGTCTTAAACAGAGGCTGCTTTAGTCACAGAATGGGATGCCCCGGGCAGGAATCGAGCTGCCAGGGTACAGTAGTGCTTTGGCCAGCAAAAGTGTCTTTATCAGGCCTAATTTCAAATATGATTAGAGCAAATGCTTATATGGTCTTAAACAGAGGCTGCTTTAGTCACAGACTGGGATGCCCCGGGCAGGAATCGAGCTGCCAGGGTACAGTAGTGCTTTGGCCAGCAAAAGTGTCTTTATCAGGCCTAAT
Organism: Gastrophryne carolinensis; assembly: GCA_027917425.1. NCBI lineage: Eukaryota > Metazoa > Chordata > Amphibia > Anura > Microhylidae > Gastrophryne > Gastrophryne carolinensis. The sequence goes on from CM051234.1 coordinate 132,023,666, forward strand.
TTCAAATATGATTAGAGCAAATGCTTATATGGTCTTAAACAGAGGCTGCTTTAGTCACAGAATGGGATGCCCCGGGCAGGAATCGAGCTGCCAGGGTACAGTAGTGCTTTGGCCAGCAAAAGTGTCTTTATCAGGCCTAATTTCAAATATGATTAGAGCAAATGCTTATATGGTCTTAAACAGAGGCTGCTTTAGTCACAGAATGGGATGCCTCACAGCAGACTTAAGATCAGTTCAGTATATATGCACAGTTAGTTACTATAAGCAGCCTGAAAACGCTAACAAAGGCTGGATGAAAAAAAAAAAATCTCCCTGTCAGCCAGCTCCGTTTTTCCTACCTTTCCCTGGCTTTCTGTCTGTCTCCTGTCTGTCTCCTGCCTGTCTCCTGCCTGTCTCCAGCCTGTCCCTGTCTGTCCCTGTCTGTCCCTGTCTCCAGCCTGTCTCCAGCCTGTCTAACTGCCTCAGCTACACAGCGTTCTGTCTGTCTGTCACGAATGCAATAGAGAAATGAGGAAAAGCAAGATGGCCGCCGTTAAATACCGCTGTGTGACGTCACCGGGCTTGCTGGCTGCTGATAGGCTGCATGTGACTGCCCCAGCTTGCACTGGCGCGGGATACATGTCCAGACATGTCCCGCCCGCCATCTTAGAATGCCTGTAATGTAAATGAATGGATGTTAAAGGAAAACTTCGAGTGATCGAATCGCGGGGAAATTCGGATTCGATCCGAATCGAATTTTTCCTGAAATTCGGATCGAATCCGGGTTCGTCCGGATCGATTCGCTCATCCCTACTGGCAATGTCACAGGTGCTGCAAGGCAAGGAGAGGCCTGTTGTATGACTGCCCCTGACCTGAATGCCCTAAAAATGTGCTGGTGGGGAATCAAACTATAGTGCTGCTTGTAGCATGGATGACCCCAACATGTCCAGTTTCTGCTGACGCATGGAGCCATCTCACTTTTTTCAGCTACCTGTTATATCTATCCACATATCAGCTACCTGTCATATCTATCCACATATCAGCTACCTGTCATATCTATCCACATATCAGCTACCTGTCATATCTATCCACATATCAGCTACCTGTCATATCTATCCACATATCAGCTACCTGTCATATCTATCCACATATCAGCTACCTGTCATATCTATCCACATATCAGCTACCTGTCATATCTATCCATCCACCTACTTTGTGCCCCCAAATAATCAACCCTTGGGTCACATATTTGACAATTGGATTGTACAATGTGGGGCCAGATAAGGTCAATGCAAAAATATTGCTTTATTAAATTCACAAAACAAGGAAGCAAACTATTATGTACCGAGGCCCTGTGAAGTACTTCTTCAGCATAGCAGCAATATTTCATTTTGCCTAATTGACTGCCAGCAAACACTTAAAAGCATTAACTATAGATCATATATGAGAACCTCAAACCCCACTGATTATTCCAGAGATACAGTTGTTAACACTTTAAGCATAAAGGAAATACTGTAGTTTGTTCTGCATGCCGACATGCAGATCTTTACTCTGAAAAAAAGTAATCTTTTTCTTATTAAAAATTGTAGGCTGCAATAAATAAAACCAAATGGCGTCACAGTGGTTGAAAGAGCAGCTGTTTGGAAAAATCTACGCACAGTTTTAATGAAATCTTTGTAGTTGTTGCCACAAAGCTGCTGAAATGTAAATGGCTTTAAAAAATGAATGCTATTGACAATCTTCCCATTTTCTGTAGTGTCGTGTTTCTGGTGGATCAGAGGATGATCGCAGACCACAATGAAATGCTTCTGTTGCTTTGGAATTCATGCTTGATTCTTGCCCTGTGTCTGTGAGCCAGGTGCAGACCTGTGACAGTGTGTCCTGTGAAGCGGTACATCCACGACATATATGGCTACAGACAATCTGATGCCCTCTCTTATGCGCCCAATATACACATGCATTTCTACCTGCCCTGTGGGCGTTTTAATAATTACTGATAAAAGACTTTATTGTAAGGATAATGATTATAGTCACAATGGAGCATGTATTTGAGTCTAATTAAACCAATGCCCAGAACGACCACCATCAAGGCAGTAGAGAAGAAACTCCAGTATGAGTGAATGTCTTGCTTTAAATGGGTTATAGATGGCACCATGGATTCATATTTTGAAAAATGGAGTTTACCTATAGCTGAACAGAGAAATATGGACTATAATTGAGCCCCATGATGCTGTTCTCTTTCTTATATTATTAGGTTATACCACCATATGTGAATGATATTAGGTTATACCACCGTATGTGAATTCAATTTAGAGCTAGAACATTTTTAGAATGTTGTATATAAGAAATTTGATTTACTAGCATCATAACAGTTAGATCATATTTTATCTGAGCTAATTTCTCACATAATAAGTGTGTCAATGCGGTGCTGCAAGAGGTAGGATGAATGGATACAGGGTGGGACCCCTGGAAGGTTTTGGGCACTGGATGGTATGGTTGAATGAAGCATAATACAAGGACTGTGGTATAGGGTTGTGCATATGGTTAAAGTGAGACACAGAGTTGTAAAAATGGAATCTCTTAGGTTAGATTCACAAACCTTTTATTAAAGTGGACCTATCACCAAGGTTTTTACTACAGGTTATAGGTCCTTGCTCTGAGAGCATCCTGATTTGGGATGCCCCACTGTGTGAAGCCCCCCAGATTGCCCACTTCACTCACCTTTCCACCATTCACAACAGCACATGCGTGAGTGTGTGGCCAATCAGCCATTTATACTGTGCATACTAATACAGGCAGAAAGCTCGATTCAGCACCATACAAGAATTCATTTGGAGCCTCTGTGGAACCTCCCCCCATTTGACATTGACATGGGAGGATACCCCAGGAAAACCCTGCTCGATGGCAACAAGGACACTGCCCAGTGGAGAATGAAAGAAGAGATGTAGACCAGTAATAGTGAATGTTATCATATTAAAATTGTTTGGTGCATTTTTTTTGCTAATGCTGGTGAACTGGTAAGGGGTCCAGGGGTCCCCTGTACCAGTTCACAGGGTAAGGGGACCAGCATATCACCTGTAAAGATTGGTGGGTGACATGTCCATACTACCACCGCATTACCCACATCCCCTCTTGATCTGCCCTCAGTAAAGTCCTTCTGTTTTAGATCCAACATGTTGTTAATTACGTATTATTGTTAAGTAGGCCATGTAAATCTAGGGGTGGTGTTGGAGAACCCAGAACAATGCTCATGCTCCAAAGACTGCCTTCTGCCTTGCATGGCACTGAAACCACTTGTCTGGGTGGATGATCACTAGTACACATCATTTATTACTGCAAGCAGCATTCCCTGAATAATTATTCACAGTGGGTAAATGTATTCATTACTTCATGGGTTGCCATTTGTCCTATTCAGGCTAACAGCTTCCACTTGTTACCCATGATAATCAAATGCAGTTTTCTGACAAATCTTATTGTTTCCAATAGATAACGGTCCATTAAGCATCTATTGTTAACACAAGATACAAGATCAAAAGAAAAGATGGTAGCTGCTCTCTCAAATATAACTAGCCTGGGTGGCGCAGGTGGTCAAAACAAATAGACATAGAAAATACTTAAATAAGCCCCAGCATTCAAAAACCCGGGCTGCTAACAAGTCTTTAAAATCTGGTGTAAACTAAGCTGCTCTAGACACCTCTGAAAGTGCGTTCCTACTTTAATCTATGAGAGCCCCACATACACAGCAATGAATACGTTGGGGGAAAGGATAAAAGCCATCTCAAACAAATAGTCCCACATATGCCAAAAATATTAATGATAAATTGGTGTAGATGTTCCAAATGTGGGGATATTAGAGATTTGGTCTATCTCTCTTTTCATTCAATCTCTCAGTTGGCAGCTGCTAAACCAATGGTTAATATAACTGTGTGGTACATAAACAACACTTGAGGTGGAGCTCCAGTATAGATCCCATAAAAAACTGTGAAAAAGTGTCTATCATTGTTTTAAGACCTTCCAGAATCTGGAAGCTGGAAAATGTAATATTAATTCTCCCCCATACCTATTGTCCACTACCATGATGGGACACCTGGTGATCTGCTTCTGGGTGTAAACACATGACCATAAGGATGGATGGCTGAATGAACAAGACTGCAATCTTCTATCTGGGGGTCTGGATGGAGGGGGGGGGGGGTGTACACTTCCTCTAATTTTTTTGTAATTTCTCAATTACTTTTAAACTAATTTTATCTTACATTAATTTTACAGATAATATCTTCAGTTTTTACATTAGGTCTGTTTTATTAGAGACCCTGCACTAAGCTGTCTCTAAAAACAAGAGGTCTCAGTTACACATATTTGTAAATGTATGTGGAAACTGTACGTCGCATTAATTCCCCTTGAATGTGCGTCTCTGCCCTAAACTCAATTGAAAGGTTGCAAGGGCACTTCTTTGTAATAAGATGGTGCTCTATAAATAAGTCATAATCTAAAGGGGCCCCACATTTAAAGCGGTCCTTCACTCTGAATAAGAGCCTATCTTATATGTTTCCCACACCCTGTACATACAGATTTTCCACATTAAAAATCATCCTACTTGCATCTACTGCCTGTTATGAGCCTTTAAACATCCTTATCAGGCAGCCTGCAAACAGGAAGTGCCTTCTGACTCTGCTGCTCTGCATTCTGGGACTGCAAACCGTTACCTGACCCCAGCTCTGCTCTGTCTGAGCAAAGCACAGCTATAACCCCGTCCCCCTGTACCTTATCCCACTCTCCTCTCCTCAGTAAGTGTGATGCTTCTGAGTCAAGATGGCGGCGCCCGTATCCTAAAGTCCTGAACAGAGTTGCAGCCCAGTGGGGGAAAGAATAATAAGTTAGTGACTAAAAACTTGATGCTGGGGAACCGTTTTTTAAGAGTTTGGGCTTTTCATTAAATTGCGCTGAAGGTCCGGTTTAAGACATTTACAGCAATGGAAAAGTTGGGAGCTAACATTAGAAGTATGGGGTGGCTTCAACCCCCCCCCCCCCCCCCCATGTGAAGCTAGATCCCAATTTATCTGACTTTTAGCATGGGTCCTTGCACAGGCAGTGTTGGATTGGGGTAATAAATCAGCCTGTGATTTACTGAATGACCCATCAATGAGCTGCTGAACCCTGCCAGCCAGTTATACTCATAAGCTGAGGCTACAGTATTTCAAGGGCAGATTATAGGTAGGGGTATATGTGGCCCCTCTTAATGCAATAGTGCTGAAGCTTTGTTATTGTAGGGGAAGATACTGCGGCAGAAACAGCCATAACGCTGAGGCTATAGCATTGTAGGGGCATAACACAGGCTGGGCAAGTGGAGGTATTGTGTTAGAAGAGGCATGAGTGAATTCCATTAAAATCTCTGAAAGAGTTGGCCCAAAGCAGTGTGTCCCACTGGTAATTGTCCCTGTGCTCCTTATGCTCAGGGCTGTATTTTGGTACTCATGCTGCCCTATGCACTTTTAGTGCTTTTACTCCCTTTTGTTAAGTCAGGTCACAGTCCTTGATCATAAAATACAAATCCCACACCTCTGATTGCCCCAAAACCTTAAAAATGCAGTGTACAGAACCCCTGCAATCAAAGATAAACTGCCCAGCTCAGTCTGCACAGACAACATGTCAACTCCCACACCCACATGTTTTATTTTCTTGTACTAGAATTGTTATTTTGTTGAGAATGTTATTTTAGTACAGTAAGAAAAGGTACACGTGTGATTTTACTTGCATTATCATTGTGAACATGAGGAAAAGGCACATTTTTTCTTTTTATACCAGCAATGCAAATGCCACCTGCAGATGGCTGCCCTAGGCACAGGGCTAGATTTGCCTAATGAGAAATACAGCCCTGCCTATGGCTATTTTGCCCCCGCACACAGGCTATGGTCTCTAAACCTATAATACAATAGGATGCTAGAGGGCAGTCATCAGATGTGTCACAAATTCTCTCTCCAGATACAAAAAAATACCTAGTGAACAATTCCAGTACTGCCAATCGGTCCTGGTGCATACAGAAATATTGTTGAAAGCAATGTGTGTGATTCCATGTATGTTCCGGATTGCTGGAGCTCTGTCACTAGCACGGAGTCGCAGGCTAGTTTGTCTCAGACTGCAGCTTGTGATTTGCATTTCAAATCATACTACCAAGCTTTCCAAAATCCCCCTGAAAATGGTTCTTCTACTACACATTCAAGAGACAAAGCATCACAGCCTGCCATTTCCGCTGCGCCCCTCCATTCCTGTGTACCAGTCTCGCCATGTATATTTCCATATTCCCATGACATCACTAATTATCAACACACACACTTGTTTGGCTTGCTATAGGTGCTGTAAATTAATAAAATGAACACTAATACAGGAGACTAAGCAAAGCATGTCATTTGTAATAGCTCTAACTGGGGAGGGGGATTTGCTCTGCTGCAGCAGACAGTGGCCACAGACATTCAGGCTTTTCCACTGTGCCAATAAATGGGGGGGTATTTGCGCTCGGGGGTCTCTCTTTTCTTTCTGGCAGATACGCCCCTTCGCCTGTTCTCGATACAGCCCACTCCTCAATTCGCTCTCAGTCAATGCAACCTATTCGATTCCAGCCTGTACCTTAGCATTGTAGCCTGCTCAGTGGAAAGCTGAGCTTCCCAGGCTTCCATCCCATACATCCTTTCCCTCCCACTACCTGTTTGTACTGGTGTACAATGGGAAGCTTTGAGCAGAGAAACTGATCATCTTCATGGAAGAGTAATTTGAATGAAATTGCACTTGACAGGCTGCCTCCACTAAGGGAGTGTGAGCTCCATCTACAAGGCTGGCTCAGCCAATGCTGTAGGTGCAGCCAGACACACAGACACTGACTCTCTGGATCTCATTAGACACCGCTGCTAGTTTGTTTTCAGCACACTTTCCAGCAGCACGAAGCAGGACATGGAAGAAAACATGGAAGAAGGACAGACACAGAAAGGTAACAGCGTCCCCATGCAATGCCTTGCCTCTAATTCATCTATGTGTTTTAGCAAGACAAGTGCATCCTGTTCATTGAACCGAGAACCTGTTCCATCTCAGTAGCTCTCCTCAATCTTCATTTGTTTTAGCTTTTTTATTTCATGCTCGCCTAGCTGAGAAAAATTAGGAGCAAGCAAAGAGACAGCAACAATATGTAGAGGTGGCTGATCGCACAAAGCATTCAGCGTAGCAGTTAATTCCTAAATCAATGGAGTGCTGGAATTAGGATGAGGATTTACATAGGGCTAGGGGATGACTGATTACTCTCATATATTAATAGCCTCTAATAGCAATCTGCCAAAATGATTGTTTATGGGGGATAATAAATCTAGTACGATTAACTGTATGTGCCTTGCGATTTCTATTTTGCACCATGTTCACTGAGATGTATCAATGACTATTATAAAATAAATGTAATTTACAAAGCTGCCAATAGAGATGTATATATGCAGATTATTTTTTGTTCTGTAATCATTTGATTCTCGTGGTTATTCCGTTGAAGCATTATGCAAACGGTCAGTCGTTCTCTATTTGCCACATCTTTCATCGGTGTTGTTGCCTTCTCTCATTAGACCTGACCTACTTACACTAAATGAATCCCGTTTTTTTTTTTCTGCTGACTTGTTTTTTTTTATGGCTTTGTGCTTGGAATTAAAATGAATCCTGCTGATGGTAACCTGCAAGCAGGTAGCAAGGCAGTGTTTATTGGTATTATTTTTTTTTTTTACTGCTGATGGTAATACAAAACAATGAGAATCATCAGTTTTCTATTAGCCAGTGCTACTGATGAATGCATTTTAATTACAATGATTTCAGTGGGAGAATTTTAATCTCTAGGGGATGAAAGAGATGCTATCTCTGCAAAAAAGATCATTTTACATCAGTAATTGAGTTTTTATGTATTGAAGAAAAAATTTTTTTTGTTTGTTGGTTATGTTGCACTGCCATTTGCTCACTGTTTCCTGAGCGCTGGTCCTCACATTTATCATGCAAAACAATGTTGTTTTTTTGTTATGTTTACAACTGGCACTGGAGGATTTTTTTTCAGCATGGATAACACTGGTCCTATTGCATTACAATAATATGGCTGGCTGGGGTCTGACACTATCTCCATGGTGTTTTTCTGATTTTAAGATGATAAATAATATGGATTTTGCCTGTTACACTCATTTCTTCCTCCGTTGCTTTCTCTGCCATAACCAGGATCAAGATTTAGGGCTCTTGTAATATCTACAACACTGACATCTTGTGGTGTTTACGTTGCTCTGGAGAGTCAATCGGGTTAGAGGCAAGATTGTTTACAATCTCTACAAAACATCTAGTGGTTTTCCATGTGGGTTTTTGCACTATTTTTGGGCATTTTAAGGTTTTGCCCACATATGAGTACAGGTTATTCAGGGGTATTCTCATACTACCTGCCCCCATGGCTGACATGTAAGGTGGGTTGCCATGATTCCTCAACTTGTAAATAGATATGCACTACAAATAGTTGTTTTCCAAGGGTATCATGTGGATATCACACTTATAATAAAATATTAGGTGTAGCACCAAGTATTGTATTTCTGGATCTGAGCCTGTGTTGCAGCCAGCATGTAACACGCCACCCGGGGTCCAAACATGGGGTTGGAATCAATGACATGGCAGCCATCATTCACAGTAGGGCTGCCATGCGCTCTCCATTCATTGCAATAGAGGGGTGTGTCAAGGCCTGACACACCACCACCATTGTAGTGAATGGAGTGGGCATAGCCACACCCCTGTGGCTGATGGTGGGGCATGGGAGCCAGCACAAAAGCAATGGTGAATGGAGTTTGAGGCCAGGGGTGATGCAGGAAGTGAGGGATGCACTGCGGGCTAGGATTTAGCGATCAGGCGAGTTGTTGATTCCTGGACTAGCACCAATCAGTGCCAGGGGACAAAAGGAGGTAACATTTTGTTTTTTCAGTTGACTGTTGGATGACTTTAATATGCTCTGGGCAAGGAAACTGCATGCAACCTGTGGCTACACATATAAGCACTCAGCCTGAGAAATAAGCCAAGCTTCACAATCCAGTCTCCCCCGTTCCCTCTTCTACCCCTGACAACAGATCTACTATACTTATCAGGTATTAAAATAATAACGACAAATTGTCACCTAGACCAATCAGTGGGAAACAAATATGTACAGAGGCTACAAAGCCATGTATTGATATGGGAGGTAAAACCTTGGGATAGTCTATCTCTCCATCAGCTGAGACAGAAACATGACACGATGAATCATTCTGAAAAGCCTGCCAGATCTCTGCTGAGATGTCCATTGTGTAGCCAAATAGCAATTCATTCATCCTAATTGTTTCTCTTGTTATCATCTGTGATACTTTTTAAGGCAATCATAAGCCTTTTATTGAAATTCTTTGTAATTCAGACAGTTCTAGTTACTGTTGTCTCCTGATAAAGCACTTACAGGGTGAAACGTGTCAGGAAACTTAACTACAATCAACATTGTACAAGTCAAACTTTGTATATATGTAATAAATGTATGAGACACAGTATATATATATATATATACATATATATACAGAACACCCATAGAATACTGGCCCCAAATAATTTGGTCTATAATTAAAGATTCCTGGGGCATCCTGATTTGTTAAATAACCATAAAAGAAACACCCTTTTTACTAATGTTCACCGGGACTGGCTGCCACACAGGTAGAATGACAAGCTTTTGAGTAGACAGCCTTTGTCAAGTTAACATATAAAAAAATAGTACACGTAAAATGTATGCTAGGCTGCTGGCCATGCTGGCCCCTTCCTCTTTCGGGGGTTACATTTTTCTTGCATATCAAAATTAACAATACATTTTGTTAATGCATGCTATAGATATACATATAGCATTATAGGCTACCTCTCCCCTAAAAACACTAAATACAACACTAAATACAACACCCATAAAGTATTAAAGATCATACAGGCATCCGGATTTGTTTGTCTGGTGTAAATTCTTTTCCTAAAAGTACATTGGTCCATGCCATATTTCATCTTTAATTAAGCATCATCCTCACTACTAAACCTGTCCAGCAATAATAATGCAACAATCAACTCACCTGAAGCTTGTCCTTTGTGCCTTTCTTCTATTTCCTGCAGTACCAGGTAGAAGTTTTAGCAGGGCTCCAAAGTTTGCCCTCCTGTCAATTCTATTTCTCCAGGACTACCCCAAAAAGTGCTCTAACAGTAAACTGACCATTTTTGGGGGCCTCAAAGTAGGACAGCTTAGACCAGTTTGTGGGTGGTGGGCGTGGTGGGATTGTGGTTTGGGTGTATGGCTTATTTAGGATCTTTTTAGGAACAAATATCCACAGCATTCTATGCTATTCAATCACCTGATCACATGCTTCAGGGATCATTGGTCCATAAAAGATGATGTGATTAAGCCTCTGCCCAGTCAATTCATGAAATTCCGCAACCGCCATTCAGCCAAAAAGTCAGAGTAGTTGTAAAGTGTCCAGACATCCTGAATTTGGTGGGATAGCCTTCCCCATAATGTCAGCGAAGGGGGACAAATCACCTCCAAGTGAGATTGTCCCTCTAAAAGTGGGACATCTGGTCATCTTATTTAATAGCCACTCTGTCCCCTAGAGCTCTCAGCACAAAAGAGCATGCCAAGTAAGTATGGTCTGGCTCTGACTCACCAGAGCAAGCATATGATTCTTAAAGATGCACCATGACATGCCCTTCCTAGCTGAACCACTCCCAGAAATGAAAGCAAAGCCAATGACTTCGCTTAGAACACATAGGTTACAATTAGAGATTTTGAAATGCTTTAGAATGGCTCATGTTACACTGTTTCTCTGTGGTATAAGGGGGAAGACAGTTAACATGTGTCTGAACAGGGGCTATAAATATATAAATAATAATATAAAAATAAATAAAAAAGAACACATGAGCTTTCTTATTATAGCATCAAGCAATTTTGCCAATACATCCCCATAATGTCTTCCTTCCCTCAATATGTAAATAGTGGTTGGTCAAATTACATTTCAAAACAGAGACTGAATATGTGTGCGTACCTATTACAATTAGAATGATTTATAGGAACGGAGGAAGCAGCAGAGGGACTGTTAGCAGTGGTTAGTCATAAATATTCTAAGAACTTCAGGTTGCATACATTTAAAAGATACAGCAGTAATCAAACCTGCTTCCTTGTTACTTACCCTCATGTCACTATTGTTGAAATATAAGGAGTTTGTGTTGGGGAGCAGTCTCTGCATCTTCTGTTGATTTGGAGGTTGTCTTTCTCTCATATTACGATATAGGTTTTTCCCTGGCAACAACGGTGGAGGATCCAGGGAGGGTTTAGCCAGAGAACCCCATGCTTTATTGCTTTATTGCTTATGAAGTCTCCTAATGGCCTAGGTAAGCAAGACTTTTTTTGGGCTCACAAAGGCATTGTGGGAATCAGTCAACATGCCAATGAATTCTCTAACATCTGAGTTAAGGTGTCATAGCAGGGAGGGTTGAGATGCACCTCTGCTTGGAGCCGCTACTTGGTCATGTAAAACAGTTTGAGCATGGGACAACATCAGTTACAATTTCAATCTCATGACCTCCTGGTGACGTTACTATGCTCTATAATAAAATGTGATCTAACTGAAGCAAAAATAAGTTCATGATGAGAATTTCCTGCATAACCAACCAAAATATGATTTGTCTTAGAGTGAGAGTGAGATATAGGAGAGTAATCCCTTTTCCTTCTTCTTGATAAGACATTTGTTTGGATCCATCCATTTGGTAGAGAGCTGGCAGCTGATCTGAGTGGAGGTCTGGTGTAACATCAGTTTTTGTATCTCTTGCATGACAGCTGTTGTGCACATTTCCAGGATGTTCAATGTAATGATATCTTTACTAGGCAAGCTGAAGTTCTTCTACTCATCTTGCCTGTCTGTTAAACCCAGTCTTGGAATAGACCAGGAGCAAGGGCTAAACCTGGGCAGTAAAGAAATCTGTCTTGTGAATAGGCAAGTGGGTATGCATGACAGTGGGGAGACAATGGATACTGGCTTTGTAATTACACAGGAGCAATAATTGAGGCATCACAAGAAGTTATTCCTCCCTGGAGTTTTCCAGCAGAAGAGGGATCACAAATAAACACTATAAGGCTGTAAGGTATGATTTGGATGCTAATACCTGGCGTTTTTACAATAAGAACAATATTGTATTTGATGTCACAAAATGTATTGTTCACGTCTGTTTGAATGATATGACATGGGCTGCTTCCAGTACAGACATGCGATGATACCAAAACATGCCCACACTCTTACGCTAGCTAGCTCCAACATATAAATTGGTCTGCGGGTACCCCAATCATGGTCTGATCCATCTCAGTCATAATTGCAGCAGTCATAATACACTGTGTACAATACAATCCACATGGAGTCGGTCACCCACACAACTGGGAAAGTCAATCAATTGAGCTATCTACCAAAACCCTCTAACCCCCTATCTCCCGCCCCTACCAAAGTAGCTTGGGTGATACTGCTTTCTCAGCAGTGGTTTATTGGCTCGCTAATTGACTGACTGACAATCCCTGGAGCCTAGCTTACCTCTAGACCCCATCTGAATGGCTGGGCACTGGAATGGGCCTCAGCTAAAGGAAAGCAAGAGATGGGGGCAATCCAGTGGGTTTCACACAGCAAACATCCCTAAACTCCAGGGCCAGCATGCACGGTTTTAATCAGCTCTGAGTTAGTGAAATTTCTGCAATCAGGGAATAGGTTATATCCAGTCAATCTCACATTCTATATATATAAATAATGACCATACAAGCAACAGAAAACAGTTACAATACAATAAACAGTAAAAAAACAAAATGTATGACGCGTTCAGATTCCAAAAGTGAGGAAAAGATGGATACAAAACTAATTAGCAATCGGGCCCTCTGTATGTGACTATGTTCTATTATTGTGTCTTTTTATGCCCCAGGAAGTGAGGAAGAGGTTGGACACGTCACGTTCTGGAAATGGGATGGGCTGAAGTTATTCATTTCTTTATTATCCTCTGTGAATGTGGACAATCCAATAATTCTGCATATCTTTTGATGAGTACCCAATGCAGCCATAAAAAATTCAACATCATCTCAAGCATGTCAGGGGCTTTTATTGGTTCCAAATTGCAAGATGTCAAAGCACAGGCTCCGCATTCCTGAGGTTTCTCTTTCTAGAATGACAAAATATTTGAGGTTTTGACAAAGTTTAATTTTCTGGGCTCTTGTAGATTTATCAGTAGGTCTCTGTTATAACTATGAGTCAGTCATAACTATAAGTCAGTGGTTGAATGAATATGGAACCATTTTCTAATTGTACAATACAAATTGCATGGCATTTGGTTGTAAACAGTGGCTCATGTGTACAAGGTATTTATAACCCTTGTGGGGTAAACAGCCTTTGTTGGTTTTACAAGGAAAGTGGTATTGTTGGGAATGAACAGGGGGAAGAACAGAATGAGAAAAGCATATAATACTCAAGCGTTGGAGGGTGGTCCTGGCCTCGCTACCTGCCTGAACCGGGAGGTAACTCTCAAAAACATGATTTTCCAGGGCGGATGTGTAATTAGATGACAGGTGTCGGTTATCCAATGAAATTTATGACTGAAAGGTGAAACACCAAATTCAAAGGTATATGTGAGTTATCTGAGTGCATTATGGATTTTGTCATGAGTAAGGTCCGGCTAGTCCGAAACGTGTAGACGTTTCAATCTCATCACCTTTTGATGAGATTTACCTGTTGGCTACAGCATTTTTAAAGTATTTTTCATAATAAAATGTTTGGATTTGTAACTTTCAATCCTGACCGGCTACATCTTTGCTAATATAATGCGATGAAACCATCACATTCACCTGCACTTTATATGAAATTTACCTGGGGGAGGGCATTTTTCTGCTTTACCTGATAACTATATTTTATTAAAATATTTACTATGGACAAACTGATGTCAAATACAAATGTTTTGGCTCCTTAGTGCATATAGGAAATAAACATATGTATGTATGTCCTTGGCCCTTTAGTAGCCATGTGCAACAGTTGTCACATCCAGCAGCACGTAAATGTAAATAGCAAATGCAAGCTAGAGGCATTCTGGTAATTGGACTTCTTTTTAAGATTCTGACTTTAATTAGAGGGATTTTTATTTTTTGCTCAGCTAACACTATACAATATACATACTATATACACTATATTGGTGCTAAAACCAAATACAGCAAGTAACAAGTCAGCAAACCTCAAACTAGCCAAATCCACCGAACATGGTTTAGACAATTTCAAAAGATTTTTTTTCAGTGAACAGTGAAGATCAATGTTTAAACCATGTTCCTATGATTAGTTAAATGCACGTGGGAAATCTATATGTTTCCTTTTTGCTAAGAGCTTGTATGGATGAAGGCATCCAAAGCAATTACAGCAATCCTGTTAATATCCAGTTAAAGAATTAATCATAGAGACAGCTATTACTCTTTACTAGAAGCCTTTGTCAGCTGACATGGGCATTTCATGTCATGGTAATGTTTATACATATGTCAGCCACCATGGACAAGTATACCCAGAGAAGACGTGTTTGGGACTCTTATGATCACACTGGCAGCAGGAGTCACAGGTTTAGTAACGTAGCCTGCCTACTGTAAATGCCCCAATGTTGCAAGTGCTGAGAGAGGCCAAAGAGGGAGGTCAACTAAGCTGAGGTTTTAAATGAAGAGCGATATCAATGCAGAAAAACATTTAGAAACATATACTTACTGGCCATCTCAAGAGATGAAAGGATAATAGCTTTTAAGAAAGTGAAAATTATTCCAAGCCAGGGGCAAGCAACCTTTTGAGAGCTCTGTCACATTATTGTTACTATGAAATTATACAACCCCTGGCAAAAATTATGGAATCACCAGTCAGAGGATGTTTCTTTCAGTTGTTGAATTTTGTTGAAAAAAAGCAAATACATGACAAAAACTAAAGGCATTTCAAATGGCAACTTTCTGGCTTTAAATACTAAAAGAAATAAAGAAAAATAATTGTGGTAGCCAGTAACAGTTACAGTTTTAGAACAAGCACAGGGAATAAATTATGGAATCAGTCAATTTGAGGAAATAAATATGGAATCACCCTGCAAATTTTCATTACAAACAATAACACCTGCATCAGATTAAATCTGCTCGTTAGTGTCCAGGTAAAAAGGAGTGATCACACCTTGGAGAGCTGCTGCAACAAGAGGACTGACATGAATCATGGCTCCAACACCAGAGATGTCACTTGATAAAAAGGAGAGGATTATCAAACTCCTTAAAGAGGGTAAATCATCACGCAGTGTTGCACAAGATGTTCGTTGTTCACAGTCAGCTGTGTCTAAAACCTGGACCAAGTACAAACCACATGGGAAGGTGGTTAAAGGCAAACATACTGGTAGACCAAGGAAGACATCAAAGCGTCAAGACAGAAAACTTAAAGAAATATGCCTTGAAAACAGAAAATGCACAACAAAACAAATGAGGAACAAATAGGAGGAAACTGGAGTCAACGTCTGTGACCGAACTGTCAGAAACTGCCTAAAGGAAATGGGATTTGCATACAGAAAAGCTAAAAGAAAGCCATCACTAACACCTAAACAGAAAAAAACAAGGTTACAATGGGCTAAGGAAAGGCAATTGTGGACTGTGGATGACTGGATAAAAGTCATATTCAGTGATGAATCTCGAATCTGTATTGGGCAAGGTGATGATGTTGGAACTTTTGTTTGGTGCCGTCCCAAAGAGATTTATGCAGACGACTGTCTGAAGAAAACATGCAAATTTCCACAGTCATTGATGATATGGGGCTGCATGTCAGGTAAAAGCACTGGGGAGATGGCTGTAATTACATCTTTAATAAATTCTCAGGTTTACATTGACATTTTGGACACTTTTCTTATCCCATCTATCGAAAAGGTTGTTTGGGGATGATGACATCATTTTTCAAGATGATAATGCATCTTGCCATAGAGCAAAGACTGTGAAAACATTCCTTGAAGAAAGACACATAAGGTCAATGTCATGGCCTGCAAACAGTCCGGATCTCAATCCAATTGAAAATCTGTGGTGGAAAATGGTCCATGACAAGGCTCCAACCTGCAAAGCTGATCAGTGGCTACCACAATTATTTTTCTTGATTTCTTTTAGTATTTCTTAAAGCCAGAAAGTTGCCATTTGAAATGCCTTTAGTTTTTGTCATGTATCTGCTTTTTTTCAACAAAATTCAACAACTGAAGGAACATCCTCAGAGACTGGTGATTCCATAATTTTTGCCAGGGGTTGTATACACCTGTGTCAAACAATAAAGCCTACATTACTGCCTACTATTATTAACAAATCCAAATTCTATGCAATGCAATGTGCAGCTCCAAAGACTTTTTTTCATAAGGAAGCTATTGGTACAGCAGTACAGTGCAGGGTAGAAAGGTTAAAACCAAACTACTAATTTTACCAATAGACATCAAACATTGTTTGAATGTGAGTATTTAATATCAGTTCTGACATTTTCCCTAATAGATATATTTGTCTTGGCATTTGGCACCAGGCACTTCTGTTTTAGTACAGAGCATAACTGTCACTGTCACAGTAATATGTGTAATACGCATCTTGGGTTATCAGCCTTGGGTCATCTACTGTATGAAGATTACTTGTTATTTATTACTGTCAGTTTGGATCAGGAGACTATTGAGTTCACAACTGGTGTTAACATTGTTGTAGTCTAGTCTGTACGGCCTTAGCGTCATGATAGAATGTTAATGATGTCAACTTTTGGGTTAACTGAAAGCATCACTTGTCCAATATTATGTTGTGAGTTTCAAAGACCCGCCCCCCCCCCCCCCCCCGCCTTCCATGCATCAGACTGGGGTTTAAAATGCAGAATTTATCTGGGTTCTTTAAATGAGATGTAACCCTTACTGGGAATTTTAAAAAGAACATAGTGTGAAAAGACTTTTCACATAAGGCAGGGGAACTATTTTATAAGGTAAAGATACTCTCCAAAATATTAGGAAGCTCTCTGCAAATAAACATAGACTCCCTAAGTAAGTAGAATTTTAGATCCCCCTAACCTAACATGTTCATTTTTAAAGGGCTATAACGGTGGTTCTATTGTTAACCCTTTGAGTGCCGGCCTACCTAGATTTTTTGTCACACTCTGTTGCCCGACGACTTTTCATGTTTTTGCGCTACACGTGTGCAGCCTTGATTTTTGAAGGGATTTCCATGAAAATTATATATTGTTTTTTTCAGCAGAGTCTGGGCTTCAACATGAAATGTCTTGTTTGGCCTTTTTTTAGTGTATTCTCAATACTTTTGGGTGAAATATGTGCAAAAAAATGAAAAAAACCTATTGTTTACAATTTGTAGTGTTTTTTTTGTAATAAAAAATGTAAGTTTGTTAATAAAATATTATTGCGTGTGAAAGCCCTATTTCTCCCGGTTACAATGGTACCACATATGTATAGGTATACCCCCTTTCCTGAAACAGCAGTTTAGGAGATTTCAGATAGAATACAACTATGCAATATGATTGCATAGTTGTAAGGGGTTAATAAAAAAAAAAAAAAAGACATAGGGTTCCCCCTCCCGGGGGGGGGGGGGGGGGGGACCTCATTTAGTTTTTGGAATTCTAAGGGTTAAAAACCCATAAAATCCCCCCCCAAAAATGACATAGGGTCCCCCTTACCCAGCATTACTGACCCGGACCAGCTATGGGGGCTTGTAGAACAGGGCGCAGGGGCCAGCGTTGGTGGCCCCTGGCCCTGCAGGCTACTAGCCCACATAGCCACGTGGCCCGGGCCCTTCTGCCCCCCCCCTGGCTGTTGGGAAGGCAGGTAATGGGGGGCTGGGGGTTATGGCAAGTCACCCGCTTGCCGCAGGTGACCTGCCATACCCAGAGCCTTGTGAACTGGTATAAGGGGTCTCATGGACCCCTTACCAGTTCACAAAGGGTTAGGTTAAAAAAAAAAGACACCAGACAAATATTTTATTATTCTTTTTTTGACTTATACTTACCTCCCATCCAGTGTCCCACGCTGCTGCAGATGACAGTTGTCGGTAGTGATCGGAGCAGGGAGGGTGGCAGGCAGGGAGATCAGAGCCACCCTGCCTGCCACCCTCCCTGCTCCGATCGCTGCTGACAACTGACAGATCGGAGCCCGGGTGCCGGTAACCCGAGGAGCGGGATGACATAATCAAGTGGGCGTGGCTAGGGGGGGGGGGGTTAGGGGCGGGGCTAGGGGCGGGTTAGGGGCGGGGCCAGTGCTGGCCGAAGAGGATGGTGAGGGCCCGTTTCTGGGCCCTCACAAGCAGCGTGGAAAGCCCAGGGTGGAAAGCCCTGGTGAAGAGAAGACCCGGGGAGAGCCATCGCGCTGCGAGGTGAGTAAATGTCATTTACTGTTTTTTTTTTTTAACAGATGTCGGCGCCGGCGGGGGTGGGGGCTATTCCGGGCCCCCTCCTGAAGATCAGATGCCTGGGGGCGGAAATCTAACAGCGGATTCTTGTACAGAATCGCTGGCCCTTTCAAATGAAATGGGGTAAGGTAAGTCTGTATGTTTTATACTTTTTTCTTTATGGGCCTCTAAAGTCAGCTATGTGACTCTCACGTAGCTGGCACTTAACGGTTGGAGAGGCAGCTACGTGAGAGTCGCGTAGCTGGCACTAGAAGGGTTAAAGCACCTCCTCACCGTAACAGGATTTATCAGTTTTAATGAGTTTAGGTAGCTGACTCAGCCATATCCTGTGTCACGCTCGGGGTAACTCCAGACCTCCAGGTAAGCCCTCAACCCCCAATCTCCGCAGCCAGCTACACCTGTAGGAGCCCCCGCTTGCCGGGACGCAGTATACGCCTGCCCGGGATCGGTTGCCCCCAGGACTTCAATGGCTCAAAGGATGGGGACTTACTAGTTGGAGGTCTGAAGAACCAGTGGCTGAGAGCGAGTTTATCGGAAGTCCAGAGACAGGCCAGAGGTCGACACCGGGAAGTCAGAGATCACAGCGGTACAGAGGGATGAGGCAGCTCGAGGTCAGGGTACAAAGCAGAGGTCGGCAACAGGGATCAGGCAGAGAGTAGTTGATTCAGGCAGGGGTCGGCAACAGGGTTCAGACGAGAGATTGGTCAATTCAGGCAGAGGTCGGCAACGGAGATCAGACAAGGATGGTCGGTTCAGGCAGGGGTCGGCAATGAAGATCAATCACGGAAATTAGCTCAAGGCAAACAAGGTACAAGGTGCTATCACAGGCACTGGGCAACTGAGGGGGGAAACCCTTTATAGGGACAGACATGAAAGGGAAGGTGTGTGTGATTGGTGCACATAGGATTTAATGACTCATTGGCTGGACACATAGAAAGGGCATATAGCCCAAAAGATTGCAAAGGGGCTGATTGGCTCACACAGCTGAGGAGGGTGAAGCCCTCACATCCCCTAGGGCTCATTGGCCCTGTCCCTGCAAGGAACGCCCCCAACCCCAGCTGGGCTCATAGGCCCTTTAACTTAACTTCCTCCGGCGGCCGCCGGAGGGAATATGACAGACGTCCTCGCGCGCTAGCACGAGAACTGCTGGGGATGCCGGCAGAGGCGGAGGAAGCAGGGGAAAGCGCGCTCGCAGCCGCCCGGCACGGCCGGACACGAGAGGAGGAGGCACCGCTGGAACGGGGTGCAGGTAGGTGAATCGTGACATCCTGAATGTTGGGATACAGGGG
Source organism: Gastrophryne carolinensis (assembly GCA_027917425.1). NCBI lineage: Eukaryota > Metazoa > Chordata > Amphibia > Anura > Microhylidae > Gastrophryne > Gastrophryne carolinensis. The sequence continues at coordinate 132,043,394 of CM051234.1, forward strand.
TGGACCAAAGCCAAAACACAACCTGGGATTCTACAGGTCTCTAGGCAGCCCATGATCAACTCAGTCCCTCTGAGCCTCACCCCAATGTTCTTCCCAGCCAGTCAATGAGTGCATTCGAAGTCCTGCTTAGGTTTTGCATTGCGGGAACTGATGATGAACATGGTGGATATGTCCACTCTACAACCCTAGTGTTGTAAAAGCAGTATGACATGAGTGGGTGTGGCAACCTGACATGATACTGAGGCTAAAGAACATCAAGGGCAGAACAAGGGCTTGGTTGTTTTGGCTGGATAGAGAATATTAGATCATGGACATGGGGAAACTGTGGGGGGGGGGGGTATTAATGTGTCATAAGGTGTTCAAAGCAACAGCACAAATAACAGGACAACTGATTAGGAGAAAGTAGCTAGCGCAGGGTGAGGTTGTCTTTGTGCTGGGATGCTACCCCCAGCCTAGCTGTCCCCAACGCAATGCAGCCCACTGAGGATTCTCCTTCACTCACTATGGCCAGTCTTTCCCTGTTGGGACTAAACACATTCCCAAGAAGGTGTTGATGTACATGGTCACTTTCCAGTTTACCTAAATCACAAGAAAGCATCTGTACATTAGAACCTATTAGACATATTGGCTAAAAGCAACATGGGTTGGTTCTACTGAGCAACTATTAAATGATTTCTTCAGTTCGTGCAGCAGTCTTTGTTAATCTGCTATGTCCTTTCAATATGATCGAATGGGATGGGGTCTAGAAATTAGTTTCTGTGGTCAAATCATTGGCACTAAATGGTACGAAATGGCAAAGATGTTTCTAAAATCAGGTCCTTAATTTAACTGTATACTGTATGTTCTCTTTATCTTAGGATAGATGTGTGCTTATCTCAGGGATGTTTAAATTCAGTTACTGTCGATTTTTCAACTACCTCTGCTGGAATTTTGCTCAAAGCATCTACTACTCTTTTTGTAAAATATTATTTTCTAACATTGCTTCTGATCTTCCGTCCAACTAGATTCAGGTTGTGCCCCCTTGTTCTATCATTTTCTTAAAAGAATCCTTTCACATATTTGAAGGTCTCAATCATGTCCCCTCCCTTCTTTCCTCTAGGCTGTACAAATTAAGGGCTTTAAAGGGGACCAAAACCCAGGATTTTGACTATCCTGGGTTTTGGTCCTTGCCCCCGGGCACCTCAGTTGGGTATGCGTGAAACCCTCTAGATCGCCAAAGTTAACTCACCTCTTCCCAATCCTATGGCCCATCCGTGTCCGCTTGTCCAATTAGCGCGCTCGGAGCAGCTGATGTCACGTCATCTAAGCCTTTGTCTAAATGGCAGTGACGGAAATGACGGATGTAAAAGGGTACATTTATCTTATAGTGCTGCATTTCCTGACTGTTTGTGACACGTTGGAGAATTTATATTACGTGGCGCAAAAGGCCAAGTGTGAAAGGGGCCTTAATCTCTCTCCTCCGAAGTCCTGGCTAACACAGTACTGCTCATATAGTACGCAGAGCGGTAATTCCTTCTAACCAAGTGTATGATTTTACATTTAGAGCTAGTAAACTCTAATTTCCACTATTTTGAGCATGTGCTCAGTAAAGCCAAATTATTTTCCATGTTGCAGACACCTGCAGGAATATCCACCCTATTACTAACCTTTGTATCATCAGTAAACAGGCAAACTTTACCTACCAAGCCTTCTCCTATGTCACTTACAAACATATTAAAAAGAATGGGGCCCAGGACAGAGCCTTGCGAAACACCACTTGTAACTCGCCTTTGTTCAGATTGCACACCACTAACACCACATGTACACTGTTTAAAAGTATTTCGATTGACTATCCAGGACAATAACCATGTGCGTAGAGCAGCACATGGTGCAAATGGGAACAAAACTGGAGGAGCACAGTACAACCAGTTATTTAAAATAAAACCAGAATTCGAATTGACTAGTCTTTCCGACTTCTCAATGGAGAGCATGTAACTTTAGTAATGAATGTTTGCTCTTTTGTCAACTTTTTTGAAATATATACATGCAGGCTGCAATATATATATATATATATATATATATATATATATATATATAAATATATATATATATATATGAATGCATAATCCATATAACTAAACACCCCATATATAGAGAGTAAAATCAAGGCACTTTTCACCACATGCCATGCAACTTGGGGCTGAATAATAAGTCAGTATATCACAATAAATTATGAAGATGTCAGATTATTATTAACAAATTGATGTTTGCCAAACATTAATTTAAATTGCATGGACCAATTAATTGCAGCATGGAGCAGATGACAGTTTTTTTCCATGTGCACATTCTTTTCTGTGAAATTATAATTACCATAAATGGGGTATATTTAAATGGTCTGAAAATGATTGGCAATATGTCAAAAGCAAAATTATTTTTAGGAATGCCATCAATACTGACTGGGACATGAATTGTTACTGAAGTGGGGTTTTCATTGTTTATGTGCATCACTGGAATATTGTTTAATGATATGCAAGATGATTTGGCCAGTCCCAGAAATAATCTCTAGTAAACTGATATAATGAAGAAAAACACACCATTAACCTCCCATATGATCAAATAATTGTAAAAAAGTTGGATGATTCTCTGCATCATTCATATTTCTTCTAGTTAAAACCACTTATGAGCTGTTATTTACCACTGTGTTGGAAGTCAATCCACTGTTTAGCTACATTTTCTTTACTACTGAACTGTTCTTTGTCCTCTATGTCGAGATAAAAGACAAAAATTAAAATGTTAATAGCAGATATGACAAGGAAGGATATCCAATTAGATTTTAAAGACCAGATTGCCCACTTTCACTCATCTTTTCCCGTTCCAATGGTGCATGCGTGGGCACTTGTCCAATCAGCACACTGGCATCTCCATCAAACTGAATGGCTGGGTGCGGGGGGTGCATACAGCTGCAGTGGAGCCAGAGATGCGTTCGCTGATGCAGAAAGCATCACTGGAGAGTTAGGATCAAGCAGGGCATCCAGTGGTGATTGGTTCAATTTAAATCACCCATTTGGGTGTTGTGGTGAAGCAGTTTGAGAGATGAGGTACATCTTTTTCCCCCAAGAGGTAGAGATTCATTTTTACAAATGTGTAAATATCAGTTCTGTATAGGTTTTTTAAAAGACTCTAGGGCTCAATGAAAGCATAGGAGCATCCTTACTTTCCTATCCTTATACATTGCATAGCATACTCCCCTCCTCCCAGCCCTTTATGTGGCAGCCTTGTTTCCTGGATCTCACAGCAATGCACTGCAGCACAGAGCAAAGTATTTTGCTATGTTACAGCATCCTGGCTCCCTCTGTCCTGATGCTAAAAGATCAAGTCTCCCAAGTTAGTTGTAGGATCTGGTGAGGAGGAGTATACTGCAAGACTGGATGGGGTTTCATGCTATGGTCTCTGCTGACCCGAACACTAGCAGAGGTGTAGCATATTATTAAGGCTAGGGTGTTACATGGTGCCCAGGATTATCTTTGGTGCACAATGCACAAAGATAATGCAGTCAGACTGGAAAAGAAAAGTGCTGATATCCCTGTCTCAGCGGTTTACATGCCTCCTAGCAGTATGTGGGTTTCGATTCAGCCATTCAACTGCTTGAGGTGGGGGGATCCACTCATGAGGGACATGCATTTTATGGTGCAGAGGGACTGACATGTGCACTACGTTGTCAAGTTTCATGCTTTCGAGTTCTTTTCTGTCTTGCTATTTGTAACGATTTCCAGTTCTTTACTTGGCTTTGTGATCTATTCCTCTCAAATGTGACTCCCGGCCATCTCTCATTTGGCTCTCATGTTAGGAAAAGTTGGGGACCCCTTCTGTGGAGGGTTCTGGTTCTCCTTAAAAATCTTGCATAGACTCATTTTAAATTTTCCTGTTAGAGAGAAACTTATGATAAATCACAACACCCCAATTATTTTGTAATTGGAAGACAATTGTTTTATTGCAATTGGGTATTTAATTGGATATTAATCTCATCTATATCCCAGGAGTATCAGAGTGTCTAAATGGATAATTCGTACTGGAACCAATATGGTCTTTACATTAGCAAATATACTGCAATAGCAGAGAGCTGATGGCAGGGGTTCCATAACTGCAGCTTACCTAAAAATTCGGTTCTCATTTGTCTTCCCCAAAAAGTTAAAAGAGCAGATCCCTGTTCTTGCTTGTTGGATAGTTGAAATATTGTGATACTCCTGTTTATAAAATACATTTTATTGGTTGCTATTCTTTTTTGCATATCCAGTCTTATGAAAAATATTAACATATCTAGCTTATGATTGGTTGGTAATCACAACTACAGGAAGCCTGCACTTTTTTCAACATGTTCATGATGTCACAGCCCTTTCAGATTTGGGCCGCATATTGTAGAAATAATGGATATTATCCTTCCTGAATTTTAGACCGGGTGCTAAGAAGTAATTATGGGTACCTGTGCTGTGGATTTACATTCTGTTTTTCTCCCTGGCAGATACATCAGTAAAATCTAATTTACTGCCAAACATTTAATTCTCTTCCACTAGATAAAGGCTTGACATATCCTTTATAGAAATAATGACTTAGCTGCTGCACATTGCAGGGTGAATTATACCCATTATATCAAAATGAAACATTGAAATAAAAAAGTAGCCCCAAGCATGGTATGTTTAGAAATTCTAGACAAATCTACAAAGCCTTGTCTTGTTTTAGGCTAATAGCATTATTGAAGGGAATAGATGTCGGTTGCTCCCATTTGCTGGCTGTTCAGTAGCTGGTGGACACACTGTCACACGTCCAGTATACACAGACATGTGAAGTGACTTGTAATGACAGGGCCTGTCTTTCTTTATTATAGGGCTACTGTTTGCCTACTGGTAAATGGCAAATGAAGATCTCTAAGCCAAATTGGTGAAACAGAATACATGTTGCAAATGTAGCCTATTGTCTAGGATTGCTTTTGGGTTTACGAAACTAAACTATGAAACGTATTTTCTTGTTGACAAAGGAAAATAAAAGCACACATCAGTCTGCAATTGACTTCTCAGGGTTTGTGAATAACTTTGCAAAGATCATTTGCACTTTTTAGAAGTTGGTGCAAACTGCAGGAAGTTGTGCCAGTGTTTTTTAAATCAAATTAAATCATTTATTTCTCACACAGCTATACACAGTGTAAGATGATGCAATTATATTTAGATAGATGTGGTAGGATGAAGATGGGGTCATCTTATTCTATGCACAACCCTGTAGGTAGTTACAGAGGTTGGGGCAAGAGAATTTATCTGAGGACCTAAGCTAACCTGGGTGGCACTTACTACACAGACACACACATATACACACGCGCACACACACACACACACACACACACACACACACACACACACACCAGGAGTACAAACGTAGCCCCGGACCAGTCCCCACCTCCATGTACTTTATTGAAAGCAAGCTCCAACTTTACAGCCAACTGTTTTACCTGTGTGCTTCCACGGGTCTAGGTGGCCTTTAGGCAGCTCCAGCTCCAGGACCCTTAGCTTTCTCCACAGGCTGTCAATGGTTGCTTTCTGGCCCAGTTCCTGACTGGCTGGTTGCTTCTACATAGGTACCTTGCTGGTTCCACTCCCAGAAAAATTACCAATATGGCTCTGACTAGCTCTTCCTTATAACTACTCTAATCCCACTCAGCTGTAACATTAACACGGGAAAGCACATGTCCGTTTCTTGTGTAGAACATTCTAGAGCACCTCAGTCTAGGCTTGTCTAACTGTTTCTGTTCATAAACAGTTGTCTAGCTTTGTTTGCATGATCACCTTTTTTAGAGTAGGGTTGACTGATCTGTGTCCCTCACATTGCTTGGGACATACTATACCCTGTGTCTGGAGATGTATAGCTGGCTTTTTCCTCTCAGTCTAGGGTAGTATTTCATAACCTCCTTCTCGTGAGCCACCAGCCATAAACAGCTCTATAGCTCTGCCTTAGCATTTCTGACTTCACCTGTGCCTCTGTGTACAGATCTGTTTTGTTCATGTGATAAGTGAGAAAGCTCTCACTGCCTCTCAAATCTCTGCTTCTCCAGAAAATGTCTAAACCCTCCACGTTTACATCTGTAAGGCTTCTCATTCACTCAGATAAATGTGCATCTCTGGCATTTAGCTAGTCACCTGACTGACTCTCTTAGTTCACAACAATTTGTGCTGTAATCTACAGCAATAAATATTGAAGTATAGCTCCAATCCGTATATAATCTGTTGACAATAAATTAACACAAGGTCCTGGATTTTATTGCTAAGTTCCTTTTTTAAGCAGATTGAAACCTATGATTTTCACCCTCCTTGGTTTTGGCCTGTATTACCTAGGCATCCTGGTTTAGGACGGACCGCTGTAAGAAACCTACAAGATTTCCCAATATCTTACCCTGATCTCCACTCCCATGGCATATGTGTGGGTTCTCCTCCAATTGATATTACACCAATGCTAAATTAATGAGTTGCCAGGTGCCTCCCGATGGCTGCTCTCTACAGCTTTGTGCACCCACCACCAGCTATTCAGATATAGCTGTTGAGGGTGTGCACATTGGATAGAGGGGTGCAGGGGATGCTGCTGTTCATGTGCCCTTGGAGAAATTCAACCGGACCAGCACTCATTATTACAGGTGTTGGTCCCTCTCTTTGCTGCTAGCAAGAAGCTCAAGGGGGCATCCAGAACGCTGGAGCCCCCTCACACATAACTTCACAGGACACCTAGAATACTCACCTTCCTTACGAGCCAGCGCCAGGAAAGGATTCCCGCGATTGGCCACCGGGCGGTCACGTGGGTGGATCCTGCCAGTGGCCGGCACAGAGAACGCGACTACGGCCCACATGACTGCCCAGCAGCCAATTGTGGGACTCCTTTCCTGACACTGGCTCGTAAGGAAGGTGAGTATTCTAAGCGTCCTGTGCAGTTAGAAGCGATGGGGCTCCAGTTTTCTGGATGCCCCCCCCCAAGCTTCTTGTTAGCAGCAAAGAGAGGGAGCAACACCTGTTAAACTAATAACGGGTCTTGGTCCGGTTCAATGAGATAAGATTATGGGGAATCCCAGGTGTTTCATACAGCAGGGAGCTTTCACCGGCCCTGAACTTTTTTTTTAAGGTCGGGCAGCTTGGGTTTAGGACTGCTTTAATTAATACATTTGTTTCCAAAATGGATTTGTTATGTCATTATTAATTTACAAAGCAGAGTTCTGAATGTTCCATATAATATAGATACTCTTTCAATTAAACATTGATGGCGGTCTGTAACCCTTCACATGCCCAGTGCTGAGGAACACGTATCACCATATGTCATAACAGCTGCAGTAGCAGCAGGAAAAGGGACAATAACTATATGTATTTTATATGATTCATGACAAGAACAGCTGCTTCAGCATAAAATCTGCACTGATGGCAGTTATTATACCTATAGCTATGTCATCAAGGGTCTCTCGATCTGTCAGCATCAGCAGACTGCAGCAGACACATCTAACCCCTTGAAAGAAGTAACAGAAATAGATTGTTTAAAATAACTATAACCAATATATATATATATATATCAAGGCAACTGTACTTGCTATTTTATTTTAAATAGGCTGTATAGAGACTGGACCAGGCTTACCTTATTATTCAGGCCATAAAGAAAACTGAAAGTCATACAAGGGGCCCAGCCATCACATTATAGGTTAAGGGGTAGGTCCAGACACAATAGGGCCTATATTGTGTCTGGGCCCTCCCATAACCTATAATGTTATGGTTGGGCCTCTAGTCTGAATTTTTGTTCAGTATAGGTGCATGTCTCAGAGGTGGGACTCACAGCTATAACAAATTGGTGGCATTTCCTAGCGATATGCCACCAATGAGGCCCCTAGCACACAATGACCATTTTTCACCCCTACTTTCAGGTCACTATTGACATCTATGGGATTCAGTGTCCACAGGTCTGTTCGTCCCTATTTGCTAGTCAGCTGACTGTCTTTCTCAATATCTAAATTGAGACATCCAGTGTTTATTGCATTAGCAAAATGTCCTCTAGAAAATGTCCAATTCCCTTGATTTCTTCCTACAGATATACCATGGGGAACATGGGGAACAATCCTGGTTCTATGACAAATAGTCACAAACAATTTTGGCTCAAATGAAAAATTGGGGATAATTCCTTCAATAGGTTGTAATTGCTTCCAGCATGAGATCGCGATTAGGGGGGCTTGAATAGCTAGTTTAGCATAATGGTATCCTGTCAGAAACCAACGGCATACCTGGGGAAAATGAAAATCACTGCAGGAATACCAAGCAGAGTTAAGGGCAGAAAACATCCAATCGGTAATGTAACTGGCGTGGGGGTGCAAAATAGATTGTGTTGTTTTGGTGGGTTTTGGTCTTCTTTAAGCATATGGTTTCACCTGTCAATGTGTTATCTGCATTCCCTGATATTATCTACAATTACACTATGGCAGTTAAGATGTAGAAATAAAATTAGAGCTGGTTGAAACTTTAAGATTTGCTAAAAGCGTGTGTCAGGGCAAAAGATAAACTCACACCACTGAGGTTAAGCATAAAACAATGATTCAGTATGTAAAGAACAAGCAACAGGGGGTTAATTTGGTTAATGCTCATTTGAATACTTACTTCATTGCATACAACATAAGATAAAGTGCCACATATACAAGTACCCAATCCCTCACCCTACAAAAATGAAAAGGTTGTCTAATAAATACACCCACCACCACACACTCAACATGGTTGAAACTTTAGGGCTAACTGTGTTTGAACAGCGTCACCATGAACTAGTGTAAAACTATTGTTATTATTTTTTTTTTATAAATTCATATACTCTATCCCAGCACTCCAAAGATTAACGAAACAATTGTATCTCCTTCCTGGGTTATAGTAAACCTGTGATATTGCTGATCAGTGGCTCTACCGGTGGTCTTCTAACTTACGTTTACAGATTATCACTCTGATGTATAGAGACAACTTTGCAGACAAACATCTTGAGAAAAAAAAGAGATCCAATACATTAGTCCCCCCATAGTTCTTGTTTAAAACACCGTTATGTGAAGACAGCTTTTTCTTGGGTTAGGGAAGTCCAATACAATGGGTGGTTCTAAATGTCTGACTTTACAACTTGCATCCAAGGTAAACTGTCCCAGAATGCTGAGAAAGCTTTTGCAATTTTTAAAAAATATTTTTTAAAAGTAATTTAGTTTTCTTAGACAGGAGCAGGTCTGCTTATCCATCAGCTTAAAATGTATTTTGTTCTTGCTTGATGCTTGCATTGTGATAACAGATTTGAGCTAGTGTATGAAATATCAGAAGACGTTATTATAGGCTAGTGCCAGAACATAGTCTGCATTGCAGAAATATCTCAGTGACTCCTTCTAGCTAATTTCTTCCACATATGAGGATATAACTCTTTTTATTGGATGCATCTTAATTATGGTTCACAGCTCTGGCTTTTTTGATTATGCAATCAGTCTTCTCCCTTAGTTTTAGAACAGTCTGCCATCACTATATTCTTTTAATTATTTTTACATGCTGTTGCCAAAATCTGAGCCCTCCCTGGTGCCAGAATGTTCATTAGTCTGATCATCCTGCTTATTTTAGCACAATCTAATATGGGATTTCTCACTTTCTTTCATAGACGCTTCATTCAGGCCCTTTTGGACCAAAGCTTTCGATGATATAAGATATCTTAAAAACACTTAATAGCTTGCCAAGCATACGAATATTCTAGCTTAGACTTACAAGGTTAATTATATTTTTTGCATTGCATGTGCCCAATATGATTATGATGTACATTTCTTTATTTATTGTATTTCCAAGAATAGGATTTTCTGTATACTGTATATAAGAAAATGTAATCTTCAGCAATAGTTTGATGATGCTGCTTAGATCTGTTTAAACTGGACCAACAGCTAGTTTACATAAATGGATATTCGTCCATCTGGGGGGGGGGGGGGGGCACCTGGCCAAGAATGGGACACATGACCACCGCTGGTCAATCACGCAGCCACATTTTGCCAGGGAGGACTCAAGATCATATAACATGGTACTTGAGATATTTAGAAAATGGAAAGCGGTACTTGATGAAAAAAGGCTGGGAACCCCTGATTTAAAGGTTTGCAGAGGGTGAATCGGGGGGGGGGGGGGGGGGGTCAGTGGACCAACACCAATTTTGTGTAAATTGGGTATTGGTCAGGTTTAAGCAATCTCTTTACTCCTGACTCCTGATCAAGTTATATATATTATGATGCAGATTAAAACAACAATGTGGGAGGAAAACTATTTTGGACAGATTAGGCAGTTCTCTTACCCTGCAGGTTCAACCCACTGCGAATTCTCTCTGGGGCTGCAGGCTATTCAGGGCAAAGGAATATATAACTAGACTTCATGCCAAAGGTTATAAAAAATAAACAGCAGATTACCTTGGCAAAAGTTCCTCCAGCGATGTTCCTCCTCTCAGCTCAGCTCTGTGAATGAGGAAATATACTTCCTTATCTGCTCCCCCAGTGCCACCCTGCTGATGAGGGCCACCAATACTAGCTCAAGGAGCTAATCCAGACCATGCTCCACAGCGCCACCCATTTATCTGATTTTTATGCAGCATCACAGCTCCAGAGCCTACATTTAAAATCATGAGATAAATCTGTAAATCATGATATCTTGGCCATTCTTCTTCAATCTCCAAATGTAGCCTGACACAATGGGTTAACAATTGCTTGTGCCTGAAATATCACTTTAAGGGACTTGTCCAGGGATTGAAAAAATAGGATACTCCCCAGTGATCCTGTGATGCAGCTCCCTCTTATTCCAGCATCCAGAAACATCTGGCTTCTGAGTCAAGTTCCCCAGTGCCCAGACATGCTCCCACCACCTCATACAGAAGGGCTCCTTGGTTGCAAAGTATGGAGTTGGGTATGCACCAGCCTTGAGTGAATGGTGGACGGGCACCTAAGGATGCCTGCATACTGCAGCACGCAATCTCAGAAACTAGTGCATTCCTGAGCACCAAAAAAGATGAAGCTGTGGTATAAAAAATCTAGTACATAACACGGTTGTGGGAGCTAAATTAATGGATGAATTGAAGGGACTGTAAGTTATGAATTAAAGGGGCAGAAATAAAAAAAAGACACATAATGGAGATCCAAACCACGCCACACCCACTCACTACCACCTTCTGTGGTTGCCTTCTTGCATTACATGGTGACTGGCTACACCCACTCCATTCATTCCATGTAGTAAATGGAGTGGGTTGCAGCCAGCCCCCATGGCTGACAACAGGAGACTGGATATTACGTCTGCCAAATACATATGGAGTAAAAGTTTGCTTCTTTAGTCTCTTCCATCTCTCATTTTCCATGCTCCCCTATGTTTCTGTTCTCTACATTCCCTCCATCTCCCTCAATGTACGTGCAGTCGTTGTTTGTTTTGGGGGGGGGGGCATTGTGAAATCTTGCCCAGAGGGACTTTTAACCTAAGGCCAGCCCTGGATCAAAATTAAAATTAAAAGTGCTGCCCTTTCATCATCTACCAATAACATATGGAGTATAGCTTGGCACCAATGGTAAACAATCTTAGAATGAAAATATACTAATGCTACCATCACAATTAAGAGCTTATATATAGGGCTTGTATTTCATTCAAAAAAGTTAATATGTGATATGGGCCACAAATTGTTTCTAGGATATATTTCCCATATGTCAAATGGAAAAGCCAGCATTGTTTCTGTCATTGGAAAATAACAGTGTGATCCTGCAATGCATCACATTAGGAGGGAACAGTTGTTTTCCATAATGGCAGTATGTTCCAAATATGATTTGTCTTACACAAACTAGTAACATCTGTGGGATTTATATTTAGAACTTAGATGGCCAGACACATGCTTTTTGTTTGTGGTGGTTTTTAAAATCCTCACATAAGAAATGTAAAGTATTTAGAGTATTCTGGGTATTACATGTTTAATTTTGCATAAAAGGGTGGATAATGCACTCCCTCCTGTGAATTATAAGGGTTTTATAAGACAACAAGCAAAAAAGTCTGTGGCCAATGCTTCACTATAGGTCATGAGACTCCTATAATACACAATTATAATGTTGTTTATACAGCGAAAAGCTCAGTAGAGGGAGACGTGGAAGAAAGCCAGGCCTTTGTGCGTGGCAGCATGTGAGTAACAGCAAAGTATGGCTGCGAGCATCATTTACAATTTATTAGTACATACACAGTATCTTAATATTTATGGTATGCACATGTATGGTAATTATGATATATTTACTTGCAGGATAGATTTGTTTACATTGTGTGCATCTGCAAGTTGTATCCCATTCTGGGCCAATCACCTTTGGTATACATACATTCCTTTACCATTGGTCAGTTAGAAATCAAGTGGTTTTAATTAATATTGTATTAATATTAATAATATTTAAAATGGTCCTAAATTTATTTTCTACATAGTGAGTGTAGGGCTGCATTGTGACAGGCTTGGGAATTGCTGGTGCCCCCCTCTGCATAGACCCAACCTCCCAAAATCCTTATCTAACCCATGGCGAAATACGGCCCCGCGAATGTCTGTGGGCACGTGGTCCAGGATCTTTGCCAGACATTGATCAAGCCTGGTTCATGTGAGTTCCAGTAGCCAATTGTGGGGGCACAATTCTCAGGCTTTTCCAGGATCAGAGTTTGTGGGGGGTCTATGCACGGGGAAGCTTCAGCAATCTGGATGCCCCCAAGCCTGTCACAATGCAGCCTACACCCGTTATGTGGAAAATGGGCGTGGGACCACTTTAATTACATGCATTTACTTTCTTTTGTTGTAACTTTATTGTTTTTGATATTTTTTCATGTTTTGTAATATTTACTACTAGTTTTGGGTACATTCAGTGTATTCTAACAGCACATTATGGGGGCTCATCAGAGCACTATACAGGGTAGAAGCTGATGCTAGGTGGGAAAACCTGTTCTCCAGCCCCATTACTTATCTATTTCCTCTTTTCCAAGGATAGAAGCAAGTAAAGCTTACAGGGCAAAGCTATAGTACTATGTGTGTCCTCCCAGCAAACTTCACTGCATTTACAAACAGTGGCAGGGAAAGGGTTTATGTTTTCTATACTGGAATACAGTGTGGGGTATCTAGCAATTGGATGCCCTCCCTACTGCTAGTCTCAGAGGCCAGTCAAAAATGTGTTGAACATTTCCACAGTAATCACAATTCTAACAGAATGCAGGGAAATGTTCCAAAATGAGGGCTGCTTGAGGACATTATGAGATTTTGTTATGAAAAAGGGAGAGTCATTAAAAGAGCAGAGACTGTGGGTGGAAAAGCATTTCTGTATGAGGCCACTGATTTTCATGCAGTTACTTCTGGACTTCAATCAGGTAAAGTTCCCCACCTGAATTATTTAGCTAAGGGTAAATTAAGGGAAAACTTGTGGTTAGAAGCTAGGATTGGAGACGAGGTTCATTGCAAGATCATACCTTTATGCATTAACATTTGTTTCTAGCTTAGTTTACAGGAAACCAATGAGACCTCAACTTTTAACCTGGCTTTTGGTCTGCTTTACTGGGGCATCTTGTGTAGCAAAGACCCTGTGTGTGAACCCCCCAGGGTTGCCTATTTTCTAACCTTACCGACCATTGCACATTGTATGTGCGGGATCTCCCTGAATCAGAATAGTTTACCGGGTGACGCCAGCCAATCAAAATAGATTGTGTCATCTAGCAACCTGTTCTTAATAAATAAAAACACAAAAAGCATGGAACACAATAACGCCATTCTTTCTTTAACTGTCTTGTGAAAGTTGTGTTATACAATTAAACGCGTTGACACTATCTCTTTATTTACAGTTAATGATGACACTCAATTATATGCTAGCCTCTAAAGGGAATCAGTTCCCAACTGGAGACTTCAGTACATGCATAACAATGTAGGCCACTATTGAAAGTAATATTCCGGTCTGATTTTTGAAGAAGAAGGCCACTTTAAGCAGTGTGCACCTCTCTCTCTTTCTATATACAGTACAGCAGGTGAAAGTAGTTTTAAACAGGTAACCAATTATCTAAGTAAACATTTTTCTAAAGGTGCTATTAACATGAAATTATCGGCAGATACCAATACTAACCCAGCCAATGCAAAGAAATAAAAAAATAGATGTCCATAAATAAAGTTACGTGTAATAATGTAAAATGGTACAGGGAACAAGGATTGAATACTTACTGAAATGTATTTAAACGCTATGTACTAAAGCTTTTGTTGGTGATGACTGCTACAAGGGGCATCCTGTATTGGGAAACTAGTTGCATGCATTATTCAGGTGTGATTTTGGCTCATTCTTCTACACAAACACTCCTGAAATCCTGAAGATTCTGTGGTCTCTTTCTATGAACTCTGAGCTTTAGTTCCTTCCATAGATTTTCAATTGGATTCAGGTCAGATAATTGGCTGTGCCATTCTAGCACCTTTATTTTCTTTCTCCGAAACCAATTTAGAGTTTTCCTGTTTGGGATCATTGTCTTGCTGAAATGTCCAGCCTTGTTTCATCTTCATCATCCTGGTTAATGGCAGCAGATTTTTTTTATCAGGAATGTCTTGACACATTTAATTATTCATCCTTCCTTTAAATATAGGAAGTATAATATGCTGATATGCGGAGTATGCTGACAAACAGATTCACGGTATGATCTTCTCATCTCCAAACTTCACTGTTTAATATGGTGTTTTGGGGTTATATACAGAGCCTTTACCTCCAAACATAATGTGTAATATGGCATCCCACGAGTCTATATATATATGATCAGACTATATTCTCCTAGTATTTCACAGTCTTTTCTATATGTTGTAAAAGGGAAAGTCCACTTTCAACTGAATTTTTAAAAGTGTTTATTTTTTTGTGTGCCAAAATATGTCCTTGATGTTCTGAGCTTACCTAGTATTTTACTTATCTTTTCTTATGTTGGCAAATATGTGTTATAGAAGCAGTTTTCAGTATCTCAAATCTTTTGCTACTGGCAATTGTATACCAAGATCTACAAGAAGAGAGACATGTGCCCTGTACACACAGAATACTGTTTCTAGGGAAGGCTAAGTATGCTCCCTCACCTCAGTAGCGGCCATAACATCACTTTCTGTGTAGAAGGTTCACATCTCTCTTCTTGTAGATCTTGGTGTACAGTTGGCAATTACAACAGGTTGGATTGGAGATCTACTTCCATAAAACACACACATTTACTAACATAAAAAAATTAAAAAACACTAGATCAGCCCAGCACCTTGAGGACATGGATTTGGTATTAAAAAATATATGCATTAAAAAAAGCCATCGCAAGCTTTAAAAGAGTATCAGCGTGTTTTTTCTTCAGCAATGGAGTCTTGAGTGGTGAGCGTGCATAAAGGCCATGGAGGGTGAGTGCACTAGTTATTGCTTGAAATACCTGTACCTGCTGATTTTTGTAGATCTCCAAAGGTGGTCTCTGGCTCTTGGACAACTCTTCTGGAAATGAAATTTTAACTCCTCTGTCTGAAATCTTGTGGAGCACATGGACGTCAACGGTTTAGGTTGACCCCAACAGTGCTCACTGAAACCTTCAGTACATTCTAAAATTCTTCTGTAACCAATACCATCAGGTTGCAAAGGTCTTGAGAGAACTCACTAGTTCTTCCCATCATGAGACTTATCTTGTGTGGCACCTTGGTAATGAGAACCCTCTTATAGCCTTCTGTTGAACCAGCTCATATTTGTACCAAGTGTCAGGATTGCTTTCTAATTGCTGATATATTTCAGCCGGTGTCATGATTTTCAAAATTTGGTCATTAGCACCTTTAGAAATATATTTACTTAGAACATTATTAACACATTCAATGCTTACTTCACCCACTGTACATAGGCTATATTTTTTTTTTACCCCAAGGATTGTGCTCCATGTTCCAAAGATAGGAGTGGTTGACTGGAGACATTGGATAAGTTAAGTTAAATTATTTCTGTGCTTCGCGAAGTCTCTAATGATCCCCACAGTGTGGAGGTTACAGATCCATATAAGCGACTTCAGCTTCATGGGTTGACAAGCCTTAAAAAGAAAAAAAGATAGAAGATATTACTACAGGGATATCTTCACGCTAGGGACATCTCTCATGCCTTGGACACTCGTTTGAATCATTTTTCACTTCCGAGGTCAAGGTTCTGTAGCTAAGCTAAAATAAATTAGAAGGTCGAATTAAAACAGACTATTATTTATATATATTATGACACATTGCTATCTTGCCGATCTGTTAGCTATAAATCCTGCCCAATGTGGCTAAATAGCTAATGCAATTTTTGTTCAGGATTTTACCGACCTGCAGCCAGCCCATGATATCCCCACACAGCACCAATGTGCTTTCCAGCATGTGAATTAATGTATTCCACGGCTAAGGGTATAACATTTCAGGGGCAGATCATGGGTGATGTCATATGGTCACTGAAGCTTTAGTATGGTAAGGACACTTAATGTGGCAGAGGGTCATTATGACCCTCTTATCTTTATGCTGAAGCTGTAACATTACAGTGGCAGAACATGGGCTGTTGTGTCTTGGCCGGGAGTATAGTGGGGCTGGGTATGGGGAAAGCTTCAGGAAGGACTCGGAAGCGCAGAAAGTTGTTAGGAGCAGCGGTGCACAGACAGGGGACTGTAAATTTAGACACAGAGAAATAGGCTAGTGGCTACATACAGACCAGTTTGTCCCAAAGCACTGTGGTTGTAAAGGGGCTACTATTAGGGACAACTATTTTTCATTTTATTTCTAACCAGATTTAAATAGCTTATAAATGCCGGTGCGCCAGATTAGGTGATGTGGAACAGATGTTATCAAAATCTTAAAGGGACTGTAAAGGTAATAGCAATAATAAAGCAGCAAGCTGCTCACTTAACACTTATCCCACGTGCCTCTCCTTTATTTTCTGCAGCACTGGGTAGAAGGCATAGCAGGACTCCAAAATGTCCCCCCTCCCCCCCCTTTATATTTCATTGCTCCAGGACCATGCAAAGAAGGTAATTGGAGATTTTGAGATGCTTTGAAATGGTTCCGCTTACACTGTATCCATTGGGGATAAGGTGAGAGGAAGTTAGCATGTATATAGACAGGTAATTAAAATAATATTAATACTGATAGATAGCTTGCATTACCAGTTTACAAATACAGAAGTAGATTTACCAGATGCAGACAAATTTGCACAGTTCTCATTAGAGAGCATTGCCAGCATTAAGCCAGCACACCGATAGATATTGATCTAGCTCAGCCAAGTTAACACAGAACAGTTCTGTGGCCCCCAAGTGCATCCCAAATTTGGATGCCCCTCTCTGTGAAACCCCTCAGAACACCCTGTAAAACTCACCTCTCCCAGGTCCTATGGCACATGTACAGGCTCTTGTCTAATCAGAGCTGCTTGCCATACATATGTAATGACAAATGGCTCTTTTTACATGCAGAGCGCAGAAATTGGGAACCAGTAAACCATTTATCAGAAATCTTTTTTATTCCAGGGCCAGTCATGTGGGTTTGTTCTACTTTAAGAGATGGGGTTGGATTTCACCATGGAGCTTTGTCAAAGCAGGGACAGAATAACAAGTCTTGGGTATGTAAGTGCTGGGACCGTTCAGGGACAGTTTCTATTATCTAATGTTCAAAAGTTCAAAAAGTTGACCAAAGTTTGACTATTTATTTTGCCCTTTTGTCATTGCTTTCTAGGTTCCCACACACATGATATAGGTCCATGTACAGAAAACTCTCTTACCTCCTAATTTAGACAATACTAGGCATGCCCTTTCCTGTGCATGGATCCCACATGACTTGTACTTATATTGTAACACTCTTAAATGGCCTAAAAGGAAGATCCTTGCTGGACCCAGCATGCCTTCTAAGCAAAGAAAAATTCCCTTTACTCATTGAAATGGAGAGTAGGGTGTTGGTGGGGTAATTCTTATAGACTGGCTTACTCACTGGTAGCAATATAAATATATTTTTTTATATTGATTTTAATTCCTTAATTATTCCTTAGTTATTTCTGAATGAGTGGTGTGGATACCCCACGGCTGCAAGGTGGGCGGGGGATGCGGCTGGGGCGCACTCGTCTTCCTTTGGCACCACTCGGGTGCTTAGCTGTCCAGGAAGCTTAGCCATCAGCTGTGCCGAAGGAAGCCAAGTGACAGCGAGCTCGCTCAGCCCAGCGGAAGAAAGGTGAATCCAAATTTGGGATGCTGCCATGCAGAGGAACAACACATGGGAACATTAAATTCTTGTTTGTTGTTGATCTTTAAAGTAAAAAATGTAGGTCCATATCACCCCCTCCCCATGAGGGATTCTACTTACTAAATGCTAGGAAGACCTTAGTATTCACCGGACAGACACAAACAGTGAATCCAATAGGCTGCCATCAATCATGTCATGTGAGAGCAGCACGTCCAGGCGGATCGGGTGAGCATTTCTGCTCATTTACTGACTTTGCTTTTGCTCGGTAAGTGAATA
Source organism: Gastrophryne carolinensis (assembly GCA_027917425.1). Taxonomy (NCBI): domain Eukaryota; kingdom Metazoa; phylum Chordata; class Amphibia; order Anura; family Microhylidae; genus Gastrophryne; species Gastrophryne carolinensis. The sequence goes on from CM051234.1 coordinate 132,061,898, forward strand.
TCAGTTTTAAATTTACATTATATGATGCCTAAAGTGTCAACCTGATTTGGCCTGGCAAGTAAGCAATTCCAAATGCATATAATAGAATCTGAATCTGCACTGCAATTGAGTTGTGTTAGGGGAGAGCCATTATTTTTATTTATGAAGCCAAGAAGCTGTGAGTTTACCAGTATCAGCACTTCTTTTATGCGTCTTATAAAATAGATGAATAACACTTCATTTCAGAGATTGTTCCAGTGATTAGAAAGGCACATAGTACGAATAGATCATTTGCCTGCATACATGCTGATATGTCGAGTTCTTTTCATTAACAAGCGCAGGCATTTATTCTCAATAAAACATTTGTCTCATATGTTGTAGCTATTTTAGAACTGAACATAATATTAGTGGCTGAATAATTTTCCCCAGCATGCTACTCAAAGTACAAGTAAGTTTAAGGGGCAACTCTACCTTTTTAGTGGAGTTTTAAAGCAACCCTCAGATTAGACTCCTAGGGTCCACCAGCCAGCACCACCATGGCTGCCATGTTGTTAGTTCCTCCTCCAGGGCTTAAGGTGCTGCTATGACTAAGTTTCCCAGGGACAGAGTTTGCTGGCAGACACCTTATAAGCGGTATAGAATGTTACTAGCCAGAATTAAAGCAGCACTTGGAGTCTTACAGGGCCTCAAGAGAGGACTTCCTGGAATAGTCTTAGGGGGCCTGAAAATTCAACTCCAAGGTGGAATGGCCTTTTAAACTTTTATCTGTCAATAGATATGGCCCTAAGGAACCGAATAGAGTGAAGCAAGACCCAGTGCGCTGATTGGCTGGGTGGCTTGTGTCTGCGGGAACAGCAGAGAGGTGAGAAGTGTATCCCAAATCTGGATTCCCCACCTGAGAGAAACAACATCCAGGAATTTCACTCTCTCAGATCTCACTTCCTCTCAAAGCAGATATTTACACCCCTGCCGTGGTCTGTCCCGGCAATTCTATAGTTTCATCTGTGGTCTGGTTGTTAGCTGGACAGGGTCAGTAAAAATCGTGGGTTGATTTTTGTTTTGCCCCCAGTCTGCCCTGACAAGAGTTTATGTTAAAGCTAACCTGCATGATATGTACTGATGAGGAAAATCACATTTGTTCTAGTAACAGAGGTTGTCCGTGATACCCTGTGCTAGGTCCAGGACAATAAGAGGAAGGCCAGTTGCTCAGTTGTGGTTTACACGGGGCCTGGAAACTCTGAAAGGGGTCACTTATGTCAGTTTACTATCCCCTGTGGATCCTTCTTGGCACATAGTTGCCACAGACAGTGTAGATCCATTTTAATAACTCAAATGGTTAAGACATTTGTAAAGTGGTAGCAGTGTCTACCTGTGTCTAGATAAATGACAACAAACCCCCTCATATGACATAGGGGGTTAAGAGCGGGGAGGGGGGGCTGCCATTTTTTTTAGGTTGGATAGGATTTTAGCTCTTGAGTTAAAGTTGGAATTTGGGGCAGGTCTGCAGGAGGGCCAGAATAAAAGAGGGCAGTGACTGATCTAGTAATTAGGGATGTAGGCTGAGGACTTAACCTCATGCAGATATTGAGGAAAAGCCATCAGATTCTGTGCTCTTGATCTACATGGGAGCTTCCATCTTGATTTTCACATGAGAGCCCTGCTTCTGAAAAACTCATTATTGTTCTGCTCACAGTAGAAATCTCCTAGATAGATTTTAGATACATTAATTACATGGTCTGCATGCTCTACAGGTGCCACACAATTAAAATAACATAAAGAAAAAATGTAACAGCTTCCCCCTTACACAGAATCCAGCAGCTGTGTGTGTAGAATGATATACAAGCTGCTCAGTGTTTCTGAAGCATATATTATCTCAGTATGGTGTGAATTGCTTCTAGCACAGCTACCCCCTCATGATCATGTGTAAGCAGGACTGTCACATTTGTAGTAAGATGGCCAGTCTCACGTAATTCTAGGAGCAAAGTTATTCCACAACATCTACATGTGATTTAAGCCCACTGATCTTCTGAGGGGTGGTTAAAGAGAACCCTGGTCTGCAGAAATAGAACCACTCAAGAGTAGGTTTCCACATTTTATGCCTGGCAAAATAAATGCTTAAAGAGGAACAACGCCCCCCCATCGGGCCCTGCTCACCTTTTGGATGTCGCCATCAGCTGATACAGTGACATCTGGCTGCTTCAGGGCCTGATTCTTCTGTCCCCCGCCAGATTAGCCACTGCTACATGAAAGTAGCAACCTTAACCATCAGGATCCAGCACTGTCCCAGCCTATCCTTAAGTCTTGCATCCTTTCATCCAGCCCCCATTGCAGACCATTGATCAGCGCTGAGGAGGCGCGAGATATATGCGCAGTGCCACGTGGGATTCTAAAATGGCGCTGCCTGACGGAGGTCACCCAGAATCCGTAGGAGCCAGAAGACAGAAACCCCGGCGAGGTGAGTCAAAAGAGCCCGATATGGAAACTGGAGGTGGGGGGGGGGGGGTGAGCTTTGGGGGAGGTTTTCCTCTTTAAATGATGTACAAAATTGTTTTGTAATTTTATTTTATTTTAGCGGCAGCTACTTTTTATTCAGATCCTAGAAAATCAAAGCATAGGCCCATCCTTTGTCCATGTTGTCATTATCTGTATAGTGCTGCCTTCTGCCATATATACTATAAAACAGATGTTGGAATATACTGCTGGAGGTAATTTCCTGCATTGCATTCGTAAATCAAAGAACATTGATAACCAGAAAACCCGTAGCTTTTTGGGAAATACTGAAATTTCATTCTATCTGTGTGATTTACTCTCACTGTTAGGCGCTATTGTCCTTGTGAATTTGTTGACAGACAGTAATTGGGTCACTGCATTGAAATGCCTACTATAACGGCGTAGTTCTCTTTCCTTGTTGGCATGACAACCATGGTGGTCGATTAAACATGCGCAGAACAGGTTGAAGAGCCTTCGGTTGCTCTGCACTTCTCAGGAAAAACACATTGCTGAGATAATGTAAAATAGAGGAGATATCATTGTTATTTATTTCGATCTTAGCTATAATTTATGGCTTGTAATCTTGGTGCATAGAGCTTTTATGCTGCATGTGATCAGCAGGTGTTCATTCTCTTGTACAAAATATTTTGTCTATGAGAAACGTTCATTGTGTCTGCAAATTAAACCTTGATGAAAAGTTACATTATGGCTGGAAGTGGTGTATATTAGTGGTGGTGGGTGAAAATCATGATGGTTACAAACAGAACAAGGGGACGTTTCACCAACATAATTTACAACACATGTACTCAACCTGAGGCCCGGGGGCCATGTGTAGTCCTCAGGGCAATCTCATGTGGCCCCTGACCTTCTTTAGGGAAAGTGGGAGGGGTAAATAGAACTGATGTGTAAAGGTAGTTAAATAGGGGTAGAGTAAGGATGGGCTTTTGCAAAAAGAGTGATATTGGAGGTGCATGTTGGCAGATAGAGGTGGCAGCAATGGCTTGGAGGAATGCACTGACATTCATTGTACAACCCCACCCCTGGGTGAAATCTTTGGAGAAATAAATTGGTAAAATAGTCTTTCCATAATAATTGTATACTTAGCATTGGTGGGAGTTTAGATGGGTTGAGAACTGCGAACATGGTGGCAACATGTGGGACTGATGGGGAGGGCTAGAAGAAGAAAAGACCCATATATTCAGAGAGGTAAGCCAATCGACATGTGTTTTGCCAGCATGTGCGGATGGTTACATATGTATGCAGGGATAAAAGAACATACAAATAGAGTTTGTGGAGTGGTATCCTGAGTGTTGTCGAATATCTTCATTAGGCTATTCCAAATAAAACATTCTAAACCTATTCATTGTGGCGCGCGTCCAGGTTTGAAATCATTTAAGCTCATCAAAAGGTTAAGCACCCCTATTTACAATATAAACAAGTAACCTAAATTTCTATTGGAACACCTAGAATTTAGAGCAGATTGCTCACAGAAGTTGGTAAACTAAGGAGGCACAGATGGAAGGTGTCAGGGAACCGCGGGTCACGTGATCCACTGTCAGTCAGGGACCTCCGGACATGCAACCCGCTTTCCCAACCCCCCGTTCGTTTGACTACCAGGCCCAAAACTTACAGACGCACAGAATCTTGGCTGAGGCAAAAAGATCGCTCAAGTTAAATATAGGTTTTAATGCAATGAGCACACTAGGCAATGATAACAAACATTTTTTCTATGATGGAATATGAATGAATACAAATGCTGTTCTGAGTAGTGGGTTACAGGTTACAGTGAGCTACAGACAGAGATATAACAATCAGTTACCTTACAAAGCAGTTGTAGAGTGTTGATGAAGAGCTCCCACAAGGGGTATGTCAAGAGCTTATAGATGGTTTGGGCACCTCCAGCATGCTGCCGCGTGACTCCTTTCCTGAGAATGACCCTGTTCGCGTCTCCTTGGCCTACCTTTAAGCGCGGTCTCTGCCCCTCCACCTCCCTCCTCCCAGACACAGGTCCTGTGTAGTTCAAGTCCAAGAAGGATCATGGCTCCTGGAAGTCTAACCAATGTGTTAGGGGAACCACAGGGGGCCTTTCATCCTCAAACTGCCTTTTCTGATTGTCAGAACCTCATGCCCATATATGGACTTCCTTTTCCTGCTAAGGGTGACATTTGATAAGAACAGAGAATCTTAAAGGGGCATGCGATAAAATGAAATGTAATATTTGCCCTATTCCTCACAGAAGGTAATTGGAAAACAACAGCGGCATGCAGATGGATGGCAAGGGATCTATTGGAAAAGTGAAGAAATACCTTTTGTAGGCTAAATGTGTATATTTTAAGGTGTGCTTTCGAGAATACCTAGTATTCTTCATCACACATGACAAAGTGATCTAGGTATTCTCTAAAGCTCACCTTAAAACATACTCAGTCTGCAAAAGTTATCACCTTACTCTTACTATTCTCAATGTCTTAGAAGGTACAATATAACACTGCTTGTATAGGTCTATTGGGAAACATAGAAAGCAGGAAAGCAGAAAAGCCTCCTTCACCTTTATTGACAACCTCGGGGCTGATTCAGCACCATGTGAGAATTTCGGGTTTCTACCTTGTCTAGCTTGTGGCACTGTTTAAGAGTTAACATCCGTTTTCACATGGGGGTAGGGGTTGGGCTGCCACATTACAATAGCTGAATGGAAATGTACTGTAAATTGTTTATGAAAAAATAAGACATCCCCTGAAAATCCCCGGAAACCCTGTCTTTTTTCAGGGAAGCATGGAACTAGTTCATTTTCCATTACCTGCACCAAGTTATATTATCACTATATAGAAAAAAAAACACCCTAAAAAAGCATTTTACAATATAGGAGTGGTGTGCCAATATGGGATGCCCCAATCAAATAACCAGTTTGAGAAACCAAAAAACCAAGTGGCCCCAGCAACCACAGGGAAGAATCCAAACCAGCACCACCAACCTAGAAAATCACAGACTAACTATTTACATAGTAATCACAAATTTATTGTATTAAAAAAGACTCACAACAAATATCTAAAATCATTCCAGCAGGGACATCAAAGCCAATAGTGCCATTTTACATCCAGTAATATAATCCAAAAAATACAAAATATACAAGATCCAAACTTATATATAATTAGTCCAAAATGTATGCAAAAAGTACCAATACATACCTAAAGTGCTTTATATAAAGTCAAATTCTAAGTAAATACAGAAAGAGAAAAACTCTTTAAAGTGCTCAGATAGATTCAACATAAAAGGATATCACCATATAAATTGGCCAATTTGTGTCCCCGCTGATTCCTGGTGGCCCTTTTACCCACGCGTTCTGTGGGGTAAACCCACTTTCTCAAGGTGCCAGGACAAGTTATATGATCAGGATTCAGCCTGAAATGGCTGACATGCATACAAAATGGCATCAGAATAAATGATCAACTTACCAATATCTATGCACCAGAGCCTCACAATGCAGCAGGTGTTGGGGAATATAGTTCTAGATATAGGGGTGAGTAAGCAGTTCTCTCTGGTGCAATGACCTGGTTCTAAAATCCAGTTTTTTTTAACATGGCTGTGGTTTTTGGGACATTTTATTGCAGAAATGTGTGTTTTCAGCTGATGTGATGCACTGATTGCTTAGTATACAACTTATTGTATTCTTTGACTATTTGTATGTCCAGTATTGCACTGTGGCATGCTGCCAGCATAGCCTACCATCTGCTATAACACACCAACTATTGCAAAGCATTTACTAATCAGTTAGAAGATCAAACTTGTATAGCATGGAGGCAGTTGCCATTGTTTATGTCCCTGTCAGAGCACAATGGGCAGTACCTCTTCTTTTCTAAGCCCCTGTGCTAAACGAAAGCCTTTCTCCTTCCAGACATTGTAATCTTCAGATAATTAGGAAAGATTGTGTCATGCGGATTAGAGAGCGTTTTTCAGTAACAGATGGACATGGGTGGAAGTCACTGTACTCTTCACACAAAGAGGTTTTTTATAGACAGACACTTGCTAGCCATTTTATGTTTTTTTTTAATTATTAACAACAATTTATCAGGATTTATCAGATGAAGCCACTATACATAGAAAATAGATACAACAGATAATTTGTAGATTGTATTTTATTGAGCACACTGAGCACAATCTTGTGCAATCAGTAGGATTTATACTTTATCCACAATTGTCATAATACCGGTGTATGGTGGGATTTATAAATCTGACTATGGCTTTGATTCAGCAAAAAATCTAATTCTATTAACTTATGCCTGTGAAGTAAAATAAAAAAAATCTATGTGATGCCAACATAAGGAGTTTATGTGCTTTTCTTGCATTTATTGGATCCATGAGTTCGTATAGATTAGTAAAACGGGCACCTAAGAACTTAGGGATTTAATGTATGTGTTTAATTACTTTTTCACACATGTTTTTACACTTCATGTACACCTAATTTAAGTACCCGCTCTAAGCTGGCATAGAAAGTACCCCCACATCTATATACCTTTTTTCCATTGTTGAAATGTGCCTTGCAGTACTTGCAAATGTTAATGGCATGGCCTGGCGCACCAAACATAGGGGCTGGGATCCTCATGGTTCGGAAGCTTCAAGTCTGGTCTTCAACTATGTTGGATACTTACTACTACTCTGTCTTTTCCCATTGGTCCACTTGAGTCAGAATCTTCCTCACCTCTGGAGCCCGATAAGGGATGCAGTGATTGGGTGGGGACAAAAGTAAGCTACCTGCTCGATTTGTATCTTCTACACTTGAACTGAACTGGTCCATGTCTCTCAAAATCATTGGGATAGCACTCCCTAACATCATAACTAGTTACTGTATCTGCTGAAAATACTTATTTATCTCAAGACAAGCCATTTTGTCTTGTTTGTGCAAATATCATTGTCAGTTATTTCACTAAAATAAGACATAGGCCTTGATTCAGTAAATTCGCCTCAGAATATTTCATGAAAATAATGGCTATTTAATGCTTTATCTCAGACATGAGTTTAAATAAGTTGTGATTCAGTAAAGGGAGGAGGTTAAAGCATGATTTGCATGTAAAACATACACTGAAGTAATGTGACAATTTATTTAGTTTGCTTTTTGAAGTAAGTTTAAGAATTAATGGTGGCTGGATCTTTGTACTGTACTTCCCAGGAATGAAAATCTTAGGTGGCCCTTTTAAGCATAAGCATCTATAAATTCCTGTAATAGTCTCTCTTCTTTAAACCATATCTTATTTATCTCCTGCGTTTTTCAAAATAAAGCATTTTTTTCATGAGATTGGCTGAATTAACCGAATTGGCTGTTAAGGTCTGATCACCAAGTACAGGATATTAACAAATAAAGAGCAATACGACAGATTAGGTGTTTTCATTGTCCATTTACTATTTTTCAGATTAGCCAATTTTAAAAGTTGTTTTTTTTTTGCAGTTTTAATGTTTATTTATTTTTTTTATAATTATTGTTTCTTATATTTCTTAGCATGTAGATATGCTAGACAGCTGTCAGTGCCACTATCTTTGGCTTATTAAGTGGTTACTGATCAAGACAAGATGAGATGATAAATACGATGTAAAACAAATTTTTATTTTATTAGACATAAATCATTTTTTGTTATTCAAAACCATTTTAAAGGGGAGTCTAAAATTAATTAATATTTTTTAAATTATACCTTTTGGGCAGTAGTGTTAAATAAGTTGCTAGCTGGTGCTGCCTGTTTTTGTATCTTAAATCGCACACTGAGTGCCACTGAGGTGAAAAAAGTGGTGCTGTCTGGTACTGACGCTTCATAAATAAGGTCATTCTGTTCATGAAAAAGAGCAGCCTGGAAATCGGAAGGGATCTGTGTTCGCTAGCTCCCAGACACATGCACCAGCCAAAAAAATAAATAAATAAAAAACCCCCAAAATTATAACCAACCCAGTCCATTGACATCTATAGGATAGGGGTAGGAAACGCAGCGCCGGCACTCATCTCATTGCACTGATGAAAGATGGGACACTTATAAGCAATTAAAGTGTTTAAAAAAATATTAGGGTACATTTTCTTCACAATTTTTCAATTAAATTTGTCAGTGCTTTAGTTAATTGTATTAATAAATGTTATTGTGTTAACAAATGTTATTGTATTAACAAATGTAAAATTTGTACATCGGGAACTCTATAAAACAATACATTTCCTATGAATGCATTTGTTAGGTTGGCCTAAGACTACCTATAAAACAATTAAGGGGTTTATTTAAGAAGTGCTCAAAAACTTTTGGAGCAAAGCAGACATTGGAATAGTTTAGATGGCAGCAGATTAGGTTGGAGTAAAGATCTACCATCTGCAGCCTTGATGAGTACCACCAGTGGTGCCCATACCACTGGTTGGGAACTCATGTATTAGCATTCTGTGTGAGCCCAGACTATGGGGGTGTTGAAGTGATCATGCAAACAGAAAAGTTCCTGAGCCCAGGAAGGGCAGATCATAACAAAGCAAAGTGTGAGAACCCCCTACCTTGTTGGCTTCATGAGCCCAACCCAAGGCGGTCACTCTATCAGTTTTTTTTTATGTAGACCCTGAGCACTCAACCTACACAAAGGCTTGTCTAAGGTATGGCAAGTGGAAGGGCTCATCGATGAGCATTCAGAAACTGTTTAGTGAAATCCACACTTTATTGCCACCTAGGGCACATGCCATGTCAACCATACATTACATTCTAATTTGAAATTTAATTCATTTTCTAATCTGTATCTATCCTCTTTTCTATCACATCTTCCTAAATATAAAGTAAATAAAGAGATACTGTTTCTTTTGTACTTAATTACCTTATTTCAGTGACTGCTTTAACTTTTTGTCTCTTGCTGGAACTGTTAATTATGCTACAAATTGCAATAAAAAGCTCACTAACCCTTCATTACTAATGAAACCGATTTTGTCTAATAGCGTCAATTGTGTGGCAGTGATAATTGCCCCACTAGAACACTATAGTAATTTACTAACTAGAAAATAGCACCTCACAATGCAAAAGGGATACTAAAATAAAGTGGAAGCAAGCTGAGCAGAAATATTCCAGCAGTGGTGTAAATAAGGGGTATAACATAAAATAAAATGGGAACCATATATGTTTATATAAGAACTTTTTCTGTTCCATAATCTATTTTATTGAGTTTAAATATAATTCATTGTCTTTGTTACCTGTACTTGTACCTTGGAAGTAAACTGAGCAGAAGTATTCCAGCAGTGGTGTAATTAAGGGGTATAGCGTAAAATAAAATGGGCACCATATAAGTTTATATAAGAACTTTTTCTGTTCCATAATCTATTTTATTGAGTTTTAATATAATGCATTGTCTTTGTTATATGTACTTGTACCTTGGAAGTAAGCTGAGCAGAAGTATTCCAGTAGTGGTGTAAATAAGGGGAATAGGGTAAAATAAAATGGGCACCATATAAGTTTATATAAGAGCTTTTTCTGTTCCATAATCTATTTTATTGAGTTTTAATATAATGCATTGTCTTTGTTATATGTACTTGTACCTTGGAAGTAAGCTGAGCAGAAGTATTCCAGTAGTGGTGTAAATAAGGGGAATAGGGTCAAATAAAATGGGCACCATATAAGTTTATATAAGAGCTTTTTCTGTTCCATAATCTATTTTATTGAGTTTTAATATAATGCATTGTCTTTGTTATATGTACTTGTACCTTGGAAGTAAGCTGAGCAGAAGTATTCCAGTAGTGGTGTAAATAAGGGGAATAGGGTCAAATAAAATGGGCACCATATAAGTTTATATAAGAGCTTTTTCTGTTCCATAATCTATTTTATTGAGTTTTAATATAATGCATTGTCTTTGTTATATGTACTTGTACCTTGGAAGTAAGCTGAACAGAAGTATTCCAGTAGTGGTGTAAATAAGGGGAATAGTGTAAAATAAAAAGGGCCCCATATGAGTTTATATAAGAACTTTTTCGATAATCTATTTTATTAGGTTTAAATATAATTAATTGTCTTTTTTAATGACCCTGCTACCACTACTGTCTAAGATGTTTACATCCTGAGAGGCTGCAGGGTCCATTTAAAACCCTCACCAGGTGCATCCAGATTTTTGCTCCGCTTGAGTGAAAGCCCCCTGGAATTATGATCTGACACCTGACTCCAGCCTCCTACAGTGCATATGTGGGCTTTTTAGCATGACAATGAACGGCATGTCTGCTCCTTGTGGATGTGCACCCACCAACAACCACTCAAGGCTGCTTGATTTTGGGAGTGTGAAGGGAGGTATAAAATTGCTTATTTCCTATTTGGGAAGTAGAACAAAACCCGGGGGGTGGCAAAATCCCACATCAGTGTAAATTTTACTCTTCTAAACTTAATAATGTTCTTCTGAACAGACAAAAACTATCCATGCTGTGGCTTTAGGTCTGACCCTCCCTGGTCATGGTCCACAGGAATCCTAGATAAACTTTACCCATCCACGGCCATCACCCTTAAACCGGACCAGCAGCCTGGCACAGTTGGAAAAGAAAAGGTAGCGGCCATTTTGGAGCTTCCTCTTCCAGCATCTCAACCATGCTGCTGCCTGGATTCAACTGACATAACTGGCAATGCACAGTAACAGGAAGCCCAGCAGCACTTCCTGTTTGCAGGTGGCCTGCAAATGCATGAGCCGACACTTTGTTCCTAAAATTTACTACAGCAATAGTTAAAAAGAGGTGAATGGGTTTTTTATGTGCAGCAATCTAAATTGCCCTGGGGAGGGATGTATATGAACAATGTTTGTTGAGTCGGACCGGTTTAAATCATTTTTGACTGTTGGTCCGCTTTAAGATACTTACTGTCTGCTAGCGTCACACTGTCTAACAGGGACATCCCCTCCTGATGGCAGTGTCAGCATGAGAGGCAAGTCGCTCATGATCTTCATCAGTGCATCAACTAGGTGTGTTATGTATCTTATTTGGCTTAACATGGGTTATCAGAAAGGCCAGGGGGTTAACAGGGTGCAAACTTTAGCCTGTTCTAAAACACCTCCAACCATTGCCTGTAAGCACAGCAGTGCACAGCACGTTTTTAATGCTCTGATACAAAGAATGGAGGATGCAGAACATTTGCACACACAAGTGTTGTTATTTCTGGGTCATCAGACAGAACATTGTATAGAAAATGCACATTTCACCACTGTGGTCTGCAGGGCTTATGCGCATCACAGCACCACAAGATTTACTATAAGTCCACTTTATTTTGAGAAATGTGGACCCAGAGCTAAAACGGCCCATGAGGCCATGTTATGCCTCAGGTTTCTAAGTATCGTAATTTAGGATGGGCATCTGCTGGAAGAACTGTATGAAGGCCAACAATTGGGCAGAATGCACACCTTTCAGTGGCAGCTGCAGCAACTCATTCACCTTACAAAAGGGTTTGGCAGGTGGGTGTGCATGCCCCGAAGGCCTCATAGTAACACGCAAAAGGCTCACCCTACCCCTTCCCTTGTGTATTAATCTGCTTGATTTTCAGGCATGCTATTAAACTGGTTTCATCACCATTGCAGATCTGGGGCATTCACGCTTTCAAGTGAGCGCCCCACAGCCACCTTCACATATGCTTTGGGCATTTGCCCTGCCAGCAGTGCCTTGAGCCGCTGCGCTTTTGATTTTACTCCAATGAGTGGAGAACGCAAATGCTAACACTCTCCAGACACTGAACATGGCAATTGCAGGGGGCACCTTGCCGAAAGCCCGAGTGCCCCACAATTGTGCAGGTGTGAAACTAGCATGAGGCTTCTGCGAAGATGGGCATCTCAAATCAGGAGGAGGGGGCAGTGGGCTTACCTAAATCATGTAGTAGCCAGAGGACCACTGCATTGTGAAAATTGATTAGCGGGTTGATTTTAACTTTTTTCCCTAACATATAAACGAGAAATGGTAAAGAAAATGTTGGATGTCTGATCCTTCTCTCTTCTGTGTATGAATTAAATATATATATTGAGATAGACAGAAAGACTTAAAGATAGATGATAGGTAGATAGATAGATAGATAGATAGATAGATAGATAGATAGATAGATGATAGATAGATAGATAGATAGATAGATAGATAGATGATAGATAGATAGATAGATAGATAGATAGATAGATAATAGATAGATAGATAGATAGATAGATAGATAGATAGATGATAGATACTATAGCTTAATATAGATGTAGAATAGCGTTGTTTTGGTCTAATACGCAAGGGAAGTGGTTGGATGAACCTTTTGTGTGTTACTATGAGGCAAACAATACACCATCAATTCCAGCCTGGGCTATTGAAAACATCTTAGATACAGTATTGTATACTACAGTATTCTACCATTTTCTATTTGTCCATGAGCCTGAAAGATGTCCTGTCTTTTTCTTCCCAAATGCAAATACATTCTTTACTATGTTGCTATTCCTTTGTCAGCGGCGAGTCTGGGATTTGTAAACGCTGTGATTCTGTTACCATGGAAACACCAAATTGCCTCTATATTTAGAGCTTTAAAGAAGAGACAAGATTGAAAGTTTATTTCCACAGATCTTTGTGAAACCCTGCAATATCTGAAATATTCATGAAAAAGAATTCTAAAACAGGATTCTCCATCAAATAAATGAAGGCTGTGAAGGTATATTAAAATATCCGGAATGTGGGAGTTGAATCACAGTAATAAATATGGCCACTTTAATATGATTGTATGTTGAGCCTTCCACTGGGAATCGTCTAAATGATTTCTCTTTGCTGTTGCGCTATGGGGTATAAAGCCCATTGGGTTTGCTTATTAATTTGCACATTTGCTTAAATCACAATTGTATTTCAGTATGTCTGTGTGGGATGGATTATTGCAGCTTGCAGTGTAGGTGTGCTGCTATATATTCAGTGACAGGAGCCCGAAAGAATCATTTATTCATTGTGTAAATGCATCTTAGGTCCTCACTTGATGCACATCTACAGTCCCTTCTAATCTGGGGCTCAGGTCCTATCAGTGGGGGGTCAGTGTGACTTCCGGTGTGCATTGCGGTGTGGATTGCATCCTGCATCTCTGCTTTTTAGTGATAACACACAAAATACAAAAAAAGTCTTTGGCCCTTATTTAAGAAGGGATAGCGTCAGGTAGTGGCTGGTTAATGAGAGGTAGCGACAGGTAGCGACTGGTGAACGCCGGACACGGCACGCAATTACACATTTATCAAGCAGAATCTGTTCAGCGACTGGGATAACGCCATGTAGCGTTTGATTCATCATTTTCACAGCCTCAGTGAACAGCGCCAGCGTTCAGCCTTGCACAGCGCCAGGTATGACCTCTCGCTACCTGACGCTCCCCCATACATTTCAATGGACGAACCTATTCTTTTCTTTAAACGGGGTATTTTTTTTTTTCAAAAAAATCACAAATAATTCTTTGACCTCTTCTGGCATTGAAATAGCAGTTTTTTCATAATTTTTTCATTTTTTATATATTTCCTCAGAAATGACATTACAGGTCTGGCGTTAAAGTGTTCATGTTGCAATGTTGTTACAATGTAATTCCATATGTGTTACTAGTTGATAGATGCTTGAAAACAGACTTTAAACACACCGCCTCCTGCGCTCTGGGCTTCAAACAACTATTTTTCAGCGCCAGAGATTTGTGAGGCTGTTTTTTTGCTGAATATGGTGTGAGTTGGTCGCTATGAGCAGTCGCTAACATGCGCTCCCATAAAGCGCTGTACTGGTCAAATAACGACTCCTTACAATGTTTTCAACATTACTGCACAGCGACTGAGTCGCTATAAAGTAGCGACCCACGGCTGAGCACAGTGACTACTAGCGGACGCTCTGAAAATGCCTGCTACAGACACTCATCTGTCGCTACCTGGCGTTAGTGATGAATCAGCCTGTTTGTCTTACATTTCCCCAAAAAATCATCTGTACATGTGGCACTTTTTTACAGTTTAGGTAAATTAATTTTCCAGTCATGAAAGGATATATAAAAAAAATGGAAATAACAGCACCCTATGGGCTATGCTAAAGATGCCCCATCACAGGTATACAGGTCGCACCAAGGTGCAGGTTGCAATCCACATCACAATGCATGCTGCAAGTCATACTTGCTGCACCAAATATTTAGCATCACCCCCAGCTAATCAGAGCTTTGAAAAGACACTCACACCTAACAATTCTGTAAATATGTTATTATCTTTTCATGGGACATATCAAGGTAGTCAGTGTACAGCTTGTAGAACAGTGTAAGTTTGGTGTGCCCTCACAACAACTCCACACACAGCCAGTATTGTCGAAACGCCTGACAATAAAAGTGGGAAAATTGCCAGGTTGTGCCCAAAGTGTCAATATATTGTGTGGCCATTATTATTTTCCAGCACTGCCTTCACCCTCCTGGGCATGGAGTTCACTAGAGCTTCACTTGGTTGTCACTCATCCATAACAACATCACAGACGTGCTGGTGAATGACTTTGCACTCCTCCACCTTCATCTTGAGGATGTCCCACAGATGCTCAGTAGGGTTTAGTCTGGAAACTTGCTTGGTTAGTCCAGCACCTTTACCTTCAGTTTCTTTAGCATGAAAGTGGCCGTCTTGAAGGTGTGTTTGTTATGTTGTATTGCTGCCCTGCTGCCCAGTTTCTAAAAGGGGCATTATGCTCTGCTTCGGTATGTCACATATTGGCATTCATGCTTCCCTGAATGAACTGTAGTTCCCCACAACCGACAGCACTCATGCAGCTTCAAATCATCACTCCCATGACCATACCTGACTGTAGGCAAGACTTGTCTTTGTACCCCGCACAAGCTTGACACCATCTGAACCAAATATGTTTATCTAGGTCTCATCAGACCATAGGACATGGTTCTGGTAATCCAGTAATTTCTCTGCTTGTCTTCAGCAAACTGGGGGCTTTCTTGTGAATAGGCTTCCTTAGTCTCTGCACAAATGCTGGCAGCACTCACACATCTATTTTGAAAAGACACCTTCTGGATATGATGCTGAGAATGTGCATTCAACTTCTTCTTTCAACCATGGTGAGGCCTGTTCAGAGTGGAACTTGTCTTGTTAAACCTCTGTATGGTCTTGGCCACCATGCAAAGTTTTAGGGTGGTGAGAGAGTTTTTTGCCATGTTGAACTTCCAGTGACAAGAATGCGATTGATAACACCACATTTAACAAACCTGCTCCCCTTTCACACCTGAGACCTTGTAAGACTAAAAATTGGGCACAATTTGTCTATTTGCACTTTGGGGTTATTTGAGTATGTTGAGTTATTTTGAGTGCAAATTTACAATGTAATACAAGCTGTATGTAAAAGTGAGTTTTGGTTCTTGCCGCTTGGGCACCCCAATCGGGGGTGCCCCGCTGTGTGAATCCCCCCCAGGTTGCCTGAACAAACTTACCTCTTCCCGGTCCTACAGTGCATGTGCTGCCGCTCATCCAATCAGCGCGCTCTGATCCCCTCGAGCCCCCTCTTTCAGGAGCTCATCTAATCTGAGCACTGGGGGGCCCATCGTCTGCTATCCTTTAACAGGGAGCGTGCTCGTGCCAGCCATTCACAAATGCCACTGCTAAATTGATAATGGGGATGCGGCCATTGCTCGTGCATGCGCCAT
This sequence comes from Gastrophryne carolinensis, assembly GCA_027917425.1. NCBI lineage: Eukaryota > Metazoa > Chordata > Amphibia > Anura > Microhylidae > Gastrophryne > Gastrophryne carolinensis. The sequence goes on from CM051234.1 coordinate 132,077,965, forward strand.
TGGACAGGGAAAGAAGTTGAGTTTTTGGGCAACCTGGGGGGTTTGACACAGCTGGGGGAGCAAGTATGCCTGCCCTGTAGTCTCATAGACTCCAGGGTGGGTTTTGGTCCACTTTAACTACTTTACATTGCTTCAAAGTGTCATATCTTTAGTGTTATCCTATGAAAAGTTATAATAACATATTTACAAAAATGTGAGGTGAGATACTGTATTTCATAGTTAAAAAAGAAAACATAAAACATCTGCATATACCTTAGTAGTGAAAGAAGGATCCCATTTACCCTCTACCAGGCTTAGTAAAAAACTACTGAAATTGTCACTTGCCTCCATTAGCTCCAAGTACAAATAGAAACTTTTGGGCGGGGTGGTTAAACTTCATAGAGGGTTAAGGAGCAAGTCTACTGTCAGATCTTACAGGTCATAAAGGTTTTGAATAGGACAGGTTTTGCATAGGACTCAAGCACAAAGATAAGAACTTTTGGGTGTCCCTGGAAGCAGAATGTGTGGCCCTGGCACACAGACCAAAGCCGTTACTCAGCAACAGAGACCAGTAATGGTCAGCTATATGCTCAAGCAAAACTGTGAGCGCTTTTTCTCACTACCCAAGCACAGCTCGAGCAAAACTATTTGGGGGTAAAAGGGAAAGTCCACTTTTTTGAACTTTTCTGACAGATCTTAGATCAAATCTGTCATAAGGAGCCATACTTAAACAGAAACAACACCCAAGAAAGTCATTTTGTTTTATTGTTGCTCTCTGCGTTCCCACGGATCATGTGAAATCCCCTCTTCCAGGTTCCCACGTGTGCTGCTCAGCCAATCATCGGCGCTCATGACATTCAAATTTCATTTGCTACGCTGAGCCCAGCGGGACAAGAATATCTGAAGGGAGCAAGCACCTTCAGATGCATCCCAGCCTGCTTCTTTCTGCATAGATGGCCGCCATTCAGAAAGTGTGCCTCTATAAGCCCAGCTCCCAGTGCCACTGTTAGAACCCATGCCAGCTCCCTGTGCCACCACCCAACCCCAATCCAGCTTCCTGTTCCACTATCAGATCCCCAAACTAGCTCCCTGTCCCACAAGCAGACCCCTACTTCAGCTCCCTGGCCATTATCCTACCATCCCACATATTATTGGCATGCACACTAATCTCACCCAACTGCAGGCACTTAGCCTCGCCGACCAGTGGTCTCAGGGATATGAGATTCCACTGACTCAGATAGGACTGGGGCATTTGAGAGGACCCAGATCTGAACATTCAAGTTGTTTTTTTTCTAGTTTTCAGAAAGCAACTAAAGAAGCCAATTTGCCTGAAAAGACAACCAAACATCTTGTAACTGACACATCTAGGACTATACTATGAGGCGTGACAACATGAGGTCAAGTTGAAAGCACAGGCTTCATAGGATATAAAATGGGGAGCTGCTACACCAACAAGCTACTTAATATTTTTAGCAGGAAAGAGAGAAATACTAATTTGGGGACAAAAGTCAGAGAAGAATCGAGTGGTAACCGAGAGAGACTAACAAAAGCACAAAAATAAAAACAGTAAACAAACAGAACAAATAATACACGTGGTTGGTTCGCTAAGGCATGCAGTGGCAGTAAAGTGGAGGAATCCCATGGGATTCACATCCCATTACTCAGTTACTTCTGCATTCCTACCGGGCCCTACAGCCCTGATAGCAGCCAGTTCGCCAGCTAGCATTTCAAAGTGTTGTATGTGTGTTTACTTGGCAAATCCCCACTGGTTGACGCTGCATGGGGTTTGTGATCCAGCGGTCAGCAGGAGGGCCGAACAAGTATGTAGGCATTGTCATCAGGCTTCCCCTGCTGCAGGACTCAGAAGACTAAAATGTGACTGTTGCTCCTCTCTAAAGCAAACCAACAGCCTTGGTCCCCAGTCTCACTTGCCCCATCTGCATGCATGAAACTGAGTTATTGTCAGCACTTACATGCTGAAACGCAGCCTCACCAATTCTTTCCTGGCCCTGGCCATCTTGGAGCACCTGGGAGGCTTCTTCATGTTACAGTATCTCATCCGTGCTGCTGCCTGGACTTAACTGACATAACCCACAATGCAAAGCACCAGCAGCTGGTAGATCCATAGGACTCTACTGAGGGGAGAAAATTTACCACAGCAGAAGTGACAAAAGTTTAACTCATTTCTATGTGCATCAATCTGAATTACCCTGAGAACTGTTTCTTGTAAGGGTGTTGGTCCAGTTTAAGCTCTGGTTTTTCTTCATTTTTCAGTTTCTTTATTTTTGCTACAAAAACTGATTTGTAGAAATTCACAATATGGTGCGTTCCTTCCTTCTCTTGCAGCACATATGTTGTTTCTGAGCAAAGGGATGTGATGTAAGGAGTAGGCTGCTCAAGCCATTCGTTTCCAGCCTGGTTACCCTTGTGAGAGGATGAATGTGCACTGTTTATCTTTGAGTGAATGGGGTGCGCCTTATTGTAGCATTCAGCTTGATCAACTATTACACTGCGGTGCCCCATTTAGTTCATACTTCCCAATCTATAAACTCTTTGTAGCACAATCTGCAGCTGGCACACAATAATATGCTCACAATTGCAGCCATTGTTTTAGTTAGTCGAGCTCCTTGTGTAATGACTGGATTAGGCATAATTTCATATAGGCCCATTATTCCATAAATGTGTAAAATTAGACTTTTGTTGTAACAATTTCTTTTTCAGAAGTCATAAAATAATACACTGCAGAACATGGCGCCAAGCTTGCACTGCGTGGAGCTGTAGCTAACAATGTCACCATGCTTTTTACTGTTTGATCCAAACATCAAAGTGGACCAAACCCACCCTGAAGTCTATAAGACTCCAGGGCATGCTTACCCCCCCGTTCGGGATGCCCGCTTTGTGAAACCCCCAAGTCACCCAATAAGCTTACCTTGTCTCCTAGCCCACGGCACATGCATGACTGGCTCTGGCATCACCCGGCTGTGTGTGACTCGTCTGGCGCAACAGAATGGCTAGACAACATGATATTATGGATTAGACAACAAGATATTACCTTATTGACTTAATACCTCAATAAACCTCTCTAGGTACAAAACAACTGAACTAGTCATGTCTAGGTGACTGGATAATGTAAATGAATCCGTGGTTTAAAGAATGCTGATTGAATAACTGGCCTGGACTTAAGGGCCTCGATTCACTAAGAGTTGAAAAAAAATCTCATGGTAGTAAAACAATCATTTCATGAGAAAAAAGTCTGAGAGTTTCAAACCTAATGAATCACCAGATAGGAAGACAATGGCACTTTTTACTACAAGGTAAAAAGGAGTAAAACGTTCAATATTTTTCTCAGGGGTCAAAAAGTGCCATTGACTTTCATTGTCTTCCTATCTGGTCACTAAAAGCTTTTTATCATGAATTTTATTTTGTTCCTACCATGAGAATTGTTTTTCAACTTTTTTCAACTTCAACTTTTTCAAATCAAGGCCAATGTCTGCTGATTAAACAATTTCGGGTACAAGAAAGCCTATGATTGCTATGAAACTGCAAACTAGGCATAGTTTATCAACTAAATTAAAAACTGTAAACATCCCTAAATCAGGGTTGCAACTTACTGAGCTCTACCGCTATGTACTTTTCATTTGTCTCAACATATGCAGAAACCATATTAAACAGGGAGGCCGATTCATTAATAGCGCCAGGTAGCGACAGATGAGCGACTGTAGCGTGATTTTTACAGCGCCAGCCAGTATTCGCTGTGCTTGGCCGGCGTTTGCTTGATGACAGCGACTCAGTCGGTGTGCGGTAATGTTGAATACGGGCTTAGGGGTCGCTGTTTCACAGGTTCAGCGTTGTATGTGAGCGCCTGACAACGAATGGCCAGATCGAACGGCTTGCTTCATATTCATTAAAAAATGACGCTCCGAATTTGCTGGCGCTGTCCATTCCTTGTTTAAACCCCAGTGCGCTGGCGGCGATGGGTGTTAACTAGTATTTAACCCCTAAACAACCATATTTTTTGATTGTAACGTTATACATGTTTTTGGAATCATTTTGTAATATGAATATATTAATATCAGACCTGTAAGATCAATTCTGCACAAATTTTTTATTTTTTATTTTTTTTACTTTAAAAAAAAAACGAACATTGCAGAAGTGGTCTCAGAATTTTTGACATTAAAAAAAAAAAAAAAAATTACCAATTAATTATGATTAATTAAACATTGCTCCATTGAAATGCATTGGACAATGCCAGGGAGCGACAGGTCATACCTGGCGCTGGAATTTGCAGCGGCGCTGTTCGTTCCAGGCGGCTTCATGATGAATCCCGCGCTAGCTGACGCTCTCGCCGGCGCTAGCCTCATTTAGCTTGATAAATGCGTCATTGTGACCGCCGCCGGGCGTACTTGAGTCGGTAGCCGCCGATAGCTGGCGGTACCTGGCGCTCATCAGACACTACCTGGCGCTAGCCCGTGATAAATAAGGCCCAAAGTATAATAGTATGTTTTTGGCCACACAATGAGGTCGATTCAGAGCCAGGTGAGAAAACTCACTCCTTTTTAGGAGAGAAAACTGACATTGTCTTTCATTGTCTACCTTGGGGCTGATTCAATACAAGGTGAAAATTGTTGAAAATCTGCTTGTTGACAATGAAAGTGAAAGGCAGTTTTCTCTCCTAAATAAGGACTTTTCTCACCTGGCTCTGAATCTACCTAAATCAGTGAAATGTCAGTGATCATGGTTTTGTCTTGAGTTAAGATCTGATAATCTTGATGTTATAAATTGGTGGACATTGCCCCACTGGTGGTATTAATATTTCCATGTACTTGTTTTGTGATTTGACCAAATGTATTTGATTATGTTATTTAATAGGTGCAATTATATAGTGTGTTTCATTTATAGTCTTTGGATTCATTACACAGTGGTGTACTGTGCATGATGGTGGTGGTGGGGGGCTTGTACTGGCAGGAGGATTACCCTTGAATGTAGAGTGTCCTTGTGTATTTTATATTTTTGTGTATTCTGTTCAATAAATTATTATTTTTATTTCCATAATTAAGTAGTGCTGGCATGTGTGTATGGGGTTCTCTCGATCCTTTTGGCAGGGGATCATTTGTTTTAATTTGGATCTGATGTTTTCCCGAATCCATTCCAAATATACTTTATTATGCAAAATTATTCTGTAATTTAAAGAGGAACAAAACACGGGATTATTACTATCCTGGGTTTTATTTTGTGCCACGGAGGAATCCCAAGTTGGGATGCCCCGCTTTGTGAAACCCTCCAGAACGTCCATACAAACTCACCATTTCCCGGCTCATGCCAAATCAGAGGCCTTTGCCGTGCACATGTAATGCTCAGCAAATGGCTATGTTTACATGCAGGAATGCGACCACCGGACGTTGACATCGTAAGGGGGCAAGGAAGCAGTTGCGTTTTTCTGCACCCCGGGATTCCCCTGGGGAATGCCAGTCTTTAAGATTCCAGGGCCTGGCGCCCTGGGTTTTGTTCCACTTTAAGATCCTGGTCTGACCCACTGTAAGATGCATATTACCGTATTTGCTGGCATATAAGACGACTTTTTCCCCCTGTAAAACATGCCTCCAAGTGGGGGGGGGTCGTCTTATACGCCGGGTGCACCTGGGTCACATACATATTAATGTACTTACCTTCACCAAGCTGGGCAGCACGATCGTCCTCCTCCTCCTCCTGCAGAGCAATGCTCTTGCTCAGGCAGCACTAGTTGATCAGAGCAGGGAGAGACTGAGCAGGCCAGCAGGGTGAGCGCCGAGCAGATCAGCTTTCCTGCTCTCAGGCACTGTGTGGGCAGGCAGGGGGCTGACTCCTGGCACGCACTCCTGACATCGCCCTCGCTGCTCTCCACTTTGAAGGGGACACTTTAGCATCTGATCTGAGGTGTGATTTATTTAAGATTTATTAAAAAAAAAAAGTTTCTATTGAGCATCCCCCAGTGTAAAACCCCAAACTGGCCCCTTTCTCAGACCCCGCACATTACACACTATGCCATTAGATGGGACACATTCTAAACAACCCGGGCATGTACCCAGCTATATTTTGTCTATATTGGTGCTTAAAACACCAAAAAAACTCTGCGGAATGTGAGTATCTCCTCAAAGTGAAAATCACAATTTAGACCTTATTCATAATCAAAAGTCCACCTCTTATGTGAAAATTCGATGAAGGCATATATTTGTGCAATTTCCCACCACCACAATCGATATGACGTACCAGATGCACAATGAAAGATTTGCAATATCAATTACGGTCCTCTTTAAGGTGTCAGAATTTCTATGTTCTTTCCATTCAATGGGGTATATTTGGATTATACTAATCAATTTAGTTCTTCCTTATGTCCTATATGTCCCCAGCTATAGGGGAGCAGGGATGTGGCCGCAGTGTAATGTGGTGTGAACTCTGGGAAACGGGGTCATTGGGGAAGTTCACACAGGGGGTACCCCAAATTGGGGGAGTTTACACAGGGGGCATCCCAACTTGGGGGAGTTTACACAGGGGCATCCCAACTTGGGATGCCCTACTGGGTAATGGTTTTCCAATCTAAAGGCATAGTAGGGATGTGGCTGCAGTGTAATGTGGTTTGGGCTCTGGGAAAAGGGCCAGTTGGGGGGTTTCACACAGTAGAGGAAACCCAATTTGGCATGCCCTTGGAGTAGGGAACAAACCCACTGGGGCATTCCAATTCGGGATGCCCCACTGTAAAACCCTCCCTATTGGCCCTATTCCCAGAGCCAACACCACATTACCCTGAAGCTGCATCCCTACTATGCCTTTAGCTGGGACGCATTCTGAATAGCCAGCACAGGCACGTCCCCAACTAAAGGCGAGCAGGGATGCAGCTGCAGTGCAATCTGATGTGCGCTCTGGGAAAAAGGCCAGTCGGGGGTATTTCACACAGTGGGGCTACCAAATTTGGGAGGCCCCACTGGGTTTTGTTCCCTACTCCAGGGGTATCCCAAATTGTGATCCTCCACTGTGTGAAACCCCCCATCTGGCCCTTTTCCCAGAGCCCAAACCACATTATACTGCAGCTGCATCCCTACTATGCCTTTAGCTGGGACGCATTCTGAATAGCCAGTGTGGGCACATCGCAAACTAAAGGCGAGCAGGGATGCGGCTGCAGTGTAATCTGATGTTCTTTTACGTTTTATTTGGTGTGCGGAAGAGGGAGTAGTCTTATACGGCGAGTATATAACAAACTCTATATTTTGAGTGGAAATGTTGGTGGGTCGTCTTATACGCCCAGTCGTCTTATACGCCGGAAAATACGGTATATTTCCCTATGCAATCATACAATTATAAGCTAAATATCCTTTCTTATTACGCGCACTTTACAGCAAGTGCAATTTTATTCTCAGCGTGAAACAATAAACTGTTTTGCTCCATAGGAACAAACCTGATTTTCATGTCTCCAACTGTGACTAGAAAACCAAAGTTGACAACAGGGATCGTGCAGTAGATGCTGGAGAAGTATATGTCCTTGCTCCTATTGCGATATGTGTTAAGGGATTGTTAGATTCATAATAAACATTTCTAGTCAAACATTTGATTGTCATAACTGATTTGTTTCATTTAGTAATAGGACTAATCCTAGTCATTATTGTTTTGAAAATAAAGCCACCCCCATTACGTCAAGAGAATTTGTGAGAGAAAGCGCATGGCATCAGAGGGTAATAAGATGTAATACTTGTCTCCGAGGCATTTAAATGCTAGGAAATACTGGCTACAGCTTTGTATATGTCTGTATGTAAGGTGATAGTAAGGGAAGCAGCTAGCTTTTGCTATTGGCATAACGTTCAGGCTTTACCTCCAATATTACGTTGTGGCCTATGGAGGCAGTGCTCCATGTGTGTCTGCACTTCGAATGGGACCCAACCTAATAAAATAAAATTGCTCCCTGGCAACAATTGGAGTACTTTAAGAGTTTGTGTAATGTGAAAGAAAAGAAAAAATAAAGAATACAATACAACCACTTTCAAACAACTTTGTAAAGTGAGTGTAAACAAAAATGCATATAATGACATGGTTGCTTATGATATAGTTATGATTGAGAAAGAAGTGGACCAAAACCGGACCTAGCGTCTGTAAGACACCTCTTGAGGCATCCTGATTTGGTATAGCCCTCTATGTTAAATCCTGCCAGCCACCTTGCCAATTAACCCATGGCGCATGCACAGCTGGCTGGCGCCATTGCTCACATCCCTCACCCATCCCCACAGTAACTGAATAGCTAGTGTGACCATGCACAGCCATAGAGGGATGCAGGTGTGGCATGCACCAATTGAAAGTGCAGCAAGTGCTCATTAATATACATGGTCAAAGAATCTGATTGGAGCAAAGCTGCGCAGTCGGCACTCTGTATGTCTATCGGCCGACTGAGGAGTTGTCACACAGCAGGACATCCCAAATTGGGGGCCCTTTTGGTTCCTCAGTCTAAAATAACCCAGGTCTACAACATAGCCATGTTCATGCCTCCTGAACTGGCTGTGGGGAACAGGAAAGCAGATCCTTTTTAAAGGGGATTGACCAGTCAAACTTTAAATCCAGTTGCCTGCCAGCTTACCTGATGCAGTGTCAGTCCCATAATGTCTCTTTGCTCTTGTCACCAAAAGCAGGAGAATTTCTTCTTTGCTGCCTCCGGCGCCTCTCCCCAGGTCCTGACCGAAAACCGAAGCCTGTTACTCTGGTCAGGTTGACACCCCCTCACTTAGCGGTAGGCTGGAATAGATCCCTTCACACCCAAGCCCTGTGGCTCAGGTCAGGTTGTCACCCACTCTCCATTTGCCTTCCAATTGCCTGCCAGCTTACCTGATACTGTGTCAGTCCCATGCTCCATCACTCAAAGAAAGAGGACTTTCTTATTTGTCTTTGCTGCCTCCAGTGCCTCCACCCTGACCCTGATCATAAATTGAAGACTAAGGCTCATGTCAGGTGGACACCCCCCTCTCTTAGCAGTAGGCTAGAATGGAGCCCCTCACATCCAACCCCAGCTCACTCCAATGCAAAGCACACAGCATGCGGATCATCATCCCTGCCATTCCCAGACATAGGACAGCATAACATAAGGTGAAACTTTATTTTAGAATTACTCAGAAAATTTAAGTTTGTTTTCAAAAAGGAGAAAACATTGCAATGTGTAGCCTTAAACAATGGGAATAGATTTGAGTGGACAAAAACTTTAACCTGTCTACTGCTGATTATGTGTGCCACTGCTACTGGTCATGATGGAACTGTTGGATGCAATGGCATACATCATCAGAGAATATTACGGAACACTGCTCTATGGGCTGGCTTAGACTAGGGGTCTTTAAAGCAGATTGCCAGTCAAAAAAAGAAAGTTTAGTGAATTGCTTCCCTTCTTATGATCAGTGGCATAAGCAGTATGAGCTTAACCCCACGCAGATGGAATGATGGTATGGCAGAAAGATTAATCTTAAATTACATGGGTGCAGCCATCTTACCACACACCTGATAGTCCTGCACATGAGAAATAGTTGGGTGCTGTGCCAGCAGCAATTCACACCATATTGAGGAGATCTATGCCTCAGAAACAAGGAGAAACTTGCCTGTCATATTTCACATACACAGACAGTGATTGAACAGCTGAAGTTATCTGTGTGAGGGAAGCTATTACAACGTGTCTTTATGGCCATAGTGTGCACAAAAGCATTTGGTCTGGAGAAATAATGTATACTATGTATTTATTCAACGATGAGTCATTACAACTGAAGGCTTACTAATTCTTTCCATGAGGCGATTTTCAGTAAGAGACTTGTTTTTTCAGAAGCAGGTCTCTAATATGTGTGGCAAGATGCCATGCATGTTTAAGAGTGCAGAATCTGCCTGCTATTCCAAGCATCTGCATCGCATTAATCTCTCTCAATAAGCTTATGTCACTGATTGCCAGAGGGAAGCAATTTACTAAGCTTTGATTTTTTGACTGGAGGTCCGCTTTAAGCGTGAGACGGGCCAGTATGCATGCCAGGGGACAAAGGGTGGATCATCAAACGTCATAAAGTTTTGTGATTGGTTATAAAAAACTCATATGAACTGCAGCTGTTTACCATGTGTTCCTGGTCATAAAATGAGCATGCTCAGATGTTGCATGATGCAACTCATTCAAGCTCAGCTGTGAAAAGCTAAAGTTTTTTTTTCACACCCTGGCATTGCGATAGGCAGATCAGACATAAGACATAAAGACTCCAGAATAGCCTCCTTTTTGACAGAGGATGTCAGTTTACATAAATGAATAACTTTTAGGAGATCTGTACATAGTATGAGCACAAAATGCTATATACTGTATATCTACCATGTGTTCTGTGCTCTGACCCCAAAATATAATTGAGGTCCCAGTTGACAGGAAAAAGCCATGATCTTTAGCTTTGTTGCACTAGGTGGGGTGACCCCCAGGCACTCATAGGTAGCAATAAAGCTCCAATAAATTTAGGTCTATGCCAACTCTGCCACAAAGAAACATATGGTTACTTTAATAGTAAATATGTTAACCAATAGTAGTAAAGTTGCAGTTTATATGGAACTAAATAATTCACCAGTTCACACTATTTCACCTCAATTACAAAATGCTTACAAATTGGATATGAAGCAAAAATGTTAAGAGGAGTTTTTAGTATTAGTATCTTCTCCCAAGACTACTTGAAATAACGTAATAATATATTCTAAATAATACCAGCAGTTTTTACATTCTTTTTTCATTCTTTTTAAATTCTTTTGATCATTTTACTATAGTTTTTCTTCTTATTAAAATGTTGCGCCATAATTCTATAGATATATAAAACACCAACACTACACCAATTTGGCATGTATTGCAAAGTACTTTATTTTTAGTTAGACTTTCCTTAAAACTTAGCCTGAGGAATAGAGAAAAGCCAGATGCACTGCACTAAAATATATGTATATATGTACTGACAGGCTGCATCATTTTGATGGTGGTCCTGTCCCAGTATAGCTTTTAACGCATAGGCCGGTTTCACACCACTGTTGATGCAGTGCATTCATGCTTTCGGGTGAGTGTTCCTCAGCCACCTGTGAAAAACTGCCCATAGTATTCTATGAGTGCTTTCACTTGTAAAAGTGGACCAACACCCAGGATTTTGACTATCCTGGTTTTTGGTCCACTTCGGTGGGGCACCCCGATCGGGGGTGTCCCGCTGTGTGAAACCCCCCAGAAAGCCCCAAAAAAACTGACCTCTCCCCGCTCCCACGTGACCGCTGCAGCCAATCCCCGCCGGCGGACAAGCGAGAGGCAGCACCGGACAAGCAGAGCACGTCCGCCGCTGCCTCCCGCGCGTCCCTCTTACAGGGAGTGCACCCGCGCCGGCCATTCACAAATGGCCAGCGCGGGAGCGCGCCCTGCTAGAGGGACACACGGGAGACGGTGGCGGCGGACGCGCATGCGCCGCTGGAACGTGGAAAAGGTAGGATTGTGGGCTTCCTGGGGGGTTTCACCCCGCGGGACATCCCAATTTTGGATGCCCCGCAGGGAGGGATCTGATCGGCCCGGGAATCTTATAGATTCCCGGGCCGATCCCCCCTGGGTGTTGGTCCACTTTAATAGGGTGATTGCGGAGTGATTAGAGCGCTCCGCAAAGCCCTGCCAGCAGCGTCCTGAGGGTGCAGTGCTTGCGATCTCCCCTCATGTTAGTGGAGAGTGCTATTGCTGAAGGTCCTCCACACGATGCACACAGCTATTGAGGGGTACTCACCTGAAAGCGGAAACGGAATAGTGTGATATCAGCCTTATTTTCTTACCAGTATCGGGGATGCAGTTTTATTCAGGCAAATTTCACTTGGAACCTGTTGGTCATGTGTGTTTGCATTCTGTTATGTACAAAAATAAATTGTCTTCTTTTATTTGCTGTTTTATTTTTATTTTTTATTTTTCTAAATAAGATAAAAAAGCGCTGTGATGAAGGCCAGGTATAAATACATTTTATAGGCCCATGTAGATTTTATTTTGTCATATTTTAGTGATAATATGACAAAGGTGAAAACAAAATCTACATGGGCCTATAAAATGTATTTATACCTGGCCTTCATCACAGCCCGTATCTGCTGGTCACTGCTAGTAAGTGATTTTGCCTCTTTGTCATGTTTTAGGGCCCATGTACATGAATAGTAATCTTAAGTAAAAGTACTGCTATTTAAATGGTATCTGTATATGATATAAGATCAAAATAATACTACCCCGCAGCCCATTGCTTCATGCCTGGCTTATGCACTCTTCATCGTTTTTATGTTATATGCAGAAAAAAGCCCTATAAATGCCACCATTAGGGCAAAAGCCTAGCCACTTATTGCTTTGGCATACCTCCCAACTTCTGAAAATGTGAAAGCGGGACAAGCAATGCCCCCGACCACACCCCTGTCATGCCCCGGCCACACCCCCGCCACGCCCCGGCCACACCCCCGTCACGCCCCGGCCACACCCCTGTCACACTCTCCAGCTCCAGCAATGTCGGCTGCCTTCACCCCTGCATGCGTAAGTTTTTTTATTCCCAACCCAGCATACCGCCCACTCACCCCCGTGCGCCCTCCCCACTCTCTCACCCCACACGCCAGGAAGTTAGTATCTTCGCGCCGGCGTCGTTGCGGCCCTGGGCACACTGCCACGGCGCAGGGCGTCCCGGGACATTTGTTAATGTTCCGGGACCGCGGGATTCTTTTCGACAATCGGGACAATCCCGGGAAAATCGGGACAGTTGGGAGGCATGGCTTTGGTGATATTTACCCTGTTGTTACATTGCTTTAGCTTTATTTAGTTTGTCTCCTTAGTTGCATTGCACTGTAGATAAAAGAATACTAAGCAGTCAGAAACACAAAGGAACGTGTGACAAAGGTCCTTGGTCAGAATATATAGTGGAGGCCCCCATAAATACTGTAGCTCAGTCACCGTCCTATAAACAAGTGGTGGAAGCCCCAAGGGGTGTAGGGTCCGGTTAAAGGCTTGGGTTTGCCTGTCCTAAATCCAGCTCTGGACACACAGATCAACCTAGTTCTATTTATCTAGACTATTGAGCAACATCCACTCTACACTCCAAATCCATGTGAATAGAATAGTTTTGCTATGAACAAGAAAAAAACACTAGAAAATTAGAATACCTTGTCTACAAAGCTAATATGAAAAACTCAGAAAAAATGGTTCTCAAAGTTCCTGATGACCATCCTTGGGAATATGAACCTGTGTGCAATATAACAAAGACAGATGTGATCATGAAGATCATTTTCTGCCAGCAACTAGGATTATCTTTTAAGAATGAGCTGACATTCCTCTTCTACAAAATAGTGTAGAGTCAAGGCTACACTAATTCAATTCAACTCAACACAATCCCAGCTCTCGGTCCTTTATATACAGTAATTGTCTGGCAACACACATTCCAGCAACTATTTTTATACACACATAAGCGAAAAGGGACAATAAAATGAAATAACTACAGTCCAAATAGAAACTAAGGAATGACATACAGATGCTTCCTATTGTCCAAATGTTCTATCTGACTTCCAGGAATATTTGTTCCTGCAATGTTTTGCATTATCATTTTAATAAACACACATATCTCTCACTGCCAATCTTACATGGATCTGGGAATACATTATTGTATTTGAATATATTTCAGAGGAAAGGAATGCAAACATGTTGGAGAGTGGAAAGGCCTCTAGAAATAAAACAAAAAAAAAACTGTATTAGAGTATAACAACTAAACATGATTTAAAAAAAAACAGGGTCTTTGATTGATCTTTATTGATTTAGACAGGTCTTTTAATTGTCCCAGTTCAGTAGCTTTAAAGCGGGCCAAAACAGAACTTTTAAAATAAATTTACCCCAAAAGCCCTACTGATACCCCTGTTTTAGGGTGCAGAACTGGAATGTATATTTTCATTTACCAAATCTTTCTAGAATGCTGACTTTCTGCTGTCCCTCTCTTCTGCACCCTACATCATTATTGCACACCTCTTTGTAGCGCCCAATATTTAACATGAACGTTTGCCCAATTCTGGTCCTTGGCTACAACATAGAAGAGCAACCGCCACAAGATATCTGTTACAGCAATGTGATGGCACACAATCAATCACAGAATAGCTGCGGCAGTGACATGACCTGCCTCTCACAATAGCGCCAATGGACTAAGGCGGCGGAAATTCCGGCTACAACAGAAGGCAGTAGCGGGAGCACAGTGAAGCAGGAGCAGTGAAAATTGTCAAAAGGCTTTAAGGAGGGAACAATTCAGGGAATACTAGTTCAAAAATAGAAATAGGGGGTTATTTAAGAAAGGATAGCGTCAGGTAGCGCCTGGTTAATGAGAGGTAGCGACAGATAGCCGGACACGGCACGTAATTGCACATTTATCAAGCAGAATCTGTTTAGCGACTGGGATAGCGGCATGTAGCGTCTGATTCATCATTTTCACAGCCTCAGCGAACAGCGCCAGCGTTCAGCCTTGCACAGCGCCAGGTATGACCTCTCGCTACCTGTCACTCCCCCCTACATTTCAATGGACGAACCTTTTCTTCTCTTTAAACGGGTTTATTTTTTTTTTCTCCCAAAAATCACAAATAATTCTGTGACCTCTTCTGGCATTGAAAAAGCTGTTTTTTCAAATTTTTTACATTTTTAAAATATTTCTTCAGAAATGACATTACAGGTCTGGCATTAAAGTGTTCATGTTACAATGTTGCTACAATGTAATTCCATATGTTTTCGCTTTGTTACTAATTGATAGATGCTTGAAAACAGACTAAAAACCGCCTCCTGCGCTCTGGGCTTCAAACAAGTATTTTTCAGCGCCTTTTTTTTCAGGCTGTTTTTTTGCTGAATATGGTGTGAGTCGGTCGCTATGAGCAGTCGCTAACATGCGCTCCCATACAGCGCTGTACTGGTCAAATAGCGACTCCTCACAATGTATTCAACATTACTGAACAGAGACTCTATAGAGTAGCGACCCACGGCTGAGCACAGTGACTACTAGCGGGCGCTCTGAAAATGCCTGCTACAGACGCTCATCTGTCGCTACCTGCTGCTAATGATGAATCAGCCTCTTAGTCTACTTTAAAGCCACCAGAAAAAGACACATTAAATCTAAAATAAATCTAGGATGGAAATTAATCAAAATTGGTTAATGTTGCCCAGGATTTGGAAGTCAGTAATAAAGTACCCCTGTTACCTTACACTTATACACCTAGAGCAGTGATATTCAACTGGAAGACCGGGGTCCGAATGCGGACCTTGGTGCCAGATTTCTGGACCCCTGCCCTGACAGCCTTGCACTCCCCCAGTGTGCTGATTTTTAACTATCCACCCCCCATGACAGCCCTCCGCCCGGACCCTCGCCTCTCACCGGATGCCTTTAAATGGACCTTTACAAGAAGTGGTTGAGTACCTCTGACCTTGTTCCTTGTTGAGCAGGGCTAGTGCCACTGTCAGTTATACTACATTATATTAAAGTAGATCTAAAGGGATTTTACTGGCCCTGGTCCAAGCCTCCAATGTTATTTCCAGTCAGTCAACATGTATGCTCCATAGCTGATAGGCAGATCATGAAAATGGTCTATGTTTTTGAAGCTTTAGTATTGTAGTGGCAGATAATGTGGCATGAGTGGGTATGCCTACCAGATATTATGCTAAGGATATTGAATTGTAGGGGCGGATCTTACTCTTGGATAGGATAGGTGGGAGAGCCTGGGGAGAATCAGGAGACAGGGATTGGGGGGACGGTTGGAAGAAGCAGCGAACAGACAGGAGAGACTGAAATCTGGCACAGACTGCAGCTAAATTAGGCTGTGAGCAGGCCACAAAGCAGTATGGCACATTATACATTCTCCCAAGTTATCCCTATGACCAGTCTGCACATGCTGCCCTTAACATAGCTTACTAACATGCCAAGGAGGGGGGGGGGGGGGTGTATATTAAACTATACTAAAGCTGAAATAAAACAACATTTTTAAGAAAACAATTCCCATTGTTAAATCACAAGGTGTGTGGGTCTGATTTAGGCCTAGTTGGGACAGGGCTAGATTTGAAAAGGAACATTGGACCAAAGGGCTTCAAGGCCGCCGCCGTCTGTTAAAGGAGCACTATTGCAAAATTTATGGAAAAAAATTATAATTTTTAATATCTTCCTAAATAGTAGGTAAACATGTGTGTTAAAATACCAAAAAATGGAAAGTAAAAAAAATCTAGAGCAGTTTATATAGCAAATAAAAATAATAGCTTAGTGTACATGGTCTGAGCAAACCATTACTGAAGAGGGGGGATACAGTTTGTTGCTGCCTGGTCTCCTAGCAACGGCTGAAGCATTTCCAGCCAGTCCCTCACCTCCCTGCACGCATGCGCTGTATTTGCTAACAGCGCTGTGGAGAGGCGGGAGATTTTCTTTGTGTGATTAGATTTGTCTGAGGCCAGGAGCGCCTGTTTCAAGTTCATTTATAAAATAAATAAATAAATAAAATGTGAGTACAGAAGAAGAGCAGAGAAGATATCAAGGATTAATTATAAATTATAGATATGTACTGTGCAGAGGAGCCAGTGAGTTATATATATAAATATATATATATATATATATATATATATATATATATATATACATATAAAACTCACAGGCTCCTCTGCACAGCACATACATATAATATTGAAATAGAATAAAAAAAAAAATATATATAGATGTTGTGCAGGGGAGCATGTGGGATTGAGGTAAAAAAAAACAGAATAAAATAGACCAAAACCTAGGATTTTGACTATCCTGGGTTTTGGGGTCCTTGTCGCCAATGGCACCCCGACCGGGATGCCCCATAGTGTGAAATCCCCCAGGTTGCACCTATCTACGATTATAAGGCACATGTGCGGACTCTCGTATAACCTGTGCACTCGGATCCGCTCTGTACAACGGGTGGGCGTGGCCGATCCTCGAGTAAAAAACACACCATACACATAATTAAAAATTACTTATTAAAAAATATATATTTTTTTTACTTTACTCACCTCTGATCGTCAGCTCCTGTGTCCCTCACAGATGTCATCGCTGGCCAGTGGAGGGGGAGGCAGTCAATCAGATCATTGCCTGCCTCCCCCCTCCTGTGGCCAGCGATGATGCATGTGAAAGAACAACAGCCCGGAGCCAGGACGACACCCGGTTAGTGACGTCATAAGCCCCGCCAGCACCGAAGGGACGTGGCTTATTGCAAAGTTGGTGGCGCCCATAGGGAGAGGAGGGGAAGAGGGCCTGTCAGGCTCTCTCCTGAAGTTGAAGATCCAGGGGGGTTGATAGGAGGCCCCCCTGGTGAAGAGGAGACCCGGCGGGAGCGATCGGGCACGGAGGTGAGTAAATGTCATTTTTATTTATTTATTTATTTTACATGTCATTTCGTCGGGGGGGGGGGGGGGCTATTCCGGGCACTCCCCTGCAGCCGGGGGGGCTTGGTGGGGGATCGAAGCCCCCCAGATGAAGAGGAGACCCGGCCGGATCGAACGAGGGGTCAGGTGTGTGTTCTTTTACTTTATTTTACTGTAGTGGGGAAAGTCAAGCACGTAGATTATATGTGCTTGGCACTTTAGTGGAGTGGAAGCAAGCACGTAGAATCTACGGAACAGGAACAGGAGGTTTCATCCACACAGAAAAAATGGATCAGGCCAGGGTGACGCCGGACGTCACCCGGCCAATTTTCTTTTATATACTGCAGACGAACAGAAGAAGGTTGGCACATTTTTTAAACGCCTTTTTACGCTGCAGAAAGTCTACAATATTATTCCAAAATATCATTTCAATTCATGCACAGCTGAAAATTTTGTGATGGTGATTCTTTAAGGACAAGCACAGCCTTAGTTGTCCCATGGTGATCTCACGGCTTCCAGCTTGCGAAGTCTTGCAGGATTGGATCTCTTGACGAAGATGGATCCCTTGACGAGGTGAGTATATAATGCCCTAAGGTAAAACCGGAGGGGGGCAGCAGATAACTGAGCTTTGGGGGAGGTTTTAACCTCCCCAAATGTTCCTCTTTAAGAGCTCATCTGCCTGAGGAGAGACAACCTCTCTTGCCTGGGAACAGGGTATTGGTCTGTCATAAAAGCAGCCCCAATAAAACATTAGGATGTTGCCAGTGCCGTTTAATTAGTATACCTGCACTAATAAATTGTACAGTATAATGTTTAACCATAATGATGCCTGACAAAACTTTTTCTCCTACTTTTTTGTCTCAACCTGCAGTACGCATACACCATGGGGTACATGGATTTATTCCACGGTGCACCAGCAGGGGAGTCTGACGAGTCTGGTATATTATATTTAACTGTAAAATGTTATTCTTTCTTGCTTTACAATGGCTACAAGGCCTGTGACCTACTTATGCTTTGATAGCATTTATAATTGATCCCCACTTTGGGGTACTCAGTTGGAACTTCTTGTCACTAGGGGGTACTTTGCGGAAAAAGGTTGAGAACCCCTGCTGTAGGCACTATTTCCATGTTGTGCTGTTATCTACACTGGGAGTAATAGGGCCAGTCTAATTCTCATGTGCTTTCCTCTAGGCACTATAATTTCCACCCTAAAACATAAAAATGGTGTCAGATGCATAATTTCGCATGTATGTGTGCTAGTGGCATTAGATTGTTTGCACCCTTGAGACTTTGTGAGTAATCTTCTACGGTATGCACTTTACAGCTGTTGCAGAAGCTGCTAGCATTATTTGCAGTAAATGCACAAAACAGATGTGCTTAGAAAATATTTTAGTTGTACATTGTGATGTTCGTTCACTATGGCAACTATTGGTTGATGCAGAGGAGAAGCACATTATTGCGCAAAGACACTAACATGGATTAAGTGTAATGAGATTTTGGAGGTGATTGTTGGGTCAAGTTCAGAACTATGATTTATAATGGCAATCTCTTAAGAATAAATGTTCAGTTTGTCATGAAATGATGCAAAACTCCATAAAAAATAAGAACATTGTGTGTTTTCAGTATATGGAACTGACTGTAATCTAATCCGTGAACTCGACAGTTAATCTGGCGTCATCCATAGTAGTCAATTCATTTTGTTATCTGTGTCTCCAAAGACCTTAATGGCATCATCTTTCTACACATCTGTAGTAGTCCATTAAAACAATGAAATATCCTTTAATACAACAAATCAGGATTTAGTGACTCAGACATCTGATAAAAGGGAATCTACTGGCACGTATGAAAAGAGAACTGTAATGTTGGGTATGTTTGTTGGTCTGCATAATTATATTTTATTATACATTCAGACAAAAACATAAATTATGGTTTTCGTTAAGTAATGGCTGGTTCTGATACATGAAAGAAAGACAGGATGGCAGAAAGAAAGAAAAAGAAAGAATGGATAGACAGATTGCCGTCCTGAGAAGTAAAAGTAAGAAAGAAAAAAAAAGAAAGAAATAATGAATGTATAACAAAAAGAAAGGATAAAAATAATGGCAATAATAAAAATAAAAAGAAAGAAAGAAGAGGAAAGATATCCGAATTTCCAATACAACCACCACAAGGCTGACAGGCAACAGCATCCTGCAAAGGGTGTGCCCGGGGAGAATGGAAGGATGCTGCCCACCTCCAGGAAAAGGCGTGTCACATGACCTTGCACCTTGGGCCTTCCCAAGGTGCAGTGGTCCTGGCAACATGCCCGGGTAAGTCCAGTGCTGACGCCAAATAATTACACTTGCCAGGTAGTCTGAGAGCCCTGGATGACTCATGCCTGTATGACAAGCAGCAGCAGAAGGAAGTGAGTTCAATAGGGCTTAAAATGCTTATACTACCATTGTATGCTTGTTGAATTTGTGCCCTGCAGTTATCCCATCTGTACAGTGAGAACAGCAAACACAAGTGAATCACATCAGTGAACACACTAAGGAGCAGTGAGTGCACATGTGGTTAGCGATTGGGGGGTTACCAACATTGGTAACCACTAGGCCATGAGACTGCTCCATGCGCAAATATAAGGCATGTACCTTTTTTGCCACTTGCCTGGACTTTCCCTTTAAGGGATGTACCTTCAACAAAGTGCTTTCTAGTTTGAAAATTGGTTCCCGACAACACAGTTCAGTTTGCTCACTAAGGACGAACTTATCTTAGCTTGGACCTAGTTGAATTTGGTCTAATTTCGCTAAAACACAATTAGGAAACATATTCATTTTGATTCAACTCAGGCTTAAAAATAAATGGTTGATGTTTTAGCTAAGCTGGAACGTTCAAAGGTAAATGAGTCCAGATGACATCCGCCCATCTTAGAATATTCAGATTTGTCATTGCTGTACCTCTGGTTTACTCAAGTATTGCTTTTTAAATGCTGAGGTTCCAGATGATTGGAGAAATGTTGTACTTATCCATAAGAAGGGGAGTAGAGAAGAAGCCAGTAACTATAGGCCAGTTAGCTTAACACCTGTAGTGGTGAAACTAATGGAAACTTTCTTGAAAAATCAGACCATGTTAGTTTATACTTATATATTTCGTTGACTGTGGCTATTCACACCTCTCCACGTGTGTGTGTGTGTCTGTCTGTGTGTCTGTCTGTGTGTCTGTCTGTCTGTGTGTCTGTCTGTGTGTCTGTCTGTCTGTGTGTCTGTCTGTCTGTGTGTCTGTCTGTGTGTCTGTCTGTGTGTCTGTCTGTCTGTGTGTCTGTCTGTCTGTCTGTGTGTCTGTCTGTCTGTCTGTGTGTCTGTCTGTCTGTGTGTCTGTCTGTCTGTCTGTGTGTCTGTCTGTCTGTGTGTCTGTGTTTATATTGTATATCTGGATTTTTTGAGTTATTGAAAATTGGACTTAATCCCTGGACAGATCTGTGTCTATGCAGCTGGCTGAAGGAAAGGTATCAAAGTGTTGTTGTTGAAAATGTTAAATTTGCAATCCTAAAAGGAGTTACAAATGGTGCAGTGTAATTCTCTGTCCTGGGCCCCATTCTTTTTAATATTTTTGTAAAGACTTAGGTAAGGCCTTGGTAAGTTTGCCTGTTTGCCAATGATAAAAAAGGGTGTGATGGGGTAAATATTATCAGGAGAGATGAGGAGCCTAATTTAAGAAGCGTCAGCACCACACAGCACCACTTTTTTTTACCTCAGTGGCACTCAGCATCTGATTTAACAACTAAATAAACGATAACAGTGATGCAGCCACCGGTTAGCATCTAATTTAACAGTAGCGCCAAAAAGGATGCAACTTTACAACCCCCAGTTTAGGAGCTTAGCTCAAAAAAGCTCCAGAGACTATTTACATTGGCTTTTGCCTCTAATTCAAAGAGTAGGATGGCTCCAGGAATCCACTTTCCCCAAAGTCTCCCCAACTCAAAGCAGAGAGCATAATATACAAAAATGATCACACAGCTCCTATCTCACACTGTCTATGTTTCAATGGCTCAAGACCTGTTGTGGAAGCTGCAACTAGTGGAGTTTCCATAAAATGCAGCAAAATCATCAGAATACCCGCTGACAGATATGCAGAAAAAGGTACGTTAGTTTACAGGTATTAATAACATACTGCTCTAACGATACAGTATTTATTGAGCAGTATGTTGTAAAGCCACGCAGGGTTGTGTAACACAACAGATGTCCTAGCTTTCTTCACTTAAGTATCTAAAGGGATTTTCAGCAATGGCAGCAAAAAGTCATCTACACTGGGAGGTGCGTGCTAAATATAGCGATGTTAAAAAAAGTAATCTGCATGAACACGATTATAACCTTACACCATAATACTCTTTTACAACTGTAGGTGATAATATCAGAATCACTCCCTGGAGGCCTGATGCTTATTTATATCAATATGAAGGTGTAAGTCTGAAAATGAAACCTACAACCAGGACAAAAATCCACAGTAAAAAAAAGATTTAGACAGCTAAACAGCAATTACTGTTCTGCAAAGTGAGCATTGAAAATACTGCCTGTGTCTGTCCCGTACTAAAAATAAATGAGATGCTATTAACTGTACATTTTTAAAGGGTCCATATCGGGTCCAAATGTGTATAAGGAAGAAGGATATTTGCTTACTTTCTTACCTTACCTGGTTTATTTCTGTTTCATACTTGTCTGTAACTTTTATTCTCACTGCAAAAACAACCGCAATAATTAGGGCATAATCAGTGGGCAGCTCACTTGATGCCTGCTCCCATGTTACTTTCCTCCATTAAAGGGTATAAGCCATAGCAGGGATCTAAATTTCAGCAGCTCTGTCCCTTGGTGCTCAGTGGGAGTGAGCATGGTAAGCCACAGTGCCGCAACTGTCTCTGACCACACATGACTCCTGCCACCACTCAGAAATTGAAGCAAGGAAACTGGCGTTACTTAGTACATATAAATATACATTTGCATAAAATCTGAGATTTTTAGATTCTTTGAAATGGCTTATTTTACACTTTTCCTAAGGGGGGTAAGGTGGGGGGAGGAGTTAGTGTGTGCCTGGACAGGGCCTTCAAGTTAAAAAAGGTAAAAAAGGAAACAATAACAATCTTGGGTAACATGTGTAAAAGAGCTTGGAGATAAAGAGAAATGCTTTTCCCTAATCTGGATTTAATACAATGTAGAAGAGGGCGGGCAGCTATTGTGTAAGGTGGCCCTGTAACATAATATTTACATTTTTGAGGAGACTAATTTGGAGGTCACCAGTAAAGGTGGGCAAAACAATTCTGAAAATTAAAAATTTGTTTCTGAAATTGGTCTGTATGAATCTGTAATGACAGTTATGGATAATGAATAGAGCCTGACATCCTTTAACTGCTACCTGCCTGGCTTCCCCTGCATCACAGGTATTCTGGGCTGTATACAACTAAGAGCCTGATCTAAGAAGTGTGCTTTTCTGTGCCCTTTGGCTTCATTTTGCTAGCATTCCTGTCCCCTTCTTTTTTATTTTTGCTGTTCTTATCTCTCCTGAATGGCAAGTAAAAATGTAGAGCAGAGGTTGGCCCTGTTGCTATAATATATCTTATATATATATTTTATCTTAAAGTGGACAAAAACCCACAACCCTCCCCCTGGGGCATGTCCCGCTGTGTGAAACCCCCCAGGTCACCTGGAAACTCATCTTCTTTCCCGAACCAACGCGCATGCACGAGCAATGGCCACATCCCCGCTATCCATTTAGCAGGGCGCGTGTCCGCACCAGGCATTTGTGAATGGCTGGCACGGACATGCTCTCGGTTAGAGAGTAGTGGGGAATGCGGCCGCCAGAGCACTCTGATCCGCTCGAATTAAGACAAAATCTTAGACGAAGGGGTGGGATGGAATCCTAAGTCTTGGTCCACTTTAAAACACTGGTGTAATCAAAATGTCACAAAATGTATAGATGGTGTGGTTAGATTAATGCATTGTTGTGAAAATCAGGATGAAAACGGAAAAACTATTTCTTGGCTCATTCTGTCATGTGCTCATCTAAGAACGAGGCAAAGTTTTTGAGAACGGGTGTCACACAAGCATGCTCTCCAGAATTCTTCGGCTTGCTTTCAATGCTCGCCGTAGGTTGTGGCCCCGCCAATCTTGCCAGTCACTGTGCAATATGTCATTCATTGTAATGGAGGGGGCGTGTTAGACACAGTGATTGGTGTAAGGAGTGTGACAGAGCATGAGGAGCCCTGTTCTCAGTAACTAGAAGGTTTCTAAATGCGGGGGGACCCACTGCGCTGGAGAGAAGGTGAGTGCCTGTTTGTTTTTTATTTTGGGTTTAGTAATCACTTAGAACTGGTGCAGCTTATACAACAGCAGCACACTGTGCTTTGTTGCGGATAAGTCGTACATATTGGCACTGGACAGTCACACACTGTCACACACAAACCATTTGCACTAATCAGCACTAAATGGTGAAGAGGCTTCTTAAATCAGGCCCTATATGACCAGAGAGATCATCTTCCACTGGATGAAGTCCTGGAGCCAAGTCATGTGCTACTGGAAGTGCCGACAATGCCAGCAATGACGCTCCCTAGATGTGAACTGCCAAAAGAGCATTCCACCAAGCACTAGTGTGTTGTCATAGTTATTTCATCACAGTCCAGAAACTGCCAGAAGAGCAAAGACAAGGTAGCCTTGGAGTTCTCTTAGATAAATGACGGATATATTTATTTTGCTAAACTATTTACATATTAAAAAATTACTTGTATTAAAGATGTTCAGAACTGTTGGCAAACCTATTTAATCACAGACCCATTTCAACCACCATTATCTTGTACAACCAGATAAGATACAAGAAAAAGTGGTAAAAGTTACTATTGAAGAGTTGAAAAGTTACTACTCTTTAGGGGCCTAAAAGCAATGTGTGGTCATCAACAAATAACACCAACACAACTTAAATTATTAGAAGCAGTGACCTACTAAAATGGAGCAACCAGCCACAAAATTAAGGGCACAGACTAGGGTTATGGAAATTGTTCAAAGTCAAAGCAATTGGAAGGGCAGCAATATGTGTCAGGAAATAGCCTGCACTAATATTATCACTCTATTCTTTTTAATTCATGCCAATATTGCTCTTTTGTAGAAGGTGTAAAAGGGCACTGCAGTTTTTTTGTCCACGTAAATTGTAAAAACTGGCACAGCCATTGTGTCAAAGAAAGTTTGTATAAAATTAGTAACAATGGTGAACTATAGACATATTTTACTATTTTTACATGTTTCATGGAACATCTCTATGACACTACAGTGATGATTCCATAGAGGCACCTTTCCAGACCTGTCACACATCACATACTGGTGCTTGCAATATTATTGCTAATAATCACTAAATCTGTAACATTTAGGTTGGTTTCACACCAGCACAATGCATTTTTGCTAGAAATTAGCAGGTTACTATAGGCAGCATCGTCACCCACTGCCACAGTGCTGAGAGAGATACGCAGATCGTTAGGCTGTCCCATCACTACTTATATAGAGACAAGGCTTTTCAATGTCATGGGCCTTGCTATTGTTGGTAATGTCTTAAGTCTCATCATCGGTGCTGCTTGTGACACATGCCCCTCCGGCCTTGCGCCCATTTTTAACCATTGCCACAACCATGCCATGCCTTACACACTCTCCTGTGCCATGCCCCCATAAAGATGAAAGATGAATATCAGTTGATATGACACTGTTTATATCGGTTAGGTTAGGTAGTCGTACACACATTCATCAGCTGTGCCAGTCGAGTCATGCTTTAGATTACTAAGCAAGGGCTAGGGAGCAACAGCATGATTAAGGGGGTCATTACCTCCTGAAAAGCGATGCTGTTGTAATCCTAAAGCTTCAAAATAGACCACACTAAGACATTTTTTAATGAACTTAGTAAAAGCTATTTTAATGTCCTCCTTGGGGACTTGGTTGCTGGATATTCCCCTTACTCTGTACAAACTGTGCACTGAATTGTTTTTCCAAAGGAAAGGTAAACTTATCAGATGAGCAGAATTATATATACTTATTGTTGGATCCATTGTTGTCCACAGAGGCTAATATGGCCATTGCAAGTCAGTGAAATATGTTGGCTTGTGCAGACGCAGTTCTTTTAAATGCACTGAGAGTTTTTTTTGTAATAATGACATGGTTATGGATAATTCAGGGGACTTTACAGTTAGCAGAGGACAAGACTCTTTCTTTAAATGAAGCAAGTAAAACCTAATATCTCCCTATGGAGCCACAAACGGCAAAAATACCTTATCCCTAATTCCTTTGGTTTGAGTGGCTTTTTTAATGAGTGTGACCAAATAGTAGCTTAGGTCATGTTTTTACCACCCTCATATGCTTCAGTAGTTCAATTAGTGTAATATGTAGGTTAAAACCTATTTTTGGAGCTTTGTTTCAGTCTTATTGAATATAACTACTGTATATTGAAAATCTAAATATGGTAAATAGAACATTTGGCTAACATGAATGGCCTTGTTTTGAAAAAAGCCGTTATTGAGCTACTTATGTACAACATAAGGCCCGGGGGCGGATGCGGCCCTCCAAGCCTTTTTGGTGGCCTTTTGACAGCGGCACAAGGGCACCTCTTCTAGCTGGCCTCCCACTCCAAGACTGCTGACATCAGCAGCAGGCCTTTGTGCCCATGTGTGGCACTGCCGAGTGATGTGCTGTATTGTCTTTAATCCATCCCCTAGAAGAATCGCCTATTATTGTGACAGGTGCCTTTTTAATGTTCTGAGGGAAAATAGAGTAATATCTGCAACTTTCGTGTATCTATGCAGCTTACTGGCAAGCAGAGGCTACAGTGGTGGGTTGGGAAAATGCATTGGCTGTCCTGGGAAAAATAATTCTACATCTGCTCTGAGAAACTAAATTCTGTATCTGTCCTGGGCAAAATAATTATGTGGCTATCCTGGGCAAAATAATATAGCCTCTGCATATATCTTGGGCAAAATCATTTTGCATCTGCATCAATCCTGAGCAAAATAATTCAGTCTCTGCATCTGTCTTGCGCTAAATTATGTTGTATCTGCATCGATCCTGGGAAAATAATTCAACGTCTCCAACTGTTCTTGGCAAAATAATTTTGTGGCCACCCTGGGCAGCATCTGAATTTATCCTGGGCAAAATAATTCTGTGGTTGTACTGGGCAAAATAATTTAGTATCTTACCTGGGTAAAATATTTCAGTGCCTGTCTGCATGTGCTTGTGTGTCTATAATGATATATTTGAATGGTCGTGTTTACATTTAGTTTCAAGTTTGTTATTCACTGGCCCTTTGAAGACGACCAGAATGCCAATGTGGCCCTCAGTGAAAATGAGTTTGACACCTCTAACATAAGGTAAAGACTAATAGTCAAACAAAAACTTTCTATACTCCATATATTTATTGGGCAATGACATGGCATGCAACTGCTAGACCTATTATTTAAGTGTAATACAAAAATAAAGCCCAGAGGTAAACAATTTAAAAGATATGGATGAAAAGCTGGGGCATTATTTCTCACTATTGGCATCACCCTGCTAAATTTGGTGATGTGTTTTTGAACTGCCTCAGGAATGTGTGTATTGCAGACAGTTCTAAAATGAATTACCATGTAGCAGACGTTTTTATAGGACAGGCCAAGGCCTCAGTAATTTCAAAGCAACTATACTGACTGATTATTTATCACAAAAATGTAAAACATTTAAAAATGAGAACTGCGAACTAAAAAGAGGACACCTATATGACATCAAAATGTAAAAGACTCTGGCCAAACCTGAAGGAGCTATAGTTTGTATGAAAAAATAGCAATATTCACATTTTCTCACACACATCTGTATCCTCCCAGTTCAATGCTCAGACATTTGGTTTCTAAAAATGCCCCCTCCCCCTACACACATCCCATCTGCCTCCTACAGTAGGGGCATGCCAAGGCAAAAATCCTGGGATACATGCTGCAGCACTATTGCTGTTTGTTTTTGGCCTAGAGCTCGATAGGTTAGTGGACCAATCACCAAGATTTTCACTATCCTGGTGATTTGTCCTTGTCCCTGGGGCAGCCTGGTTTGGAATGCTCCGCTGTGTGAAACCACCCAGATTGCCCTCTCAACTCACCTTTCTGCCGTTCCTATGGTGCATGCATTTCCAATCAGCACTTTATGCCATGCGTAATAATTTATAATGTATAAACCCATTGTTTGGATCTGAGCGTCGGCATAGTGATTAGCAGGGGCCGCGACCCCGTTTCCCCCTGTGGAGGGTGTGCTCCTGCCCACTGGGCCTATCTGAATGGCTGGGGGCAGGAGCATGCAGAGCTTTAGAGAGGCTGTGGATGTGGCCGCGACCCTCGATCACTGTGAGGGTCCAGCGGCAAGGTAAGGAGGTTTGCAGGCGTTCTGTGGGGGTTCACACAGTGAGGCATCCCAAAACAGGATGCCCTAGAGACATAATTGGTCCACTTTAAGGTGAGTATATGAAGGTTGTTTTGCACCCTACAGATCAGGCTATATTTTAGTTTAATTTATTCTAAAGTGCTTATATCATTTGTAGTGATTTACTGTGCTCATAGAGACATTGGTTCGACAAGGGTAACCCCATGATCACTATCTCTATGGTATGGTTCTATATTTGTGACAGGTCCATTATGACAGGAAATTATTTACATTTTCAGTCTATAGAGTTAGGCTGATATTTTTTAACCTCAGGATTTATTCCTGCCACAGAGACACATTTTACTAGTCTGTACATAGACTACCGTGTACAAAATGCACCTGTACATCGTGTAAATTTGTCTTGGATTCTTTTTAGTTACTTCATTATTGTTCTGTTAATTGATAATAACTCTGGAAGCTAACATTGTCCCTTTAGACTTTGCAATGTTTACCAAGTTTCTTTGATATATATTGTTCCACAGATATTTATTCTCATCATTACAAATAAAATAACCTGGCTGAAATATTTTACATATAGGGGGTGATTGACTATGTTCCCCCTGCTGTGTGAGTAAGCATAACTTACAGCAGCGAACACCAGTGAACACAAACTCTTGCAATGCATTTTCCTGTGTTTTCGCCACAATTAGCTGGTGAAAGTCACAGGTATTTACATAGAAAAGTGGTTTGGAGAATGCCTGCAATATGCTGTGGCAGAATTCTTTAGCAAAAAACATGAAACCTTACTTAAAACACACTTTTATAGCATATGTCAGCATTGGAGGGGTCTCAGAATATATGTGGGGTATCTTGGGAGTGTCTGGGTTGTTTGAAAAGCTTAAAAATAAAAGTGTATTTAAAAATATTACGGTAGTTGTTTTTCACATACTGTATAACTTCCTAATGTTCACTTTCGAAATACAAGTTAAAGATGCTAAAAAAACCTAGTGACAATCTGTCTCTAAATAACATTGATTCCTATGGAGTTCACTACTAAAAGGTGGCAAATACAAAAGTATTCGTCAGCAATCGCCAAGCCAAACTGAGTTAGAAGTAAATACAAAAAATATGGAGATTGCTGTTAGAACAGGCAAATTTTCACTTGGTAAATGCGTAAACTCGGCGGATACCCAGCAGATACGTTACGGATGCCAGCAAATCCTTTCGTAAATTACCCCATAATAAATCATTCTGCTTTGAAGATGAAGATGCTTTATTGCCTGTAGGACAGGCTTTGGAAGGGGGACCACAGACTATAATGGCACTTTATAAATAAACATTATTATTAATAATAGTAATGGCCATCAATTGAACTTTTTATAACATTATTTGGACACTGTTCTCACAATCAGAACATTTCTGGATGATAATCAAAAGATTATCAGATCTTAAGGACGGGAAGCAGACAAACTAGAGATCAAGAGCCAGGTCAAACAAGCAGGGTGAAGAGATGTTACTAAAGGTATGAGAAAGCCCATAGAAAATATTGGGGCTTGGACTGTCTAGTCATATTAGGAAGTGGGGTATTTACTTCCCCTGGCACAGCACCTAAACAGATAGTAGACTGCTACAATGCACAATGCAGTTGACCAATGCAGACAATAAAGACATCAGAGGTGATACATAGTTACTGATGCGCAGAAGATATGATCCATTGTTGCTATGGGTGCAATAACCTATTCTGGAACTCTGTTGTTGCTTTTACATTATGTATATGCATTTTAGCAGTAGTAAATGCTAAATTCAAGTTGGCAAATGGTCTATGACGATCATTTAGCTTCAGTAGGAGGAACAGAAATTAAGAGTAATTTCTTTGAAGTAATTTGTTGGACACTGTCAATGTTATGGCAAAAATGTACAGAGATTGCAAAACCAAAGAGTATGACTTCCGCTTTCTGTCTTTCCCATGTCACACATCTTGCACTTAATGGAAGTCAGTTTACTTTTGCCACCCTGAAGGAGCTCAGTGAAGCCATGAAAACAGTACCAACTTACCCTTATTGGCGTGGGTTGACCTAGGCAACAATGTGGGCATCTGTTCTATGCCTCAGCTTGTACTTTACGGAATATAGCACAGACTTTGCCATCAGAATCTGCTGCCCACAATTCCTTAGGCTCAGGACTTGTCTAAAGAAGTTTTAAATTATTTCCTATTGTCTTAGAAGAGCTGAGGTTCCTATCCTAATTATACATGGATACAGATACTTATTAACCTTACAAAATGGTGATCCCATCTAACATGAGTAGATATCGGATGTCACACTCATTGTGCCATAGGTAATTTGTTTTCAGCCAAGTAGGGCATTTCTATATCTACATGAATTTATTTGGGCTTTCCCTTTATTTGGGCATGGTCTCAAATATATAGAAGGGTAATTTTCCAAGCATGAGGAGCACTGCCGTTTATTATGTATATAAGGTAATATAAAGTTAAAGCATTCATCAAGACTGCATAAGTAATTTATTTGAATATTTGTGCATTTTGATTTCTTTTCCAGAACTGTCACTTCACATTGTATTTCTCTCTATGTTTTGTTTGAAGGTTGCTTCGAATGCTGCATAAAATGCCTGGGGGGCATTCCGTATGCATCACTGATCGCCACTATCCTGCTCTATGCTGGGGTTGCACTGTTCTGCGGCTGCGGTCACGAGGCCCTCTCTGGCACTGTCAACATTCTGCAGACCTACTTTGATATGGCGAGAACTGCTGGGGACACACTTGACGTCTTCACTATGTGAGTCATAAAATCTGAATATGTCTACCAGAGTTAAATACAACTTCTGATTATGTCAAAAGTAAGATATTTATGCAATGGCATTAAGGCCATAGATTTGTTGTTTTAATAGTTTAAGACGTCAGTTTCCTCTTCCTCAAATCGCAGATTTTCATGGTTCTGAAAAATATTACTTAGAAAAACAATTGATTTTACATTTTCCTTACTTAGGGCCTGTTTTATCAAACACTTCTCCCAGATTATGCCACATTTTCGCAAATTAGAGTGGTGCACCAATATGCTGCAATGCACCATTTCACTGATGTGGCGTAGTTTGGCTTAATAAATCACCCCTCACTTTGCCGTATGAAACAGAATACTTTCTTGTTTGATTTACAAGGGCAGTGACACATTTTCAGCTTAAGACCGTAAGCTTGTTTTTCAAGGATGCACATGTTTACGACTTCCTAAACCAATCCTTACCTTACAGCAACAATAAATTGACCCTATTGCAGCTAAATCTAATGGTCATCTTTTCATTCTGAGTGCTGGGTTTACTGTATACTTTTGATTGCTAATCTAGATACAGAAACAATTGGAAAAGCTTGCCACATTCTGGAGTACCTCTATAGTCTTTTTATTTTAGGCAAGTAAAGAATATAGAGAAGGTGACATCAATATTGACCATAATATATCTTATCCCATAGGGCTAACATCTGTTTAACGTGTGGAACTTAGCGTACATCTCAGAGTTCTTTTTTTTTAAAGAATACAAGTTTGAACCATTTTTTTTTTATAATTTCAGTAGTATCACATCATAATACGTTAACATTTATTTTCGCATATACAGTATATAAACTAGAGCTAAACCTCAAGAACTTTAACCAAGAGATCCATCAAACTCAGAGATCACATTGACAATTGATTGTGTCGCACACCTTCTTGGCTTTCCTTGTCATTACCTCATCACCCCACCCATAGCCCCATCGACCAAATGTTCTTCCGAAATCAGGCCACCAGCTCAAGTCAAATCAGCTGGGATCTTCATAATTTAACTTTTCAGGTGCCCAAAAAGCTCTCAAAACGACCCTCTCCTATACAGTACATGACAAGAGAGGTAGTAGCAGTCAAGATCCATTATTGTAAATAAATCCTTCCCACCAGCGCTTGTAAAACACTTACAGTACTACCACCATACAAACAGGCAAAATTCTTAGGCCCAAAGAATAGATTATATGGAACATTTAAGAATTTAAGCAATATTTCCCCACTAATTGCTACTTACTGTTCTCCATTTTAAACATTGTGTTTGCTGTGGATGTCTTACAGTCCATTAAAAAAGTATATTCGTTTCTAAAATGAAACACTTAACCTGTCAATATTTGCTTATTATCACTTTTAAATGGAGAAGGATATACCTTATTGTAGTTAAAAAAATAAGCCCTTAAACAAAGCAATCCATAATTTAGTACTTTAGTTATTTGTTTCATCACTCCGATGTTCTGAATAGTTAATGAAGCACAGAGCTGTCAACATCATGAACTATTCCCGCACTGGTTTGTAGCACATTTTTGCATTAGGGGATTGTCAAGGGTTGGTAATAATGGGATAAGGAAAGTGGAAGTTTTTTGGTTTTAACCACAATAATGACAGGCAAGCATATCAGTATTCTCTTGGGAAAGGAAGGTGGTAATATCATCCCACAGGAATCTCCAAAGTATATTATCAGATGTCGGTTGCACATTTCAATAATTGGTGTATAGTGTAAGTGTAAGCTAGTGTATACAGTTGAATTGCCTTCTGAACGGCATTCTGTTATTTCATTCAGCTGTCAGACTGCTCCTGGTGTTGCCCCAGTCTGATTTAACTTAGCTGTACTTTTCACCGCATGACTTACATGCAACATTGATAGGCCACACTTCCCTGAAATGTTTACAGCTGAAAAAGGAGGCAGCATTTCTACATAAGCTATCACGATCTTAAAAAGATTTGGTGACACCAACTCCTCCCTAATTGAAGAGTTATCAGTAACCAATAGACAGGCTGGCAAAACACACTCACTAAACATTTCCATAGTTGCTAGAACTGAATCATGTTATTAGTAGTATATCAACAAAATCAATCTTCAGAGATATGTGTTAAGAAGGGTGCTATGAGGCTGGTTTCACACCAGTTGCCGTGTGCAGTGCGTGGAGCACAGCCATCATGGCACCATGAACACATTAACTTTCCCCCATCTTATACCATTTGGGAACAGTGTAAAATGACCCATATCAAAGCATCTCAAATTCTCCAGTTTTATGTAAATAACCACCTGGGTTATGGCTGAACTGGGAAGGACATGTCATGGTACAGCTTTATGGGTTATGAGTATGCTCTGCTGTGGTCTGAGGGAGCTGTGTGACAACTGTGGCTTGTTTGGAATGTTTGCTCATGCTGAAAGCTCAAGGGGGCTGTTTTTTGCATGGTCCTGGAGGAATGAGATTGGAAAGAGAGCAAACTTTGGAGCCCTGCTATGGCTTCTACCATTCACCGCAAGATATAGAGGGGAGGCACATGGGACAGACATCGGGTAAGCTGCTGTCTGCCTTATTATTGCCATTGGATTTAGAGTCCCTTTAAAGCTGACCTCCAGTCAAAACTTTCTTTAGGTTCCATTTAACAATCACCCTAAGGAAATCCTGATGTAGGATGCCTCTCTGGGTAAAAATCTTCACACCTCTTAGTTGCGTTAAGATCAAACGTTTTGTAGGGGCGTTGTATCAAAACAAATAATGCGCTTTTGGTGTGCTAGCAATGTGTTTGCATTGCGCTTGCGTTGTGTTTTTTAAAAGAGAACATTTTTTGTATAACAAGTAAATAGTAAAGTCTTGGGCAATGCAAGTACAACACAAACACAACGCAGGTACAATTCATTATACGTGCTTTGTGCTTGCGTTGCCATAGACGTCTATTGACCTGATCTGTTACAATGTTATACTGAAAATGGTGCCTGCTAATTTATTTTATGTGTTGCACAATGGAACACAGCTGTTTTCTGTGTCCCACTGAATGAAGCACTTATTGGAAAAGGTTGGTATCTCGCCAATACAGGCCCCCCTTTGGCTTAAGGGAATAGGTTAGGTTAGTGTTCCTGTGAAACAGGGAACTCCATGGCACAGAGCTATAGCTGTAGCGTATGGGGATATTAGTGAGTCGGGAAAAGGACCATTTCTAGTGGAGGGTGAGCCGGGAGATTTTCCGGGTGCCAAGGCCATTGTGTATGTGGGAAGAGGCACCTTTATCTTTGCCATACTGTTTTCTGCAGATGGATCAGGGTCACTGTTAGTGGTGCCGTCCATATGCCAGGCCCCTCATACCCCCATATTGGGCTCATAAGGAGGGTGCATTGCCTGCTTCTAAGGAAGACACACCGCATGGCACATAATGTTATGGGACAGCAGCACCATCTGCAGAAGTACGGGGCAGTGAGAGCTATTTCACCTAGAAATGCCATTGCTGGACCCCACACTTTTCTATATTTTAACAAAAAAACTGTTTTGAAAGTCGCATTGCTCCTGCCATAACAATCAGCTTGAGGCTGGGAATTTGTATCTTTATGTCTGCTATAAGTGCACTTATGCAATCTTTCCATGCCATGCAATATTTTGGTGCAAACCTTTTTCTCCTTATTGTTGGATTACCTACACTTTAATAGCAACATTTAAATTATCCTTGTTTTAGCTGACATTTAGCTGACATGAACTGCATAACATGCATTGTATGTGAGTTGTTTTTGGCTGCAAATATTGTAGTTTTGTGTTAATTGGAGGCATCTGTACATGATGTAAGAACCACCTCAAATAACCCTTTTTAATTTGAAGCCTAAAAGTAAGTAAAAAAATATGTCAAATATGGAGTCTGTTAAAAAATTAGTTCAAAAAATAAACACAACAACAAAAACATAATAAACTCTGTAGTTTATGAATATGGAGGAGATATTAGTGGTGATCAAGTAAGGCTCTGTTTTTTTTCAGGAGATGTTTATCTAAACTTAAATATGTAAAATTCTGTAGGCCCTGAGGCCCGGTTCACATTGGCGTAATGCACCTTGACTGCTGGTCGATTGCATATTAGCCTATGGGTTACTTCACATATGCGATCTTTTTCACAGCGATCACAAAAATTCTATTTATTTAGAATTCCAATTGCTAAATTATGTCCAACCGAACAAGCATCTCACCTATGTGAGCTAAGCCTCACACTAACAGCCGTATTATCTAAAAATTCAGCGGGCGCCAGTGCACTGACGCCGGCACTTGTCAGCGACGGGGAGCGAGGCAGTGCTATGTCTGCGCTCTTTCCCAGCTGGCAGGTCAGCGCAGCGCATGGCTTATTAAAGCCGATGCAGCTGCGACCCCTAGTGCGCAGTAATTGAGCTGCTTTTAGGAGGAAAAAAAGACGGGGGTCCAGGCAGAGGACCCTTGTTTTGGGCGTTGGGGGCCCAATTGAAAAACACCGGGAATTGCATTGGGGACACATGAAAGACAGGGCACATGTTTCGTATGAAGCCGATGCAGCTGCGACCCCTAGTGCGCAGTAATTGAGCTGCTTTTAGGAGGAAAAAAAGACGGGGGTCCAGGCAGAAGACCCTTGTTTTGGGCTTTGGGGGCCCAATTGAAAAACACCGGGAATTGCATTGGGGACACATGAAAGACAGGACACATGTTTCGTATGGCCCAAATCACAAGTTTACAACAGCATAAAATGCACACAAAAACAATTGCAAACAGCCCAGGGACCCTGTGGCACATGCCCACTGAAATGTATGGGATAATGCCACATAGTACAGGGTGCGGACCTGGTCTTATCTGCCACTGTAGGGAACTCATCCTATCGCCGGTTCTGATGATAAATGGGACACTACCTGGCACTATCACAGCCACTCTGGCTTTTTGACTTGATAACTACACCTTTTTTCACTGGGACCTGACATTCACCTGATGTTCATCTGGCACTACAATGCACTACGTGACATTAGCATTTCTTAAATAAACCCTTAAATATCAGCCTTGGAATAGCTGGGTAGCCTAGCATCACTCAATTAATGATCACATTGAATCTGATTAAGCTGTAGTGACAGCCGCAGAACCCCACCCAAGTGTGTGCACCAAATTGTGTAAATATACACACCATCATAAATAGGGATGAGCGAATCGATCCGGACGAACCCGGATTCGATCCGAATTTCAGGAAAAATTCGATTCGGATCGAATCCGAATTTCCCCGCGATTCGATCACTCGAAGTTTTCCTTTAACATCCATTCATTTACATTACAGGCATTCTAAGATGGCGGGCGGGACATGTCTGGACATGTATCCCGCGCCAGTGCAAGCTGGGGCAGTCACATGCAGCCTATCAGCAGCCAGCAAGCCCGGTGACGTCACACAGCGGTATTTAACGGCGGCCATCTTGCTTTTCCTCATTTCTCTATTGCATTCGTGACAGACAGACAGAACGCTGTGTAGCTGAGGCAGTTAGACAGGCTGGAGACAGGGACAGACAGGGACAGGCTGGAGACAGGCAGGAGACAGGCAGGAGACAGACAGGAGACAGACAGAAAGCCAGGGAAAGGTAGGAAAAACGGAGCTGGCTGACAGGGAGATTTTTTTTTTTTCATCCAGCCTTTGTTAGCGTTTTCAGGCTGCTTATAGTAACTAACTGTGCATATATACTGAACTGATCTTAAGTCTGCTGTGAGGCATCCCATTCTGTGACTAAAGCAGCCTCTGTTTAAGACCATATAAGCATTTGCTCTTATCATATTTGAAATTAGGCCTGATAAAGACACTTTTGCTGGCCAAAGCACTACTGTACCCTGCCAGCTCGATTCCTGCCCGGGGCATCCCATTCTGTGACTAAAGCAGCCTCTGTTTAAGACCATATAAGCATTTGCTCTTATCATATTTGAAATTAGGCCTGATAAAGACACTTTTGCTGGCCAAAGCACTACTGTACCCTGCCAGCTCGATTCCTGCCCGGGGCATCCCATTCTGTGACTACAGCAGCCTCTGTTTAAGACCATATAAGCATTTGCTCCTATCATATTTGAAATTAGGCCTGATAAAGACACTTTTGCTGGCCAAAGCACTACTGTACCCTGCCAGCTCGATTCCTGCCCGGGGCATCCCATTCTGTGACTAAAGCAGCCTCTGTTTAAGACCATATAAGCATTTGCTCTTATCATATTTGAAATTAGCCTGATAAAGACACTTTTGCTGGCCAAAGCACTACTGTACCCTGCCAGCTCGATTCCTGCCCGGGGCATCCCATTCTGTGACTAAAGCAGCCTCTGTTTAAGACCATATAAGCATTTGCTCTTATCATATTTGAAATTAGGCCTGATAAAGACACTTTTGCTGGCCAAAGCACTACTGTACCCTGCCAGCTCGATTCCTGCCCGGGGCATCCCATTCTGTGACTAAAGCAGCCTCTGTTTAAGACCATATAAGCATTTGCTCTTATCATATTTGAAATTAGGCCTGATAAAGACACTTTTGCTGGCCAAAGCACTACTGTACCCTGCCAGCTCGATTCCTGCCCGGGGCATCCCATTCTGTGACTAAAGCAGCCTCTGTTTAAGACCATATAAGCATTTGCTCTTATCATATTTGAAATTAGGCCTGATAAAGACACTTTTGCTGGCCAAAGCACTACTGTACCCTGCCAGCTCGATTCCTGCCCGGGGCATCCCATTCTGTGACTAAAGCAGCCTCTGTTTAAGACCATATAAGCATTTGCTCTTATCATATTTGAAATTAGGCCTGATAAAGACACTTTTGCTGGCCAAAGCACTACTGTACCCTGCCAGCTCGATTCCTGCCCGGGGCATCCCATTCTGTGACTAAAGCAGCCTCTGTTTAAGACCATATAAGCATTTGCTCTTATCATATTTGAAATTAGGCCTGATAAAGACACTTTTGCTGGCCAAAGCACTACTGTACCCTGCCAGCTCGATTCCTGCCCGGGGCATCCCATTCTGTGACTAAAGCAGCCTCTGTTTAAGACCATATAAGCATTTGCTCTTATCATATTTGAAATTAGCCTGATAAAGACACTTTTGCTGGCCAAAGCACTACTGTACCCTGCCAGCTCGATTCCTGCCCGGGGCATCCCATTCTGTGACTAAAGCAGCCTCTGTTTAAGACCATATAAGCATTTGCTCTTATCATATTTGAAATTAGGCCTGATAAAGACACTTTTGCTGGCCAAAGCACTACTGTACCCTGCCAGCTCGATTCCTGCCCGGGGCATCCCATTCTGTGACTAAAGCAGCCTCTGTTTAAGACCATATAAGCATTTGCTCTTATCATATTTGAATTAGCCTGATAAAGACACTTTTGCTGGCCAAAGCACTACTGTACCCTGCCAGCTCGATTCCTGCCCGGGCATCCCATTCTGTGACTAAAGCAGCCTCTGTTTAAGACCATATAAGCATTTGCTCTTATCATATTTGAAATTAGGCCTGATAAAGACACTTTTGCTGGCCAAAGCACTACTGTACCCTGCCAGCTCGATTCCTGCCCGGGGCATCCCATTCTGTGACTAAAGCAGCCTCTGTTTAAGACCATATAAGCATTTGCTCTTATCATATTTGAAATTAGGCCTGATAAAGACACTTTTGCTGGCCAAAGCACTACTGTACCCTGCCAGCTCGATTCCTGCCCGGGGCATCCCATTCTGTGACTAAAGCAGCCTCTGTTTAAGACCATATAAGCATTTGCTCTTATCATATTTGAAATTAGGCCTGATAAAGACACTTTTGCTGGCCAAAGCACTACTGTACCCTGCCAGCTCGATTCCTGCCCGGGGCATCCCATTCTGTGACTAAAGCAGCCTCTGTTTAAGACCATATAAGCATTTGCTCTTATCATATTTGAAATTAGGCCTGATAAAGACACTTTTGCTGGCCAAAGCACTACTGTACCCTGCCAGCTCGATTCCTGCCCGGGGCATCCCATTCTGTGACTACAGCAGCCTCTGTTTAAGACCATATAAGCATTTGCTCTTATCATATTTGAAATTAGGCCTGATAAAGACACTTTTGCTGGCCAAAGCACTACTGTACCCTGCCAGCTCGATTCCTGCCCGGGGCATCCCATTCTGTGACTAAAGCAGCCTCTGTTTAAGACCATATAAGCATTTGCTCTTATCATATTTGAAATTAGGCCTGATAAAGACACTTTTGCTGGCCAAAGCACTACTGTACCCTGCCAGCTCGATTCCTGCCCGGGGCATCCCATTCTGTGACTAAAGCAGCCTCTGTTTAAGACCATATAAGCATTTGCTCTTATCATATTTGAAATTAGGCCTGATAAAGACACTTTTGCTGGCCAAAGCACTACTGTACCCTGCCAGCTCGATTCCTGCCCGGGGCATCCCATTCTGTGACTAAAGCAGCCTCTGTTTAAGACCATATAAGCATTTGCTCTTATCATATTTGAAATTAGGCCTGATAAAGACACTTTTGCTGGCCAAAGCACTACTGTACCCTGCCAGCTCGATTCCTGCCCGGGGCATCCATTCTGTGACTAAAGCAGCCTCTGTTTAAGACCATATAAGCATTTGCTCTTATCATATTTGAAATTAGCCTGATAAAGACACTTTTGCTGGCCAAAGCACTACTGTACCCTGCCAGCTCGATTCCTGCCCGGGGCATCCCATTCTGTGACTAAAGCAGCTCTGTTTAAGACCATATAAGCATTTGCTCTTATCATATTTGAAATTAGGCCTGATAAAGACACTTTTGCTGGCCAAGCACTACTGTACCCTGCCAGCTCGATTCCTGCCCG